>CM024539.1:12400000-13600000 GCA_014182365.1 Eucalyptus tenuipes | reverse complement strand
TGCTTGAATGAGTTGTTGGCACAAACCTGGCAAGCCTCCAATTGTGCTTCCACATCATGAATACATTTTTCACATTGAGCAATCTGCTCCTCCTTTTCCTGCTTTTCTCCTTCAGTTTGTCCAACTGTTTGTCTCAATCTTCTAATCTCGTCCTCAAGGGACTGCCGAATCTCTTCTCTAGTCACATTTTCCGTCTCGTACCGCTTCAGCTCTTCATCAGATCTTTTCCTCCCAGCTTCCGCAATCTTCAGCCTTTCAGCAAGGGCGTCCTTTTCCTTTACCACTTTCTGTTCCATTCACATATTTTGGTTGAAAAGACATCAATTAGCATATTCCCTAAGGCAGGAAAAAAGGGGATAAATCCAATTCATCCAACTCCACCCTGGTCATCCAAAGCAATTTCCCATGCAATCTTCTGGAAAAACACTTGCCAATAGATAATTTTTCCCCCTCTTGAAGAGATGCAGGCAACACAAATAAACCAAACCCAAGACCTCTTGAGACTCAGTAAGAGAAGCAATCACTAAGCCAAATCCTTACTCCCTCACATGGGACATGCGACGTTTAGAAATGCACATGTTGACATGAAAAGAAAGCAAAAGAACTTGAATAAGAATAGATAAAGTGACAGAAGCAGTGACGGATACCTTCAATTCATCGTTGACGTGCCCATTGCTGTGGTGCATTCCTATGCGTTGTTGCTGAATGGCAAGGGTCTGCCTAAGCCCTTCTTCATGAATACACGAGATCGTCTCCAACTCTTCCTTTGAAAGTGCATCCAGACCAGCACCGTACAGAGGAGCATGCCTAGACATTTCGTCCCGGAGTTGAGTATCGAGTGATTGGATATGTTCCTGCAAAGAGGAGGTGAAATCTAAGCAACAAAGAGAAAGCAGAACAATCCAAATTAACACTAAAGCATATGCTTGAATGAGTTGTTGGCACAAACCCGGTAGGTCTCCAACTGTGCTCGCATATCATGAATACGTTTTTCATATTCAGCAATCCACTCCTCCTTTTTCTGCTTTTCTCCTGCAGTTTGTCCCACTGTTTGTCTCAATCTTCTCATCTCATCCTCAAGGGACTGCCGAATCTCTTCTCTGGTCACATTTTCCATCTTGTACCGCTTCAGCTTTTCATCAGATCTTTTCCTTCCAGCTTCCGCATCTTCAGCTTTTCAGCAAGTGCGTCCTTTTCATTTACCACTTTCTGTTCCATTCACATATTTTGGTTGAAAAGACATCAGTTAGCATATTCCCTAAGGCAGGAAAAAAGGGGATAAATCCAAGTCAACCAACTCCACCCCGGTCATCCAAAGCAATTTCCCATGCAATCTTCTGGAAAAACACTAGCCAATAGATAATTTTTTTTCCCCCTCTTGAAGAGATGTAGGCAACAAAAATAAACCAAACCCAAGACCTCTTGAGACTCAGTAAGAGAAGCCATCACTAAGCCAAATCCTTACTCCCTCACATGGGAAATGCAACGTTTAGAAATGTACATGTTCACATGGAAAGAAAGCAAAATAACTTGATTAAGGATAAATTAAGCGACAGAAGCAGTGACAGATCACCTCCAATTCATCGTTGACGTGCCCATTGCTGTGGTGCATCCCTATGCGTTGTTGCTGAATGGCATGGGTCTGCCTAAGCCCTTCTTCATGAATATGCGAGATTGTTTCCAACTCTTCCTTTGAAAGTGCATCCAGACCAGCACCGTACAGAGGAGCATGCCTAGACATTTCTATCCGGAGTTGAGTATTGAGTGATTGGATATATTCCTGCAAAGAGGAGGTGAAATCTAAGCAACAAAGAGAAAGCAGGACAACCCAAATTAATACTAAAGCATATGCTTGAATGAGTTGTTGGCACAAACCTGGCAAACCCCCAATTGTGCTTCCACATCATGAATAAATTTTTCACGTTGAGCAATCTGCTCCTCCTTTTCCTGCTTTTCTCCTTCAGTTTGTCCAACTGTTTGTCTCAATCTTCTAATCTCATCCTCAAGGGACTGCCGAATCTCTTCTCCGGTCACATTTTCCGTCATGTACCGCTTCGGCTCTTCATCAGATCTTTTCCTCCCAGCTTCCGCACTCTTCAGCCTTTTCAGCAAGGGCGTCCTTTTCATTTACCACTTTCTGTTCCATTCACATATTTTGGTTGAAAAGACATCAGTTAGCATATTCCCTAAGGCATGAAAAAAAGGAGATAAATCCAATTCATCCAACTCCACCCCGGTCATCCAAAGCAATTTCCCATGCAATCTTCTGAAAAAACACTAGCCAATAGATAATTTTTCCCCCTCTTGAAGAGATGTAACCCAAGACCTCTTGAGACTCAGTAAGAGAAGCCATCACTAAGCCAAATCCTTACTCCCTCACATGGGAAATGCAACGTTTTAGAAAAGCACATGTTCACATGAAAAGAAAGCAAAAGAACTTGATTAAAGATAAATAAAGCGACAGAAGCAGTGACAGATCACCTCCAATTCTTCACGCTGACGAGTCTCCAGCTGCGAAATCTGCCTCTCTGCATCACAAAGACGATCTTGAAGGGCCTTCTTCTCAGAAGTGAGCTGTGCCATTTCCTCCACTCTCTCAGAGCGAACCCTCTCAAGCTGGTTCTCTAGGTCCCGGACTTGTTCAGATAACTCTTTCTTTTCTCGTGCAAAACGATCCATCTCGGCCTTCATCTCAGACCGCCAATTACAGAGAGTGTCAAAGAAAAACTTGCCACGAAGAATCGACACACCACGTTAAAGCAATCACGTACCTAGGTCAAGAAGTAAAACAAAATAGTTACCTTAAGACGGGTGTTCGTCGTCTCAGATTCACTCGGTTTCTGTGAATACCGCAGCTTTTTCCCTTAACTCTATCGGAGATCTCGGCTTTCCTCTCTTCGCGCGAGTGCGTGATTTCTTCTTCCCTTGCACAAAACTTGGTGAGCAAGTGTTGTGCGCCTTCGACCAAAAAAAAAGTATTGTGCGCCGCCTCAGATAAAGTTCTGCGTCAGACACGTGTGTTCGGACACACTCAAACACACTCGGACACACGTGTCCATAATATTTTTTTATCAGAAAAATATTTAAATTAGGTTAACAAGTAATTCCGAATTGAATATTAAACAATGATAAATTTTGGTCACGGTAGAAAATTATAGATTTATGTAAATAAGTTTATTCTTATTTTTTATTAGTCATTATTAAAGTTAGAAACACGTCTCCAAACATGGATATGCATTAATTATGAATATGTCTTTCGAATTTTCAATAAATAGATTTATTAATATAATTAGTGCAAATTAATTGTAAGCTCTTTTTATTATTTATTTATTTTTGAATTTGAATCAAATTTATTAAAAATAAAAATATTTATTTAATATACAACGTGATGTGTTGAAATTCTCTATTTTTGAGAAATGATTTGTCGACGTGTCGTATCGTCTCGTATATTCATATCGCATGTCGATATTACTTAAGGTATAGCACTCATTGAATGTAACTAGACCTTCAACTAGGGGTGTGCATGGTCTGGGTGGGTAGTTCCCGACCTAGAACCAAGAACCGCCCACTAAGAACCGGTTCCAAAAAATTAGAACCGAGAACTGCTCGCTATTTGCATGGATCCACCCAGGAACTGGACCGCTAATTCGGTCCGGTTCTCGGGTGATACCATAGAACCGGTCCAACCTTTGCGCCTTCCCCTTTTCACCCCCCGCACATTTACTTATTCTAGCTCTCCCGACCATGGTAGCTTTATTCTCCTCAAATACCAGCGCTACGATAGCAGGAGTCGTGACCCTCACGCCACTTCCGTCCCGACCAACACCACCATCTTCGCCACCGCCTTCGCCGTCTCTCGCTCCTCCCTCGAGACCAACAATGAGGAGGACAATGGGGACGATGAGCCATCCTTAGACTTGGAGTTTGCCTCTGTCCTCGAAAATGAGGACAACGGGGAGAGGCCTAAGGAGGGGGAGGAGGAAGAGGGTAGGTAGAAGCGGGACAAGCCCAAAAAAGAAGAGGATGATAGTGACAGTGAATACGGAGGTGGCGACAAGGATGGCAACAACGTAGAGAGAGTTCAAGTTCGAGGGGGGGAAAGAGAATCAACTCACTTTTTCGCCAAGTTCGGACTAGGACTCAAAGGGAGATGAGTAGATTTGGAGGTGAATTGGAGAGGAAGAGGGAGCTTGGGGAGATTTTGAACTAAGCGAGACGAGATGGAGTAGGAGAGTAGTGAATTGAGATAAGATGGTGATTGGAGCCCTAAATTTTAAATTTGTTAATTTTGAATTTTTTAAATATTAAAAAATTAATATATTATTATAATATAACCTATCAAGACGGGTGAATGGATCTGCCCATGGAACCGGGAACCGGACCGGTTTCCTTAAGAACCACCGATTCCGGGCGATCCGGGCGGGTCCCGGTTCTTTTGCACACCCCTACCTTCAACTACATCCATTCCTCCTGTCAAATTTTTACGAAATGGACAAATCTTGATGAATCTATCCTTTGACTGCAACATCGGATCATGCTGACTAGACACGTGACTAGGAATTTCAAAAAACTGGTCATGCTGAATGTAACTTCCTTACGGCATATCCCAACGCGAATCTTTCAAATAGAGGTATTGATGAATTGGGATAATCACCTAGAGAATTTTTTAACGTTAATTTAACATGCAATATTGTTCTTAAATGCTTAATTTGTTCAATGTCGTTTATAAACTATTCATAAATATTTGATGTTTTCATTCATCTTACTCAAATGACAAACCGGACTTCACTAGATGAAATGGATTACTATAAAGATGAGCTAATATGTCTATCCTCGTATCCATTTACTTTAAAAAATAAAGAAATAAAATTATAGTGTCAATGTACCCATCTTTATTTGGTGACGTGGATTATTATACCTTAATTTCAGGTAAATATTTTATGTGGATAGTCCATGTGTAGTTTTTTTTTTTTTTATCCACCATTCGAAATTAATGGATTAATAGCCATATCAACATATTTTATTAACTTGAATTAACGGAAATAACCATATTTAACAATTTTATATAATTTAGGAGCTATATTAATTATTTGCTAATTGTTGAGGGACCACATTAAACGAATTAAAAAATTTTAATCCAAAACTTAGGAACCATTTGTATCATTTTCCTTAATAAATTTAAGAGATATGTTCATTAGAAATCCTAAAACTTGTTACAAATGTACAATTGAATTCTAAAATTTACAAAAAGTGCAACCAAGATTAATACTTATCAAACCGGTTCAATCGAGTTCTTCCATTAATTTCGTCCAATCTGATTAATAGAAAATGCCGACGTGACGATGGTGTGGCTTTTTCTAAAAGTATTTTTATGCAAATTTAATTTAAAATATATATATTTTTAAAAAGCTAATTTAAAAAGGTCAAAGTCTGATACAACAATCAAACGGCATTAACCCGCAAAAAACAATCTCCCGAGCACCAGAGCGGCCGAAATTATCTTGAATGTTGAAAAGGGCAACTAGGAGAAATCAAGCGATGATGTCGCAAGAGTAAAGTCTTTTCACGAGCTTGATAAGGTCAAAGTCCAACATGTCCGAAGGAAAACTTTGCAGTTCAATAAATGAGAGAGGTCAGGATATTTCCAAGCACTTAGACTGGATGAAAGACGCATGAGATCAGACTCCAATTGTCACATGATGTGTCATTTCGGAGAGAATGAATGATTCAATTTAACTTCATAGATTGTGAGCATCGCGATGTAATTTTTTCTTCAAAGTCTCTTAAGAAAGTTGAACCAAACGGGGGTAATTACATGCCTACAGATCATATTTTAGCTCTATCGTAAAAGCAATTCACGTTGCTCCAACAAGAAAGAACTACAGGTTAATTGTTTGAAAAGTCATAAACCTATGTTCAGTAGTCAATTCAATCTTAAGTCGTTCAATTTTGCCAATTTACTCCTAAACATCTTGACGATTTTGTCAATTTAATCATTTCGACTCATTTTAACTAGAAATCACTAAGGTCGTTTTACGTGGCGCTAGCACTAATATGAATAATTTTTTCATTTTTTCTCAACGGTCAAGAAAAGGAAAATTTCAAAACAAATCAAAAATTTATCTACGTCAATGGTAGTCATATCACGTATGACAGCCGGTGTCTACAATAGCAATTTCCGACCAATATTGGCCAGGAGGACTACATTGATAAATCGTGAAACTGTTCATGATTAAATTGGTATAATTGAAAGGTTTATAATTAAATTGAGTATTATACAATAGATTTAGGACTTTTTGGAGAATTTTCCCAATCAACGACAATTGTGCATCTCAAGAGTCAGCATTGTCAACGCCCAAATACTTTGGGGGCAAATCACATGAATGGGAGCTTTGTGTGAAGTTGCTAGTCAGGTTCTCCGCTATCTTCCGTGTTGTATAACTTTCAAGATGAGAAGATCTGAAGATGATGATGATGCTTATGGATAGATCAGGTGGGGTCTGAAAATTTCAATTGCTTAGTTACCACACACAAGCGGGTATTATCCAGTTGGAAAAAGTGCGTGACGAAGTTTCTTGCCTTGTACCCAACGTAATAGCAGCAGGATAATAATGATGAGGCAAGAACCGTGACGTGGCACGTCATTGTCCAGCTCAGCTGACTCGTTCTTCCACGGTGGACTTTTTGCAATCATCAATACCTTCTGGATTCTGAGGCCTAAACCATAAGCAGCTATCTTCTTCATTTCAGCATGACCCACACGTTTTTTCTAATCTGATTTGACTTTTGGGATTTCTATCGTTGATTTGTTAAAAGACCCATGTTTTATTCAAGGCCCAGCAGTTGCAGCCTCGACTCAGCCGGGGCACCTCTCTTGAATCTTTCTCTTTTGCCCATCCTTTCTGGAAGCAGACCAGCAATTCTTGTTACCATGGTTCATATCAATTTCTGATATTTCCGTTTCGTCTCAATAAGCCAGCGTTAGCTTCTAATAAGCCACGGCACGTTCAAGAGTTTTGAGCGCGTTCGAGAGTTTTGAGCAATGTTCGAGTCGTGTAGTGTCACTCGTGCTAAACACCTCGAAACCATTAGTATTTACAAGAAAGAAAAGTTCAGGCTCTTATCAAGGTAACAGCTGACAGTCTTGAGAAACTGGGTATTTCTCCACAAATCACTTCTTCACAGAGAGAGAGAGAGAGAGAGACTTGCACTTTTGCAAAATTTGTTGGAACCTATAATTGATCATATGAAGAAATATTAAAAAAAGCAGACATGGCATTTTAACTGTTAGGACTAGACAGCAATCTAATCCCCCCTCCCTCCGTCCAGCTATCTATCAATTACAACAGCCCTTTCACCAGCAACTCATTTCGCCAGTCAAAATGCCAAATAAATTCCACTCTCAGAAAATCATCATCCCTCCACTTTCAATGCAAAACAGATCCCAGGTGGATAGGGTAGGGCATCCCGCAATGACTCCAGGGCTCTAAGTTTGACTGAACCAGGGACCCATTGCACCGTTGACGTGCCCGTTGCTGTGGTGCATCCCTACGCCATTGGGCATGATGGAAGGGGGAAGCCCCACTGCCACTTGAGGGGGCGCGTTCGGATACAACCCGTGATTGTGCGGCGGTAGCGTGTGGGGACTCATGATAGGACTGCTAAGAGGGCTGCCTTTACGTTGTTGCTGAATGGCGTGGATCTGCCTAAGCCCTTCTTCATGAATGTGCGAGATTGTATCCAACTCTTTCATTGAAAGTGCATCCAGACCAGCACCGTACAGAGGAGCATGCCTAGACATTTCTTCCCGGAGTTGAATATCGAGTGATTGGATATATTCCTGCAAAGAGGAGGTAAAATCTAAGCAACAAAGAGAAAGCAGGACAACCCAAATTAATACTAAAGCATATGCTTGAATGAGTTGTTGGCACAAACCTGGCAAGCCCCCAATTGTGCTCGCATATCATGAATACAATTTTCACGTTGAGCAATCTGCTCCTCCTTTTCCCGCTTTTCTCCTTCAGTTTGTTCCACTGTTTGTCTCAATCTTCTAATCTCATCCTCAAGGGACTGCCGAATCTCTTCTCTGGTCACATTTTCCGTCGCATACCGCTTCAGCTCTTCATCAAATCTTTTCCTCCCAGCTTCCGCACTCTTCAGCCTTTCAGCAAGGGCATTCTTTTCCTTTACCACTTTCTGTTCCATTAACATATTTTGGTTGAAATAACATCAATTAGCATATTTCCTAAGACAGGAAAAAGGAGATAAATCCAATTCATCCAACTCCACCCTGGTCATCCCCTTCTTGGAGAGATGTAGGCAACACATATAAACCAAAACCAAGCCCTCTTGAGACTTAGTAAGAGAAGCCATCACTAAGCCAAATCCTTACTCCCTCACATGGGAAATGCAACGTTTAGAAATGCACATGTTGACATGAAAAGAAAGCAAAAGAACTTGATTAAGAATAAATAAAGTAACAGAAGCAGTGACAGATACCTTCAATTCTTCACGTTTGCGCTTCAGCTGCAAAATCTGCGACTCTGCATCATGAAGACGATCATGAAGAGCCTTCTTCTCAGAAGAGAGCTTTGCAATTTCCTCCACTCTCTCAGAGCGAAGCCACTCAAGCTGGTTCTCTACGTCCCGGACTTGTTCTGATAATTCTTTCCTTTCTCGTGCAAAACGATCCATCTCAGCCTTCATCTCAGACTGCCAATTACAGAAAGTGTCAAACAAAAACTTGCCACAAAGAATCAACACCACATTAAAGCAGTCACATACCTAAGTCAAGAATTAAAACAAAAAGCTACCTTAAGACGGGTGTTCGTCGCCTCAGATTCACTCAGTTTCTGTGACACCACAGCTTTTTCTCTAACCATATTGGAGATCTCAGCTTTCCTCTCTTCACGCAAGCGTGTGATTTCTTCTTCTCTTCCACAAACTTGGTGCCAAAGAGCTGCTCGATCCACATTTGCAAGTTCAGCAGCCTCCCTCATCATACTCAAAACTGGTCTTATAAACTCTTGCTCCTCAGAGACCAGTAAAACCAAAATGTCTAAATCCAATTCCACATCATGGCTGTTATCCGAAGTGCTGGTAGCACAATCAACCAGTCTCTTAAGCATCCTTTGTCGGCAAGATTCATCAGGATACCCCTTGAAAAGTATAGCATACAGAACCTTCACAAAATCCTTGACGCAAGGGTCTCTAGACAGGGTCAATGTCTCAGCAAGTCCAAAAACTGAAGTGAAGTCATCTTGTTGATTTCTCAACTGGTGATTAGCCTCTCCTTCACCATCTATAATCTGCATATTTTCACCAGTAAATCTGCTTAGATTCAATCTACGAGCCACTCTACTGTCCAAGACGATTGCTACTGTTTGAGCCACAAAGGCTCCTTTAGCCACAGCCCTCTCAAATGTTTGGGAAGCTTCAGCGGCAAGGCGGGGAATCGATAGCATTTCGATCAGGACATATATATCTGAAAAATGCCGGGCGCTGAAAAGGGCTTGCTCATCCACTGCATGCGACCTTTGAGTGTCCTGTCCATTATCGCTACATACGAGGAGACGATAAGGCAGCGTCGCGTCAATTTCACCAAAATCTTTATCACAATCAATGTCTCTAAGCATTGCTGCAGCTAGATCTCTTTGACTTTTTATGGTTTTACTCAACAAGTCTAGGACACAAGGGGACACCTCTGCTCCCAGACATTTCAACCTATCACGAACAGACCTTACCTGTAATGAGAAAGGGAAGGATATTTATTGTTCAGGAAAGAACAAATCGGGGTTATATGTTTCACAAGAAAGGTAGGCAGTTTAAGTTTGATAATTGCTTTGTGCTTACAGCTTCAGGGAGTTGTTGACATTCATATGCAGCTTTGAGGACAAAATCTATGTTAGCTGCAAGAGGCTCGTCATTTGAATCTTGCAGAAACTCCAAAGTCTGACCCAGAAGATGTTCCCAAACTCCAATGCCACACTCCAGCTGGCCTAGAGCGCCAAAAAGCTGAGAGAAATGCACAAGGTCAGGATAAAAATGAAAAGGCATGTTCAAATCTGCAAAACTTAAAAATTCGGTTGACACAAAACCATCCTGAGTACTTTTATCACCATCAAAAGAATTTCTATTCAAGCCAACACTTTGAAGGGAGAATGGAAAGACAGCAGGGAATATCATGAAACATCTTACAGGAACTCTTTCAGCAGGCTCCTCATCATCTAGTTTCTGAAGCCTTTTAAGAAGAAAATGAGCAGCAATTGGATGCTCTGAATGCTCCACCAATTTGGGTACCAACGCTACCAGCTCATGCTGAAGATGCTGGGGAGCTTTATCCAATACAAGGGCAATTTTTTTTGCTGATTGAGGCCGCCGCCTCGGCTCAGGACAGCCTTGTGGAACTGCTCCATCTAAAGTTCTGAGTGAGTTGACAATCAATCCTAGGAGTTCCTCAGACTGCTCTGGCCACTTGGACTGCATTCAAAGTTTCCAAGCTGTCAACATGCAAAGTAATGATGCTGCAAAGACAAAGTCTCAGAGAGAGTAAAACAGTACCTTGGATCTAAGACAAAAATTTTCTTGACCTCTTGTAGATGATTCAGGTGGATCGATAGGCTTCACTGTAGGTGCATTTTCACAGATGTTAGAATCGTTGATATCTGAGCTTCGTACAGCAGAAGAATTACTACTTTCATCTAAACCAGAGTCTAGTCTCTCATCCAACTGAAACTGCGTGCACTCCACTGCACTGTTTTCTCTGTCTGATTCCAGTGGGCTGGCAGCCCCACTGCCATCTGGAGAGATCTTCAGGCTAGGATCAGACGACTCACCCTCACAACTTCCCTCAGAGGGCTGGCAGCATTCTACCATGATATCTAATAACAAATCTATAATTGCCTGCTGCAAAACTTTAACACTCATCAACAAATTCATCAAACTAGGAGAAGATCCATCTGTCTTCCCTATCTTCTTTCCATCACAGCAACCCGAAAACTTAGCTGGAAGAAGCAAGCGCTTTACTTTAGCTGGGTCATCTAGGTAAACGCGAAGTCCAGTCAAAAAACCCGCTATGGCACCAGCATCCATCAAAAGTTTCTCTCTTAGAGTGACTTCTGGGTAAGAGGAATTGTCTCCATATGTGAGATGAAACCCTGCTCTTGCAAGAAGGTTCCTAAAGATATCTTCCTCATCTCCACTGAGTCCTTCGCTATCTTCAGAATCAATAAGTTCATCAGGATCAGTTGTCAGAGCATCCTGATCGTCCTCGTAAGCCAAAACCTGAATTAAGGGACCAGACAAGAAATAGGGCACCATTAGACACAACCCCGAATGAAAGTAAAACAGAATGACTATATTCTACTCGATATTGTACAACAAAACAAGAATTAAGAGTAGTATCTTCTTCAATATAGCTAGACTCAGTTCTGCTTGGCAGATTTATAAGGATAGAAATCAACTTGAAGAAAAGCCAAAAACAACAAACAAGAAGCAGGGTTCACAGGAACTTACCTCTAGATCTGAAAACTCAAACCAGGGACAGCAGTCCAGAATCTCACAGACGAAAACAACCGTGTCTCGCACGAGAAATCCTGCATCTGCCTCCAACATATCTTGTACCTTCATAAATTGCAAGACTGAGTTGTTCCACGTCTTCGTACATATTGAGGATTCCTTCCATACCGTCTTGGCTGGATTTTTTTGGTTAACAATGGCCATCCGGTACTTGACCCAGAAATTTTTATCCGGATCACAACCCACCAACTGATCACTCTCCAAATATATGCATATGGTGTCAAAGGACTCATAAACCCCTGCATTGCATCAAAACCAACGTCAAGAAAAGGTGGGAGGAAATATTGTGCTTTCAAAACATTATAGATGAGAAAACGGAAGCAATTTTCCACCGACCTATCCGAAGCTCGCATCCCCCAGCCTGAAAGAACTTGCTGAAGATTTTCCGAGTCTCCATTATGTCTTTGAAGTACATGAAGTTCTCCACCTTCCAAGTGAATGAACTTTTTCCAGCATTCTCTGCCGAAGACCCAGTACCTGTCAAATCATTCTCCAGAGCAGCAAAGTCCTGCATTATCGATGTCTCCTTCAAAATAAGAACCTCTGCTGTGAATACAACAGTGTCATTAACAATGAATCCCGAATCCTGATCAAAGAGACTTGTTAGGGTAACAAATTCACGCCATCCCCAGTCCTTTGCAGCTTTAGAATAGCGATTTTGAGATTCCTTAGTCACAGATTTCTCCTCCATCTTCTGGTTCACAACTGACAGTCTATGACTCACAAAACAACTCCAATCATTGGAAGTATTTCTTGAATCCGTAACTTCAAGAAACACTGACAGGTGGCATGGTGGCTGTGACTGACCTGGTACCATCAATAACAGAGAGAAATCTAGGCTTTCAGCAATTCAGACTCAAAAAGAAAAACACTAAAGGACACAGTAACTGTCTTAAAATATTGGGCCACAAAATGACCAAAGGATAACGCTAGAATACAGATTAAGCTGATTTTTAGAAAGAACCTAAATTGCTCTCATTTATTTCCTTGCCTTGATATCCTTGCAGCAAAATTTGCAACCTTACATATGAATGGAGAGACCACCTCGGATATACATAGACAGACACCGATATTTGGAAGGTTAAAATCCATATTCTAAATATTTCTAATTAGTGCGCATTTTAGGAAAATTTTATACAAAATGACAACAAGAGGGCCTATTATCCTAATATGTCAGGTCCACAAATGCTATCATACCAAAACCGAAGGAAATATCACGTAATTGACCTTATCATGAACTCACAGAGGATAACAATCAAGACAGGCACAGCCGGTCGCACGAGTATATAAGAGCAACAATACTACGCACCTCGAGGATAAACAATCAGGCGACAATCCCGGTTTCCGATCTGAAATCTCTTGCTCTTGATACACAGACCGGTGATCTTCCTCTTCTTCAAAATATCCTTCAGCCTGGTGAAGTTCTCTATCTTCCATGTGAACTTCCCCATATGCACATCTGATTTTCGAGAGTTGTTTTGGACCCTCAACCCCGACATTATTGCCATGTTCTTGGTAAAGCTGCTGAGTTCCTTTATCACATGAAATGATGTGCTAAAGATGGCGGTGTCATCCACCAAAAACCCCGACTCAGGACCAACAAAATCCGCCATCTTCATGTAGTCATTCCACCCGAGACTCGTATTATCTCCACTCTTGTTATCAGCAGCAAAACGCCCATACGAGTCCCGGTGCATGTGATTGAACCCAGGCTTCTGGTTCAGCACCGACATCCGGAATAAGCACCAGCAACTTCTGTCTGCCTGCATCGCCTTTCAGTGTCTTTGCTCTCCAGACACATGGACAAATAATCAGTGCCATTCACTGAGCTTTGGTAGACACTGATTCTGAGATTGCACTCGCCAGCAGGAAAGACCGGGCTCATTATCTTCTGAGTTTTAATCATTTCCCTAAACAAGCTGAAATTGTGAACCTTCCAGCTAAATTTGCCGCTCAACACGTCGGGCACCTGCCCGACCACTCCAGAAGATGAGACAGCCGATGTAGACTGACTCTCATTGTTATCACGGTGGAATGTCACGGATTCATTCAGAATCAATATATCTGCCGTGATTACAATTGAGTCATTGTTCAGCAAGTACCCTAACCTCGAATCCAAAATTGTCGAGGAGGGAGTGAAGTCGCACCAACCGTGCGATTTCTTCTTGCTTGAGAACCGGTGCCACGAGTCCCGGTGAATGGTCTTGGAATCATCCAGACCATTTACGATCGACAGCCCGTAGCTGGCGAAGCAATCCCATTTTGAAGACGACGTCCCCCGAGGGTCCATGATTTGAAGGTAGATTGAGATATACCCGGGGAGCGCCTGGGAATCGCCCTTAGGGTATATCAGGAGGCGGCAATCGTACCCCCCGACCTCGAAGTACTTGCTCCACAGCGCCCTCGCCTTGATCTTCGAGAACTGCCGCACCGTCCACCGGCAGGTGGCCGCGAACTCGCCGCGACGCTCGATGGAGACGGCCTCCTGAACCCCGCCGCCGCCCTCCCGGGCGATGATGGTGAGGAGGTCCTCGGCGGCGGCGATGGACGGGGGCTTGCCGGCCGGCGCGGAGGTCGAAGGCAGGTCCGCCGCGGCGGCGACGGCGGCGGGGGGGCGGCGGCGGCGCGGACGACGACGAGGAGACGGCCTCGGAGGAGGAGGAGGAGGAGATACCGTTGGGATGGTGCGCCTGGTGGTGCTTCATTGCCTTCATTGCCTTCATCGTCTTCATTGGCTTGGCTACCTTCATTGCAACCGATTGCAATTGTAGCGCTGTGCTCCGGCGCGTCTCTTTCTCCCTAGAAGATAATCGATTGTATTTGGCCTTCGATCGATTTTTTTTTTTTTTTGAGGGAGAGAGAGAGCAGGGAGGAGCCACAGAGGGCTAGCCAGGCAAAGGGGGAAGAGAGAGAAAGAGAGAGAAAGAGGGAGGACTGAGGGGGAGAGAGTGATTTGTTATGGGGTAAAAGGGGAGAGAGAGAGAGAGAGGGAGTGAGCTAAGAGGAACGGCGCAACCGGGGCACAGGTGAAACCGGACTCTTTCACACTAAAATCCCTGTGAAATTCTTGCAATTAGGACTCTCTTGCTCTTGTATGTTTGATGATTTGTATGAATGAATTTGGTGAGATTTGTCCATGGCAATGGCTCCAATTTATAGGCCTTCTCCTCTCTCCTTAACGAGTAACCCCATCTCCACCAACCAAGATTTTCCATGGCTCTCTCCACCTTGCTCGATTAGGCTGGATAGAGTTTTGTCCCGATCAGCGATGACTAGGCTATCTCCGGCCCGACGGGCCCTGAGATCTGTCTGAGTGTTGTTTAATGCCAGGGAAGCTATCTCGTGGCCCGTCTGTGAGTGCCCGATGACCCTTTAATTTGACTTCGGTGGCAAGGAATTAAAAAAAAAGTTTTAGCGGTGTGCGGCGGCGAGAGGGGATAAAATGTACCAGTACGGCGAAGGGACGGCGGAGGGAACTTTTGATGCAGGGTTCTTTTTTTTTTTTTTTTTTTTTTTAGTGGGGAGGGGGGTCGGGGTGAGGGAGATGAATGAGAATGCCAACCGGAAGATGTCCGGTTGGCATTCTTAATTGAACTTCGGCGATGGATGCGGAACTTAATAGTATAATGGGGAGGCGAAATTAGGAATGTTGGTTCCGACATTTCAATGGCGACCATACTATCTGCAGAGATTGCATAATTTGTCGAGCATTGTGCGGCCGGGGCGGCAGCGCCCACCGCCCCGGTCCGCCAATGTCGAGGATTATTTTGAGTCGAGGATTGCGGTAGATATTTATTGGAAAATTGTCTATTATTATCAAGATTTTTCATAAGCAAATTTAAATTTCCTTCTAAATGAAGGACGACAGAAAAAAGAAGTGTGCTTATCATACATGATCAAAATATTTCTCCTATGGACATTATTTGGCATCTATTTTCCTTGAACTTGAGTATATTGCTGAATAAGAGAAATTCATATTTCCTCACTAGTCATTTCCATTTTTGTACCTAACAACCAAAATACATCCTTTACTTGCAAAGTTTTGAAAAACAAATCGGATTGTATTTCCTATTAAGTCATTTTCATTTAATATCCAACAGCCACTTTATAACATTTACTTGAAAAGTTTTGAAAAACAAATCGGATTGTATTTCCTATTAAGTCATTTTCATTTAATATCCAACATCCACTTCATAACATTTACTTGTGAATTTTTGAAAAAACAACTTGGATATGGATGACAATCTTGTTTCCTATTACACCATTTCCATTTTTTAATCCAACAAATCACTTTACATTATTTACTTCCAAAATTTTGAAAAACAAATCAGATACGCATATCAAATATGTAGCAATATATTAATGACTAAGTAAACAAATTCTGTTTCCTATTAAGGCATTTCCATTTTATTATCCAACAACTATTTCCCATCATTTACTTGCACAATATTGAAAAATAAATCGGATATACATGTCAAATATGACATTTTATGGTAGATGTTATTGCAATAATATATTAATGATTAAGAAACAAGTTCTCTTTCCTATTAAGGCAATTCCATTTTATTATCCAAAAACTATTTCCCTTAACTTACTTGCACGATTTTGAAAAACAAATCGGATATGCATGTCAAATATGCATTTTATGGTAGATGTTATTGCAGTAATAGTTGCTGGATAATAAAATAAAAATGCCTTAATAGGAAATATAATTTGTTTGCTCAATCATTAATATATTGCTGCATATTTGACATGCGTGTCTAATTTGTTTTTCAAAATTTTGCAAGTAAATGATGTAATATGGTTGGTGGATAATAAAACGGAAATGATCCAATAGGAAATAGATTTTTTTTTGTCGGTTCAATCATTAAAATATTACTGCAATAACATTTACCATAGAATGCCATATTTGACATGTATATTCGATTTGTTGTTCAAAATTGTGCAAGTAAATGATAGGAAATAGTTGTTGGATAAATGCCCCAATAGGAAATAGAATTTGTTTGCTTAATCATTAATATACAACTACATATTTGACATGCATATCTGATTTGTTTTTCAAAACTTTGCAAGTAAATAATGTAAAGTGGTTGTTGAATAAAAAATGGAAATGATGTTATAGGAAATAGAATTTTCATGCATATCCAACCTGTTTTTCAAAATTTTGCAAGTAAATGTTATAAAGTGGTTGTTGGATAATAAAAGGGAAATAACCAAATAGGGAATATAATTTATTTACTTAATCATATATATTATTGCACTAACCTTTATCATAAAATGCATATCTGATTTGTTATTCAAAACTTTGCAAGTAAATGATGTAAAATAGTTGGTAGATAATAAAATGGAAACGATCTAGTAGGAAACCAAATTTGTTTACTCAATCATTAATATATTACTACAATAACATCAATCATATTTCTAGATCTATTGATGCTCGTAGCCTCATGAAGCTTCATGTAGATTTTTTTGGGCGGCGCCTTCTTGTAGCCTTTTGCCTCTTGAATAACTGAACTATTTTTTCCGTTCGACACTAATTTGAGGCAAACCTTTTACAGTTCCACCTCTCTTCGATGGTTTACATGCTCAGGCATCGGTTATCATCCGTGCATGGCTTTGAAAGAGCGATGCAAAAATTCAGTTAATCCCTTCTCATCACACATGATTATAATTCATCTATCATAATAATTAATGAATGTTTGTCCTAAATTATTTATCGAGAAATTGATTGAGGAATATATGAGGAGAATTAATATGGCTTTTCGTCAAATAAGATTCTCTCCAAAGGGAAAATGCCCAGTTTATCTCAAGTTTCTATCTTTAAGCTTTTGTTAATCATGATGGCGGCATTGGCGACCGGCTTCATTCCGGAAGCGAGTGCTGTGGGACAATGCGGGGCGACCCCAATAAGGTCGGCCTTCGCGAGGCTGAGTCCTTGTCTGGACGCAGCTAGAGAAGCCGAGGCTCAGGTCCCGCCTGCCTGCTGCGCCCAAGTCCGCTTGGTCATTGGTATGGGTCCTCGCTGCCTGTGCGCTGTCCTTCTCTCACCTGCGGCGAAGGAGGTCCGGATCAAATAGTATTTTGTCAACATGCCTCTTTAAAAAGTAATCCCAACCCGGTCCCACCTTCCATACTTCTCCTTCTCCTCGAGGTCGATGGTCGGCACCTGAGGGCCCTCATGCTTCTTCTCCATCAACACTTTATAAGCATGCAATTTAGCCTTTGTACATTGAACTATACTAACATCTAAGCCCAATTGTTCCTTGATTAGCTCATTGAAAACAATAGTTTTAATAGTTGGCATTGTTCTTATTGTAGGAAGACAGTAATTTGCCAACCAAGAACTTGTTACTCTCCTATTTTTTAAGCTAATACTATATGTATGCTTTGAATGGTAGGTTTTCACATGAAATCCACTACGAGCATCAATAGATCTAAAAATCTTCCAAAGACAATTTTCGTTAGCACATTTTACTCTAACAACTTTCTTCTCATTCTTTATAAACTTAATCTCTCTACATTCAGCCACTGAGTACTTTATCAAAGCATCTTTAAATTGCCAACTACTATCAAATACCATAGTCACAATAAATCCAGGCACAACACAATTAGGATCATATCTTGGAAACCTACTCCTTCTCCTAGTAAAATCGTCATCTCCTACTTCTGCATCAGACCCTATACTATCATTTGCATCCATTTCATAGTCTCGAACCCCATGAAGCAAGGCCAAATTAGCCAGCCGAAGCTAAGGTTCAATATTAGGGATATATGCTATGCTCTTGTGATCTTTGATGAGTTGCTAAAGTTTGAACTTGAATGATTGTACTTGATTTTGCTTAAATATGCATTTTCGTAGTTATAGGACTGATTTACTGCTTTGACCAAAACAAGGTCCGTAACGACCTCGTTTCAATTAAAGTCCTCTTAAGATTAGATAATAGACATCCCGAGCTTCGAAATGGTAGGTCGCCCACCCCAATCGAGTGTCGTTTGACCCTAAAAAATATCTTCGAAAATGAGCGATTCTGCTGTAGTTTAGTTGAATTTTTGGTTTTGTGTTTGCTCCGAAATGAGACTTTACTATTTTTGTGTAGTCTTTTGTGATTATTTTTGGACAATCTTGCCCCATGATTTTTATTCCAAATCATTTTTAGAACATCCTGTAATTTTTTCATGATTTTTGGATGTGCTTAACTAGGTCAGATCTACTCAGATCCAAGCCTAGGTCAATCTATTTTATGTTGACCTCTGGTTATTCCATTTTTGTACTGATTTTTTTGTTGAGTTCTAGAATAAATTTCCTTAATAAAAGTTGCTCGTATTAGTTTTATGCATGTCCTATATTTTTTTGAAATGTTTAGACATGTTTAACTAGGTCAAAATCGCTTAGATCTGAACATAGGATAGTTTGTTCTACATTGGTCTGAATTTTATTTTGATAAAATTGAATCCACAAATGCACTTATTTGGTCTCAAATCCTTCATGAAGGTTCAAGTATATAATACATATGTTCAATTAGTATATTCTTTGCAAAGTCTTGACATTGACAAGTGAGTCAATTGCATGAGTTAAGGTTAAAACGTGCTGCAATAGTACGTAGTTTAAATATGTGTCTCTGTCTTGTCATTTTTGTTGCGATTCATGCGATCGCATTTAGGTTTTGAATTCTTAACAAGAAATGTTCATCATTGCATGTTCTATGTGTAGGATTTTTTGTAAGATTCTTGCATGTCTTGAGATGTCTGAAATCGTGTGCGTTCTGTGAGGCTAATACAAAAACCAAATCTTGTTGTACATGCATCTTGCCATGTTTGTTTGAGTCATTTAAAGTCCAAATTTTGTGATAATGTCTTCTTGACACTTAAACTTCATGTTACAAAGACATGTTCACGTCATTGTATTTGAGTGTCATTTTGCATGATTAATTTATGCGGCAAGAGCGTATGTTCATCAAGAAACTCAAGCATTTCATTATGAATCTTGAGTCATCTTGTATTGTCATCGAATTGTATGACATTTTTTCATGTCGACTTAGGTTAGATGATTACCTAAATTGTTTTGTCGCATCCAATTCCAAGTCACGTGTGATCTTTCATCCCATTTGTGTATTACTTGAATGATTTTGAGATTTATTAATGCATGTTTGGGTTCTGATTTTTAGTTACCGACATGCGCACCTTTTGAAATCTTGATCTTAGAGCATCTAATTGACATAATTTGGGCTCGAGCCCTTCTAGGAAGTCGAAAAACACACTTAGAAATTTCCAATGCCACTGATTTCATGCAAATCACTCATTATTTGGACCATTTTCCATTTTTTTCAAAACTAGATCAAAATCTGGACATGGGATCAAATTTAGACCCATGTTCTAATCCCTGTTTGGACAGACCTTTGATATTTTTGTTCTATTTTTTCTATCAGGATTTTGCACTAGGCATCTTAATGGAACTTGTTTTTCAATATATTAGCTATGTTGTGTGAAAATTTGGTGATTTTAGACTTGTTTTGAATAGGACAAATCCTTGTGATATTGGCTGAGTGTCTTACTGATTTGACAAATTTCTGACATGTTGTTGCTCATTGTCTGTTTTTTTGTAAAATGATGTGTAACTCATTTAGGAAAGCTTTCTTCATGAAAGTTGTTCATTATCATGTCGTACACATTAGAAAATTTTTCCATTGCTAGATTGTTAATGAGTATTACTCAATTTTTTATCTTTACATGCTTGTTCTAAAATTTCCTAATATAAACATGATTGTGATTGTTTAGTTATACCTCTTAGATTAGTTTGTGCATGAAATTAGGCCATATCATCTTCATGGAAGTTGTTCTAAATGCTTTAATCTTTGTTATTAAACAATTGGCCTTTTCAAATTGTATTTTTCAAAAAATACTTTGGTACATTTGATGTTTCTCAAAAATAATTTCTAAGAAGTTCTTCTCAAAATCATTTGATTTAAGGAAAAATCGTGGTTTGGACCATATTCAAAATACCTACAATGCTTGTGAATGCATTTATGCAAGCCCTAAGCTAGTCTTGGCAATTGAATGTGTTCCATAGCCTAGATATTCCTTAATTCTAAATATTTTCAAACTTTTTTAAAATCCGGATTTGACATCGTGAAAGTCACGGTTTGAATTATATTCAAGATGTCTGCGACGCTTGTGAGTGCAATTATGCAAGCCTCGAGTTAGCCTTGGCAATTGAATGCCTTTCAATTTAATGGCAGGGAAGCTATCTCGTGGCCCGTTTGTGAATGCCCGATGACCCTTTAATTTGACTTCGGCGGCGAGGAATTAAAAAAAGTTTTAGCGGTGCGCGACGACGAGAGGGAATAAAATGTACCAATACGGCAAAGGGACGGCGGAGGGAACTTTTGATGCAGGGTACTTTTTTTTTTTTAGTGGGGAGGGGGGTCGAGGGTGAGGGAGATGAATAAGGATGCCGACCAAAGATGTCCGATCGGCATTCTTAATTGAACTTCGGCAATGGATGCAGAACTTGATAGTATAATGGGGAGGCAAAATTAGGAACGTTGGTCCGACATTTCAATGGCAACCATACTATCTGCAGAGATTGCATAATTTGTCGAGCATTGTGCGGCCGAGGGCGGCAGTCGCCCACCGCCCCAGGTCCGCCAATGTCGATGATTATTTTGAGTTGAGGATTGTGGTAAAATATTTATCGCAAAATTGTCTATTATTATCAAGATTTTTTCATAAGCAAACTTAAATTTCCTTCTTAATGAAGGACGGCGGAAAAAAGAAGTATGCTTATCATACATGACCAAAATATTTCTCCTATGGACATTATTTGGCATCTATTTTCCTTGGACTTGAGTATATTGTTGAATAAGAGAAATTCTATTTCCTAACTAGTCATTTCTATTTTTTTACCTAACAACCAAGATACATTGTTCACTTGCAAAATTTTGAAAAACAAATCGGATTGTATTTCCTATTAAGTCATTTTCATTTAATATCCAACAACCACTTTATAACATTTACTTGAAAAGTTTTGAAAAACAAATCCGATTGTATTTCCTATTAAGTCATTTTCATTTAATATCCAACATCCACTTCATAACATTCACTTGTGAATTTTTGAAAAACAACTTGGACTTGGATGAAAATCTTGTTTCCTATTACACCATTTCCATTTTTTTATCCAACGACCACTTTACATTATTTACTTCCAAAATTTTCAAAAACAAATCAGAAATGCATATCAAATATGTGGTAATATATTAATGACTAAGTAAACAGATTCTATTCCCTATTAGGGCATTTCCATTTTATTATCCAACAACTATTTCCCATCATTTACTTGCATAATATTGAAAAATAAATCGGATATCCATGTCAAATATGACATTTTATGGTAGATGTTATTAAAATAATATATTAATGATTAAGAGAACAAGTTCTCTTTCCTATTAAGGCAATTCCATTTTATTATCCAAAAACTTTTTCCCTTAATTTACTTGCACTATTTTAAAAAACAAATCGGATATGCATGTCAAATATGCATTTTATGGTAGATGTTATTGCAGTAATAGTTGTTGGATAATAAAATAAAAATGCCTTAATAGGAAATATAATTATTTTGCTCAATCATTAATATATTACTGCATATTTGACATGCGAATCTAATTTGTTTTTCAAAATTTTGCAAGTAAATGATGTAATATGGTTGGTGGATAATAAAATGGAAATGATCTAATAGGAAATATAATTTTTTTTTGTCGATTCAATCATTAAAATATTACTGCAATAACATTTACCATAGAATGCCATATTTGAAATGTATATTCGATTTGTTGTTCAAAATTGTGCAAGTAAATGATGGGAAATAGTTGTTGGATAAATACCCCAATAGGAAATAGAATTTGTTTGATTAATCATTAATATATAACTACATATTTGATATGCATATCTAATTTGTTTTTCAAAACTTCACAAGTAAATAATGTAAAGAGGTTGTTGGATAAAAAATGGAAATGATGTTATAGGAAATAGAATTTTCATGCATATCCAACCTGTTTTTCAAAATTTTGCAAGTAAATGTTATAAAGTGGTTGTTGGATAATAAAAGGGAAATGACCAAATAGGGAATATAATTTGTTTACTTAATCATATATATTATTGCACTAACCTTTATCATAAAATGCATATCCGATTTGTTATTCAAAACTTTGCAAGTAAATGATGTAAAATAATTGGTAGATAATAAAATGGAAACGATCTAGTAGGAAATCAAATTTGTTTACTCAATCATTAATATATTACTACAATAATGTCAATCATTATTCTATTTCCTATTAAGGCATTTCCATTTTATTATCCAACAACTATTTCCCATAATTTACTTCCACAATTTTGAAAAACAAGTTCGATATACATGTCAAATATGCATTTTATGGTAGATGTTATTGTAGTAATATATTAATGATTCTAGGTACACCACCTAGAGTTTAGGCTGAAAAACTACTAAGTCTTAAACTTAGCTCGGGCTCTCCCATGCCCATTCCAATTCGCGACTTAGGTTCAAGTTTTTAACATGCAAATGGATTTTATCTAGGAGTCGCCACTAATCGTTTATGATAAATCAATTAGACACCTAAGTAAAATAATAGGAAAATTATTTTACTCCTAAGAACTAGAGACTTTGGGTATGGGAACTTGGTTACACTAGACTTTTCTAATACCCTTTCGGTAACCATTTTTTTTTATTTTCAAAAATATTTTTTTGCAGGCAGTTTGGATTTATTTTAACATAAATCACTATCATGCAATGGGGTCATCACATGGATGCTAAACCATTATTAAACATTAAATAAAATAAATTGCACCAAAGAAATTCAACACACTAAAGCAAATAATTTTTTTTTTTTTGGGTTTTCTTTTATCTTGAAATTAGAACTTTACAATAAAAAATGCACTTTAACTACATGACCTAATTTACTAACAAGCTATTTCTAATTAAATGAACCTAACATGCAAACTAATTGACATGCAAATAATTTTTTTTTTTATTTTTTATTAAAAAATCGTAATAAAAAGAAATCTAATTAAAATGCCTAAAATGAATAATTTTCTAAATTTTTTAGGGATTAATTTGACTTAAACCCTATTTTATCTTAGAAAACTATTTTTTTTTTAAGAAAATTGAGATTATCAGAATGCGCAAACATTATTTAAGAGTTTATCTATATAAAAAAATTCAATTCTAATATATTCCAAAAATGATCTAAAAGTGCAATCCTAAAAATGCAATCCTAATTTACTAGACCAACACACTCTCACGCAAGATTTTATTTTTTTATTTTATTTTTTTTAGTGTTTTTCCGAGATGAGCAATTATCAGATAAATATTATATCTAAACTAATCAAGATATTCATCAAATAAAAGATTAAAATAATCAAAAAAATAATCCGTTGTCTCATGGATTAAATTAATGATTATTTTAACCCTAAATATCACAGCATATAAGAAAGCTCAAAATAATTAAAAATTTGATCCGAAGTCTTACAGATCAAATTAATTTAATAAGTTAAAATACTATTAAAATGCCCAAAAAAATTAATATAATTTAAAAAATGATCCAATGTCTTACGGATCAAATTAGAAATTATAGTAATTTTAGGTAAAATCCTACGGATAATGTCTAGAATATTCATAAAATGAAAATCACCTTCCAATGTTCCAATTTGTACAATAATAACAAAACTTAAAAAAATAATAAGATAACATAAAATAACTGAAAAATAAAAATAAAAATAAACTACCTGGGGGGACTTGGGGAAGGGTAGCAACGATGGTGGGCGACGCCGGGCGGAGAGTGGTCGACGTCGGAGCTCCGGTGAGGGCTGGGCAGCGGTGGCAGCAGGGGCGCTGCAAGGTCAACGGGTGGACACGCAAGCAGAGGGAGGCGCGGCGACGGATAGCAGTGCGGCAGCGGGTGAGCGACGGGTGGAGCAAGGACAGTGGTGCAGTGTTGCTGCTGGGGAGAACAGAGGCGGAGGCGCCGCAGGTGCGGGCTACTGGACGTCGGGGACAAACGCCGACGAAGGGTGGCGACGAACGCTGCACGGCATTAGGCGAATAGAGACAGGGGCAACGGAGACAAGCGATGAGGCGGAGAGGCAGGCGTGAGTGAGTGGGACTCCGGCACGGTGGCCAGCTGCTGGGCAGTGGTTTGCTGCAGACGTCGCTGGTGGTGCTCCGGCTGCTGATTTGCTGTAGTCGTCGCTGATTGCAGGGGAGCAGCGACGTCGGGCTCTGAGTGGAAGGGATAGCGAAGGCGCAGCAGCAGCGTGGCGTGCAGTGGCAGACAGGCGAGCAACTATTGGCAGTGTTCGGCAAGCGCGTGCTCGAGTGGAGGGTGAGCAGAGGCAAGGTGCGGCAGCAGCGACGAGGGGTTGCTGCGTCGACAGCAAGGAGCAGCAACAGTGCTTGTGGTGGCGCAACGGCAAGCGAGCTGAGGCGTCAGGCACTTGGAGCTTGCCGGAATGAGGATGGCAACGGGCGATCTACTGCCAGGCAGAGCTACCAACAACGTAAGGCAAAGCCCCACCGAAGAAGACGACCCCCCCTTTTGCTTTTTTTTTTTTTTTTCTTTTTAACTTCTTTTCCTCTTTCCTTGCTCACGTCCCCTCCACGTCTCTCTCACTGTACCCACCTCTGTCCCTTCTCAGCAGAAGGCTTACCTTGACTAGAGATAGAAAAAAATTTGGCTTTTCCCTTTTTCTACTTTCTCTTGCTTTTGTTTTTGCACAAATTTTTCTTGCACGAATTTTTTCAGTTTTTTTTAATTCCCTGCCCTCGGTCATGAAAATTGTGGCTCTCTTTTATAGTGATTCCCAACAGCCGCTTTCCATGGCAATTTTCAAGTTTCCATCTTCTGTTGCATTAATTCATGGCTGCAAATTGGAGCGTGATTTTTCAATCAACTTGATTTTTCTTCGATTCCTTCCATTTTATAAAAATTCTTGCTCTTTACTCACCTGATTTCCTAATTGCTTCCGCATTTATCAAAATATGAATATTCATCAGAATTTCCAACTTCCATGCATAATCAATCAGATTGATTTTCCCCATTTTTTCCTTTTACTTGTTCTAATGCAAATTTTTTTTTTTTTTTTTATTTCCTTAGGGTTACCAAAATTAGGTGTCAACGATTACCCCTCTTTGAAGGTGAGCTCGTAGAGGTTGCCTTCAAAGACAAGTTGAGACCTAAATTTTGATCATGCTCATGCACTGAATGGCTCTTTTTTTTTTCTGTTGGGAAAATGAATCCCATTTTAAAATGCAATTTATATTATGCATGGAAATGCTAATGCAAATGCCTAATGCAAAAGAAGAGAGTATACCCGTAGTTACTTACCAATCAGTTCAGTAGAACATCTTGAGGTACAAGATAAATTTTCATTTACTCCACAAGTACCCGGTCTTCATTTAGGTTCCATGAAGAGTTTAGTGTTTATCGAAATACCTAGATTTTAGACTAAGGTATAACGAAAAAGATCGAAAAACATTCATACCCATAATGGAATGTTTAACGAAAAGAACTATGACATCTAGATTCAAATGGAGATGTCAAGATTTTGGAACTCGAAATATCTAGATCCAGACTAAAATATCACAAGAAAGATCGAAAAACATTCACATTCAGAGTGAAATGTTTAGATGAAAATAATAAAGACATCCAGATCCAGATTGAGATGTCAAGATTTTGGAACCCCAAATACCTATATCCAAACTAAGGTATAACGAGAAAAATAAAAAAAACATTCACATCCATTACATGAAAATATTCCGTGACATTCATATCAAAGCTGATATGTCAACAATGGATTGAAAGATTTTGGTGAAATCCATAGACTCTCAATTTCTGAAAAGGAACTTGGGTTATAGAAGCACGCCGAGTCGATGAAAATGACTCCGGGCTACGGATGTCGAGTCGATGAAAAGGACTCTGGGCTACGAAAGCACGCCGAGTCAATATAAAGGACATCAGGTTACAGAAGCACATCAGGTCGATGAAAGTAGGGGTGTGCAACCGAATCGGGTATACCCGGTTCCCGGACCGGCCCACCCGGAAAACAGGGTCGAGAACCGGTTCCCATTGAAACCGATCCGGGAACCGGTTCCCAAAATTTGGAACCGATTTAAATCGGTTCGGGAATAGGTTCCTAGTGATTACCCACCCGGAAACCGGTTCCCGGACCGGTTTTGTAAGTAGAGGTCTAAGACCCTTTTTTTCTCCCGATTTCTATTCTTACTCCCGCAATCACACGTTGTTTTTTTCAAACACGCATGGTACTCCTCCTTTGTCATTCCTTTTCCTCACTTGCTTCCCTCCCTCACCGGCTCTCTCTCGCACCGTCTTATGGACGGACGGTGTTCATCGCCGCCAAATTCTTGCGTATCACATGGATTGGCTCGCTTAATTTCTCTTTTGTAGGAGCAGTTATGCTTGAATAAATGAGTAACTTCATATAGTAGTTGTGAGAATAAGATTAATATTAGACCCATATTTTTGCCTTATGATTTTATTTATTATAATTAGCCCTATAGATCCTTAATTTTTTGTTTAGTCAAAAAGTTCATGTATTAATTTATTACCAGTGCTTAATGTTTCAATATAAATTAGGAGGATTACGTTATTTTCTCTCTTATTAATATAAAATTCGAAATTGTATAGGATATCGGGTTCTAGTGGAAACAGGGTTGACCTTGGAACCGGATCGGAAAAACAGGGTGGGTCGGGTATAGGATCCAATACAAACAGGGTCAAGTATAGGGTCCATAAAAGAAGAATCAGTTATAACAGGGTCGAGTACAGGGTCCAGGTCTAGACCCCACCCACCTTAGACACGATCACCCCTAGATGAAAGGGACTCTAGGCTATGAAAGCATGCCGGGTCAATATAAAGGACACTAGGCTACGGAAGCACGCTAGGTCGATGAAATAGACTCTAGGCTACGAAAGCATGCCAGGTCAATATAAAGGGATTCGGGCTACAAAAGCACGCCAAATCTCGAGGCTTGAACGTCAAGTATTACTCGATCTTCAAGGAAATATCAACCTGAATGAAAAACAACTTTTCCAGGACCCGTACTTTTCTACGATCGCCTGTTAGAACAACAAACATTGTTTAGGACCCGTATCATTCTACGGTCGCCTTAACGAGAAAACACTTTCCAGGACCCGTACCTTTCTACGGTCGCATGAATGGGAAAAATATTTTTTAGGACCCGTACCTTTCTACGGTCGCATGAATGGGAAACTGCTTTTCTAGGACCCGTATCTTTTTATGGTGGCCTGAATAGGAAACTGCTTTTCTAGGACTCATACCTTTCTACGATCGCTTGAATAGGAAACAGTTATTGTCTAGGACCCGAACCATTCTACGGTCGCCTAGCATTACGGCATAGATCATCTGACCAGGACTTGAACCTTTCTTCGGTCGCCTTAATCAGATTGAATCTGGAAAAAAACTTTAGGGGATGACACGACCGAGTCGAGTGTCGGTGCACTTGAGAGAGAATATCTACACAATGACAAGTATTTAGAGTATGGATAGAGATATACTTACCTGGTGATATTTCTATGATTTTTGGGGGTATGTCTCTTGGAACTTAGTCATAGGGGAGAAAAGAAGGTAATCCGTGAATGTCTCTCACTTCCTCGTAGAAAGAAATTGGAATATCGAGGACACACCTTGAATATTCATGGATGGTTCTCACATCTTCATAATATCATGAGGCATTCTAAAAGGAACCTGAATGTCGGGAGCTCTTGAGAAAACATTACCTGTCAGACATGATTAGAGCAGAAATGCATTCATCAAAGAATTAAGCAATTAAAACTATTCTTGAATCCAAACTTCAAAATCCATTGAAGCTTTTATCAACTCAATCAAGGTTTATGCATAATAACTTTTACATCACCCAAATTTTTACTGGAGAGAATTTATTGCTCAAGACAATTTTCACTCATAACATGGATTTTCTAAGAATACTAAATGAGAGACTTTTAGTTAAAAAGGACTTTCACTCACTCTCATTTAGAATGGCTATTTTATGAGAATACTCCATCTCACCATATCGACAGGGGATCCAAGTATTCTCACAAGGGTATAACTTACCAATCTAAGAGGTCTTTAACAAGGACCGTAATGTGAGTTTGGTCAATGGCTTAACAAATGAACTCTTTGAGTCAAGGCTATTGAAAGAACAACTTCGTAATCATCTCCGGGTTTACAAGTCAAAAACCCCGCAGAATGAAAAAGTAATAATCCTGCTCGCACTCCTTCGAGCGATACTTATAAACATATGAACTCCCATATTAATTCAAGTGCCCTAATTAGAAGAGACTTTGCAAGGGACGTAACATAGGCTAGGTTGATGGATTGAGAAACGAAATATTGTTAGGCTCAGAATCTGTGTAAAGGGTGAGAGTTGATCATCTTAGCATTGTCGCGGGTTTTTTCCTTCACTATGAATTGTCATTATAAATGCACTATCAATTTTGACTCTTTGAGTATTGCCCCATTGGGATACAATTTTTGTAATTGATAGTCATCTATTTGGCACTTTTTTTTTATCTATGGGCATCGGTCCTTACTTTTACTGGGCACACTTTTTTTTTTTTGCCCCCAGTTTTCATTAATTTTTCTTCACTTTTTTTTTTCATGGGCATTGGCCTTGCTTTTATCAGACACACTACTTTTTTCTACCTCTTGATTTTATTTTGAATGACCATATGGTGCTTTTAACATTTGGACCTTTGGGAGGTCATTGTCTTCTGTTTGCACTCCGTAGACCATATTGTTTGAACAATTGCTTTTTGCCTTGCCCTAGTGTGGGAATTGATCATCAACTAGGTTTGAAGAAATGAAATTGCAAGCTCAAGTGGGCTATGCAAAGAATATAAGTATGTAGGATAAAGAAAGAAATGCTCTTCGTCATCTTAAGGCACTTAAATTACCACATGAATTCAATGAAATAGCACAATTTGAAGATTAACGCAAGTGAGAGCAAGAAATTTCTTTTTATTTTCCTCACCTCATGATGCCATCTTACCTTCCAATTGCTCCGATGTGGAGTGGTTCTTGACATGGGTAATTTGAAAAGAATTTCCATAAGCAATGGGGCTCAAAATGGTTAAGCAATGGATCACATGTAATGTTTAGGATAGAGAAATAAACTGCCCTCATCATTTTGGTTGTCGTACCTTTTGCGAGAGAACTATTTACCTTGTGGATATGAACATTCCTACACTCATCTCACAAGTGTATGAGTAGGGGACTGTGTATAAGATAGAGTTTGCCTTTCATCATCCTGACTCGTCTCATTTAGTAAGCTCAATCCATCTCACATCATTCATCAAATTATGCCATCTTGATGTTCTTTAGTAGAATTGGTGGACCAAACATGTAAGAGTCACCATGCAAATTCAAAACAATTTACCACACTAAAAATGGTTTTAAGCATTCACGAAGGGGATTGTTCCACGATGGGATTGCCTCAGCAATGGATGTCATTAGATTATCCTTATCAATCAAGACTGAAAATCCGCTTTTGCCCCTGCACAAGAGAATGTGCATGAATATGATACTATGCAACATCAAAGTGAATTCAAATTACACATCCATTTTGGCTCGGATTGATATTTTATCTCAGTGACGTCACTACTAGAATCTGTAGTGCTCCCAATTCATTAGCTGTTGGGTAATAGTTAAGCCGATTTATCTATCATTGCAATCTAATATGCCTTTTTCATATGCTTTCTCATTAGGCTAAGAAAGCAATGCTTTGAAACATGAAGTAAATAAGTCAAAAAATTAAACAAGGCTAACCTAATGCATGTTTTTGGAAATGACTTGGAAAATCATTTTTTTATTCTCTTTTTTTTTTTTGGAATTTTTTTTGATGAGGGAGCATGAAGAAGCTCAGTCCTTAGAATTTCTCCGTGGATGATATTTTATTTTCATTGTTGGATATCATCACTAGGCTAGTTTGGCATACCCCATCATGTCCTCAAAACAAAACTTGTAATTTTATTGATATTCATCAATCAAATTACATTTATTAAATGGTAAATGCAATGCTCAATCCCTAAACGGAAAGTGAAAAAAGAAGAAATTGAAAACATTTGCTAGAAAGTAATAAAAATTCCACGTAGGGGAATGTGTGAAAGCAAGTCACTCTCGTGGGCTAAGGCCCATTTCTTCTAATGGTCCTTTGTCAACGGCGCCTATAAGGAGGTCATCGAATAGACTCATGATTCCTTAAAGTGCATCATCAGGGTTCTCTATCTTTGGAGGTGCCGGATCGTCCATGCCACCCCATCCATTTGGGACAATATCCCGAGGGTCAATGTAAAAGCTGGGGGGAGCCGAATACTTCACATAGTAGTCGAATTTGCCGTTTGGCTGTCTTAGGGTGTCCATCACTTCTACTCCCTCGTGCATCATTCTAGGAGGGCCTGGAAACGTCTCGCGAATGTTGGGAAGTAACGAGTTTTGCCTCCCTCGCCCTTTCTCAGGTGGCAAGTTTTGCCTTTCTTGTCTTTGTCATCCAAAATTTTCTCCATATCTTCCATGGTGTCCTAATCTAATAGGACGAGACCTCCGATGAACTTCAATAGGGTTTCAAATGCCTTAACCCCTTCTTCAGAGACCATCTGATAACATCTAAGACCTCAAGAATGGAAATGAATTGTATGATGGTTTTCCCCATCGCATATAAAACGAGACTTGACTACAAAACCTTTTGTCATTGACCAACAAAATTGCAATAAAGCATGTAAATTGCAAAGTGAGAGTTCAGACAACTTACCTTCACCGAGAAGGGATGACAATCACATAAACACACGCATGAAGTGTGAGGCTCGATTTCTATCTAGACGGCTTAACAAAGCAGAGCTAAAAGGATGATCTGACCGTTGCAGTCTCACATTTAACGTGTCAGGTCCCCCTAACTCCGGTTCAGTCAAATGTTATGTCCTATAGTCATGCAATCTCACGGATATGGACAAACACAGTCGACACTATGAAAAACTTTCGGGGAAGAGAAGGTCAACCTCTACATAGCAATCTCGCTTTTGAGGAAGTATCCCTCTCAACACCATCCTAAGAATCCTATCGCAGCCCAAGTCCGACAGCAGGTTATGTGTGTAATAGTGTAGTGTTAAAAGTAATAAAACATGCACAACAGTTTAAATGCAAACAACACTTCTAGTCAAGGAAAAATAAATCATTAATCTCAACATCTCCTTGCAAGACAATGATTAGCATAGATTACTCCCCTTTATACCTCCCATCTGCAAGAATATTTAACACTTGATATTAGGGGCGTACCTGGTATTCTCGCTGTCAAATAAAAACATTTTTAAAAGAAAAAAAATTGGCCTAAGTCCACTAAGAGTTTTAACACAAGTTCCCAGTGGAGTCACCAAGTTGTCGCGACCTAAATTCCGGATGCACCACCCAGAGTTTTGGCTAATGGACTACTAAGTCTTAAACTTAGCTCGGGCTCTCCTAGGCCCATACCAATTCGCGACTTAGGTTCAAGTTTTTAACATACAAATGGATTTTATCTAGGAGTTGCCACTAATCAGTTTATGATAGGTCGATTAGACAAATAAGTAAAATAATGGGAGAATTATTTTACTCCTACGAACCAGAGACTTTGGGTACGGGGACTTGGTTATACTAGACTTTTCTAATGCCCCTTCAATACCATTTCTTTTTATTTTCAAAAATGTTTTTTGCACGCAATTTGGATTTATTTTAACCTAAATCACTATCATGCAATGAGATGATCATACAAATGCTCAACCATTGTTAAACATTGAATAAAATAAATTGCACCAAAGAAATTCAACACACTAAAGCAAATAATTATTTTATTTTTTTTGGGTTATCTTTTATCTTGAAATTAGAACTTTATCATAAAACATGCACTTTAACTACATGACCTTATTTTACTAATAAGTTATTTCTAATTAAATGAACCTAACATGCAAACTAATTGACATGCATATAATATTTTTGTATTTTTTATTAAAATTCGTAATAAAAAAGAAATCTAATTAAAATGCCTAAAATGAATAATTTTCTAAATTGTTTTAGGGATTAATTTGACTTAAACACTATTTTATCTTTAAAAACTTTTTTTTTAAGAAAAATGAGATTATCATAATGCGCAAACATTATTTAAGAGTCTATCTATATAAAAAAAATTCAATTCTAATCTATTCCAAAAATTATCTAAAAGTGCAATTCTAAAAATGCAATCCTAATTTACTAAACCAACACACTCTCATGCAAGATTTGATTTTTTTTTTTTATTTTTTAGTTTTTTCTAAGACAAGCAATTACAAGATAAATATTATATCTAAACTAATCAAGATATTCATCAAATGTCTAATATCTCAAGGGTTAAATTAACAAAACCCTCAATTAACATATAAGAAATTATAGTAATTTTAAGTTAAAATACTATTAAAATGCAAAAATTAATATAATTAAAAAATGATCCTACGTCTCATAATGTCTTGAATATTCATAAAATGAAAATCACCCTCCAATGTTCCAATTTATACAATAATAACAAAACTTAAAAAAAAAAAAAAAGATAACATAAAATAAGTGAAAAATAAAAATAAAAATAAACTACCTAAGGGGGGACTTGGGGAAGGGCAACAACGATGGTGGGCGGCGCCGGGCGGAGGGTGGTCGGCGTCGGAGCTTCGACGAGGGCTGGGCGGTGGCAGCAGTAGGGGCATTGCAAGGTCGACGGGCGGACGGGCAGGCAGAGGGAGGCGCGGCGACGGACAATGGTGCGGCAGCGGGTGAGCGTCGGGCAGAGCAGGGACAGTGGCGCGGTGTTGCTGCTGGGCGGAACAGAGGCAAAGGCGCCGCAGGTGCGGGCTGCTGGACGTCGAGGACAAACGCTAGCGAAGGGTGGCGACGGACGCGGCACGGTGTCAGGCGAACAGAGACAAGGGCAACGGAGACGAGCGACGCGGCGGAGAGGCAGGCGCGGGTGAGTGGGACTCCGGCGCGGTGGCGAGCTGCTGGGTGGTGGTTTGCTACAGTCGTCGCTGGTGGTGCTCGAGCTGCTGCAGGCTGCTGATTTGCTGCAGTCGTCGCTGATTGTAGGGGCGTGGCGGCGTCGGGCTCTGGGTGGAAGGGACAGGTGGAGGTGCGGCAGCAGCGTGGGGTGCAGTGGCAGACGGGCGAGCAACTACTGGCGGTGTTCGGCGGGCTCGTGCTCAGGTGGAGGGTGAGCAGAGGCAAGGTGTGGCAACAACGACGAGGGGTTGCTGCATCGACGGCAAGGCGGAACGACGATGCTCACAGTGGCGTAGTGGCGAGCGAGCTGAGGCGCCAGGCGCTCGGAGCTCGCCGAAAGGAGGATGGCAGTGGGCGGCCTACTGCCGAGCGAAGCGACCAGTAGTGAAGGGCAAAAGCCCCACCAAAGAAGACGACCCCCCCCCCCTTTTGCTTTTTTTTTTTTTTTTTTTACTTCTTTTCCTCTTTCCTTGCTCACGTCCCCTCCACATCTCTCTCACTGTATCCACCTCTGTCCCTTCTCAGTAGAAGGTTGATCTTGACCGAAGATAGAAAAAATTTGGCTTTTCCCTTTTTTTACTTTCTCTTGCCTTTGTTTTTGCACGAATTTTTCTTGCACTAATTTTTTCGGTTTTTTTTTTTTTTAACTCGTTCCCCCCTCCTCCTGGTCACGAAAATTGTTGCTCTCTTTTATAGTGATTCCAGACAGCCACTTTCCATGGCAATTTTTGAGTTTCCATCTTCTATTGCATTAATTCATGGCTGCAAATCGGAGCGTTATTTCACAATCAACTCGATTTTGCTTCAATTCCTTCCATTTTATAAAAATTCTTGCTCTTTACTCACCTGATTTCCTAATTGCTTTCGCATTTATCAAAATCTGAATATTCATCAGAATTTCTAACTTCCATGCATAATCAATAAGATTGATTTTCCCCATTCTTTCCTTTTACTTGTTCTGATGCGATTTTTTATTTTTTATTTCCTTAAGGTTGCCAAAATTAGGTGTCAACACTTAATGTTGAATCTTTGTCCTCTTATGCAATTTATTTAACACATTCATTGGCTACTAATTGTTATTTTAATGATTGCGCACCGGTATGATCACATCACATGTTAGTGGATAGGTATAAAATTAATCTAGACTACTTGACCAAAAAAAAAATGTTTCTTAAAATGAATGGGATTAGGTATCGAAAGAGCACTAATTGTTTAATTAGTTTAATCAAGTCCCCAACCTAAATTCTCTAATTGCGTAGGAAGTAGAAGTGAGGTATACTCCCATGCCTCACTTGATTTCTAGTCGATCTTAATAGGCTAGTAGCGACTCCTTATTACAAAATTCTTATGAATACTTTAATGTCACGTGAGGTATAGGCTTGGGAGAGCTCGCGCCTAATCATGGGCCGTAGACCCGTCTTTAGGAAATACCCCTAAACATATTCCCTCCCCTAAGAAGTGGGTTGCGACAACTTGGCAACTACACTAGGGGCTAGCTTGAACCTTAGAGGACTTAGGCCTAAATCTATCTTGTTTAAAAATAATTTCCATCTCAAAATAAGGGTTTGACCTCATTGGCCGATCAAGGGCATTTTCGTCCTTTACATTTTTTTCTTTCCTTTTTTCTTTCTTTTTTCCTTTGTTTGTTTTTTTTCCAAAAAAAAAACTCAAAAAAGAAAAAAAAAAAAAAGCTAAAACTTAAAATATCGCATATATATAAGGTGGCAGCCGTCCCTCGCCTATAATCATCGCCCCATTGTCGAGGCAGGGTCGATGGACGCCCCACCAACTATGGGGTCATGGCCATAGGCAAGAGCCCTCCCGCCTAAGTTTTTCTTTTTCTTTTTTTATTTCTTTTTCTTTTCTCTCTTTTTTTTTTGTTGTTGAAGTTTTAGTCTTTTTTTTTTTGAAAGAAAATAAAAAAATGCAAAGGACAAAATGCCATTGACTAGCCGATGAGGTTTGGTTTTTGTTTGAGACTAACATATTTATTTCAAGCCTTTATTTGAGAAAATGAAGATATTTCAAACCTTTACTTGGAATTTTCCCAAATAACAATCAAAAGCAGCAAACCAAGTGCATATACATGCAGACCACATTAGGATTATTCACGCATCCATGTCATCATATGACACTCCATGCCATCATATTATAGACACCTCAAAATTTTCCCCAGTTTTCAAGGAAACGTTATGTTTGACGTATGGGTTGAGCAAAAGGTTTGGCCAATGAGATACAATAGCTTGAGGCAATCACCTCGTCCTTTATATTAAGGGTGAGTATCGATCTAGGGTCAACCCTGGACTGATCTTGGACCTGCCCAACCCTGTCGGTCCTAGTCTAGTTCTCAAGAGGACTGGGTCGGTCCTTGGTCATAGGATCCCTGACTAGCACTATGTGTAGATTGGTCATCGGTCCTGAGAGTTTAGAGTCGGTCAAACCTAGACCAACATTGACTATATATTATATATAATATATCTAAAATATATATTTATAAATATTATATATCTAATATATTATTTATAATTTTTTTATATAGAGAAAATCCTAAGTCAAACAGTATTAAATGGCTCTTTAGTGAGGAGTCCAAATAATTTTACACTGTTCTTTAATAGTTTAGACTTTTAGTGTATTTTACCGCATCAATAACCATAATTTACAAAGAAGGAAAATGTCTCTGTGAGGAGTCCTCACGGCGTCCAAAAGAGAGTAAACAACTCCTCACGATATCTTTCCCAAGTACTCATTCTCTTATGTATTATTTGTCCTCTTAGTCTTTAATTTGCCAAAATTGAAAAAAATAACTTTCCCACTCGCCATGCTCAACACTTACCTCATTCACTTCTAGTCACTCATGTTGCTCACTACTCGACGCTTGCCCTACTTATTGCTCGGCGCTCATCCCGCTCACCTCTGCTCACCACTTTGCTAACCTCGCTCATTGCTGAACCCATTGATTGATCTGGTCTTAGGTCGCCTTTTTAGGGAGACACAAAATGAAACACAATAATTATTGATTGGTCCTGGGTTGACCCTAGACATAGACCAAACCCATTTGGTCGGTCCGATCCTCGATCCTAGGCTTCATAGGGTCGGTCCTCAGTCCCAAAACTTAATGACCAATACTGTGCGCGTTGGTCCTAGGGTTAAGGGGTGGACTCGCCAAACCGGACCATGCTCACCCCTACTTTATATAACCCCATTTTCTCAAAATTTCCCCAGTTTTTTGTCCTCATGTGTTCTCCTCGATCTTCACATGTACTAAGTTTCTCACGTTTTATAGAGGTAGATCCCCAATGCCCTTGCTTAAAACTTTACATAGAAAAACATGTTAAAATGTTCTACTCCATGTTTGGACATTTAGATTTGAAAATACACGATTATATTGCCCCTTTCAATAGTCGAAAATACACATCGCTAGACCTTTGTAATGCAAGTATTAATTTTCAAAGTTTAGAATATGTCGTTGTACTGCTCATTTTAATAGTCGAAAAATGCCATGTATTTTAGACAGCATAAAGTGGAAATGAAATGTCAAGTCACAGAGTGGGTTTGATGCTGCCGGAATTTTTGCTCGATACCATGCATGTTTTTAGACCATCTTAATTACTATTTGGAATCTTAGATCTGGATAGGTCATTACGATGCTGGCTATCCTGAGGTTGCACTAGATCACATGCTGTTGTCGTTGTTGATGTAAACAGTGTAGCTTGGGAAGGATGTAAGGTGGTGATTAGATTGAACTTATGCATTAGAATAAACCCCTTTTATCCATAAGTGAGCCTATGGTCACATATCGAAGATATTCAATTCATTCGTAGGATATGCTATGGCAATGCAACCAGGGGTCCCAAGTTAATATACATCGCGATTTGAACCCATGAATTGGGGGCGCTTGCTTGTGATAACTCATTTCACAGTTTTGAATTAAATTACAATTTTCAAGTTGAATTTTGATTCTATTTTGACTAGGTTGGAATGGAAATGTGTTTTTCTATATAAGCGCAATCGTATTCAAGAAAAGCTATAAATTAAAAGTAGCGTACATTGTATGCATCATATCCACATCACGTTTTTAATCTCATTTGCCATGTTGTGTTGCATGTAGATATTGTCATATCATGTTATCTCGTTATTATGTTTCAAATCTAATTTTCCATATCATATCATCTCGTTATTAGATTTTGAATATAATTTGTCATGTCATAATTTTGCCCTATCATATTATCTCGTTATCGTGTTTTAAATTTGATATGTCATATCATGTTGCATGTGAATATTGCCATATTATGCCATCTTGTTTTTATGTTTTAATATTGTTTGGGAATTTGATTGCCATGTTACGTTGCAAATTATTATTATCATGTCATTTTCTTACCTTTTTTAAGACATGCAAAACTCACTTTTGTAATGATTGATTTAACATGTCTCAAGAAATATATTTTCCATTTGAAAATATTTTATAAATTTTTTTTTTTTTTACTTTTATATGTTATGGACCGAAAGCAAAGTAAAATAAAATATTAAGGCTTGTTTGGTAATCATTGTATTATCGAAAACAATTTCTGCTCAGAAATGATTTTATTTTATTTTATTCCCTAAACGAGTTTTTGAGCATTTAAAGGCATTTGACAACTATCCAAAATCTATATTCTTGGAGTAGAAATGTGTTTGGTGGAATCTCAAATTCTTTTGTAATTTAAAATCTTTTAATTTTTTAAAATAATTTTATAACATATTTACATTTCTCTTTTCTCTTTTCATTTTCTTCTTCTCCTTCATCCTTTGGCTAGTCGTCGGCCTCAACTAGGCAGGCGATTGGCCAGACGAGGACCAACAACCTTGTCGAAGCGACACTAGTTCCCAGAAAGGCCGAACCTTGGTTGGGCTAGCAGAGCTTAGCTTCGCCTAGATCTAACGAGGTCAAACTTGTCTAGCCCTCAAGCAACGCTTGCTGCCCTTGCAGTGGCCCAATGAGGTCGAGTCTCACCTAGCCAAGCTTGGCCTCACTAGGGGTTGATGATGCTTCGATGAGGTCGTTGGCCAAAGGATAAAGGAGAAGAAGAAGAGCAAAAAAGAAAAGAATAAAAAAGAAGAAAAAAAGGAAAATGGACTTGATTTTTAAGTTATCTTCAGGAATAAAGAAGTAACTTTTTTTTCTTTACTTCTAGATTATGCTCTAAATCTATTCCTATGAAAAATTTGTTCTCAAGAACAAAAAAGTTACCAAATAAATTTCTATTATTTTTTTATTTCAAGAAATAAAATAATAGAATCATGCATTGTTTAATCAATTACTAACTAGGCCCTTAGTCTAACCTTGCTAATGCGCCCATTAGTCCTAAGGTTGAGTCAAACTTGAAACAATGATCCCATCTATAGTCACGGGATACATGAATTGGACATTGGGATGGTAGAGACTCGAATTGGACTACCAATGCTTGAATCAATAATAAAATGAGATTCATAACTAATAACTAAGTCGATCAAAGCTTAAGGATGCCCGACATACTTGCAAAGGGTTGCCTTATGTTGTGTCTTGATTATGTCTAGTTAGGTATGTGGTTGGGTGCAATTTTGTCTTGTGGAGAACCATTTCTCAAAGAAGGGGTTTTCTTGTAAATAAGTATATTCCTTAGTAGGCCTCACAGACCTTCATCTCGATTATATGGTAGGTCCTCTAGGATTTGGCTAAGCCTTGACTCGCGCCAAGGAAACACATGCTAGCCTCATCCATCCGGCGAACAATAAGGCTGGTCAAGCCCATCAACTCATCTCGAGGTTTCCAACAATTCGGGTTGGACTTCCTCATTGTTGTTGGCACAATCCAATCAGTCGCCGACATTCGAGCCCAAATCGTCTTGTCTGGCCGGGCCGACAAGCCAATCCCGGATCCCTATGGTAACCTTCCGATCAAAACATCGATTATGTGACTCAAGCACGTACCCGATTTTCCAAAGGAAAAAGCCCAATATTGAACAGGCACTCAATTGCCCGAAATGGAAAAAAATCGAATTCTTCAAGAAATCCGAGTGAACATTTCTTTTGGCTTTCAAGCCACCCCGACTCATCCCCCCTTCCGTGACGCTCGATGCAACCGCGAAGGAGACGACAGTTAGGTGGGACTGAAACTTTCACACCAAAAGCGCACGTCTGAACTCCCGACAATAACACCCAAAATTTTTTTTTTTTTAAATTGCAGTAAAATCATTATTAAAAAGACAAAAAATTACTTGAGTAATTCCTTTTTTTTTTTTTTTTGGGTGGGCAAGTGCAGATCGTTTTCGTTTTAACGAACGAAGCTAAATCGAATTTTTTAAAAAACGATAAAATTGCAAAAATAATTAATTAATTAATTAAATACGCATAGAACGAAGCTAAGCGACCTCCTCCGCTCTTTCTCTCTCTAGAACTGCGAACCATCATCGCTCGACCTGCCGTACAAGAAAGCAGCAAGCAGGCGACGCCGCCCGCACGGTCCTCAGCGGTTCCGTATATCCGGCCGGCCCCTCCCCCGCCCCGCTAACGTGCGCCTCCCCGAGCACGGCGACGAAATCCGCCGCCGCGCGTCGCGACGGTGCGGACGACGCGTCGTGAGGGCGTCGGCCTCGGCACCCGTCGGGAAGTCATTCCTCCCCTCCGAGATCCGATCGTCTCCGAAACCCTAGCCCAGCTCCCGATTCCGCCGCTGATCGGGACGATCGGGATCGCCGCCGAATTCGCCGGTCGGAGAGTTCGCGGCCGCGCGCGGATGTGCGCATTTTTGGTGATTGATTGGTGAGGTACGATCGCGGGTGGGGCCAGGGAGTGCGAGGATGCAGAGACGAAGTCCGCCTAAGCACCGGCACGACGGGACTTCGCCGCTGCCCCTGGGGATGGATTGGAGCCCTCCTCCGCGGAAATGGGTGAGTATACGCTGATCGGATATGTTCGGTTTCGCGCTTTCTCGGGTTCGTTACGAGTTGAATTGGGCATGTAGTGTTGCGGATTAGAGTGATTTGAGCTCGTTTTGCGCGATTGAAGTCGTGCCGGTGTGCAGTTCTGTTTTGAATCGGTATCGGGGGGGATCACGCGCGGCCTGAATTATTGTTTGTAGACTCGTTGACTGAGACGAAAGAAATTATTGACTTGAGGTTGTGGAGTTCGTTTTCTGCCTTTCTAGTTAAAGAAATGATTTTCCGTTGCTATTTATCCTTTTCGAGATACAGAATGGGCGGGACACTGTGTGGCCGCACGATCATCGGACAGGATGGAGTTACTGTGTTACGATACCTTCATGGGTCCTGTTGCCGAAATCAAGAGACTCGGATCCTGTTGTGGTAAGCATATATCGTCAAATGGCTGTTTGTTTTATTAGAAACAGATAAGTTGCCAATGCAGTCTTCTTACTTGAAACAGTGCATTAAATGCACGGGTCTTTGGTGTTTCATTCACCTAGGAAACATATTAGTTAAATTGTCCAGCGCAATTTGTTATGCTTTTTAGCTACCTAAGTCTGCTGCAATAGGTGACTTTAGGCTCTCTTTTGCTCGAACCCTCCAATAACTACATCTATAGAGCTATTCTTTTGTTTTCAAATATGGTTTTTCCTAGCAAGATTTATTCCCTAGTATCTCAAGTATCTCTGTTGTTGATGGCATCTAAACTATTGGCACTGGATTAGGATATCAGTCCACTTGATGGAAGCCTGTCGGAAGGTGCCCCAAAAGCTGTTTAGTTAGTTCCCCCTCAGGCTTACTTCTTATTGTCATCTTTCTTTCCTTTTTCCTGTTTCCCATTTTGTTTGTGGTCCTGGATGTTGTCTTGATCAACATTCGAGTCCCTCGTGAATTGTGTTGCAGAAGTTTAATGTATAACATCAAACCTCTTACCAACCAAAAAAAAAGAGGTCAAACTGCTTGGTTGAGGACGACACTAAGTTTTCATGAGGCAGGACTTGCCTATTGCTTTGCCAATGTTTTATTTGTTATACTCTATCTTATATCTGATCCCTATCAGCTGGAACTTTTGTTTTTATAATCTCATAGGCGAAAATTAAGAATATCTTTCAAGAATGTCATGAGTTTTCATTTTAATTGTATTTATTTGAACCGAAATGCCAGGAAGACTAGTCTTTTGCTTCTCGTTGGTGAATGACAAGCTTGTTCAGTGCTCAATAGACCAAGAACGCTCTGGAGGTTCATTATTTTTCACTGTTACTTGTTTGGTTGGCAGGGTTGTATATTCAAAGTGCTGAGTTTCTTCACTTTTTGAGGATGAGAAATATAGCCTTGGATTAGATTTACAGGAAGAAAAAAGGAAGAACAGATATGTCAAAAGATTTGTGATTATGTCAATATGCAATTAGGCTGGTCTTAATAAAAATGAACTACTACAATAGCCCCCCCTTCTTTTTTGATTGACTGAATCAATTTGAAATGTCTAGGGGCCTGAAATGAGTTGGATGCCTTGGTTCAGTTTTACATTGGGCCAAGCTGAAATGTTAATTTTTGGTGCTTACAATGCTTTGCATTGTACAGTTTTTTGGTGTTAGTTTTCTAATCTTTGTTTGTTCGTACCTTTGTCTTTGTTTTACTAGTTAATTTCAGAGATCAGCATGTCAAATAGGCCAATTCAAAACAACCAGAGGTTCTTTAAAACTTGAATTGAATTGCAACAACTATTTTGATTCAGTTTGCTTTGGTTTGAGAAATAGGAACTTCCCCTATTTCCAACAGCTTTCTAGTTTGCGCTTTTGTCCTTTTCCTTTTCTTTTCCTACATCAGATCTTTTTTGTTCACATCCATATTGTGGCTTCTGGCATTACTCTCCTTTAACATTCTTAATGGGCAGTTTTACAGGGTTCAGATTGGTTTACAATCTCCCGAAGGTGTTACCACTGTTCGTGGAGTGTTAAGAAGATTCAATGACTTTTTGAGGTTATTTTCTGATGTGAGTCTACATAGCTTGTACATTTTTTCTTTGGATTGGGCACCTTAACTCTGTGGTTCATGGTCACAATTTGTATTTTTAAATCATGCAACCTGTCCTTTTAGAAAACTAGCAAAAGAATCATGATTCTCAAGCCTACATGTTTAGATTCTTTTTTAATTATCAGCACATTTTGCAGCTTAAAAAAGCATTTCCTAAGAAGAATCTTCCGCCAGCTCCTTCAAAGGGACTTTTGCGGATAAAGAGCAGGGCATTGTTGGATGAGGTAGCTACAGTTTCTCATTTTCTATAGTGATTTTTTAGATTGTATATGAGTGGAGGCAGAGTGTCCTCAGTTGTTATAACTTCATTTGTCTCTTAACCGTCTGATTGCTTGTCATTCATAGATTATCTCGCAATGATTAGTTGAGTGCTTGAATAAGTGCTGTCTAAAAAGGATCATGAGTGTGAATTTTACAAACCCTTTCTTCAAGTTTCCAAGACCAGTTAACTTTTCGAATGGATTGATAGGAACTGCACAAAGATGTTGTCTGACATGGCTTTTTTCGCAAGCAATACAAATTTTTTATCACTACATGATAGTTGGAACAAATGTCCGATGTGTGTTTTCATTTTTGTTTACCTTTTACTTTTTCCATATAAATTGGTTGATCTGTTGAAGCTTTAATCTCTTTGAAAATTTGGAAGCTTTAATATGTAATGCATCATGCAGTCATTGTCAGCTAAAGTCTTCAAGCTGCTGAGTAAAGCATTTTTCAGGCTTGAGAAGTAAGATTTCAGTTGCAAAGTTTTCTTTTTTCTTTATAGGGGAAAGGATTACGGAGCAAAAGTCTATTGTATGAAGCTCTACTACAGAGAGCACATTCACCACAGTTGTCCTTAATTTTGAACAATGATGCCTTCTTTTTCCTGGAAATACATAATCCATCACAATATTTGCAGATGCTTATGAGCAATGGCCTCTTTGTTTTTGCGTCAAAAGTGTAGGTAATCTAATCAGCTAGGCCTTTAGGCACTCCTTTCTGGGAATACTGCATATGGTGCAATGGCCCTCACTTTATCCGCTCTCAGGAGTTTTCACAAGAGCTTTCAACTCTTTTTTTTTTTTTTTGTCAGACAACTGCAATTGAACATCAATTAATGCTAATTTTAGCATTTGAAGTTTTTCTGGCATGGCAATGCTGTCCCAAAAGTTCGTTAATGGCAACAATTTAGCTCATATTTCATAAGGCTAAGATCTTTTGCAGAGAAGATGCTCATTGGAGGAGTGGATGACAAAGCTCCTGTCTGACCTTGACTTGTCGAGAAGTTTTGCAGTGGCGTCATTTCTTGAACTAGAAGCTGCTGCTAGATCTTGTATGTCTTCAAACCAACTGCTCCACAGGATTTCTGCTGGGTCACATTGTGATATTTAATTATGAACAATTGAGTTCAGTGAGAGCTAGAACTAGTATAGAATTTTCTTGGTAATCTTTGGAATTGCTGGGACATTGGATTTGATTTTGACAACTCATTTTAGGTGTATCTTTTGTTTTTTGTTCAGCTTTTCAAGACACAAATCAAAATGTGCCAGAGGCATTGGGTTCTGGAAATAGTTCAGTATCATCACATCAGCCACAAAATGATTCAGCATTATCTGCTGTTGCTGGTGGTTCATCTCTCACATCAGATTATGGCAGTGATACTGCCTACGAGAACTCCGAACTTGGAACACCAACGTTAGGAAGACATGAAAGTTCTGATGTGGGTGTGGAGGAATTTTCTTTGGATGAAGACTTGCCTAATCCCATTGATAGACTTGTCAAATATGGTGTGGCTAATATTGATGAGGGTCTGTTCATGGGTGAAGCAATCTTAGAGCAGCTGGAAGGTTTTGATAGGCGTAAAATCCATGGCAACCATGTAAATATCAGTGGAAAACACTTGGAAAATGGAAATGGTTCCAAAGTTCCATACCTTATGGGAAATGACTTAGAACTCTTCACAGAGCCAGATCATTTCAAGGTTACTGGCCACACACGGAAACTCTCTTCCGATAGCATATCCAGTGATGTGAGCTCTCTCAGAGAAAGTGAGTCATCAAACTCTGGAATGCCCAATTCATCTGGTAATGGCTCTGCTTACCTTTCTGGAGCTGTTGAAACTTCAAGTGCTCCAGAAATTCTTGGGAACACGGAGCTGCATGCTTCAGGAGATGGGCAAGTCATCCTTCCGATGGATCAGCGCAGTAAATTGAATAGGGTCATGTTATCCTTTCAACGAAGACTAGTAACAGCAAAAACAGACATGGAGGATCTTATATCGAGACTAAACCAGGAAACTGCCGTGAAAGATTACCTTATGACAAAGGTAAGTCTAAATAAGTGAACAAGTCATTTGAACTAATCATAAAATGCAAACATCAAATGAATATTGTCATATAAGGGTAAGGGCAACCAATGCCGTAGACAAATCTACAGGAAAAACTTAACATGTATGGAAATGTTTGGGATGATATTTTGCCATAACTCTCTTTCGAACACACAATACCTGCATAGACAGGAAGTGCATGTGACTCGTATGCACATAGGAAAACAAACATGCGTCTCTCTCTCTCTCTCTCTCTCTCTCTCTCTCTCTCTCTCTCTCTCTAACATGCTCAAACAAACACACATGCACTGAGTCTTGCACAGACCATGCACGGATTTATCTGGATGTCCAAGGATTAAGGCTGGAAGGTGCTTTATTGGTTGACAAAACGTCAGAAGATGGAAGAAAAATATGAATTCATGGAGTATAATGTTACATCTTTTATTGTCAGATGCATCTCTGAGATCATGTTTGAGTTTCTCCTAATTAGATTGTTTATTATGGAACACTTGAACCTTCCCTTTGGAGATGCTCACTGATAGTGCAGATATGAAGCAAATGCTCAGTTCACCTTTGCAGCTATAGGAGAACACCACCATTGCCTGCATGTGACTATTGATCTATTTTTGTATGGCGTTTAATGCACCTTGGGTACATGCTGATCTGTCTGATGCTAGCTTAGTTGGACCAGACCTTATCTGTTTTATAGCAGTCTACTTTTTGGCAAATTGTATTACACTCCTTAAAAGATTTGATTAGAGAGGTAGAGGAAGCTCCTATAATTTCAAGATGCGCGCTTGCTTTTTTCAAAAGAAGGTGCGACTGCGAACTATGGACTACCTGCTAAGGCGACATGTAATAATGTTGAATTTCATCTGAGAGTGTGGGTAAGTATTAATGGAATGACAAGTTGTTGTATTTTCATTAAAGTGTAATGGACTTCAAGGATCATATAATAATGTTTTCGTTCCCAAGAACAATTTCTATTCAGAAACATTTTTTTTTTTTCTATTCCCCAGATATGTTTCTAAGCATTTGAAGATGTTTGGTAACTGCACAAAATTTCTGTTCCCAAAACAAAACTGCGTTTGGTACAATCCAAATATTTTTGTAACTTAGAATTTCTTTTAATTTATTAATTATTTTATTACATTTTTTTCTTTTCTTTTTGCTTTTTCTTCTCCTTCCTCTAGTCGGCAAGGTCCCCTCGAGCCTTGTTCGGCCACCACGAGGTTGGTGTCGCCCGAGAGCCTTGACCAGGCCGGCCATTGCAAGGTCAGCCTCGCCCACCCAAGCGACGCCAACCTCACGGTGGTTGGGCAAGGTTGAGCCTCGGCCTTGCCTTGGCTAGGCGACGCTCCACCTTGCCCAAATCTGGCGAGGCACCGGCAAGGCTCGGCGTCCCTCAACTACCGTGAGGTTGACCTTGCCCTTGACCTCACCCAGCCACAGCGAGGCTCGGGGGGGCCTCATCGGTGGCTGGTGAACTCGGGGCAACCTCGTCGGGGGCCGGCGAGGGTCCTGCGAGTTCACCAGGCCTGGTGTGGCTGGTCGCCGGCCATCACCGAGGCTGGCGATCGACTAAGGGGAAGAAGAACGGAAGAAAAAGGAATAGAAGAAAAAAGAAAGAGAAGACTTGTTTCTTGAGTTGTTCGCAAGAATAAAAAAACAATTTGTTTTTTGTTTTTTGTTTCTACTTCAAATTTGTTCCTGAGATCAAAAAAATTACGAAATGCATTTCTGTTCTATTTCTGATCCAGGGAACAAAAAAACAAAAAAATGAGTTCCCTTGAGCGTTACCAAATAGAACGAAAAGTTTCATCTGAGAGTGTGGGTAACTATTAACGGAATGACAAATTCGTTGTTGCATTTTCATTAAAGTATAATGGACTTCAAGTGATCAACGTAGGGCATATGTTTTTAAATGCATAACTTCAGGTGAGATATAAAGCCAAGAGAACCAATGAGACTAAAGCTTAAGACATGTGGGACAGATCTTGAGATCATATGGATCCTAGCATGCCAAAAAGGGAAGTCTAGGCGGCTTTCACTTATGCGGAATTAGGATTATATATTGTTCGACTTATGCACATCTGGGCAATGCAGGACTTTTTCCTTAACCAGAAGCCCCTTTTTTAGGGCATCTTTTATGTTGATGGCAGGGGGTGACGGCAGGGTGAATGTGGCCCTAGTTTCCCTTTTGTGCCTCTATGGTAATGGAAGGAGGGTGAAATTGACTGGTGTCTGGGAAAGATCTCTTAACACTTTCCAGCTGGACATGTGTCGCTGGCATCAGCTTCAGATACAATACATTAATGTACACCTCTAAATAATCAAGTAGATTTGGGAAGTTCTGTGAGTCTGAACTGGATTTAATAACTAAAATAAAAGAAAGAATGAAAAAAAAGATGTGGACTATAAGATACAATTATGGTTCCTGTTTTTGTTTGGTTCATAGAAGGCAGCTGTACGGTCCAAAAAAGTCATGTATGTGTGCTCATGTAGTTCATTCACTTTCTAAGACAGCCATGGCCTCTCTTTTTTCATTGAGATCCTTGGGTTGAAGCAAAGAGCTCCTGGGGAAAGATCAATTTGCTATATGAGAACTTAATTGCGCTGTTGAGCTGGAGGCATGTTGATCACCCTTGAGCTTTTACTGCTTGTGCAGATTACGTGGGAAAATGTCCTTAATTTAGATTAGAGCGATAAATGAGTGAACTTTCCATCGAAAAGCAGGTGGGATATTTGCCACCCATGCAGTATAGGGGCTTGATAAAGATTGTGTGGTGAGGGCAAAAATGGAAATAGCTGGCTTGTTTGACCAGTTATTTGGCCAGAAATCATAGGGATGTGTTTCTACGCAATAATATGCATCAAACACTATGTATTTCTACTTTGACCAGATCTAACTGCCATTGTTGTTTTTCCCCTGGCAAAAGTGTTGAGCAACTTCATAGACTCTCTTATGCATACTGCCTTCTTAGTGCGAGAAGCACCAGCATGATTACTCATTAAGTGGTTGTAATCAACCGCATCTGAACAGGTTAAGGATTTGGAGGTGGAACTTGAAACTACAAAACAAAAGAGTAAAGAAAACCTTGAACAAGCAATATTAGCAGAGAGAGAGAGATTTACTCAAATGCAGTGGGATATGGAGGAATTACGACAAAGATCTTATGAGATGGAGTTGAAGTTAAAGTCTAAACAGGTATATGATCTTCTGTTATTCTCTCTTTTCTTGTGTCCAAATATTTTAGATTTTAAATAATTAAGTGTGAAATTTTGTAGGGTGGTGAGTCAAGTTCTGAATCGACAGGAGCATCTTTTAGCCCAGGGAGGGACCAGCTGCTTCAGGAGTTGGATGAAAGCAAACAGCAGGTTGGCAATTTGCAGAAAAGATATGAAGAGCTAGAACTAAGGTCAAAGGCAGATCTTAAAGTCCTGGTTAAAGAGGTTAAATCTCTCAGAAACACCCAGAATCATTTGAAGCAAGAGCTTAGTCAATCTCTGGAGGAAAAGAGAAAAGTTGAGGTAACATTTCTTTTAATGCATTTTTTTGTGTTATATATGAAGCTTTTGTCTTTCTTTAGTTAGTACTAGTTTGTATACATGGAGCTTGATTTAAACTGATTAGATGAGACAATAACGCAATGCTTGTGGCGGTTTTAAACAATCTATGTGACCTTACAATACAACTACACAAGATATGGCCCAGATGAACATACGAGTGGATAGAAACAGGTTATTTTGAATTTATTTATGACAAAGCTTTCTTGATGCCAATTCTTATGGTGTCTTGTCAGAAACTTCTTGAAGAGGAAAAACAAATGAATCAACAGTGTGAAACTGCCTTGACCAAGCTATTGCAAGAGTGCAAAACCATCCACTATGCACTGCAAGACTGTGTTGTTAATATCACTGCCGATGATGCAAAAGACCTTGATTCTTCCTCTGTTGAAGGCATACGATTCTCGTCTATGTTGAATGACCTAATTGGTCGTATAACTGCACAGGTATACTATCTGCTTTTCATGATTAGAATCACCCTTGAAACTTTAGGTTGTTTGATGATGGCATGTGCAGTTAACCTTTCAATGTTTAAAGAGTCCATTAAAACAGTTGCCGGGCAGTAAGTTAAAGCTTCATGTTATTTTGTATATTCTTTATGTTTCAATTTTGCAAATGAGTGGCGTTCTTTGTCCTTGTGTTCATGACATTGCCACTAAAATTTGATAATTGTACACTTCTTACTTGAGAATATGAAGTTCCAATTTTGTCAGGTCTATACTAAAGGCACAGCTCAAATCTGGATATAGAGGTTGTAGGAATTCATGATACAGATTGGTTAGTTTTACCTTGGAATTCTGATCCATAATAGCCCAACTGATAGTTGTTCAGGTCACAAACTTTTTGAGTATTGATATATTCTACAATTTCTTAAAAAATGACGTCATTTCTGACCACATGCTCATTGAAGTAGTTCAGCCATAAATTCATACTATGGTTATTGAATAATCCCTTTGTCTCCTGATTTGATGCGCTTAATTTTGGGTAAGGTCTAGTGCAATAATTGTCAGATTGTGATTTTGTTGCACATTAGGGGATGTAAACTTAAATGTTTGGCATCATTAATTTTGCCCGACTTTAGTGCATTACAATAAGTTATATCCAATTTGATTGATTAGTTGCCATTTAGTCGGAACTGGGGTTTTCATATGCATTCCATAAAAGAGGATGTCATTTAAATATAATCTCAATGGTTGTGATCAAATTTAGGTTATCAGCTCTATTGTGAGATACTCCTGACCTCTGTAAGTCAGGATAAAAGGCATATAAATTAAAATCTCTGAGGTTAATTGCAAGAGTCCCTTGACTGTCTGAAATTGCACTGCATCCTCTTGAGTTGCACTTTGGAAACTCTTCCTGCTTTGTTGGAATTGTTTTTCTTTTTAAACTAATTAGTTTTTTCAGGTTTTGTGCTGGTACTTTTCTCGTTCTAGTGATTTTTGTTGCAAATGTTATATGGCCTTTAGTAGCCTCTAGTCAACAATGAAAACCTTTTAGGGTCAGTTGTGACATGAAATTTGTAGCCCCTTTGCATAGACACTGGTTCTATCCTTGTGATAAGAGGAGATATATTTTTTACAACTATGCTTTATGCAGTTGCTTTTAATGATTGAATGCTTTGTGGGTCAACGTGAGATTTTATACTCGAGGAAAATGGTTTTTTGGGGCCTTGAGCATGTGGTTTTATGACCTAAGAGCAATCCTTCGACTTTAGGCAATTGGAACTGGTTTAGCATCTCCTGTATTTATGATTAGTTCCCCCTGTGCAAATTAAACCTGATTACCACCACCGAAGGACAAAAGAAAGAGAAAGAAGGAAAGAAAAAAAGAGAAGGTGCATTGAGGAGTGAAACGTTTGCAATTGCATGACTAGATCTTATAGACTTAGGCTACATGCATGAAAACTTAACCATAGAGCAGCAAAGTTTTGCAGATCTACTAGAATGTCTTTTTCATCCTCCAAATCTTGTGCATGTAAACTTTGTTGCCTTTTTAACTCATCTTAGTAATTCCACCATCTCTCATTAGTGCTGTTCTGTTAAGAAGTCCGTGACTGTCTTCTTTATATTTGACAATTGATATGGAAATTTTGTTTTTGGCTGGTTTTGATGTTCCGTTTTATTTTGTTTTGTGATAATTGAGCTAGATGATGACCACTCTCATATTGTTATCAGAAAAATTAAAAGAACTTACTGTATCAGCCATGCATCAAACTTACACATACCACACACTCACTTTGTCAATACTGTTCTTGTTTTTTCCAAGAAAATTCATAATTGTTTTGTTTCTTTTTGGACAATCTAGAAGATTCTCCAGTCACACAACATATGCAAGCTAATTTCTGTTCCATTTCACATGGTCTTCAATCTGAAATAATCTTATTTGGGGATTTGTTGATTTTCTTAACTAACTGTTTTGGAAATCAGGAATCTGGTTATAACGTCTTATAATTTCTTTCACATGCATAGTTAAGTAGGTAAAATGACACGCTATAGACACTGATACTCTTCCTAAACTTCTAGTGAGTTGTCTTTTGTTATTTCTTTCAATGAACTTTTAGAAAGTTTGACTATCCCAAATGTAGTTCTATACTTGGTAACTGCAACTGATCTAGATTGTCTATATTCTTGGTTATATTATTCAAACTCAATTCCGAAAGTGAAAAAATCACATGGGAGTGAATATGGCTGCCTGGGTTTGTCCTACTTGGAAGTTACCTCCTGACTTTTATGTGGGCCTCGATTGAAATTTTTGAACTCCTAATCCTTGGCATTTGATGTCTGTTCACCATGACCTTGTTATGTTTCATCCTTGTTTGGAACTGCATCCCATGTGGTCTATATATGGCTCTGTCTTAAATATTTAGAAGTCATCCTTCTGCCGTTAGCCATGTACTTGTCACATGTTCATCAGGCACATATGTTAGCCCAAGAAGGCCATGCTGCTGCTTCTGACATATATGGAGATAATGGAGTAAATGACAACACAAGAATGGTAGAGGATGAATTGAAGACTACTATAGCAAACATCATCATCGATAGTAGCACTTTGTTTAGAAAACAGGTGAACTCTTTCTTGCAATGTTCCACTAATGATGTTTCCGAAACTGAGACAGCAGAGGTTACTATGGGAAAATCTTAGCAGATTGATTGAGTCTTTTGAAAGGGGCGTAGGGTTTATATTTGTGAGAGTAATTCCTATCCCTTTGGTATAGTCATAATGCCACATCTCCACAGTGTCTTCTCCGCATTTTAGTTGGTTGACGATACCTGCGGAGATGGCAGTCCGTGGTGACATTTTGTAATCCCACATAAATGCTTTTCACAAGATGGCAGTCTATACAAAACGATTTTTCCTTGTTAATGTACATGAATGAGTACAGATATTACCAGAAAAGCTATAGATGAATTTTGGAAATCTTCGAGCTTATTATTTAGATGCAATGTTCTTTTTTTGGTTGATAATTAGATGTAATGTTCAAATGTGTTAATTTAAGGCAATTGCTGAAAAAGCCAGATCTTTTTATGATGTAATAAGTATATTTGAATCAAGCTTATTTGCTTGGAGCTGTCACGTTGGATTACATCATTCTGGTGCAGATGGATTGGTTGGACTTTTTGGTGGCAGTAATTACTTTCTTGAAACCTAATAAGTTATGTTACGGACAGAGCATGAATCATGAGGACATCGAAGAATAACAGTAGTGGTCCATGCAGAATGGCCAGTAGAAAATGGTGCATACGGACATTCCTTCATTACTGTTGTTACTAACATGCTGCAGGTAGCAATTCATAATCCTCAATTAATTCACTTGATTTTAAGATAGAGATATGTAGTCGACGACGCACGGGACAGAGGCATCAAACGCGAAACTCTTGGCAAAAGAGTTCGGCAGGTAGATAGATTGTATTGTGAAGGGGGGTATTCAGTGTAATTAGCTGTTTTCCTTTTGGGGATAACTGTAGGATTCAGCTGGAAGCTGATGCGATTGCAAAGACAACGACACATGCATTGAAAGAAGTCGGCCAAGGACCACGCAAAGTAGGCCATGAAAGGTCACCATCCAACGTCCCATTTAGACTTTGCTTCCGTCTTTTTCCCTCCTTTGGTGGCGGAGGGTCGCGCCGCGTGCTGCGCTCTCCTTCATTACCGTGCTTTCCACAAATATCGTTGATTGACACGAGCGATGTAAAACATCACGAGAATTGCAATAGGATCGTATATTACCTATCTAAAGAACGGATTTGAGATGGTACGGTGGCAAAGTCGGCAGCTCGACGAGGAGGATCTACAATTGAATTGGAGGAGCACTGTTTTAGGACTTAAAAAGTGCTTTTATGCAATACCCTAAACGTATCTTTTTGATGCCTTGTACTGCTTAATCACAGAACTCTGTACTTGCGTTTCGAGATTTTGGAAGATTCGCACTCTATATTGGGATATCACTTGCTTCTTGATGTCACATCGTGATGTCGGACTACGCATCTATATCGGGATATCACTTGCTTCTTGATGTCACATCGTGATGTCGGACTACGCAAGAAGAAACAAGACAAAATTTTGGCTACTTTCTCAAAAACAAAAATCAACAATTATAGATTGTTTCCAATATTTGGGAAGAAGTCTATCTCCCATCCCCTATGAAAAGGGGGGGTGGTTTGAACCTCACGTTTTCACAGAAGTTGGGATGAGAATGATGCAGCTTCAGCTTCAGGTGTGAGTTTCAACTCTCACATCTTGCAAGAAAGTAAGGCTAAAGTCTCAGAGTGAGTTATAATAAGAGTAAAGTAGGACCGATAAAAAAAGAAAGAGTAAGAGACATCCCTTTGAAAAGAAAAACAAAGAGGTCTCATATTTCTATTTCCATTTCATGCATTGAAGAGGTCCAGCTGATTGATCAATAGTGGTCTTTCTCATTTCGAAAATAAAACTGCAAAGTACAATTTTTTTTTTTTTATGATTCAGGGGACCCCGTAAACCGACAGTCAGCGGATAAACCCTAGGGGTGACATGTGGAAACCACCATCACATGCCACCGTAAAAGTACAATTTTTTACTAATTGATAGTTTCAATATAAAAAGTTAATCCGATCAAGGGTTCATCTGTTTCGCGAAAAATGAATAATTCAAAAAACGTATTCCAAAAAACTATCGTTTGTATTCCTAAAAAATGAATAATTAAAACATATTTTCATTGTTCACGAAAAGTTTTAGATATAAATTTTTGTTGATAATAAAAACAATCTCTATTCACTTATTATTTCAAAACGATCAGTTTTTCAAAAGAATATTTTTTAAATTATTTATTTTTTCTTAAACTAACAGAGCTTAAATAGAATAATAATAAAACAAAAGAGAATAGTAAAACACAAGTCAGCAAAATGCAAAACTGAAGAGAAGCAAAACGGGTGAATATCCGAAACCTTCTCTCGCGCTCACACGTCGGATTTGTATTCCCGTTTTGGATATATTGGAGACGTCGCGGCGCATCTTAGCATTTTCTCGGGAAAGCGAAAGGTATCCTGCTAACGTGCGCCCCTCCCCCCACTTTCCTCTTTCCTTCTCCTTCCTCCTTCCTCCTTCCTCTGCGCGCGACAGATACCTTGTCCGCACACGCAAGCTTCTCTCTCTCTCTCTCTCTCTCTAGGCGTGCGAGTCGCAGGCGAGGCCGATTTTCGTGTCCCCATTGCCAGCACGAATGCGCACGCGGGCCGAGGCATGGAGTTCGCCGCCGCCATCCGCTTCAATCTCCCCTCCACTTCGTCCCCTCTCTACTGCGACTGCCAGGTCTCTCTCTCTCTCGCTCTCTCGGATGCTTGGGCGGTTTGTGTGAATCTCTGCGGGCGTGGCTTGGTCACGCCTGAATGCGGGTCTACGTGGGAAGAAACGGTGTGCATTTTTGGTGGGCTTTGGATGTTATGCGCGATGAATTCCTCTTTGCGTGTTTTGATGCTTAGGTAGCGTCTCTATTCGTGTAATTCCGACATGGGTTGGTGTTCTTCTCGGAGCTAATAGAGAAAAGAACAAGCTTTCATGTTGTAGGATTGCGGTCTGTTTGTGGGCTTGTCTCTTTCTCTCTTTCTGGGGCTGCAAGCCTACATTGGATACCCGGAGAGAGATTTGGGTTCTGGGGAAGTTGGTTTTCGGTCGATAGTATAGTCGTACGTTACGGGCTTGTCGAAGGCGAAAGTTATCATATTCATTTCGGTTGTTGAGGAGACCTACTGCGCGAGAAATGACGAGGGAAACTTCATTTGACATGTTAGGTTAGGAAAGTTTTGAAATTTCTGTATGAGACAGGCGGTTTGCCCCTTATATGGGAGTAAATGACTGTTTAAACTATGGTAATGGACATATTCGGTTGTTCCAGTTCCTGCTGTAATGACTATGTTGGAGGATTGAGCTTCTAGATCTATTTTCTGATCGTCTGCTTTGCTGTGTTCCAGTGCTATGCGAGGCTGAAGAGGAAGCAGCAGAGACTACCTTTTCTGAGTACCACGCTGACATGGAAGAACCACTCTCTATATTGTGTGAAGTCAGTTTTGAATAACAGGAACTCGAGGATCAGTGATAATGGCGCGGCTGAACCTGCTAGAGTTCTCCTCGAGAGATTATTTGCGCGAACTCATAAGCTGGAAGAAATGAACAAAGCTTCTAGCATGCCTCAGGATGTCCAGCTGGATTTGAATTTTGAAGTGTTGGAATCGGACCTCCATGCTGCTCTGGCTTCTTTGAAGAAGAGGGAAGAAGATTTAGAGGAGGCTGAGAGAAAGCTACTGTTGGATGAGAGCGAGTTGAATCGTGCGATGGAGGAGTTGGAGCGTCGGGAGGAAGTGATTGCTGCTGCTTTATCTAGGCAGGAGAAGTTGGAATGGGATTTGAAGCAGGCAAATTTGAAGTTCGCTTCTCAAGCTAGAGAGATTGAAGATTTAAAGCTTCGACTAAGAGATAGGGAGCAGGAGATTGCAGCCTCTCAATCTGCATTATCCCTGAAAGAAGATGAGATAGAAAAAATGAAGACTGAACTGATGAAAAGAAGTGAAGATGCTTTGGTGATTGAATCGGAACTTGAACGGAAATCCCAGCTCTTGTCGGAAGCCAACGAAGTTATCAAGAAGCAGGAACTTGAGCTTCAAGAACTTCGAAGAGCAGTCGAGGAGAAAGAAGAAGAATTAGAGTTTTCTATGACATTGAAGAAGGCAGAAGAAGACAAGGTAAAAAGTATGGAGGCTACTTTGGAGGAACGGACAAGAGAATGGTTGCTAGCGCAGGAGGATTTAAAGAAATTGTCGGATGAAGCCTCTAAACATGCCGCAGAATCTAACGAGACATTAGAGGATTTCAGAAGGGTGAAGAGACTTCTTGGAGATGTGCGGGCCGAATTGATATCATCTCAGCAATCTTTGGTTTCCTCGAGGCAGAGAATGGAGGAGAATGAGAAGCTTTTGGAAAAGCAAATAACAGAACTTGTAGAGCAGAAGGAAAGTATTGCTGCACACATGGCAAGTTTGAAGAATGTCCAAATAGAAGTAGAGAGTGAGAGAGTGAAACTTAGGGTTGCTGAAGCTCGAAACAAAGAGCTTGAGCGAGATTTATCATTGGAGAAAGAATTGGTGGAAGAGTTGCAGGATCAGCTGACGAAAGAGAGAGCTTCTCTCCAGCAGGCAATTCAGGATAAGTCCTTGCTGCAAACTGAGCTTAACAGGAGAAACTCTGAATTTCAAGAAACCCAAGATCTTCTGCGGTTGAAAGAAGGAGAACTGGTGGAAGCCAAACTGGAAATTCAGCATTTGCATTCCCAACAGACTGCTCTTAAGCTCATGCTGGAGGAGAAAGATGTCGAACTGTTAAATACAAAGAAGAAGTTGGAAGAATTAAACTGGGAAACTGAAGAGCTCAAGAGACTTATGAATGGGAGAGAGGACCAGCTTATCCAGGCAACGAATTTGCTAAAGGACAAGGAGGAGCATGTCCAGAACATGCAAAACGAGCTTAGTGATACAAAATGGAGATGCACTGAAGCCGAATCTGTTGTAGAGCGGATTGTGGAACTCACAAACAGACTAGTTATCCCCTTAGAGGATAAAGAATATGATGTGGCGAAATTCCTGGGCGTGGGTGGTCTAGGGTCACAGCAGCTCATCACGTTACCAACCGATGATTTTAGGTGGAAAAACAAACAGCTTGAAACTGAGATTGATTTAACAAGGAAAACTTGCAAAAGAAAGAAATGGAAGTTTTGGATGCACAAAGGGCTCTAACACTCAAGGACGAGGAACTCAAAAGTGTCCTGATTAGACTAGGTGAAAGGGAGAAGGAACTTCAAAGGTTGAAAGAAGAAATGATTAATGATGCTAGTGATCTCCGGAAATTGCATGAGTTGGCACAACAGAGAGTTGGCGAGAAGAGTATGGGAGACTTAGCTATTGAGAAACTTCAACTCGAGGCTGCCCAGCTGGAAGTTGAAGCTGCAACTAGTGCTCTTGAAAAGCTTGTGGAAATGACTCGAGAATTTTTAGATAAAGCTAGTTTAAGCATTGAGGTGGACACTAATGCCAGTGGCCTCCATGAAGAACTGTCTGATATGACAAGTTCAGATGAGAACAATGAATGTTTTACTGAGGTAAAAATGCAGGTCGCAAACCTTGCAGCTTTGAGTGAACAGCTTGTAAGGGAGGCTGGCATTACTATTGCTGCTGAGTAATTTAGGTCGTTGAGCTGTGTATATAGTTTATCTGACAGCTTTTTCGTCATAGTGGAGAGTGAGGATATTCTGCTTGTATTTTGTAGTACCAGTCATTAGATTAGGATGCAAAAATCTACTTGTATAATGTGTGAGGCTTGTTTGTTGGATAGTTACTAGGTGAGTTGAGGAATCAATCTGTTTTGGATAATTGTGGCCTAATGTGTTGAAAGCTTCGAACTGACCATATAAATCGAGGAATGTTTCATTTTTCTCACTCTTGTTACCACAGCCACAGATTTGTGTTGAGTATTTGTTTTAATTCACGGTCCTGTTAGCGATATTTGTGGTGGGCACTCCTTAAATCTGACCATTCATTGTGATGAACTATAGCCTAGCTGGTTTCAAGTGCATGGAAGGACGCAGGCTCCTAATTTTTTCGGTTGATATTGAATTTATCCAGATCATTGGAATGAACGCCTTGCCAGTTTTTCTCTCCTGTAGCCTGGAGCTGCCAAGTCAGACAGCAGAATCTGTTAATTGTCTCATCTGGCGTGAGTACTCATGTACCTTTTCTATTCTGTTGGCCACTTAGTGTTCATGAAGTCTGCTGCAAATGTTAAGTAGGATCAATGAGTTCCAAACATTGGCGAACATCTCACTGAGAATGGATATCACTTCAACGTGACATGATGAGAGTTAGTAGGTAAATGACCAATTACTTGCCGTAGCTATATCAATTCTCACTTGTAAAAGCAAATATAGAGGACTCAGATAACATATCGACAAATAATGCTGTCGCTACCAAAAAGAGCGTGAAAATTGCTGCCGTTTCCTCTACTATTAAAAAATCGTCAAACTTGGAAACTGCATATCGATAAAAACTTCCAAAGAACCAACGAGTCTTAAGTTCAGCAGCTCAGACAAGTTGCTTCTCTCCTTCTAAAGGCTTGCTAAACACTCGTCTTGATTGCGTAGGAAAGCAGGATGATATCGCAGAGTTCCAAGGCTGTTAAACGGCTGTCAAGCTCCTCAGAAAGTTTTTCTATCTTGAATATTATTGAAAAGTTGGAGTAGCAGCTTCTCTGTAGTTAGAAATCTCCTTTGATTGGTTGGAGTTTGCTTTAAACCATCTTCAATTGATTCCTTGGAATGATACTGGCGCTCATTATCCCAGAACAAGGAGGCTGAAAAGCTTGAAGCTGTCACTTCCCCATGAGCTTGTAGTATGCATACAAGCCAGAGCCGAGAAAACCAAGAAATTGCCCAACAACATTCAACTAAACACAGGAAACACGGGTTCAGGACAAGTTAAAACTGATGATAGTGCCATAATAACAATTAGTTGTGAGTTGAAGTTTGCAAAGAGATCAAATTTAGATCATGAGAAAGAGAGCACTACTCACAATATCAAATGGAAGCCCACCAAAAATAATCCAGCCAAGTCCAATGGTAAAAAGATCCTAAAACAATATAAGAAACAGAGAATGTGAATACATAGAGAAGTGACAGATTACAGTTTCCTATATTATTAGAGGGAGAAGTCTAGTATGCAGAAACGGACCATTTAAAGCAGCGTGGTCTCACTGAATACTTGCTATTCATTCGCAGTTAATCTTTATGGGTCATTCCAATATATGACCATGCCATAGAAACAAAATAAGTACAGTGGAAGTCTTCATAGAGTACAGCTCAATTCCATAAATAATGAATCTATGATTTAAGTCCTAAAACTTTTTTAAAATGACCCAATAGAATTTCCTTAGTCAGTTCTCATCAGAAAATCACACGAGGCATATTTCCAATCTAAGATTTTCTTTATTTGCCTTTTCAAGGTTTAAAACCTCCAGCATGGCAACATGACTTCGACGACACACCAGACAACATTGTTTGCACATGATTCTCTGGAAACCTTCTCTCTCTACTTTTGCTATCCTTCTTAACCACAATTTTCAGCTTTACTCTTCTCAAACCTCCCCAAATCAATCAATCGCCACCCAATTCTTATTTGCGCGATTTAAGGAGCTTCTTCCCATCCCTCCTTTATCATGGCCTCACAACTGCTTCCTTCCTCCCAAAGTACCAAAATCCAGGGCCACCAACCTCACTTGCCATTTCAAAAATGCTGAAATTCATGATTTTGGGTATTTCACCATTGGACTAAATCTCATCAACAAGAGGGAATTTTCATGATTTGATGAGGGAAGATAAGCAGTTTTATGGAATGCACATATAGCATCTAACACATTAGCACTAACCACAAGACATCTCTGTCATACAGATTCAAATTCCCACATACTCTCTGATCCTCTTCAAATGACTCAGGTTACACGGATTTGTCTCCAGCAATATGAAGAGCTTTCAGCACCAAACGCAAATCCTGGAAGTCCCTTTGAACGCTAATAATCAGGCCTCGAATTGAATCAACAACTCCACCAGCATCCCATGCTGGAGAATTTATCATCTAGTAATTTGACAAAGTTGTGACAATCTCTCTTTCGATTGACACATGGATTCTGAACTTGATTGACTCGGCGATGCAGGAGATGGAGATAGTCGAGACTCAGCCACATCAATTTAAGTTGAAGATGTGAAAGAACGTCATTGGACATAGTGCATGAGGTGACAAAATCTCCAGCCGCACTTAGAACAAGTTTAGGATCAATTTATACCATGTGTGATTTTTTCCAGCACGATGAGTCATGTAGATACTTCATTGAGCCACTATAAAAAGTTTTAGGACTTAAACATTGATAAAAAAAATTTGGGAAGCAACATCATTTGACATTGCATATCAAGTCTGAAAGTCTTCAGCCGCAGGGCAAGCTTAGAATTAACTTTAGCGACGTGCAATATTCCAGCGAGGTAAGTCATTACATATACTTTCTTGTGCTATTTTAAAAAGTTTTAGGACTTCATTAATTGATGCAAGTTTAGGACTTCTATAGTGTACTTAGCAATTCCAAGTTCCATATAGTTACTAAAAGAGGAAAAAATCATCAAATTATCTGGTTCATCAAAACGAATTTCAATCTAAATCAAGTTTCTGCCTTTCAGTCTCCTATCATGTCCTATTCTAGAAAAAGCCACAAATCTATGATAAGGCTGCTATGCCTTACAAATCACTGAGATATGCAACATCAGGGATCTCAATCATCATGGTCTTTTCAATTAAAGCATCGGTGTATGGAAACTTATCAGTACTTTTCGATTTCACTAGTTTAGAGTTTTTCAACTCCATTGTTTCTCAATAGACAGCAATAGAGCAAAATGTATTCCACAGTCAAAAGCCTTCTGACCACTCAAAATTGAAAGCACCAACATATTGTGTATAATGCAGATAGTCTCAGCATATTAATATATTATGCAGAACTCTCCAGTGTCTGTGAATGTTACTGCATTAGCTGGTGTACATACCTTTAGATTTCCACAGATGGTCTGCGTTACTGCTGAATTGAGCGTTGTGTTTAGGAATATACAGTAATTCAGAAAGAAAGCCAATACGCAGGAGAAAAGCAAGATAACCTGCCAAATCAAGAAAGGAGCAATATCTCAAGTTGAATGTTCTCTACTATAGAATTCTGATTGTCCAAGCAGCAAAACTTATTAGCTATAGGGAAGTGTAAAAATTAGGAAGAGTAAAAGTTCAAGACAGAACATTTCAATTGCTTGGCATGCAACCGCAAGAATGTGAGACCCAGTGGATGATTGACTAATAAAGCCATCGATAGCTAATAAGATAATCAATTTGCACACACCATATCCAGCAGGTCCTAAATGCAACCTTTATTACATGCACACATCTATGAAAAGCTTTGAGGAGATACTTGAATTAACTCGATATAGATTTTCCAAAGTGCATCCTTTGATTCACTGATGGATTCATCAGATACTTAAATTAATTAGATATAAATTTCCAAAGTGAGTTCTTTGATCCACTGATGAACAATGTATGTACATGCAACACAAGGTGGACGCTCTTTTCTGAACATTTGTCCTTACAATTTTACACAACCACAGTTACAATAGGATTTCCATAAATAACCAATATTCAGGTGAAAACTTTTCCATTATGACTCTGTCTGATTGTCAGTCTGATGTCCAGTGTGTACTGAAATACCTAAACACGATCAGAGATCCATGTGAAATTGGTAGGGCAAACATACCATGAAACCAGGTGAGAAAAGATACTGAAAATCCAATGCCGTTGCTATGTCCCCCCTGACATATGTCCAGAACAGTAGAATTGGTCCACATATAATCCCTATCATGGAGAAAGGAACATCATTTGCACCCAAGATGATCAACAGAGTATAACATCGACTAGATCATTCCAAAGGAAGTATTTGTTCAATGGTATAATCAATTCTCTATTTCTTTTTTCTTTAGATAGTTAAAAGAAAAGATCGCCATAGGGCACCGAGGAGTGCAAAACCCGTATACAAAAAGAGCTCAAAACCCAAAGAGCTAAGTAACAAGACAAATCATCTATAATTTCGAGCAAAGAATTTCCATCCAGACACAACTTCCCATTATTTCAAACGTGTAAGACTTTCAACAGGATGAAAACGGCCGTCTCCTCTCCATGAAGGCCTTCTTATTCCACTCTTTCGAGACCAACCAAAATATAGCAAGGGGGGGTTGAAGAATCCTCCTTTTCTTAGCACGAGGCAAAAGAAGACCTTGCCAAGCCCATAATTCTTGTTCAATCCTCCTATAACCACTTTTTCCCATAGATGATCATTTTCGACTTTGAACCGCTATAACCATCTGCCTGGAAAAGCCTTGTTGAGCAAAAGAGAGACTTGATGCCAAGACGCCATTACGAAAAGGTTGCTTGACAACTTTCCGATTAACTAGGTGCAATTTACACGACTGATCATAATCCTCCCACAAAGATCTATTCTAAATAGATTATAAATAGATCGAACCTTTTGGAAACCGGCCACGAGATAGGAAACAGAGATAAAAAATAATGCAAAGCTTGGAGAAAGTGCTATTAATGAGGGTCAGTTATCTTACCATTGCACCACATTAAGCCAAAGCTATTCAGCCCACTTGATTTCCCTAAGATGAATATAAACAAAGAAGGAATAAATTAAACTAGTGAAAAGCGCATGGATTGTTGCAATTCCAGAGAAGAAAAGAAAATAATACCGATACGAGCTATCGTTGCAAGATATATTGCTGTGGTAATGTTGGACAAGAAGACAACAAAGTAGCCATGAAAGTCAAATGACAAGTCCCTTGCTCCGGCGACAAATGCACCAAGAATAATCAATCCAACACTGACAATAACCTTATATTATGTGTTAGATGAATGGCAGGGAAAAATGCAACATGAATTATATTTTAACTACTTAAAAATCCTAACAAAAGGAGAGCTTATGAAGGCAAATCATAATCTAATGTAATATAATCTTAAAAAAGTTCTAAATGATCATCTCCTTACCTAAGAAAAGGAAGATCACACAATCAGGTCTGAATATTCAACAATGCATTATGCAACCTACTCCATACTAAAAGCCGTAGGATGAATATTCTGATGCATATATACATTTGATTAACCAAGTCTATGCAAAGTACACTAAGAGTCTGAATGAAACTGATGCCCAGCACCCCTAGAACACCCTATGAATTCCAATGGTGGCAGTACTGCACTCCACTGCAACTGAGTGATTCTTGGGCCAAGAGGCCCTGGTGTGGCCCCAATAAAGTTGGCTTGTTGAAATTATTTAACCCACCACCATGCTTCCAGGCAAGTTTGGTATTGAGTTTTAACCAACTTGGCTAAGCCCTTGGGATTGCTAGATTAAACATTTGTATGAACATACACACTACATCATGTTCCGGCCACAAGGCAAAGCATGTAGGACAGAACAAAGTGGCTCCAAAGAAGGGAGACGTACCTTCCAATGATAGAAGATGAATACTTCTGACCTGCCAGAATCCACTCTGCTACCATTGTAAATACTATCGTCGTCCGCCTAAGGGTGGTGTACATTGGGACATTTACTCCACGAACAGACTCCATAGTGGCTAGCTTTCAAGTAGAAATAAAAGCATGGAAAAATATTTTCCACTATAAAAACTAGCACATAAAACTTCTCGAGTAATCAACACGAAACTTGCAGCAAAACACAATGAAAGGCCTACCATGTACAACAAATAGGCGAGTGAAAGAGGAAGAGTATGAACCAATGTCCTCAATGGCACAAGCAATTTGGTATTATCTGAACCAAACGAAGATTCACCTACTGTAAAGTTGATTATCTTCCTCTTTCTCATTGCATAGAGAAAAGAACAGGAACATATCATCTGTGAGCACATCATGATGAACTCATGTTAACTTCATACAAATGATATCAGGCAATTATACAAAACATTCAAAACCTCATAAAACTAACTAACATCCATGGAGGAAAGACTACAGGAACATATCATTCCATACGAATTAGTTTTCAGCTTCAGAAAAACTTGAAATTTAATCATACAGCACATTTGCTAGCACCCTGAACATTCACTTTAATGATTTCTGTAAGACTCAATGCAGAGTTAGATCAGTTGTTCCAAAAAAAAAAGATTATTGAATAAATGTGCACAAGCCAACTATTTTGTTTGAATTGACTAAGACACAAAACGGGGTCCTGTTCGCAAGCATATTTGCATCACTTTAAGCCATGGCAAGAGAAGTGTTGCTCTAGACATATGTCATGGAAAACCTTCTAAGGTCAAAGAAGGATTTCCCACAGAACAGCAATTTTCCACATCAACTTAGATGTCCAGCACTGCTATTGGCATAACAACCTATAGACCAAAGACTGGGCCAATTATAGAATTTAAACAGATCAATACCAACATAAACAGATCTAATAAGTAGTTAAAAACACGCATCATTCACTTTCAAGGCATTTCACTTTCCTAATATCAGGTAATATTTGCTCATTTTACATTAGTTGTATTTGTTTTACACAAACCAACTAGATAGTTTTCCCCTACTTGAATAACATAGCAGTTCTAATCAAGTCAAAAGATTACTATTTCAATATTATTCAAATCTCAGTAGTAACAACCATAAGGTTCCAATAGATGATTATATCCACATCTTTACAATCTGGTCAAGATAAGAATCCAGACAGGGAGAGATGATAGGACAGGAGGAGAATGATCTCAACTGCAGTTTCAAGCACAATTGAATTTTAGAGAAGCAAAGCACTACATAATTTGAGGAATATGGTTGTTAAAGCACAACCATAAAAAGAAAATTGCATTTCAGTTTTGACTGACTCAACCATAAAGTCAATTTTGAGTTCCTAAATATCATATTAAAAAGCTGACTTTGGTTGTCCTAATTTTTGAAAGTATTCAGGGGGGAAAACATATTTCACACAATCTTCTTTTGCAGCTGAATTCTAGGCCTCCTAACTTTAGTCTGGACTCTGAAGTCCCTCACCCTCTGGCCAGTTACTGCTTCACTATTGATGTTCCAGAGTGAAAAGCAAGCTTCGAGTGATGACTACCACCAAACAATCCATAAATCTAGAGCAGCATCGTGGACTCATCACTCAAATAGACAACGAGACTTTTGAAAAATACTCCACGGTAGTTTATTGTCTCTGAATCACCAATGCAAAAAGTTAAACTTGCAAAGTACATACCTGTAACAGAGTAATGACATTAGCAGATGGGAATTTATAGGAAGAAAGAGCTGCTTTGTTAAACATCACCAAGAGTACTGCAAACATATGGGATAGAATCAATAGCTGAAGCATATGCAGCTGTAGTCAACATGATGGAAAGATAATAAAAGTATTTTAAGCTGCCATGTATCAATATCACCTCTTAAAAGTATTCACCACCCACTAGTTTCAGTTAAGGCTATGGATTCCCCTCTGTTTCAAATTCCCACTTTGTGCTTCATAATGTCACGCACTCTTTGTTAATGATTCCACTTATACTTTCATGCATTTCATATGCACGTTCAATTTTCTATATCTAATGAATTACGCTCTGGTGTGCATAAATATCCGATAAATCGACCAAAAGGGATAATTAAGGCTTTCAGCCAAAATATATCCAAGGAATCTTAGACTTCCTATCTATTTTCATCAAATCAAAGCACCCGAATCAAACCAAACGGGCATTCTTTCTTGACCATATATGAATCAAATTCTAGGCCACTAAACTAGCAAACTCATGAAACAGTTACTCGGTTAAAGAGAAAATCAGTTCCAGATACATAATTACACCGATTATGCAATCGGTATAAAGCATGGGCTGAATACACTAATTAAACCACCATGTTCATACGCCAAACGTCAAAGAGACAAAAGTTGGCTACATAAGTTCATCCGGCGGACAAGCCACAGATCACAACTGACAAAAGTTAACACGTCAGATATACCAACAAGCAATGGGGCACCAACCACCAAGCAAAAATGGGGCACCGAGTACCAACTATCTCGACCCAATTTGAACCATCCAATTTTCCCCCACGGCACGTAACTGCGAGGACCATTCGCGCACACGATCGAAACCCGCGACGTCCCGGCGAAAATCACAGTCTCTACCTACACAGTCCCCGACAAGATTGCGAATTTCAAACGACAAGAGCCCACCCAGCTATCCCCAGACGATGCTAAATCATCCTCGGACGGATAAATCAAGCACAACCCTTCAGAGACAGCAAAACACCCACGAACGAGGAAGAGGCCCGACCTGCGCAGGTCATGTAGGAGACGGCGGCGTAAGCGCCCCGCCTGGTCATGGTCGATCCCACGAACAGCTTGTCGTCGAGCTTGAGGAGCCGCTCCCTCTCCTCGTCGCGCGCCGGCGGGGGATCCGACACCGGCAGCACGTGGTTCTTCGACGAACTCGACGCCATTGCTGACACCTCTCTCTCTCTCTCTCTCTCTCTCTCTCTCAGCGCTCGCGCAGAGGTTCTTGGAGACGTAGTGGGTCAACGCACGAGTTAGAGAGAGAGAGAGAGAGAGAGAGAGAGAGTAGAACAGAGCGTGCGTGTTGTCTGGGGGAAGCGACGTCGAAGGCGGGTCGGATGTTGGATACCTGGAGATGTTTGCCAGGCTTCTCTACATTTTACCTTCTGTTTTTTTCTTTTTTTCCAAAAAAAAAGTTTTCGACTGACGTGAATGTTTCAATGTTGAAAATGTAATGCCAAATTGGCTGTAAGGAAGAGAATAAAAGGGACAATAGGAGAAGTTTATCTTCGAACTCTAACCCAATATAAAATTCATCTTAGATTATACGAAAATGTTTGAAAATTTCGTCGACCACATTCAGCATTGGACCATAGTTCAAAAATCGCACTTGAACAATATAAAATTCTGGGATGATATTAGTGATCTAATTAAAAATTAGGGAATAGCATTGTGCATCAGACCAAGATTCAAGAATTATTCGTGCCATTTTTTCTAAATAAAATGATGCGATGTAGAGCTATTCTAATTACTTATTAGTGAAGGTTTGCTTACTTGGGTATGCTAAATAAGGCGGCTGAGTGATGTGGGCATATACCATCTTGAATATGTATAGGAGAGCATTTCCAAAGTCTCCGAGGGCTCTAAAGGCCATCAAGGGGCTCTTGAGTCAAACTCGAGCATTTTGAAAGTCATTTTAATTCAATGCAACCCCTGCCCAATACCGGCTTTGAGTAGGGAAGTCATCACTCAAGAAAAACAAGTAACCCCTTTATTACTGGACTAAATATCTTGGTGGTTCAATTATAAATAGAAATGAATGATTAAGTTTGAAGAGTAGATTTGGAAGGAACAAGAAAAAGAGGCAATTGAGAGTTTTCGCTTTAACATATAGAGGATGTAACATTGTCAAGAGTTCCGTTATTGCTCTCTTTGATGAAACTGCATAAGGTCGTTGCTAGTATGACGCATCTACTAACCATCAAAGTATATCATCCATTTTGCAATTCTCTTTTTCCAATCCTTATTATCAAAATTGATCATCACTAGTCCTTTGAATACGTAAGTTTTGGATTTGCGAACTATAATTTGAACTTCGCTGATGAAGGCATTGTCATGAAGATGTTGAAAAGAAAATACACATATTTTAAAGTCCAAGTACCACATTTTACTCATTTTAAATAGTGATAAGCATAAACTTGCTGTGTAAGTTTGTAATCTTAGATCACGCCATTATAATTGCTATAGACAGAAATGGAGGACCACAGAGTGATTGTATGGTGGCTTGGATGTCTGAACATCGAAAGTTTTCGAAAAGACCGAAACGTGCTCACTCAAAATGGATCTCTTCATCTCCAGGTGGTAATGGCCCGAGCAGCCGTTCTAGGCCCGAAGGACAAATGGACGAGCTTGAGTAAGGCTCTCATGTAGAAAAAGTTCTGTCTCTACCATTTCTGGTTGGTAAGAATTTGATAAAGATGAGTATGAAGGCTTGGGATTAGTGATCTTTAGCAAAATATCATGAAGAAAACCATGTCGCATAGAGCAATCCAATCTAGGTCGATCCATCACTTTTATGATGATGTCTTTGATACTCTACTGGAAATTCTCAATCTATCATTCAACAATCTCTCAAATAATATCAGGAAGGGAATTTCGAAGGGAGAGGAGATTGTGCATGTTGCCAAGTTAGATGTCATCATTTATATGACAAATGGTGAGGAATCTTGTTTCCCGAAGGTCTTCGACGATGTTGAGTCCAATGCTAAAAGTCGAAAATTTGAGGGAGAAAGCAAAGCTTCCGTTTACCGACTCCTAGCCCCCACAAGAGACGGCTCTCGGATAGGAACGAGTCATCGATCAAAAAAAAGATAGGAACGAGTCAACATATTATTGCAAGTTCGACGAAGGGATGATAGAGGGAATCAATGGACGATACTGGACTCTCGAGTTGGGCTTAACTTGTTATCCAGGAATGCCCACAAAAAATATATATACGTAACATTCTGCAGGTTGGGCGAGCGGGCCGGGCTTTATCCCTATAGGTCCTTGCTCAGGCCTGCCTAAAATTGCCTTCAGGCCCTTGTCATGTGGACGGGCCGCGTCGGGCTGGTTGATCCAAGTAGACTTACAATCTAGCCTAGTGCATTAGACGTGTAAGGATTCCTTGGCTAATCACTTCTAGAAGATTTTTATTCTATCCAGTACCCATTATAGATAATGTAAAAGTGACTTTTGGGCATTTAATGGATTTTGGTAATTTCGGGAAATGAGAAAATCGTAGGGGCTCACGTATTATGTGAAGAGTCTTGTTAACGAGTGTCTCGAATACTTACTTATCATAATTAAAAAATGTTCGAAATTTTTTATGCAAAAATTACTTAGAAGAAGAGAGAGACAGTGCATTAGAATAAGGATTCCAACTTTGGGCCTCAGTAGAGGTTGTGAACACAAGACAAACCAGGTTGTGGAGGGAGGGAGGGAGGGAGGGAGAGAGAGAGGAGTAAATCAATGGACTAATAAATCCATTTAAAGATTCTGATCCAATTGAGACACAAAGAAGCACGCTTTGCTTAACCATTCATGCTTGCTTCCTTAACTCAGAAGTCGACGGGAAACCCTAAAAGAAGAGACTCTTGATACAAATTCAAAGTTACCCAAATTTCAATAGGTAGTCCTCTAATTCATGCTCAAGAATCCTGGAGTTCACTCAAATTTAGTAGATCCAAAGAACAAAGAAGAACAAAGATGATCATGTTGGTGCTTGGTTTCCTTGTAAGTTGTAACCCCGCAGTGACATGACATTTTGCAGCCGCTTGTTGCCGGATTGGGGTTTTGTGAAGCAATCTTTTCCCACAAGTGATGATCACAAAAGCAAAATCTGCAATTATTGTAATAGAAAGAGTCCACAACTTTCATCAAGTAGTTTCTTGCGAATTTTTTATCCTAATGAGATCATGCTTTCTCTAAGAAGGGATTTAATTGTATCTCAAGGTCTATTTGTTTTGAAGCAAAACCATTCTTAGAAAATTGTTTTATGACTTTCCGTTACTTTGATGGCAGAAAACTAATCGATTTGCGAAAAATGTTTTCCATGGACTGAAAACAATATACTTAAATTAGGAGAAAACAACTTCTCCTTATGGCAAAAATGAAATTACTTTCTCTAAATCACCAAATAAATGAAAACTAACCATTTTTCTTGAATATGATTTCCTTGAAAAATATTTTCCTTTATCGTGAAGTTTTAAGTAAAACAAATGCGTACCCTTAATGTATTGCCGAGTTGGTTCGGTCGAATGATCTTGTTTTGCAACCAACCACTCAAAAAGAAAAAGAAGAGTCCGACTTCGACTGTTTTGCCAAAATTGATATGATATATTATTAGATGTTAAAAGGGTAAGAAAAGGCAGTGACATTAAACCTAGGAAAGGTGGTAGGCCAAGACATTTGTGGAGGGGAAAGGCAAGTTCCGCTTCCATAGGTGGTTGAGGAGGCATATTGAGGTAGGAAGCGTGGAGTAACATTGAATGTGCCTTCATGTTGTGGAGAACGCTTTGTTTCCATGATGCGAAAGAGATGGCCAACAACACATCAGGCCCTACTTCTTCAAAGCGGTGGGCAATCTCCCCACACGTGGGTAGCTCGCACGTGCGTGTGCCTAATGGGAGGGGAAGCTCAAGGACATTGAGGTACGCCTCTGCGTCCTTCTTCCCGACTTCTGTATCTTAAGAAGCGTGAGATCTTAAATTCAAAGAAAAAAAGTAATTTCTTATGGATTTTCTTACTCTTGACCGGTTTGTTTTCATTGAATATAGTCACAAATGACGAGAGAAAAATCACTATTATTACTGCTCTTGATGGCAGATGAAAACATATGGTAATGTTGGACTCCTAGAAAAGACATTAAGTACATGATCAAATCTTACACTAATTTGCACCATCTCCACTTGAAGTAAAGAATTAGCAAGCTATTAGATAAGGTTGAGAAAACCTTAGGCCATCAATTGTCAAGGGTCCCAGGCCAGTTTGCCTTTTTCTTTTTCGTAACCCCATTATGGTTTCTCTTTTAGGTCAAACACCGTTTATGCAATTTGATCATTGCTGGCCCAACGTCGGAGAGATCACCTACTTTTTTTTCTTTTTTTCTTTTTTCAATGAGGCCTTGTGCTTGATTCATGGCACGAGAGAACCTCTAACTAGTCATTGCCGATAGTTTGATGGTGTGTTTTGCTTGATGATATTTCCCGATTGTAGCATCTTGGTGGGGTTGCAGCGATAGGTTCGCCAATTTTAGACTTTCAGGTTGCAGGATGGTTCAAAATAGTTATGGCTCAAACTGGATATTTCGTGATGGACATGACACCCTTCTTATAATGCCACGAAGGATTGCTAGCGATCTTTTCTCTTCGCCCCCATTTAAGATTAATCCAAAAAAAAAGGCGATATTTTTTCTTCCCATCTTATAAAATTAATCCAAAAAAAAAAAGAAATTTGACTGCCTATTGTTTCACACATTATTTCAATATTAAGGACTTGACAATATCAAAGCAAAAGCGTTAAATCATGAAAAATCCCCAACTAATATACCTAAGATAAATTTATCACAAATTAATTTCTGACCACTAAAAATTCCAAACTATTACGCTTGTGATAAATTTATTCTCTGTTAGTTTTTATTAAATTTTGTCGTCAAATTGTTAAGTTGGATGACACGTGACAGTTGACAAGTGTATCGGTTTGAGGTTTTAGCCGTTGTTTGTCATATGTGTATCGATTTGTAGTTGTTTCTAGTATTAGTCTAATTTAACGGAAACTAACGAAAGATAAATTTATTATAAATATCCCAGTTTTTGATCTTTTATGGTCAAAAAACTAATTTTGGTTAAATTTATCATAAATATATTAGCTTTCGATTTTTAGTGGTCAACAAATTAATCAGAGATAAAATTATCATATGTATACCAATTTAGAGTTTGTCGTTATTAACCCGAACCAAAACTTAGGTGGCCAACCTCTTTCCGATGCGTAGTCCAGCGGAGGTCAATTAGGGTGCTGACAAAGCCCCCATCTAGATTCCCTTTCGTCAATCGTGCTCATTGAAACTTAAATTGCAAGACATAACCCCTTTTCTTTTAGGAAAAGCACTGACAAACCATCCTTGCATCACACGCGGCCTTCACCATTTTGCACTATCTACTTTTTGAAATCACAACTTTGCATCCTGTCTTAGTCATCGGACACGTATTATTATGTCTTCTTATTAGATAAGGATCATCGAATCATCACTTTCATTTGAATATAACCCTTCCACTTTTCTGATTTGAAATCACGATGGCAGTTGAATCGAGAGAAGAATGAGGCTGACCCAGATCGGAGGGCGGTGGCGGTGGCGGCGGCGGCAGCGTCCGCAGGGAGATGCTCAGACGCGGGGTGGGTGGCAGATGGGGGACTGGGTGGTGGGGAGATTAGGGTGTGAATGGGATTGGGGAAAGGCCTTATGGGAGATTTGGGAATTTTGAATTCTTCCACGGAAAGCGTAAGTCCTTTCAATGTTGGATTTTCGCCCAAAGTTGCAAATTCGTTTTTTCTTTCCTGCAAGTACATGATGCAAAATAATAAGGTTTGAGAAGACTTGGGATTAATTTTTGTGTTTTCCCTCAATGCTCCTCAAGTGCATAAATTGAGTCTTTCATATGAAGACTGATAAGTGAATAAAACCCTATGAAACAAATAATTCAAAGTAGGGTTAAAATAACAAAGATGTACAATATTGATAAATATAATATGAGAGTAGAATTATATCCTAGCATTGTGATAACGTAATGTATGACCGTTTTTCCCGATATATTATGAATGGATGGAGCTTACCATGCATAACAACCATAACTCTACACCGTAAGTCTCTCGAGAATTCCACCCCAAGTTGTCTATTCCCATGTAGTTGACCAATACCAATTTTAGATATTCATGAGATCTTTATCTTCATTACGAGCTCCATCATTATCTTTTCATGATGTGAACGAGGGTCTTCTGGGTATCTCAGCAATCCCCACTGCCTATGTATTTTGTTATAATGAACGATTCATAGCCATATGGATCAACAGTTGAGATAATCGAAAGACATTATATGAAAACAAGAATATAGGGTAAATAGGAGATCCCACTTCCTTTTGGAAATGATCGACTACTTGTTTACTACCTCCACCTTCATTGCCACCGCGATCATCAGAACTCGGTGAAAATGATGGGATTTTACAGATGCCGATTCCTGGTGGAGCCACAGATCGCCGCCAGCTCGACGGGCTCTCGTGGGAACTTTTAAGTCCTGGAACAAATTCTTCTGGAATCCACTCTCAAGTTGAGCCAATTGCTATATGAAATGGACTGGTTGAGGATAGACACAACCACGCTTTCAATCAGTCTAGGGCTTCTGAAAAGTAGATGCATGCCCCTAGCCGTGACAATAACAAGTCATTCACATAGCCACGAGTGCGGGCTCCCTTGAAACTTTCTATCACGTACAGCTAACCTTGCACCCACTCAAAGGAAATCATTCGTCCGAATCGACCGCATGGAAAAATTGTCGGAAATTCTTATAAAAGGTGAGCCAACATTGATGGGATAATATTTTGGTTTGTGAAAAATAAGTTGTTATACAAAGTAAATAAAATATATGGAACAATGTTAGATTGCTTGAATATAGTCATGCAATCATATGACATTGGTTTTAGCACATCTTGATTTGGTATCAATGGAGTGAGACAATACTAGCGTATGCCCGTTTGTTAACAGTGACCTTCAATGGAATAAATAGGTTATGGCCCACTTCCCCTCCTCAATTTATATACTACCGTCTAAGGGAGGAGAAGGAGAGGAAGACCAACTCCCGAATTTGTACGGTTTCATCTGATGGCAGTGATCAATCAAACAAAGTATGTGATTTCGAATCAATCTCACGTACTCTAAATTCTAATGTATGGGCATTAGATTGTTGAATTTCTTCCAAGTGCCCCCTTTTAACTCAAAAGCTCACCAAAAAGATCAAATTGGAAATTTGGATAGTAGTTTAAAGCAAGTCGTACTTGATGAAGTTCGAACTTATGATGTCTAACAAAAAAAAGAGTGAAGACAATCCATTAAAAAATTGATGTACCGCTACATAACGCGGCATGCTCTTATGGGACGTCGATCATAGTCTACTTACTTAAACATCAACTCATAACTTCTCGAGTTACTTAATACATCGAACATGAACGTCGGTGTTTAGCACTTTGCCGCATCATTTACAGTAAAAATATACATGTTTTGGTACAACAAAAACCGCCCCCCCCTCAACAACCCTTTCCAAGTGAATCATAAGTGGGTGGATATGGATGAGACTGATCGTGCCAGGTGCCTGGGAGCGTGTCTCATAGCCAATGTCTCATGACACCCACGACGCTTGCCTCCCTCCACGTGAACTGCACAAGCCATTCCAATTCAATCGCTGCTTCCTGCAGCCACAAGCCCCACATAGCTCCACAACCACCGAACGATCCTGATCAAGCTCTGAACACATTACTGCGTCTGGCCTCTTGCTTTGCCGCAGAATAAAGTCCCCTTAACGATGAACCCCTTTGGAGTTCACGTAAGGGACCTAACGATGAAACCCTTTGGAGTTCACGTAAGGGACATTTCGGCACAACCCGAGTTTAGTAGGGATCGGATGGTCGGGGCCATCGGATCCGACGTTCTCGACGGTGGTAATTTTGTTAGCTGAATATTAGCAAAAGCAACAACACTGCCCCGCTTTGAGGTTCATAAGTAAGTGCGTCGTCATGTGTCGACGGGTTTGATTGTCCAGACTGGCCACCCGCTGCATTCATTGATATCTGGATTAGGTGGTCCAGCTTCCCCTCGAAATGGATTCCCAAGCACACGCTCTCCATCTTTATCTTGTCTTAATTACTGAGCCGAGAGAGCACAGAACTGAGGTCAGACAGAAGAACAATCTTTCACTATTCAAACAAGGAGAACAATGAAGAGATTCCATGGGGGCTACGGTCTAATGAGTCACATTATGTAATCAAGAACGATTGAGGGAATGACTCGGCACCAAACTCGATCATTGCGATCTTGAACCGTTCTTGAAATATGCGTGATGATGCGTTTCATGGGTATGTGCGGACATGTTGGACCCTTCAGTGAAAACACAAGAACAGCTCGAGCTGTTCAGCTCTCTTGTCAGATGGAATTATCACAAAGATTCAAGATTAATGTTTGGCCCGGCATATGGTACGGACATCACCCCTTATGATTGCACGTAGGACTAACTCAAGAGCCCTGAACAAAGATCGATTTGTGCTCTAATTCAAGCTAATTACGCTCATCTTGATGGGTGTTTCTGCAGGAACTTTAGAGGGAATTCAACTGTAGAAAAGATGGCTTGGTGAGGCCGGTTAAAGAAAAGGGGCGGGTGGGAAAAGGTGAAAGGGTAAATTTGTTGACTTAATTATTATTAATTATTATTATCTACAGAAATCACGACTTAAGGGTGGTCTAATGTGAACTAAAGAGCCCTTAAAACTCAACAAATAGGGCAAAAAACATGTTTAATGAAGAAAAAATGTTGAAGGAGGGTCTTGTCAAATCGTACCATAATTCACGGACTTTTCCTTCTCCCTCTCTTCATAATTTCCCCGGAAGAAAATAAATGATGCCTTCTCGAAGTAATCATTTGACCGAATAAGATTTACCCAAAATTTGATGAATTAGATTAAAATAAAGAGATCAATGTATTCACGATAAGAAGTATGTGTTCTGCGTTTTATAATAAGATTTACCCCGATGAAAGATAAAATAATTACCAGACAATAATTACCAGATAAAAAATCATTCGGACCTACTCAACACTTTTTCTATCATATTGTCATTTGCCCTACTCATCATACTAGCAGTAGATTCAACCTAGAAGTGGAGCTAATCTCAATAGATTTTGAAAGGGAGAAGTACACCACAATTGCCAAAACTTAGTACGGGGGATATTTAAGTGTCAAAAGTTAGGAAAGTGACAAAATCGGAATAAAATTGATCGCTTAAGTGTCAATCCAGCCAAATAAGTACAAAACGGCATCGTTTTGCACGCTGAAATGGTTAGATAATGCAAAAACGACGTCGTTTTAATGTTGACGTGGTAAAAAATCAATATAAAAATTAATAAAAAATTAAATTAAAAACTAATTTATTTAAAACATTTTAAAATAAAAATAAAAACAAATATTTAAATTAAAAGGAGGGGGGAAGGGAGGTGGCTGAAGGCTAAGCCCTTGCCGCCACTTTGCCTCCCGCCGTTGCCGAAGGGCGGCGACGGTGGGGGGAGCGTCGGCCGAGGTCACTAGACCACGGCCGGGGCCCGATCCGACCCGGGGCTCGCGGGCCCTTCTTTGCCGTCGGCCGGGGCCGCGACCCAGTGACCCTTCCCCCTCCATCACCGGCCCTTCCCGACGGTGGCGAGGGCTCAACCCTCGGCCGCCTCCCTTCCCCCGCCCCCTTTTTTAAAATGTGTTAAATAAATTTAATTTTAAATTTAATTTAATTAATTTTTATATTAATTATTTACCACGTCGAGAGAAAACGACATCATTTTTCCATTTTCTAGCCACGTCAACGCCGTTTTGCACTTATTTCGTCGGAAAATCGCCACGTCGGCATTTTGGCCGGATTAGCACTTAAGTAATCCATTTTGCTCCGATTTTGGCACTTAAGTGTCACTTTCCTAGCTTTTGGCACTTAAGTGTCCCTCCATGCCAAGTTTTGACACTCCAGGTGTCCGGCACTCGATTTTGAAAATGTGCATCATATGGGTACTCTAATTTCCACATAAATGTCACCACACAAGTTTGGTATGGTATCCAACCAAAAAAAACAAAAAGTTTGGTATGGTAATCCAAGCATTCCTTGGAAGTGTATTTCTTCAATCGGCCTTTGGGTGCCAGTATAGATGCAACGATGCTAATGTTAATAGTCCTTGACTGTTTGATGACTTAACTTCATTTTTGTCTACCAGCTGAAACTTTTAGAATAGTTAGTAGTAATCCCATAAATTATCACTCTTGAAAATGATCATCGGAGAAATGGTAGATAAGGTGATTGTGAAGACATCGACGGAAGCTGGTGCAGGAGGAATTCTTCGAGACGAAAGGGGCACGGGGTGATTGGATTCTATAAATCCACGGCACGAACATAACGAAGATGCTGATTTCCTCGCTATTGTTTGATCGCACGGAGTTGCTGCGGTGGCTAAGAGATTACAAGATTGATCATATCTACAGGGAAGCCGATCAAAGTGCGGACCAGAAACGATGGGGATTGAAGGATCTAGTGACATTGTCATTGTTTATCATGTTCCTGATGATGTTGAAACTACGTTATTAGCTGATAAGGATAGAGGCCATGATGTCTTCTAGACTTTGTGCCGTGGATTAGTCCCCAAGTGAACGCCTTCTTATCAACAGAAAAAGAAACAAACTGCTTGGTACAACGAATAACACCGTTTATCATTCCAAGAAGCTGCCGTGCCAGTCTTCAAGGTGCTTCTGCTTTGGAGCGGGTATTGCGCCCAACATTCTGCGCTTCCCAACGCTTTACGGTAAAGCGACGGCAAGTTCTTTTTTCCGCACGGGGAGGGAGGGAGGGGAAGAGTGTGTTGCGGGGACCCAAGGACAACTCCACAAAGACTTCCCATTCTGATGCAACCTCTCGATTTTTCCTCAGCTGTCCACATCACTGCTGGCCTTTTGGCCGACCCAACTTCAATGTTGTCCCAGAATTCCCTTCTTCCTCCCAGACACACTTCCCTTTCACCGTCACCCTTTCGCTCTACCCCTTACAAATACCTCTCCATTTCGCTTTGAGCCACCGAATATGTGCCCCTTTCAGCTCCCACGTTATCACCATTTCATTAATCTCGCAGTTTTTCCTTTCGTCTTTTTCATGTTTGGGGGGTTCATTAGATATCTCTGAGATATGGATATTCAACTAGGTCTAGCTCTCCCAATTCATGACCACCCTGCCAAAGGGTCCGAACCAAAAGATCATGAAGGCTCGTACAAGAAGTGGTTCAACAACAAAAGGTGTCATGGAGAGGCATTTGGAGAATACTCCTCAGGGAAATCGCAGTTGTTGGCGTGGAGCAGTGGCCCGAATGAGGAAGACGACCCGAATGCGAGGCGCAGCAAGTTTTCTTGTTCTATAAACCAGTATGTCATGCCAAGTCAATCCTGATTTTAAATTCTCATTATTGTCGACGGACAAAACAGTTATCACTTGCAATAGCAATATTCGTTGGAAGTGAAAATCGCTGTGGAATGCGTAATTTTTCAGGTTTAGGTATAGTGAAGGAGCTGATGACGATGATCGGGTCGTGGGGTGGCCACCCATCAAGTCCTGGAGGAAGAAGTTCATGCATGGGCAGCGTCCACCGCGCCGAGATCTTCACGAGAATGTCCGGCAGGCCTAACCTGCGCAGGTCATGTGGGAGACAGCGGCGTAAGCGCCTCTCTTGATCATGGCTGATCCCACAAACAGCTTGTCGTGGAGCTTGAGGAGCCTCTCCCTCTCCTCGTTGTGCGGAGAATCCGAAACCGGCAGCACGTGATTCTTCGATAAATTCGACGCCATTGCTGACCCTCCCTCTCTCTCCCTCTCTCTCTCTCTCTCTCTCGGTCCAGGTCGCGCAGAGGTCCTTGGAAAAGTCAGTCAACGCACCGAGAAAAAGTAAGCAGCGCGTGTCTGAGGGAAGCGACGTCGAAGGCGGGTCGAATTTGGATATTTGGAGATGTTGCCAAGCTTCTACCTTCTTTTGTTTTTTTGTTTGGTTGACGCGAAAGTTTCAATGTTGAAAATGTAATGCAAAATGGTTTTTAAGGAAGAAATAAAAGGGACAATAGCACAAGTTGTCCCAAACTCTAGTTCAATGTGCAAAGTTGTCTTAGCTCATATGAAAATGTTTAAAAGTTCGTTGACCACATTAAACATTAAACCCAAGTTTAGGGATGGCATTGAACAGATTAAAATTCCAGGACAACATTGGAAATTGGACTAAAGTTTGCGAATCATATCGAACATATTAAAATTTTTTGGATGGCATCGCATAAGACCAAAATTCACGGACCATTTATGTCATTTTCCCTAAATAAAATGATGCAAAGTAAAGCTATACTTAGTATTTATTGATGAAGGTTTACAAACTCGGGTAAACTAAATGAAGCGGCAAGTGATGTGGGCGTGCCGTAAAGGGTACTTTCAGGAGAGCATTTCCAAAGCCTTCAAGGATTCCAAAGGCCGTGTCTAGGGCTCTTGAGTCAAAGCCAAGCATTTTGAAAGTCATTTTAACTCAAAGTAACTCCCACCCAACACTAACTTTGAGCAGGCTAAACGTTGCTCACGAAAGATAAGTAACCCCTTTATCGCAAGACTATATAATTAGGTCAGTTATAAATAGAAATGAATTGTTAAGTTTAATTGTGATTAAGAGTAGGTTTGGAAGGAACAAGAAAAGAGGCTATTGGGTGTTTTGGCTTAACATATAGAGGATGTGATGTTGTCAAAAGTTTGGTTATTCATCTCTTAGATGGAACTGCATTAGGTCATTTACTAGCATGACAAATATACTAATCATCAACATATATCATCCATTTTGTAATTCTCTTTTTCCAATCTCCTTTATCATAACCAATCATTGCTATTCCTTTGAGTACTTAAGTCTTGGATTCGCTAGCTGTAATTTTAACTTCATCGTGGAAGGCACTGTCATGAATATATCGAAAAGAAAGTTTGCACGATAAAAAAGTCCATGTATTGCATTTTACTCATTTCAATGCATGATAAGTATAGACTTACTATATAATCATACCCTTATTATTGCTAGAGAGGGAAATGGAGGATCGTTGAGTGATTCTAGAGTGGCTTGGATATCTAAACATCAAAAGTTCTCAAAGAGATTGAAACATGCTCGCCCATAATAGATCTCTACATCTCTACGTGATCATGGCCCAAGCAGCATGGCTAGGCCCAAAGGATAAATGGGCAAGCTTGAGTAAGGGATCTTATCTATAGAAGTTTGGCCTCTCCCGTTTATGGTTGGTAAGAATTTGATAAAGATGGATATGGAGGCTCGAAAATTAGTGATTATTAGTAGAATATTATGAAGAAAATCATAACATATAAAGCAATCCAATCTAGGTTAATCCCATCACTTTTACGACAACGTGTCTGATACCCTATTAGAAATTCTCAATCTATCATTCATGAATTTGTCAACCAATAATAGGAAGGGAATTTCAAAGGGAGAGAAGATCATGCATGTTACCAAATTGATGCCATCACACAAAAATTATATTCATGGTATACATGACAAATGATAAGAAAACCTCATCTTCTCAAAGAGTTTTAGTGATGTTGGGTCCAATGTCAAAAGTCGATAATTTGAGGGAGAAAACAGAGCTTCCACTGACCAACTACTAGCCTTATCGAGAGGACGGCTCTTAGATGATGGAGTTGTGGAGTTTGATAAAGAAAAGTAATATTCAAACGCAAAAACAATTTGTTGTGAGCAGGTACTTCCCAATAAGTCACCCATCTTGCTATATAAAGCAAATAATAGGGCTTTTACTACTAATAATGGTGTACATGTAATTTTCATCCTAATTATGTATATCTTAGACTCTTGCTATATATAGGGGCAATATTTTTTATAATTGTAACATTGAAGCTTGTAACCTTATAGTTTGCAATGCTAATACTAATAATGAAGAGATTGCCTAGTGTGGTACCGTGATTTTTCCCTTCCTGATTTTAGGAAAGGTTTCTCAAGTAAAAAATTCTTACTTGTTTTTCTCCTCTATTTTTCTGTTCAAAGATTTGCATTCCTAACAATTGGTATTAGAGCCTGCTTGTGGCGAAATAGTGGGAGCAAATATGGACAAAGGGAAGGTGAAGATCAATCGGTTTGATGGCAAGGATTTTGGTTTCTGGAAGATGCAAATTGAGGATATATTGTATCAAAAGAACTTGTATCAACCTCTATCTAGAGAGAAACAATATTCTATGAAGTAAGAAGAGTGGGAAATATTAGATCGGCAAGCTATGGACTTGATTCATCTTACATTGATGCGAAACGTTGCTTTCAAGATTGCTAATGAATCGACAATGATGGATTTGACAGTGACATTGTCCAACATGTATGAAAAGCTTTTTGCATCAAACAAGATATCTTTAATTCATCGTCTTTTCAATCTAAAGAAGGACGATGGTGCTGCTGTAATAGATCACATCAATAAATTCAACGCAATCATGATTCAATTGAGTTTGGTAGATACCGAATTCGATGATGAGGTAAAAACTTTAACTTCATTATCTTTTATCTTTTATACCAGAAAGTTGGAGTGCAACTATGACTATAATGAGTAGTTTGTCTAGTGAGAAAAAGTTGAAGCTTTAAACAATTTCAAATTTCATTTGTAGTGAGGATATTTGCATAAGATAGTCAGGTGAATTCTTAGGTGTTGCCTTAAATATTGAAGGTAGAGGAAGAAGCAAACAACAAGGGCGGAACTAGTACTATGGTAGATCGAAGTCCAGAGAGAGAAGTAAATCGAGACCTCATACTGAAATAATTTACTGGAATTATGAAGAGAATGGCCATTTGAGATGAGATTGTAGAGCCCTAAAGAAGAAAATTCAATATCGAGATTGAAATCTTTTCACCTCTTGAAGAGACGCATGATAATGATGCCTTAATTTTGTGCATAGATAGTCTAATTGAGTCTTGGATTCTCAACTTGAGTGCATCATTTCACTCTACTTCATGCAAAGAATTAATGCACAATTTTGTTACTGGAAAATTTGGAAAGATTTATGTTACAAATGATGAATGTTTGAATATTATAGGAAATGTTGATGCTTATATAAAAGCTATAAACAGTTATCAATGGAAGTTGCATGATGCCATATATATTCCAAGACTTAAGAGAAATGTAATCTCTATAAGTCAATTAAATAACACAGGATATAGAAATATTTTTGGGATAACTCTTGAAAAATAGTTAAATGTGCTTTGGCTGTAACACAAGAAACAAAATTAGGAACTCTGCACATGACTGAAGCCAATAGAGAAATCACAACAGTTGCTAAGTTGGAAGATGATTCCAAATTATAGCACCACAAGCTTGGACACATGAGCGAAAGGGGATATTTAAGGGGAAAGCTACCTAATATGAAGTCCATAGATATTAGTCTATATGAAGATTATGTTTTGGGCAAACAGAAATGCATCAAGTTTTCAGAGATTGGGAGAGAACCAAAGAAAAGAAAATTAGAGTTGGTGCACATAGATGTGTGGGGACCATCTTCGGTGGATTCCTTTAGAGGCTCACACTATTATATTATGTTTATTAACAACTCCACCAGAAAGGTATAGGTTTATTTTTAAAAAAAATAAATTTGATGTGTTTGCTACTTTTAAGAGATGGAAAGCTGAAGTGGAGAATTAGATTGGCCTAAAGATTACATGTCTGGTGCGATAATGGTGGCAAGTATGGGCAGTAAGGAGTTTAAGCAATTTTGTGTAGAGAATAAAATCATAATGTTCTCAACAGACCGCAGCAAAATGCAATTGCTGAGAGGATGGATAGAACTCTCAAGGAGCATGCAAGAAGTATAAGTATATATGTAGGATTACCCAAGATGTTTTGGGCGGATGCAATTAAATGACAACATACCTAATCAATGAAGGACTTTCAATTCGACTTGATTTTAAGCTACCATAAGAAGAATGGAGTGAAAAAAAGAAGGTAAATCTCTTGCATTTGAAAGTTTTTGATTGTGTTTCGTATGTCCATGTAGATTCTAAGAATAGGGATAAGCTTGATGCAAAAGTTATAAAATGGTTTTTTTTCATTGGATATGGTTTTGATTACTTTGGTTGTCGATTCTGGGATGAACATAATAGAAAAACAATAAGAACCGCTAATGCCACAGTCAATGAAAACATGTTGTATAAGGGTAGATCTATGATAGAATCTAGTGTGAAGAAACAGACTGTGGAGAATAAGGAGATTGGATATGATGGGGTTTTTAAGAGTGTTTTGATTGAAATTTCTAAAACTGTTGCTCTAGGCTTTGATCAAAAACCAAAATAAGAATAAAGTACACCTAAACTTTGAGAAAATCTAGCAGAACACATAACTTGTACAGAGATATTCTCCATCGTTGCATTATATGCTTTTGACTAATGCTGATGAACTAGAAAATTTTTCCAAAATTGTGTAGGTTAAAGATTCTATTAAGTGGGAGTTAGAAATGCAAGATAAGTTGGATTCACTCAAGAAGAACAAAACTTAGGTGTTAACTTAGTTACCAGATGGGAAGAAGGCATTGCAAAACAAGTGGGTCTACCAGGTCAAAAAAGAACCTGATAGCAACAAGAAGTACAAAGTGAGGTTAGTAGTAAAAAGGTCTTTGGCAAAAGAAATGAATTGACTATGTAGAGATTTTCTCTCCACTTGTGAAATTGACTACTATTAGGCTAATATTGAGTATTGTTGCTATTGAAAATTTACATCCAGAGCAAGTTAAGAGCATATTCCTCCATGGTAATTTGGACGAAGATATCTACATGGTATAACTAGAAGGTTTTTAGGTTTTTGGGAAAAAAAATTATGTTTGCAAACTGAAAAAAAAAAAAAAGTTTGTATGGCTTGAAATAAGCTCCTAGACAGTGGTATAAGAAATTTGATCCATTTATATGTGGCATCGGATTCACTAGAAGTGATATGGATCACTGCCATTACTTCAAGAAATTTGATAACTCTTATATTATATCACTATTATATGTGAATGATATAATCATTGCACGATCCAGTATGAGGGAGGTCAACATACTGAAGAAGCAATTGTCAAAAGAGTTTGAGATGAAGGACTTGGGCGCAATAAATCAGGTTCTTGGGATTAGGATTATGTGGGATAGATTGAAATGAATTCTTAAGTTATCTTAAGAAAAGTACATCAAAAAGGTTCTAGCCAGATTTGGAGTTCAGAATGCAAAGCTTAAAAATATTCCTCCAAGAAATCACTTCAAGCTCTCAAAGATGTAGTCACCAAAGACAAATGAAGAGCAGGAGTATATGGCAAGGTGCCTTATGCGTCAATTGTTGGCAATTTAATGTGTGCTATGGTGTGTAATAGACGGAACCTAGCTCACCTAGTGGAGGGTGTGAGCAAATACATGGCTAATCTAGGAATAAAACATTAGGAAGCTATAAAGTGACTATTAAGATATTTGAGAGGCACTTCATGTATGTCATGATATTTTATGAAGAACGGTATAACTTTACAAGGCTTTGTTGATGCATATCTTGGTGCTGACTTGGACAATAGGAAGAGCACATCGAGTTAGGTTTTTACCTTATATGGCACTACAATCAGTTGGAAGTCTAGACTTCAAACGTGTATCTTTCTCTCAACTACTAAGATAGAGTATGTTGCCATATTTGTAATTGGTAAGGTGATGATTTGGTTGAAAAATTTTCTGAAGGAGATAGGTTAAGAGCAAAGCAAGATAACAGTGTTCTTTCAATGACAGTTGGAGTGTTATTTGTCTTGCAAAGAATCCGGTATTTCACTTAAGGACAAACCACATTGAATTAAAATATCATCAAATTCGTCAATTGATAGATGATGAGATATCGTCAATTGATAGATGATGAGATATTGTCATTGAAAAAGATTCTTGGTGCAAAAAACCTAGTAGATATATTAACAACGATTGTCACCACTAAAAAATTGAAGTTGTGCATTACCTCAATTAGCCTCCATGGTAAGTGATGAAGGGGTCGCCACACTAGGACAATTCTGGTTACAAAGATGAAGGCTATGGAAGATTATTACTATTTTTTAAAGATCAACCTCCAAAGTGGGAGATTGATGGAGTTATTAAAACGCAAAAACAATTTGTTATAGGCACCCACTTCCCAATATGTCACCCAACCTACTATGTTAAAGCAGATAATAAGGTTTTTACTATTGCTAATGACATATATGTAATTTCCATCGTAATTATGTATACTCTAGACTCCTTTTACATATAGGGGCGATATCTTTTATAGTTGTAATGTTGAAACTTGTAACCCTAGAGCTCATAATACCGATACTGATAATGGAGAGATTATTTAGAATGGTATTGTGGTTTTTCCCTTCCCAATTTTGGGAAGGGTTTTCCACATAAAAATTCTTACTTGTTTTTTTTTTCTATTTTTCTCTTCAAAGATTCGTACTCCTAATATTAGAAAAGAACCAGTCAACATCTTATTGCAAGTTTAAGTAGGGGATGATAGAGGGGATTAATGGACGATGCCAAGTTCTCGAGGTGGGCTTAACTTGTTTTCTCGCCGTGTGTGTGTATCATTTCGCAGGCCGGGCGGGCCTAGTAGGGCTGGGTAGGTTGATAATCAAGTCGAGTGCAGTGGACATGCAAGGATTCCTCTACACAGCTCTTGACTGATCACTTCTACAAGAATTTTATTCTATTAAGTACTTATAATAGATAATGTAAAAGTGGCTTTGAGCATTTAATGGGCTTTGATAATTTTAGGAATTGAGAAAATCGTAGGGGGTCACATATTATGGGAAGGTTTTTGTTCATGATTGTCTTTGGGCACTTGTTCATTATACTCGCTTAAGAAATGTTCGAAATTTTTTATGCAATAATAAATAAATAAATAGAAACGAGAGAGACGGTAGATTAGAACAGGGATTCCAACTTTGGGCCTCAATAGAGGTTGATATGGGAACACAAGAAAAACCAGGTTGTAAATCAATGGGCTGATAAATCCATTTAAAGGTCTAGAACCAATTGAGACACAAAGAAGTATGCTTTGCTCAACCATGCATGCTACTCTAACTCAGAAGTCAACGGGAAACCTAAAGGAAGAGATATTTTTTTATACAAATTCAAAGTTACCCAATTTTAAATACGGAGTCCTCGAATTCATGCTCAAGAATCCTGGAGTTCACTCAAATTTAGTAGATCTAAGTAACAAAGAAAAACAAAGATGATTATGTTGGTGCTTGGTTTCCTTGTAACCCCGCAATGACATGACATTTTGGAGCCGCTTGTTGCCGGATTGGGGTTATTATGTACTACTTGTGAAGCACTCTTTTCCCACAAGTGATGATCAAAAAAGCAAAATGGTATAATTACTGCAATATTGAAAGAGGCCACAACTTTCATCAAGTAGTTTCTTGTGAATCTTTGATCCTAATGAGATTATGTCTTTTCTAAAAAGAGATCTCATTGTCTCTCAGGGTCGGCTTGTTTTGAAGGAAAACCGTATTCAGGAAATTCTTTTATGAATTTACGTTGCTTTGATATCAGAAAACTAATTGATTTATGGAAAACATTTTCTATAGACTAAAAATGATAAACTTAAATTAGGAGAAAACAACTTCCGCTAATGGCAAAAAGCAAATTGCTTTCTCTAAACCATCAAACAAATGGGAACTAACCATTTTTCTTTAATATAATTTCCATGGAAAATATTTTTCTTTATCGCAAATTTTCAAGAAAACAAGTACACATCCTTAATGTGCCGCCGAGTCAGTTTGGTCGAATGATCTTGCTTGGAAACCAATCACTCTAAAAGAAAAGAAGACTCCGACTCCGATTGTATTGCAAAAATCAGTATGATGTATTATTATATGTTAAAAGGGGGCTAAAAAGAGGCAGGGACATTAAACCTAGGAAAGGTGGTAGGCCAAGACATTTGTGGAAGCGGAAGGCAAGCTCTGCTTCCATAGGTGGTTATGGAGTTATATTGAGGTACGAAGCGTGGAGTAACATTGAATGTGCCTTCATGTTGTGGAGGCAGCTTTGTTCCATGACATGAAAGAGATGACCAACAACACATCAGGCCCTACTTCTTCAAAGCTGGCGGGCGATCTTTGCCCTCACGTGGGTAACTCACACGTGCGCGCGCCTAATAAGAGAGGAAGCTCAAGGACATTGAGGTATACCTATCCGTCCTTCTTCCGAAATTTTGTATTTCAAGAAGCGTGAGATCTCAAGTTCATAGAAGAAAGTAATATTTTATGAATTTTCTTACTCTTAACCGATTTGCTATCATTGAATATAGTCGCAAAGGACGTGAGAAAAATCACCATTATTACTTTCCTTGATGGCAGATGAAAGCGTATGGTAATGTTAGACACTTGGAAAAGACAGTAAGTACATGAACAAATCTTACACTAATTTGGCCCGTCTCCACTTGAAGTAAAGAAATAGCATATTAGATAAGGTGAGAAAATCTTAGGCCATCAATTGTCAAGGGTCCCAGAACCAGTTTGCCTTTTTCTTTTTCTTAATTCAATTATGCTTTCTCTTTTAGGCCAAACACCCGTTTATGCAATTTGATAATTGTTGGCCCAACGTTGGAGGGATCACCTACTTTTTTTTTTTTACAAGGCCTAATGGTCGATTCACGTTACGAGAGAACCTCTAACTAATCAATGCCGATCGTCTAATGGTGTGTTTTGCGTGGCGGTATTTCCTAATTGCAACATCTCGGTGGGGCTACTGCGATAAGCTCACCGATTTTGGACCTTCGGGTTGTGGGCTGATTTGAAATAGTTATTACTCAAACTAGATGTTCCGTGATGGAGATGAAACCGTTCTAGTAATGTCATGAGAGATTGCTACCGTTGTTTACCCTTCTAGTCTCGTGAAATTCATTTAAAAGAAAGAGGAGATTGGCTGCCAATTCTTTTTGCAAATTGTTCCAGTATTAAGGACTTGACAATATCAAAGCAAAAGAATTAATCTCACAAAGAATTCTAAATTGGTAGACATGTAACAAATTTACCTCAAACTAATTTTTAACCACTAAAAACCCAAACTAATACACTTATGACAAATTTATCCTCCATTAATTTTTATTACGGGTGCAACGATTTGTGATTTTTCATAGTATTAATCCAGTTTCATGGAAATTAATGAAAAGTAAATTTGTCACAAATATATCAATTTAAAGTTTTTTAGTAGTCAAAAAATTAGTTTGGCTTAAATTTGTCATAGTGTACTGCTTTTGGATTTTTAGTGGTCGACAAATTAGTTTAAGATAAAATTGTCAGATTTATATATATATATATATACCTCTTTCTAATGCGTGGTCCAGTCTATCAAGGTGGATTAGGGAGCTGACAAAGCCCCCCAAAAAAAAAAAAAAAAAAAACCTAGATTCCCTTTAGTCAATCGTTCTCACTGAAACTTAAATTGCAAGAATGTGGACATGAGCCCTATTATTTAAGGAAAAACACAGACAAACCATCCTTGCATCACACGCGGCCTTCACCATTTTGCTCTATCTGCTTTTTGCAGTCACTAACTTTGCATCCTCACTTTTGTCAGTGGACACGGATTATGTCTTCTTTTTAGAGAAGGATCACCGAATCATCACTTTCGTTCGAATATAATCCTTCCACTTTTCTCATTTAAAATCACGGCGGCATCGGATCGAGAGAAGACTGAGGCTGACCTAGCGAGGAGATACTCAGACGCGGATGGGTGGCAGGCGGGGGTAGTGGGGGTAGTGGCTGGTGGGGAGATTAGGGTGTGAATGGGATTGGGGAAAGGGTTAATGGGAGATTTGGGAATTTTGAATTTTCCCCCACAGAAAGTGTAACTAAGTCCTTTCAATGTCGGATTTCTGCCCAGAGTTGCAAATTTGTATTTTTTTTTTTTTATCTTTTATTTAGGTGCAAGTACGTGATGCAAAATTATGAAGTTTGAGAAAACTTGGGATGAATTTTTGTGTTTTCGCTCAATGCTCCTCAAGTGCATAAATTGAGTCTTTCATATGAAGAATAATATGTGAATAAGGCCACATGGAACAAATAATTCAAAATAGGAATAAAATAACATAGATGTACAATATCGATAAATAGAATGTGCAAGTAGAATTATGTATCAACGTTGTGATAACGTGATATATGGCCGTTTTCCCTGATAGATCATGATACAACGGAGCCTACCATGCATAACAACCATAGCTTTACATCATAAGCCTCTATGGAATTTCACCTCAAGTTACCATGTAATAGATTGATGCCCATCTCAGTTTAGATGTCCATGAGATCTTTATTTTAATTACGACCTCCTTCGTTAGCTTTTTATGATTTCAATGAGGTTCTTGTCAGTATCTCAACAATCTCCACCGCCAATATATTTTATTAAAAAGAACGATTCCCATTTATATGGATCAATAGTTGAGATGATTGAGAGACATTATATGGAAACACGAATAAATGTAGATAGGAGATCCCACTTCCATCGGAAATGATCGGCCGTTTGTTTACTACCTCCTCTGCCACTGCCACTGTCAAAACTCGGCGAAAGTGACAGGATTCTACACAAGCTGATTCCAGGTGGAGTCACAGATCACCGCCGGCTCGCGGAATTTTAAGTCCTGGATCAAATTCTTAAGGAATCCCCTCTCAAGTTGAGCCAATTGTTATACCAAATGGACCAGTTGAAGATAGACACAACACGCTTTCACTAGATCTAAGGCTTCAGAAAAGCAGATGCATGCCCCCAACCGTGACAATTACAAGTCATTCACACTGCCTTGAGTGCGGTTCCCCTTGAAACTTTCTATCACGTACAGCTAGCCTTGCACCCACTTGAAGGAAACCATTCGTCCGAATCGACCCCCATGGAAAAACCGTCGGAAATTCTTATAGAAGGCGAGCCAACATTGATGGAATGATATTTTGGTTTGTGAAAAATAAGATATTATATAAAGGGAATACAATATGTCAGACAATGTCAAATTACCTAAATAGAGTCATGCAATCATATTATCTTGGAAAAAATTACCAAAACAATGCTAAACAATTACAATTTTTTCAATTCAATTATAAATCTATTTTTTTGGCCAATGCAACCTTAAACATTTTGCATTTATACCAATTCAGTCCATCCGGCCAGCGTTGACCTATCAACTTTTTATCATTTTTTTTATTTTTTTCTCTTTTTATTTTTGTTTTCTCTTTTTTTCTTTCTTGCCGGCCACTGGGGTGGCGAGGGCAAGGTCCTCACTATTGCTGGGTGAGGTCAAGCTCACCCTTGTTTACCTCAAAAGCTCGCGAGAAAAGATCAAATTAGTACTTTGGAATGTAGCTTAAAGCTAGTCGTACTTGATGAAGTTCGAACTTGTGATGTCTAGCCAAAAAGAGAGTGAAGACAATCATAAAAATCGATGTATGATGCGGCAAGCCCTTATGGGATGTCGATTGCGGTCCACTTACTTAAATGTCGATTCATAACTTGTCGGTTACTTAATATATCGAATATGAACGTCGGTCTTTCGCATTTGTCGTATTATTTACAGTAAAAGTATGAAAGTATATACATGTTTGGTCCCCCTTTCCAAATGAATTATAAGTGGGTGGATATAGATGAGACTGATCGTGCCAAGTACCGGGGGGCGTGCCTTATAGCCAATGTCTCATGACACCCCTGACGCTTGACTCCACGTGAACTTCACAAGCCATTCCAATTCAATCGCTGCTCCCTACAGTCACAAGCCCCACATAGCTCCACAACCACTGAACGATCTTGGACAAGCTCTGAAGGCATCACCGCATCTTGCCTCTTGCTTTGCCGCGGAATAAAGTCCCCTTATCGATGGAACCTTTGAAGTTTACGTAAGGGAGATTTCGGCTTGACCCGAGTTTAGGATCGACTGGATGATCGGAGCCGTCGGATCAACGCTCTCGACGGTGGTAATTTGGTTTAGCTCTATCTTAGCAAAAAGTGATAACACTACCCTGCTTTGAGGTTCATAAGTTCAGCCACCCGCCGCATTTATTCATATCTGGATCAAGTGGTCCAGCGTCCCCTCGAAATCGATTCCCAAGCACACGCTCTCCATCTTTATCTTGCCTTAATTATTTGAGCAGAGAGAACACAGGAAAATCAATCAATACCTGTGAACATACGCGCTTACTTTACTATTTGTTGAACTCTTCTCTCTGGCTGCGGGTCTTATCTGGTCAAGCAAAGGATCTCCAACTAAGTTCAGACAGAAAGAACAATCTTTCACTATTCTAACCGGAAGAATAAGGAAGAGATTCCATTAGGCTTACGGTCTAATGAGTCACAGTATCTAATCAAGAACGATTGAGGGAATGTCTCCGCACCAAACTCTATCATGGCGATGTTGAACGGTTCCTGAAATATGCATGATGATGCGTTTGACGGGTATGTGCCAACATGTCGGACCCGTCATTGCACAACATAAGAACAGCTCGTGCTGTTCAGCTCTCTTGTCAGATGGAATTATTACGAAGATCCAAGATTAATGCTTGCCCCGGCTTATAGTACGGACATTCCCCCTTATAATTGCACGCAGGACTGACTCGAGAACCCTAAACAAAGATCGATTTGTGCTCTGATTCAAGCTAATTATGCTCATCTTGAGGGGTGTTTCTGCAGGAACTTTAGAGGGAATTTCACAGTAGAAAAGATGGCTCGGTGAGGGCGGTCAAAGAAAAGGGGCAAGTGGGAAAAGGTGAAACGGTAAATTTGTTGACTTAATTATTATTAATATTATTATCTACAGTAATCACGACTTAAGGGTGCTCTAATGTGAACTAAAGAGCCCTTAAAAGTCAAGAGACAGGCCAAAAAGCATGTCTAATGAAGAAAATATGTTGAGGGGGGGGGGGTCTTATCAAATCGTACCATAATTCACGGACTTTTCCATCACCTCCTCTTCATAATTTCCTAGGAAGAAAATAGATGATGCCTTCTCGAAGTAATCATTTGACCGAAATAAGATTTATCCCAAAAACGCGGTGAATTAAAATTAATCAAGATTTTGAGATCGATGTATTTACATTAAGAAGTATATGTTCCCTGTTTTACAACATGATTTACCCCAACAAACGATAGGATAATAACCGGACAAGAAATCTTTCAGACCTAATCAGTACATGTATCTTTTCTCTTTCTATCCTATTATCGTTTGCCCTTCTCATCATATTGGCAGTAGATTCAACCTAGAAGTGGAGCTAATCTCAATGGCTTTTGAAAACGTGCGTCATATGGGTACTCTAAATTTCCACATAATTGTCACTAGACAAGTTTGGCACGGTAATCCAAGCATTTCTTGGAAGTGTATTTGTTCAATGGGCCTTTGGGTGCCATGGTATAGATGAAACGCTACTGATGTGGATAGTCCTTTACTGTTTAAAGACTTCATTTTCATCTACCAACTGAAATTTTTAAAATAGTTATTAGTGATCCCACAAAACCTTACACCTAAAAATGACCGCCAGAGGAGTGGTAGATAAGGTGGGTGTGGAGATGTCGATGGAAGCTAGTGCAGGAGGAATGCTTTAGGATGAAAGGGGTAATGGTTGATTGGATTCTTTGAATCCGTGGCACGAACATTGGAAAGATGCTGATTTGCTAGCTACTGCTTGATCGCACGGAGTTGCTGTCATGGCTCGGGGATTACAGTATCGATCGTATCTACAGGGAAGCCAATCAACGTGCAGACGAGCTGAAAAGATGGGAAGTGAAGGATCTGTCGAAATTGTTATTATCTATCACGTTCCTGATGATATTGAAACTGTGTCATTGGCGGATAAGGATTGGGGCCATGATGCCCAGACTTGTGCCGTGTATTAGTCTCCGAGAATGAAAGCCTTCTTAATTATAGAAAAAAAGAAAGAGAGGAAACTGTTTGGTACAGCTTATTACACCGTTTATCATTTCAAGAAGCTGCCATGTCTGTCTTCAAGTTGCTTCAGCTTCCTAGCGTGTATTGTGCGCAACATTCTGCGCTTCCCAACGCATCACGGTAAAGCGACGGCAATAAGTTCCTTTTTCCACACGGGAAGGGAGGGAGAGAGGGGGAGAGAGAGAGAGAGTTGCGGAGACACAAGGACAACTCCATGAAGACTTACCATGCTGGTGCAGTCTCTCAATTATTCCTCAGCTGTCCACATCACTGCTGGCCTTTTGGCCGACCCAACTTCAATGTTGTCCCAGACTTCCCTTCTTCCTCCCAGACACACCTCCCTTTCACCGTCACCCTTTCGCTTTACCCCGTACAAATACTTCTATTTCGCTTTGAGCTACCCAATACGTGCCCCTTTCAGTTCCCACATTATCACCATTTCATAAATCTCGCACTTTCCTTTCTTCTTTTTCATGACTGGGGGGTTCGACAGATATCTCTGAGATATGGATCTTCAACTAGGTCTAGCTCTCCCAATTCATGACCACTCTTCCAAAGGGTCCGAGCCAAAAGATCATGAAGGCTTGTACAAGAAGTGGGCCAACAACAAAAGGTGTCATGGAGAGGCATTTGGAGAATACTCCTCAGGGAAATCGCAGTCGTTGGCATGGAGCGGCAGGCCAAACGAGGAAGACGACCCGAGTGCGAGGCGCAGCAAGTTTTCTTGTTCGCTGAACGAGTATGTCATGCCAAGCCAATCCTAACTTTATATTCTAACAATCTTCGATGGAAAGAAAGTTATCACTCGCAATATCAATAATCGTCTGAAGCGAAAATCACCGTGGTATGCATAATTTTTTCAGGTTTAGGTATAGCGAAGGAGCTGACGAGAATGATCAGGTTGTGGGTTGGCCGCCCATCAAGTCCTGTAGGAAGAAGTTCATGCACGGGCAGCGTCCACCACGCCGAGATCTTTACGAGATTGTCCGTCAGGCCTAACCTGAGCAGGTCATGTAGGAGACAGCGGCCTAAGCGCTTCTCCTGGTCATGGCCGATCCCACGAACAGCGTGTCGTTGAGCTTGAGAAGCCTCTCCCTCTCTAGTCGCGCCGAGGATCTGACGCCAGCAGAACGTGATTCGTCAATGAATTCGACGCCATTGCTGACCCCTCCCCCTTCTCTCTCTCTCTCTCTCTCTCTCCCCACCTCGGGCAGAGGTTCTTGGAGAAGTCAGTCAACGCACAGAGAGAGAAAATAAACACAGTTCGTGTCTGAGGTAAGCGACGTCGAAGGCGGGTCGACTTTGGATACCTAGAGATGTTGCCAAGCTTCTACCTTCTCTTGGTTTTTTGTTCGGTCGAAAGTTTCAATGTTGAAAATGTTTCAAAATTTATTGATCGTATTCAACATTAAACCGAAATTCAATGATCGCATTAAATAGATTAAAATTGCAAGATGACATTAAATATTAGGTCAAAGTTTTGGAATCACATTGAATAAATTAAAAATTCCGAAACAACATTACACATTAGACCAAAATTAGGACCATTTGTGTCATTTTCCCGAAATAAAATGATGTAGGAGATCTATACTTTATTTTATTGATGAAGGTTCACTACCTAGGGTATACTAAATGAGACGTCAAGTGTCACGCCCCGATCCTCTGAACGCGTGCCCATCCCTCTATGGTCGATTTAATAGCAATGTCTTGGACGCATCGCCGACCATTCATTTTAATGCGCATGCGAAAGCAAATAAATAAATCCCCAGACAACAATAAGATGGGATAGAAAAGTAGGGCCACAAATTTTTCTTGAAAATCAAACCACACTTGTATACACATACCAACTATGACATATACAATACTAGCCGATCTATGTACAATGTCGACAAAACGGGGGGGTTAGGTGCTACAGCTTCTCAAGCATTCGAGTCCTCCTCAGAATACATTGGTGACTCTGGATCCAACAGGCTTGGGTCCACCTAGGGGTGAGCAATTCCCAGTTCCGGTTCGGTTCCGTCTAGAACCTGGAACCTACCATCGGGTACAGGTTCCTCATTTTTTTGGAACCTGGAACCTACCCATCAGAATCAAGAACCTAGAACCTACCCTGTCACAGGTTCCAGGGTCGGTTCCAAGTTCCGACAGATTCTTTTTCTTTTTTTTTTTTTTTAAGATTTGAACAATAACCAAGAAGGAAAGAGACAAAACTCCTATGGAATTTAAAAGACCATTTCAGTCACAGATTCTATGGAAACAAATTGCTATTCAACTAGTCAGCTCGAGCAAAACCAAAAGGTGTCATGGCTATACAAAGAAAAATGGAACCAACATAAGATAGATATCTTTACATCTAATGAAAAAGGACAAACAAAGTTAAAAGAGAAATAAACCTGATGCGGACCTTGCAAATGCTGTATAAGAACTTTCTTCAAAGGGAAGGAACACCAGCCTCACCACAAGGCTCCCTAGTAGTCATTCAAATCAACAACTAAAGTATTCTCAAATATAAAGCATAGGAAAAAGCAAGTTCAATGACCAATTCATGCGATTAGAGAATGAACATTTACATAACATCCAAGTGCATAGAAAGGTTACTAACTATACACAAGAACATTGTACTAAAAGCCTTACCTAGTTTGTCTACGAGCCCATATACAGCTTGATTATATGGTGTATCAAACCATACAAGAACCATCTTTTCTCCTTCTTGAAGAATCAACTTGCAAAAGGACTGAAAAGTGAATATCATGTACATATTGGCAAGCTGGCCATCAAGGTGTGCCTTACCGCCCACTCTGCATAAGCATAACTACTAGCTAAATCATGCTCACAGCATAAGAACAGAAGAGGAGCAAAGCAGGATATATGAAGGCAAAAAGTTGCACCCGATATGAGGGTAACATGGACAGAAATAGATTGATACCTGAAAGGAAAAAGATCAGAACTCTTGAATGAACTTGAGAAAAGGTAAAAACCCCAGTAACCAAAGAAGAAGCAAGCTCCATATGCAACTTGTGACAATCCAAATACAATCCCCTTTTCCTGCAGAATCAATTAAAAGAGCTCCTTTGAGTAAAGGACAAGCAACAATTATTGTGATATACTGAGAATCCACAGTTATGTTCATACTCTGAAATCCACATTACCATTTGATAAACCCAAAGGAAAAAGGCGGAACTTAAATTTGGATCAACCTCCCTATTTGATTCCTATATTGCAGAGTTGATCAAACCAGAATGTGATACATAAATAACTGCTCATTAAAGTTATTGATCAGATGAACTATTTCGACAGCAAAGCATCTCAAAATTTAATGGTTTGGACCAACTATCCCCAATGAAGATGTAGGATAGGCAGAAGACACACGAATTCACAAACTGAAGTATACTAAATAGCATAACAAGCAGAAGCAACCTGCCCAACAGCAAGTTACATATCTTTTATTTGCACAAGAGTTTTCATAACCAGTAGCCAAAAACTTTACCATGTTAGTTTGCTTAACGATGAGTATATACATTGTTAAGCAACGTAAGAATGTTGCTGCTGTCTCCACCAATAACCATAATTTAAGCAAAAGCAGGTTCTTGGAGAGGATATAGAAAGGCTCAGCAAACCAGAGAAAACTCAATTGACAATTGTAAATGGACATTAAATATGTGAATCTGAAATGAGAATGTTTTGAAGGATAATATAACAATAGATAGCACTAGGTGGCATTATTTATTTTTTTTCAGTAGATCCAAAACACCTAACTGGAAGAAGTTTGCATATTTACTGATGATGTCTCCCCTACAATATACAAACATAGACATAACTTAGCAAGTAATCATTAAACTTGAACACAAATCCAATAGTACCAACTCCTTCAAGCATGTTTGCCAAGTAGTATATACACAATATCAAAATGATAGAAAGTCTAACAACACAACTGTCACCAATATGCACACATGAAAGAGCAAGAAGAAGCACCATTGAATGTCAGCTCGCATGCATGCTCGACGAAATCCCTCCCGACTAAGGAACAGCGCATAGGTGATAAAAAGATGAAATTTTACTGCGTAGAGCTGCATTAAAACAGAATGAAATTTTAGGGCGAGCGGCATCAGTGACTGGCGTCCAGCGGCATCTAGCGAGGGCGAGCAGTGTCCGTCGGCGGTGTCGAGGGCGAGCGGCGTCAGTGAGTATGAAATTGTGAGGGAAATTGTGAGTGAAACTGTGAAAGGTTGAAAGCGTCGAGAGATTTTGGGGCTTTTGGTTTGGAGCCCTAAGTCTAACCAATTCCGGGGGCGGTTTCGTAACCGAAACCGAAAACGCTAGTTCCCAGAAAAAAGGAACCGGGAACCGGAATCGATCCCTTTAGAACTGGGTACCGCGCTCACCCCTAGGTCCACCACTGAACCACCTGGAGGGTCAGCCGTACCCTTTCCAAAAGCTACTTCCAGCACGTACATTAGGACCTCAGATTCCGATATGGGACCCTCTTTCTGACCATTTGGCTCTTGACAATACCATTATCTGTATTGATGGGGTACCTTATGGGGTAAGGCCTCATCAACCCAGACCACGGACTTCACGAGCTCATAAACCCATCCAATTGGGTTCCCATGAAGCGAAATGAAATACTTTTGCTCATTGACCTTCTTCAGCTGTCCAATTCGGCTGTCCAAAACGCTAAGGATGAGCTGCCATCTAAGGACCTGAAAATGTTATCCCACAACGGGGTGAGACGACGTCTCAGCGAGTTCACCCCCTAAGTCTCGACTAGGAAGGAAATACGCCTTAGGGGCTGCCTAGATATAGGCACAAGTCAGAGGACTTACCTTTGCCTTCATTTCTTTCTACAAGTCAGTACAATTCACAATTTCGTCGAATCACATTAACAATTCAAATCATCAAATCGGATCAAATCATCGATCAATCGACCTAATCGATTCCATGTCATCAAGACCATCTCTCGGTCAATTCATTCAATACTATCTATCAAGTTCAATCACATTGAGAACTACTCACTCTAAGTTGAAAATAGATAGTATAGCTCGCTATAAGCTGATAAGTAATATAGCTCACACTAAGCTGATAAGGTATACAGCTCATACTAAACTGATATATCAAAGCCCCCATGCTGATATAGTATACCGATATACTGCTCACACTAAGCTGACATATCCAAACCCGTAGGGTGATATAGTATATCCATGATGCTCACTCTAAGCTAATAAAGTATACTGCTCACGCTAAGCTAACATATCCAAGCCTGCAGGCTGATATAGTATATTGTTCTCATCAACTGAGAATTTCACCATTTTTATCATACCCAATAAAAATAATCGTGTGTGGGTACACGATCGGCCTTAAACAAAATATCATATTTTCCTTTTTTGAAAATCCCACCAATTCCAATGGTCCACAAATACATTTTTGGCGTTGTAAACCAACGCCCGGTATTTTCTAATTAAAAATAGAAAATACTTAATTTTGGAATAAATTCCCAAAATTACAAATATCACTCAATCAGCACAAAATTGCAATCAAATAAATAAACCAATCACATCATTGCAATCGACATGAAATTTCGGACACCGGCTATCCCGATCTGATTTCCGAAAAATAATAATTAATTAAATAATTAATAAATACCAATAATGCACACTTAGGCCAGAAAAGCCTAATTAAATACCGAAACGGGCTCGGAAAAATTCCGAACCACTCTGGATAAATACTACAGCTTATCTAGGCTCTAATTACGCTACTCTAACTACCTAACATGCAATAATGATTAATTAAATTGCTAATCTATTCTAACTAATCACCTAATACATGCTTAACTTAAACTAATCAACCCTTAAGCATAATTAACTCCCTAAGCGGAGATTAGTGAGTAAACTCACTGGATTAGCGATCCAATGACTTCACTTCGACGACGAGGCGGAGATGATTGACAACCTCCAAAGCGGGGACACCAAGCGAGGTTGGGAAGGGCTCGGAAACGGGCCTCGAAGCCCAAAACTCTTGCTGGGCTTTCGGTTCTGTGGCTGGCCGAAGATGGCTGGACAGTGGCTGGTTAGGCTGGCAACAGCCAAGGAGGATCGGCGAAAGCTGCAGCGAGGCTTGGCGATGTTCGATGGCGACGTACGGTGGTTAGACGACCTCGAGCAGCGACCAGGACAGACAAAGGCGCATGGACGTCGAGCGGAGAGGCGAGACAACGAGCACAAGCGTGCAGCTGGCGTGCGAGCTTGCGGTGGCGCTGGACAGCGGTAGCGGGCTCAAACGGGCAAGGAGACGGTGGCTGGCTTCCTTCTCTATTTTTTAAGTTCTTTTGGCCTGGAAAATGGAGGGCTCAACGGAAGGAAGGAGAAGGGGGGGACCGGCTGCTATGGAGGGGGCCACTTGGTCTCCAACTCTATCCTCTTGCCCCCACCACTTGGCTGGCTTCCTCAACAATTTTCCAGCCCCTTAGCTTGCTTAGGAAGCTTTGGAGGTGGTCCAAAGGTTGTGGCAAGGGGGGCTACGAATTTGAAGTGTTTTCCCCTCAAATTGAACTAATCTCTCTCCAATTGAAGTCAATCCGGCCCTTAAAATTCCATTATCGAGTCCTCGATTAAATTGAAATTTTTCCTCGCCAATAGAACCAACTTACATCCTAAAAACGCGATAAAAAAACGATCCCCTGAATTTACCGAACAAAAACGGCCTTACTTTGAAATTTTGCTGTTGACACCTAAATTTTGACGGCCCGTTTAGTCATTTATTGCATTAAAAATTAGGGGGTTAATTTTATCCCTGAAAAAAAATATTAATTGCATAGCATATAGATTTAGGTGCATTTATTTTTAGTTTGCATGTTTCGCATTTATTTATTGGACCGATGGTAGATGGGTTTGAATTAGTGGTTCTGAGCTTTAAATTGACAGGCTGGGCTAAGCCTACGAAGCGAGCAAATTAGCCCAAGCCCTTTTTTTTTAATTATCGAAAATTATCTCGTAAAAAAATAAGAATTTGAAAATTTTTTAGATATGATGGGATTTTTTGGATATGGCAAGTGGAAAAAACGAATATTGCAAATATTGTGTTTGCGAAAAAGAATCTTTGTGGATATCAATTTTGAAAGATTAGAAATCCTAATTCATTGCCTATAAATAGATTAAAACGCATAGGGTTCGAGGAGGCCACACAATAGAAATATACGGCCACATTGAGGGTTTTCTTGATCTCGATTGCTCGGCAAAAAGAAACAGAAGCCAAAAAGAGAAAAATTCCCCTTCGTTTTTAGGGTTTTGTAAGAGTCAAAGGGTCTTGCTTTTGCTGAAAAAGTAAAAAAAGTGCAGCAGGAACAGTGACAATAGAGAGAGACGTGCGGTAGAGCGGGAAAAAGGAAAAAAAAAGAAGAGAAAACAGGGTCTTCTTCTTCCTCGCGCAGCGCCTTCGTCCCCGTAGCCGTCGGACTTCACCTTCACCCGAGCGACCAGCGGCTTGCCGTTGCCGCCGCCGCCGCTTCACCTTTGCCCCGACGACCCGACGTCACCTGCCCTATCCGTTGCTATTGCTCCAGTGCCGATCTCCTTTGCCGTCATCTGTTGAAGCCACGCTGGTCCCCGCGCCCGCACAAGCCGCGACACCGGCAGCCTGACGAAGCCGTCGCCGTGTCGATCCGCGACGCCCGGGCGCTCCGCCCTCATTGCGGCATCACCCGGCCGGGCGCCCGCTTTCATCCTCTCGCGGCACCGCTCCAAATCTGGAGCCCGAGCCACCACACACCCGTTCAATGCCCCGGCGTCCCCCTCGTAGCCCGCACCTCCGCGCCGATCCGTGACCGGTCGCTCTGCAGATCTGGTGGTCCGCTCGACTCCGGGCAGCCCCGCACCCGTCGCCGCCTCGCCTTTGCTCGACCTCCCAGCGATCCGACGCCCCTGTCCGCGAAGCCACCGCCGATTCACCTCCGCGCGCTCGCCCACCGCTGATTCACTCTTCACCGCTTGCCGCCGCCGGTTCACCCTTGCCGGAGTTCCTCTTGCCGGACCGACGACTCTCTGTCCTTGGAGACCCACGAACACAAGATGTGCTGGGGAAGGAAAGGTGGAAAAAAAAAATCCAATTAGGTAGTTTGTTTATTTTTGTATTTTTTTTATTGTTCATTATTATTTTGTTTTTTAGTGGAATTATTCCTTAAGGTATGATTAAAATTCCGATATAAAAGAACTCCTCAAATTAGAAATTGATAGTCCAATTTTCGCGCCCGAAATCCGACTCGCAATCTCTTGCAAAATCGTCAATCCAATCTCACGCCCGAGATTCGATTCACGACTTAATTTTAAAATTGGTCAGCCCGATCTCATGCGCAAGATATGGTTCGCCAATTTACGGATATCAATCCTATCTTGTTTGATTTGCCGTCGTGTTGGTTGAGTCAATTTTATTTTCGTAAAAGGAAAAAATCCAAAAATATTTGAATTAGGATTAGGTTTGTTTTAGAATATTTCTTGTTATCTTGCATATTTAGAATAGGGATTTTATTTCGAATTTTTAAACAAAAATCCAAAAAAATGCATTCATTTAGGATGTTAGTTTTAAATTTAAATTGCACGTTTAATTATTTGGCAATTTTAAATTAAAAAGAAAATAAAAATTAGAATTAGGGCATTCTTTGCATGTCATTGCCTATTAGGATAGATTGCATGCTTATTAAAAAATGTCATGTGCACGTCATATAGAATTAGGTTCATGAAATGCACGTCATTTATTGATTATTGTTAGGTTCATTTAATTAGAAATTGCTCGTCATTAGATTAGGTCATTTAATAAACGTCGCATGACATATAGCTCACATATTAAATTGCATATTGCATGTCATTTTAGATGAGATAATTTTGTACGTCATTGCATTGCATTGCCTATCATTAGAGTTAGGTCTAGGCTTAACAATCCATTAGCCTAATTTTAGGTGGTGCACCCGAAAATTAGGTCATAACAGCTTGGCGACTCCGCTGGGGAACTTGAGTTGAAACTCTTAGTGGACTTAGGCCAATTTTCTTTTTGAAAAAAAATATTTTTGCTTGGCAGCGAGGATCCCAGGTACGTCCCTAACATTTAGGTGTTAAATGTTTTTGCAGATTAGGAGGTATAAGGGGAGTAGTGATTGTTAACTCTTATCTTGCAGGTTGGAATTGAGGATAAATGTTTTAAATTCAAGTTATTGAAGTGCTGTTTGATTTAAACTACTGTGCATGCTTTGCATTTATCACTACACTTTACACACACAACCTGCCGCCGGACCTGGGTCGCATAGGATCATTTAGGATGGTATTGAGATGGATACCACTCCGACCGCATGCTTGCGGTACGAGTCGCCCATCTCAATCCCGAAGTTTCTTTCATGGTGTCAAGAGTACCCACCTCGGTCCGCATGCCCGCAACCCGGGTCGGCTCTTTGACCAAGCCGGAATCATGAGGACCCGACATAGTCCATAAGCCCGTGGCTAGTCTGATCATCCTTGTGGCTCCACCTTGATAAGCCTTATAGATTAGAAATCGAGCCACTTACCATGCGCATGTCTATGTGATTGCCAATCATTGGTAAAGTAAGTTCTCTAAATTTTTTGCCTTTGCAATTTACTTACTTTATCGCATTATTTTGTCGGTCCATGGCATTAGGATCGTCCTGAGTCTTGATCAATATACAATGGGGACACCAAACATTCGAATTATTCTCCCTCCAAAGGAAGAGCTTAGCACTTGGTGGGACAAGTTAGATCAAGATAGCCGCGCCCGTAGAGTCACATATTGGTCGACTGTTTCCACTGCTGCGTGTCAACATCCATGGCGGCCTCATCCAAGCACTCGCCCACTGTTGGTGCCCCGAGACTTCTACCTTTATCTTCGGCGGTAAGCATGAACTCACTCCCACCTTGGAAGAGTATAGCATCGCCATAGGAAAGTCCTTGAAAGCTGAATTGATTAGTCCACCTATCGGAATAGATCATGTTACGGCCTTATACGATTTTCTGAGAATTAAAGAAGACGACATAAGAAAAGTTTTAAAGGCTCACCGCAATGCATGTCCTTTATCTTTTCTGAAAGAATGTTTTGAAAAAGGCACCTCATTTCAAATGCGTAGGATTTTCCTCTTAGCTTTCTTTGGGTTTATAGTATTTCCTTCTTACCGTAAGAATGCTATTAACCCTTTGATTGCTCAATTAGTTAGGCAAGTGTTGGAAGGAAAAAATTTTGTAAACACTATCCTAGCTGAAACTTTTCTTTCTCTCACTCGATTCAAAGGAGGTGGTGATAAGACTCTCCATTCCTCTCTTGAACTTTTACAAATCTGGTTCCTTTCTCATATAAAGGGATTTGGTGGTTTAATAACTATACATGATGTTAGTAATTCTAATCACCCTATTATGAGATTTGAGAACAACAAAAAACATGCACCGGATTACCATTATTCTAGGTGGCTAGCTTTCATAAAAAACCAACTTCCAAGGGTTTCCTATGGCATGCTAAATGGTTCCAAGTTCGGGTGGCGAGACTCTCGTGTGTAGGTGTTGGTCCAATCCTCTATTGGGATTCACTGGAGCATTGGAGTACTATCCGACTAGAGTGACTCATCAGTATCAAGTCGTGCAAGAGCTTCCCCCGGTGTTACAAGCAGATCCGCTCTAAGTCAGCTTCGTTGATGGAAGCCGAGGCCATGAAGATCCCATTCTCACTATCAAATCGATGTGGGACATGTGCCATCCACGAAAACTCAAGTGGCCCGAAAAGGAGTTGAAGGGTAAAGAAATGAAGTACTATGCCTCGACTAAGTATATCCAACAACACAAGATTCCTGAGGAGCTACTTCCGAAGATACCGGAGGTGCCATTGAAGATCACCAATCAAGCTAAGAATAAACGCCTCAAAAGAGTTGCTGAAAAAGCTCAAGAGGAGAATAAACGATTGCACCGAATGGTGTCCCGAGTGTATATTGATCAAGCCAAATGAAATGCTTGAATCAATCTTGCTATTTTCATTTTTAGATTAATGGTTAGGAAGTTGAGTCATTTACTTTTCTAGTTCATTTGTTTAAGACATTTCGAATTTCTATTTTGATAGGCCTGTCAAAAGCTCCATTAATGAATAAAAGTTCTAGAATATTGCCATGGATCAGTGTATTTTCATATAAGAATGCTTATTTTTGTTCATTTCTTATATTAGGTCATAACGGATTCACCGCGATCGCCAATTATTACACGGTCAAGGGCTAAAATGGCTGACCAAAATGAAATGCGTGATCGTATGTCCGCTGTAGAGACCCAACTCCAACAAGTACTCGCCTCTATACAGCTTGTGACGGATCAACTCCAATTCCTCCAAGCGAATCCAACAGCTGCACCCGCTCTTCTTGAAGTAATTATCCCGAAGCAAACAAACAAGCTTCAAACGATTGACGACGACATGCCCAGACCGGAAGATGACTCGGTCCTTGTTGGAAAGGCCAAGCTTAACAGCGTTCCCAAGACAGATCAGGATGAGCATGTTGCAAAGCTGGAAGAGAAAGTGAGACAGCTGCAGGAGTCACAAAGCTCACTCCCGTTCGACCTCTCGGTCTATGAGAAGGTCAAAATGCCGAGCAAGTTCAAAATGCCGGAGTTTGAGAAATATGACGGTACATCTTGCCCAAAATCTCATCTGCGAGATGTACCACGTGCGCATGGCCCGACGTCAAAAATAAGCCCCTCATGATCCAATCGTTCCATGCGAGTTTGACTGGACCCGCATTAAACTGGTACGTGATGAAGAATGTGAACCTCTTCAACACCTGGAACGAAGTGGCTGACGCGTTCCTCAAACAGTACAAGTTCAACATGGACATCGCACCTTCCCGAGAAGACCTGGAGCGGATGGAAAAAAAAAAAAAAAAGGAGCGAGTCATTTAAAGAATATGCTTTGTAAGATGGAGAAACCCGGCGGCTCAAATCACTCCTGAGCCTACTAACAAGGAGCTGATGAAGTTGTTCGTGAAGACCCTCCTGTCCGAGTTTCGTAACCGAATGGCCAGTACGTACGTCGAAAGCTTCAATTAGCTTATTCCTGTAGGAGAACAAATCGAGATGGGGATAAGGGAAGGATGGTTTACTTGAGCCATCTAGTAAAAGATTCACCGCCAAGAAGGAGAAGGAAACAATTGTGGATGTGAATGTGGCTTATTGCCAAGAAAATATCAAACGTGCCCCTACCATCCAAATGAATCCAAGACAACCACAAACCGCCGGCCGTCAATTATTTGCCCAAGCGAATAATAGAAGGCAATTCACTCCTCTCCCCGGGTCTCCATCCCAAGTGCGACAATCCTCCGAAAGAAAGGTTTGCTTACTAGTGAACCAAAGCATCCCAACCACGAAAACCTTCGCGGTTATGACCCGACAAAGAAGTGTGACTATCATAACGGTGAACCGGGACATTCGGCGATGAATGTTTCACCCTCAAGCATTGGATCCAGAGCCTCTTGGACACGAAAACCTTTTCATTTCAACCTGCTCAGCCAAATGTCCAGAAAAATCCGCTACCGGCGCATGAGGGTAGGGTGAATGCTATCCTGGAATATGAGGCCGGCCGAATCAAAAACTCGAGGGTGCACGTGAAGGATGCCTACAATGGATTGGTGAGAGCTGGATATTATCCAAATCATGAGGATATTCCCCCATCATTGATGAAAGAAAGAGTTGCCGAATGGTGGATGATGGCATCATTGTGTATGCCGACCATAACGCATAGTTTCCACTATTTCCCACATCATCATCGATTGGGAAGAGGAGCCTCTCGATGATGGTAAGGAAGAAGTAGATCCGTCACTCGCAGATATGCCCCCGCCGAAGATGATGCATCGATGAGGAGATTGTGATCGAGATGCCTCAACCATATGAGTATGTCGACAATAAGGCAGTACCTTGGTCCTATGATGTTGACCTCATTACAAGGTCTGGTCGAACTTATGCTCAAGCCAATACTCAACCCGCAAAGCCCGTTACTGATGAAGAAGCTAAGGAATTTCTGGCTGTGATTAAAGCAAGTAAGTATAATGTGGTCGATCAATTGCGAAAGATGCCCGCTCAAATCTCTTTGCTCGAGCTCCTCCAAACATCCTCTCGTGCATCAAAAGTCACTAATGAGGTGTTGAGTGAAATTCATGTGCCGAGACTGTGAGGCGGACAAGTTGGAAGAATTTGTGGGATCGGTCCTTCTCAAGGATTTGATTGCCTTTTCTGATGAGGAATTCCCTCTCGAAGGCCGGGGACATAACAAAGCACTCTACATATCCGTTAAACACAAGTCTTCTCATGTGTCTCGAGTGCTCCTTGATAATGGGTCCGCTCTGAACATATGTCCATTAGCCACTCTTCACTGCCTCAAGGTAGACCCGTCGAGGATACATGCTGCGAAGACCTCGGTACGAGCTTTTGATGGCACAAAGAAGGAGGTGCTCGGAGAAATCCATCTCGACGTACAGATAGGGCCAGTCGTCTTCAACATTCCCTTCCAAGTGTTGGACATCCCTACCGCATTCAATTTCCTGCTGGGTCGTCCCTGGATACACACTACTGGAGCAGTGCCTTCAAGTCTACATCAAGCTGTGAAATTTGTGATCTAAAGGAAATTGGTCACCGTGTATGGTGAGGAAGACCACCGGATCTATCATGAGACGGCTATCCCCTATGTAGAGCCAAATTTTGAGCTCAAATCAAGTTACCACTCATTTGAGTTGGTATCCACCATACATGTTTCTCGAGGTTCATCACCGCTCATTCCTAAAGTTTCAGATGCTGCCCTCATGGTAGGAAGAGTAATGGTCGGAAATGGTTTCGTTCCTGGCAATGGTCTTGGAAGAAATGGTCAGGGCATTCGAAACCCCATTGAAGCCCCTCAGAGGTCCCGATCTGCTGGGTTAGGGTACCATAGAAGAGGTGGAAGAAGTTCTGGAAGGCAAAGACAGGGAAGGCAAAACCCGCCACCTGATCGAGAGCGAGAGAGGCAAAACCCGCTACCCCCGAGCATTCATGAGACATTCCCCGGTCCTCCCATAATGATGCATGATGAAGCAGATACCCTGGCGCAGCCTAGTGGAAAATTTGACTATCTGGTGAAGTATTCTGCTCCTCCCAGTTTCTACATTGATCCCCGCATCATTGTCCATATGGATGGGGTGGCATGGATGATCCGACACCCCCGGAGACAAAGAACCCGGATGATGCATTGGAAGGAATCACAAGTCTCTTCGATGACGTCTCCATAGGAACCATTGACAAAGGACTTCCGGAGGAGACGGGCTCTTGCCCACAAGAGTAACCCATTTATCACTTTCGCATATTCCCCTGCGCGGGAATTTTTATTGCTTTCTAGGAGTTGTTTTCGATTTCTTTGTCGCTTTCTTCTTGAGGCTTGAATCGCATTTTCCATTCAATAAATTGTAATTGATTGATGAATTTCAATAAAATTGCAAGTTTTGTTTTGAGAGCATGATGAGGTACACCAAACCAGCCCGGTGATGATATCCAGCCGATAAACAAAAAGAAAATTCCAAGGAGAATTCTGAGGCCTGGGCTTCATCATGCTTTCTAGTGTCAAAATGTTAAAAAAAAAGTGTCTTTCCAATTGCTTTTCAAAAAAAAAATTTCAAAAAAAAATGATTTACCCTGTTTGTCTTTTTGATCCATCTACTTTCCATTTCAAGGACGGTCATATAGCATGCAAAGGTGTGGAAATGGTCCAATCCAATGCAACAAGTGCTGACAATGATGGTCCCGAAGACTCAATCGAAGATGCGATTGAGATGCAGCGTAGCTGGGAACAACATGAAAGAGCCAGGGCTCTTACATCCGAGCAGACCGTCACTATTAATTTAGATTACACTGAAGAAGCTAATGAGGTAAATGATCTTGTTCTAAGGGAGCCGTTGCCAATTTTTCCAGATCCTGGGGGGCAAGTTTGCTCCAAATTACAGCGACCCATATGGGGTGAAGAAGGTACTTCCAGGAGGTGCTTTGATCCTGGCGAAATGGATGGTTGTGAGTTTTCTATTCCAGTTAATTCTGATACTTTCAAGAAATATTATCCATGACAGAATTTTCATATCATGTTTTGAACTGCAAATATGAATAAAATGCACCAATGAGTTGAATTGTTCAAATTTGTTACAAATCTAGCAAGTTTTCCCTAATGAATTGTGAGAGATGGATTGAATGTGTCAAATGGGATACTTTGGAATGACGAAAGGCATGCCTTATTCCATACACTATTTCATACACTAATCCTTAGTGAGTTGTGTGGAAAAATTCCATGCCTGCAAGGAAAAGGGTGATCTCGCAAAGGGTACGTCAACTGAAGTGATGAGAGGCATTCTTTTTTCTATCCCAAACATTACAGGTATATCCATTGTTCAGCCCTTTGAGCCCACACACATGAATAGCTTTTTAAATTATCCCTGTCAAGGATCATCCCACATCGGGACAAATTTGGAACGAATAGTGGGAATCTTCTTACTCACACTTGCATCAATCTTCGAGTATTGCTTTCGCAAAGTGTAACTTGTACGATAATTTGAAGTGCCTTAGGACGACGAAGAGCAATTCTTTCTCTATCCTATACACTTTATTCATTGCATAGCCCCTTTGAGCCTATGAATTCATTTCACATTTAACCCAGTTGGTGATCATCCCCCACACTGGGGCAAGGCAAGAAAAATCAAACCACTCAAGTAGCATGATTTACAATGCTGATAAAAATGGAGACTTTGTCCAAAGAAAATAAGTGCAAAAATGGGGCATGAAAAAGCAGTGTGCCTGGTAAAAGCAAGGCCAATGCCCAAGAAGAAAAAAATCAAACACTTGAGTCGTATCCCGACAAGGTGGTACCAAAAACTCAAATGCTGTTGCAATCAATGAAGTTGAGATGTGAAGAAAATCTTCAACATTGGAGAAAAATTGGTGGAAATGTCAAGATGATCACCAACTTTGACCCCTAAACACTCTTTGAGCCTAATCATCTTTTCGTTTCTCAACCCATGAACTTAGCCTACGTTACGTTCCTTGCAAAGTCTCTTCAGATTAGGGCACTTGAATTAACGTAAAAGTTCATATGTTTGAATGCATCACTTGAAGAAGTGCGAGTAAGATAATTTCTGCTTCATTTCTCATGTTTCTTGACTTGTAAACCCCAAGATGATTGTGAAATATCATTCATTTTTCAATAGCTTCAACTCAAAGAGTCCCCTTTGCTAAGCCATTGACCAAGCCAGCATTGCGGTCCCTGTTAAAGACCTCTCAGATTGGTAAGTTCGTACCACTTGCGAGATTACCCGGACCCTTGTTCGGCGTAACAATGGTGAGATAGAGTAATTGTCAAATCCTGCATCAAAGGTCAAGATAAAATAGCCCTTTCAATAAAGATAGGTGAAAAGTCCTTTCGGACCAAGAGATCCCCCATTTGACACATCCATGACACTCATGTGTTTAGATTGGAACATTCTTTTTGAAATCCTTCTCAATAGAAATTAGGTGATGCAAGCTTGATATAAATCATCGCACATGAACCTCCCTTAAATTAATGCATGTTTGTGATTACAAATGCATGTTGCTTCTCCTATGACCATGTTTTGCAGGAAACATTTCCTCCAAGAACAGAGATGTTACCAAGTAAGTATATCTCTATCCAAACCTTAAATACTTGTCATTGTGCAGGTATACTTGCCATTGTGCATGTATTCCCTTTTGAAAACACCGACACTCGATCAAGTTGTCCCCTAAAGATTTTTCTCCAGATTCAGTCTAATTAAGGCTACCGAAGAAAGGTTCCGGTCCTGGTCAGATAATCTATGCTGCAACGTTAGGCGACCGAAGAAAGGTTCGGGTCCTAGCCAAGCAAAACCCATTTAGGTGACCGTAGAAAGGTACGGGTCCTAGACAACCTTTATTGCTCTAACAGGCGACCGTAAAAAGGTACGGGTCCTGGAAAAGCAATTACCTCAGTTCAGGCGACCGTAGAAAGGTACGGGTCCTGAAAAATGATTCCTTATTCAGGCGACCGTAGAAAGGTATGGGTCTTGGAAAGCGAATCCCCGTTTAGGAGAGTGTAGAAAGGTACGGGTCCTAGACAACATTTATTACTCTAACAGGCGACCGTAGAAAGGTACGGGTCCGGGAAAAGCAATTTCCCCATTCATGCGATCGTAGAAAGGTACGGGTCCTAGACACAACCAAACACTACCATACTAGGCGCCATAGAAAGGTATGGGTCCTAGGAAAGTAGTTTCTTTACAAAACCTTGCTGCCCTACTAGGCGACCGTAGAAAGGTACGGGTCCTAAACATGTAACACCAACTATCTTGAATCACTCTACCATCCTTGAAGGTAAGTTATTCCAAGTAGGTTTCTTTATCATCTGCATTAGCATTTCCATGCGTCATATAAATTGCATTTCAAAATGGGATTCATTTTCCAAAAAAAAAAAAAAAATCATTCAAAGTGCATGTGCATAGTTAAAATTTAGGTCTCAATTTGTCTTTGAAGGCCACCTCTTCGAGCTCACCTTCAAAGAGGGGCAGCTGTTGACACCTAAATTTTGACGGCCCGTTTAGTCATTTATTGCATTAAAAATTAGAGGGTTAATTTTATCCCTGAAAAAAATATTAATTGCATAGCATATAGATTTAGGTGCATTTATTTTTAGTTTGCATGTTTCGCATTTATTTATTGGACCGGTGGTGAATGGGTTTGAATTAGTGGTTCTGAGCTTTAAATTGACAGGCCGGGCTAAGCCCACGAGCGAGCAAATTGGCCCAAGCCCTTTTTTTTTTTAATTATCGAAAATTACCTCGTAAAAAAATAAGAATTTGGAAATCTTCGAGATATGATGGGATTTTTTGGATATGGCAAGTGGAAAAAACGAATATTGCAAATATTGTGTTTGCGAAAAAGAATCTTTGTGGATATCAATTTTGAAAGATTAGAAATCCTAATTCATTGCCTATAAATAGATTAAAACGCATAGGGTTCGAGGAGGCCACACAATAGAAATACATGGCCACATTGAGGGTTTTCTTGATCTCGATTGCTTGGCAAAAAGAAACGGAAGCCAAAAAGAGAAAAATTCCCCTTCGTTTTTAGGGTTTTGTAAGAGTCAAAGGGTCTTGCTTTTGCTGAAAAAGTAAAAAAAAGTGCAGCAGGAACAATGACAAGAGAGAGAGACGTGCAGTAGAGCAGGAAAAAGGAAAAAAAAAAAAGAAGAGAAAACAGGGTCTTCTTCTTCCTCGCGCAGCAGCTTCGTCCCTGCAGCCGTCTGGACTTCACCTTCACCTGAGCGACCAGCGGCTCGCCGTTGCCGCCTCCGCCGCTTCGCCTTTGCCCCGACGACCCGACGTCACCTGCCCTGTCCGTTGCTACTGCTCCAGTGCCGATCTCCTTTGCCGTCATCTATTGAAGCCGCGCTGGTCCCCGCCGCCCGCGCAAGCCGCGACACCGGTAGCCCGACGAAGCCGTCCGCCGTGTTGATCCGCGACGCCCGGGCGCTTCTCCTCTCAAGTTGCGGCTTCACCGGGCCGGGCGCCCGCTTTATCCTGCTCGCAGCACCGCTCCAAATCTGGAGCTCGAGCCACCACACGCCCGTCCGATGCCCCCTGCGTCCCCAGCCCGCACCTCCACGCCGGTCCGTGACCAGCCGCTGCTGCAGATCTGGTGGTCCGCTCGACGCCGGCAGCCCTACACCCGTCGCTCGCCCGCCTTTGCTCGACCTTCCAGCGATCCGACGCCCCTCTCGCGAAGCCACCGCCGATTCACCTCTTCACCGCTTGCCGCCGCCGGTTCACCCTTGTTGGAGTTCCTCTTGCCGGACCGACGACTCTCTATCCTTGGAGACCCACGAACACAAGCTGTGCTGGGGAAGGAAAGGTGGAAAAAAAAAAGAAAAGAAGAGGTGTATTTTTTGTATTTTTTTATTGTTCATTATTATTTTGTTTTTTAGTGGAATTATTCCTTAAGGTATGATTGAAATTCCGATATAAAAGAACTCCTCAAATTAGAAATTGATAGTCCAATTTTCGCGCCCGAAATCCGACTCGCAATCTCTTGCAAAATCGTCAATCTGATCTCATGCCCGAGATTCGATTCGCGATTTAATTTTAAAATTGGTCAGCCTGATCTCATGCGCGAGATATGGTTCGCCAATTTACGAATATCAATCCTATCTTGTCTGATTTGCCGTCGTGTTGGTTGAGTCAATTTTATTTTCGTAAAAGGAAAAAATCCAAAAATATTTGAATTAGGATTAGGTTTGTTTTAGAATATTTCTTGTTATCTTGCATATTTAGAATAGGGATTTTATTTCGAATTTTTAAACAAAAATCCAAAAAATGCATTCATTTAGGATGTTAGTTTTAAATTTAAATTGCACGTTTAATTATTTGGCAATTTTAAATTAAAAAGAAAATAAAAATTAGAATTAGGGCATTCTTTGCATGTCATTGCATATTAGGATGATTGCATGCTTATTAAAAAATGTCATGTGCACGTCATATAGAATTAGGTTCATGAAATGCACGTCATTTATTGATTATTGTTAGGTTCATTTAATTAGAAATTGCCCGTCATTAGATTAGGTCATTTAATAAACGTCACGTGACATATAGCTCGCATATTAAATTGCATATTGCATGTCATTTTAGATGAGATAATTTTGTACGTCATTGCATTGCATTGCCTATCATTAGAGTTAGGTCTAGGCTTAACAATCCATTAGCCTAATTTTAGGTGGTGCACCCGAAAATTAGGTCGCGACATTTGCCAAAAATCTCGATTGGCAGAAAAATCTTCAAAGGATGAGTCAATGTTCCTAAAATGACTCGTGACATGACAGAACTTTTAATTTCTGAAATCGGATTCAAATTCGTGATTAATTTTAAATCTAGCGCGATTTTAGCGTGACCTAGGCTATCGGGTAGTTTTCATAAATTTTTAGTACAAATGACCCGTGGTCGATTTTCTTCGAGCCACAATGAACCTCTTTGACACATTAGCGACTTTCGGTGGTCGTGAAAATCTCGAGATTTCAAATACGGACACATGGTACCAAAACGACAGAAAAATCAGTCTAGTGCCGGTCGACGAGAATTTTGTAATTTGGTGGAATCACCCACGTTTAGCCACACATCTCTGTCGAACCGACCTATCTTTGATCTTTAATCGATTTTTAACTGTGCCGTAATGATCTCTGCAGATGAGCACGGTCGAGTAGTCGAATTCCCAAGTCTATTGCATTAAAATCCCTTAGTGACTTCCCTAGATAGTCTAGTTATCTCTAGAGTGATCAGTTCTGAGAACGGCACTATAAGCGCGTCGATGAAAGGCCCGATTTATTTAATTGAAAACATAATTGAAATTTCAGGATGTCACATCGAGTGATGTGGGCATGTGCCGTATAGGGTATGTTTGGGAGTGCATTTCCAAAGTCTTCAAGGGTTCCAAAGGTTATGTCAATGGGGTCTTGAGTCAAAGCCGAGCAATTTGAAAGTCATTTTAACTCAAAGTAACTACCACCCAACACTATTCGCAAAAGATAAGTAACCCCTTTATGATTGGACTAAATATCTTCGTGGACGGTTATAAATAGAAAGAATTTGTTAAGTTTTATTGTAATTATTAGAAGAGTAGGTTTGGAGGGAACAAGAAAAAGGGGCAATTGAGTGTTTTGGATCAACCTCTAGAGGCTGTAATGTTGCCAAGAGCCTAGTTATTGCTCTCTTATATGGAACCACATTAGGTCGCTTACTAGCGTGACGTATATACTAATTATCGAAGTATATCATCCATTTTGCAATTCTCATTTTCCAATCCGCATTATCAAACTGATCATTGCTATTCCTTTAAGTACTTAAGTTTTGGATTTGCTAGCTGTAATTTAAACTTCACCAAGGAAGGCACTGCGATGAAGATATCAAAAAGAAAGTTCACATATTATAAAGTCCAAGTATCGCATTTTACTCATTTTAATGCATGACAAGCAATAACTTACTATATAAGTTTGTAATCTTAAATCGTACCCTTATAATTTCTAGACAGCGAAATTGAGGATTGCTGAGTGATTCTAGGGTGGCTTGGATGTCTAAACATCAAAATTTTTTGAAAAGACCGAAGCATGCTCACCCATAATGGATCTCTACGTCTCCAAGTGATCATGGCCCTGGCTTCCCGACAAGGTCCAAAGGACAAATGGACGAACTTGAGTAAGGTTCTCATGTAGAAAAGTTCGGCCTCTCCCATTTATAATTGGTAAAAGTTTGATAAAGATTAATATAGAGGCTTGAGATTAGTGATTGCTAGAAAAATATTACAAAGAGAATCATGACGTATAGCACGATCCAATCGAGGTCAATCTATCATTCAAGAATCTCTCAATCAATAATAGGCACGGAATTTCATAGAGAGAGGATATTGTGCATGTTTAGCAAGTTAGATGCCATCACATAGAAATTTTAATCATGGTCCACATGACAAAATGGTAAGAAACCTCGTTTTCTCAAAGATCGTCAGTGATGATGAGTCCAATGCCCAAAGTCGAGGGAGAAAACAAAGCTTCCGTTGACCAACTCCCAGCTCCACCAAAAGGACGGCTCTTGGATAAAAACGAGTCAACATCTCATCCCAAGTTCAACCAGAGGGGATCAATGGACGATGCCGGGCTCTTAGGTTGCCTTAACTTGTTATCGAAGATCACTCATAAAAAATAGGATTAATATTATGAGAAATTTTAAATTGATATACTTGTGACAAATTTACCTCAAATTAATTTCTTGACCATCAAAAACCCCAAACCGATAAATTTATGATAAATTTATCCAAAATTAATTTTTGTACTATCAAAAGCCCTAATCTAGTACACATTTGACAAATTTACTTTGTTAGCTTTCATCAAATTTTACCATTAAATTTCTTGATGTGGATAACACGTGGTGATATGTTATCCATAGGGTTGACACCACTAAAAATCAGGTTGTAAATCAGTGGACTGACAAATCCATTTAAAGATCCTGCTCCAATTGAGACACGAAGAAGCATGCTTTGCTCAACCATGCATGCTACTCTAACTCAGAAGTTTACAGGAAACCTAAAGGAAGAGATTTTTTATACAAATTGAAAGTTACCCAATTCTCAATAGGTAGTCCTCGAATCCATGCTCAGGAACCCTGCAGTTCACTCAAATTTAGTAGATCTAAAGAACAAAGAAAAACAAAGATGATCATGCTGTTGCTTGGTTTCCTTGTAGCCCCGCAATGACATGACATTTTGCAGCCGCTTGTTACCAGATTGGGGTTATATGTGCTACTATGAAGCAATATTTTCCACCAAGTGATGATCACAAAAGAAAACTATATAATTATTGTAATATTGAAAGAGTCCACAACTTTAATCAAGTAGCTTCTTGCGAATCTTTGACATTACGCTTTTTCTAAGAAGGATCTCATTGTATCCAGGATTTGTTTGTTTTGAAGGAAAACCGTTTTCGGGAAATTGTTTTACGACTTTTCGGTACTCGGAAGATGAAAAACTAAATGATCTACGTAAAACGCTTTCCATGGACTAAAAACAATAAGCTTAGAACCTGAGAAAATGGTTTCCTCTTCTAGCAATCAGGAGATCATTTTATCTAAATCATTAAACAAATGAAAACCTCGAAAAATAATTTCGTTAAATTATTTTTTTCCCTTTATCATGAAATTCTGGACGAAATAAACGCACCATTAATGTGCTACCGAACTGGTCCGGTCAAATGATTCTGCTTCAACACCAACCAGTCAAAAAATAGATAAATAAATAAAGAGTCCGCCTATCTCGAATAAACAGATATGACATATTATTAGACGCTAAAAGGGGGTTAAAAGAGGCAGGGACATTAAACCTAGGAAAGGTGGTAGGCCGAGACATTTGTGGAGGGGGAAGGCAAGCTCTGCTTCCATAGGTGATTGAGGAGGCATATTGAGGTATGAAGCATGGAATAACATTGAATGTGCCTTCATGCTGTGGAGAGAGCTTTATTCCATGACATGAAGGAGATGGCCAACATCACACCAGACCCTACTTCTTCAAAGCTGGTGGGCAATCTCCCCCACGTGAGCAGCTCACACGTGCACGCGCCTAATGGGAGAGGAAGCTCAAGGACATCGAGGTACGCTTATCCGTCCTCCTTCCCAAATTTTGTATTTCAAGAAGCGTGAGGTCTTAGAATCATAGAAGAATCGGTTTGCTTTCATTGAATATAGTCATAAGTGACGAGAGAAAAATCACTACTATTACTTTCCTTGATGACCAATGAAAGCGTATGGTAATGTTGGACACTTGGAAAATACATTAAGTACATGATCAAAATCTTACACTAATTTGCACCATCTCCCCTTGAAGTAAAGAATTGGCAAGCTGTAGATAAGGTCGAGAAAACCTTAGGCCATCAATTGTCAAGGGTCCCAGTCCAGTTTGTCTTTTTCCTTTTTCTTAACCCCATTATGCTTTCTCTTTTAGGCCAAACACCCCTTTATGCAATTTGATAATTGCTGGCCCAGCGTCGGAGAGATCACCTACTGTTCTTTTCTTTTTTATAAGGCCTTGTGCTTGATTCATGCTGTGAGAAAACCTCTAACTAGTTAGTGCCGATTATCTAATGATGTGTTTGTCATGGCAATATTCTCGATTGCAGCATCTCGGTGGGATTGTAGTAATAGGCTCACTAATTTTGGACCTTCAAGTTGCAGAGTGGTTCAAAATTGTTATGACTCAAACCGGATATTTTGTAACGGACATGACACCCTTCTTATTATAATGCCGGAGGGATTACTAGCAATCTTTTCCCTTCCCATCTTGTAAAATTAATCAAAAAAAAAAAAGCGATCCCGTCTTGTAAAATTAATCCAAAAAACAAGAAACAAGAAAGGCGATCCTCTCTTGTAAAATTAATCCAAAAAAGCTAAAAAGAAGTTTGACTGCCTACTATTTTGCACATTGTTTCAATATCAAGGATTTGACAATATCAAAATAAAAGGATTAATACCACGAAAAATCCCGAGCTAACACACCTAAGACAAATTAATCCCAAATTAATTTTTTATCACTAAAAACTCCAAACTAGTACATTTGTGATAAATTTACCATCTGTTAGTTTTCGTTAAATTATATCGTCAAATTGCTAAGTTAGTTAACATGTAGTAGTTGACAAATATACAAATTTGAGATTTTACCCATCATTTGTCACATGTATACCTGTTTGTGATTTTTTATGGTATTAATCCAATTTAATGGAAACTATCGGAAGGTAAATTTGTCATAAATGTTCTAATTTTGGGTTTTTTACGGTTAAAAAATTAATTTTGATTAAATTTATCATATGTGTACCGCCTTTTAGTCTATAATAGTCAACAAATTAGTTTGAGGTAAACACACATACACACACAAATCGGTTTGAAAATTTTCATGTTATTGACCCAAAGCAAATCTTAGGTTGCCAACCTCTTTTCCGATGCGTGGTCCTGCCCAGCAGAGGTCGATTAGGGAGCTGATGAAGCCCCCCATCTAGGTTCCCTTTAGTCAATCGTCCTCACTGAAACTTAAATTGCAAGACATAGTCCCTTTTCTTTTAGGAAAAGCATAGATAAACCATCCTTGCATCCCACACGGCCTTCACCATTTCGCACTATCTACCTTTTGAAAATCACAACTTTACATCCTCGCTTTTGTCATCAGACACTGATTATGTCTTCTTATGAGATAAGGATTATTCAATCATCACATCCGTTCGAATATAACCCTCCTAATTAATTGATTTGAAATCACGGCGGCATCAGATCTAGAGAAGGACGAGGCTGACCTAGATTGGAGGGCGGCGGCGACGGCCGCTGCGGCGGTGGCGGCACAAGGAGACGCTCAGGCGAGGGAACAGTGGCAGCTGGGGGGAGTGGGGGTAGTGGCTGGTGGGGAGATAAGGGTGTCAATGTTGGAACTTTGCCCAAAGTTACAAATTTGTACTCTTCTTTTTTTTTTTGCAAGTACAGGATGCAAAATTATGAAGTTTGAGAAAACTTGGGGTGAATTTATGTGTTTTCTCTCAATGCTCCTCAAGTGCATAAATTGAGTCTTTCACATGAAGCATAATATGTGAATAAAGCCACATGAAACAAATAATTCGAAGCAAGAATAGAATATATAGATTACAATAACAACAAATAGAATATGCGATTAGAATAATATATTAGCACTATGATAACGTGATGTAATTGACTAATACCAATCTCATTTCAAATGTTCAGGAGATCTATATCTTCATTATGAGCTCCATCGTTATCTCTTTATGATTTGAATGAGGATCTTCTTAGCTTCTTAGCAATCTCCACTGTCAATATATTTTGTTATAAAGAACTATTTCCATCTATATGGATCAACAGCTGAAATGATCGGAAGACATTATATGGAAACACAAATAATGATAGATAGGAGATCCCATTTCGGTTGGCAATGATCTACCGCTTGTTTACTACCTCCTCCTCCACCTCCTCTACCACCGCCACCCTTAGAACTCGATGAAAATGATGGGATTTTACACGAGCAGATTCCCAGTGGAGCTGCAGACCTCCACCAGCATGATGGGCTCTCGCGAACTTTACGTCCTGGAACAAATTCTCATGGAATCCCTCTCAAGTTGAGCCAATTGCTAGACGAAAAGGACCGTTTGAGGATTGACACAACCTCGCTTTCAGTTGATCTAAGGCGTCAGAAAAGTAGATGCATGCCTCCAACCGTGACAATAACAAGTCATTCACATAGCCACGAGTGTGTTTCCCCCTGAAACTTTCTATCACGTACAGCTAACCTTGCAACCACTTGCAGGAAATAATTCGTCCAAATCGACCCCGATAGAAAAATTGTCGGAAACTCTTATAAAAGTTGAGCCAACACTGATGGAATAATATTTTGGTTTGTGAAAAATAAGTTGTTATATAAAGTAAATAAAATATATAGGACAATGTCGGATTGCCTGAATACAATCGTGCAATCATTTTACATTGGTCTTAGCACATCTCGATTTTCGGTATCAAAGTAGTGAGACGTTACTAGTGTATGCTCGTATTTTAATAGTGACCCCTGATGGATGAGCCTGTTAGGATTATATGCTATAAATAGATTACAGCCCACTTCCCCTCCTTATTCTATATACTTACAATTTATCCATCAAGAATATCTAGGGGAGGAGAAGAAAATGAAGATCTAGTCCCAGATTCGTATGGCTTCATCCGCGTTAATCGATTCGACGGCAGTGATCAGTCAAACCAAGTATGGGATTTCAATTCAATCTCAAGTACTCTAAAGGTCTAATGCATGGGCATTAGATTATTGAATTTCTTGCAAATGCCCCTATCTAACTCAAAAGCTTGCGAAAAGATCAAATTAGAAATTTGGACAGTAGCTTTAAGCGAGTCGTACTCGATGAAGTTCGAACTTGTGATGTCTGGCGAAAAAGAGAGAGTGAAGACAATCCATAAAAATCGATATACTGCTACATAACGCGGCATGCTCTTATGGGATGTCAATTGTAGTCCTTTTAAATGTCGATTCATAACCTGTCGCATTGCTTAATTTATTGAATATGAACGTTGGTGTTTAGCACTTGTCGTATTATTTACAGTAAAGTATGAATGTATGTATATGTTTGGTCCCCCCTTCCAAGTGAATTATAAGTGGGTGGATATGGATGAGACTGATCGTGCCAAGTACCTGGGGCAAATCTTGTTGCCAATGTCTCATGACACCCATGACGCTTGCCTCCACGTGAACTTCACAAGCCATTCCAGTTCAATCACTGCTCCCTGCAGTCTCAAGCCCCACATAGCTCCACAACAACTGAGCGATCCTGAACAAGTTCTGAACGCATTGCCACATCCCGCCTCTTGCTTTTCCGAAGAATAAAGTCCCCTTAACGATGAAACATTTTAGAGTTTACGTAAGGGACATTTCAGCTTGACCCGAGTAAAGGACTGACCGGATGGTCCGAGCCGTCAGATCCAACGTTCTCGACGGTCGTAATTTCGTTTTGCTCAATATTAGCAAAAAGCGATACGCTGCCTCCTCTTCGAGGTTCATAAGTAAATGCATTGTCCTGTGTCGACGCATGGATTGTCCGGATCGGCCATCCGCCGCATTCATCCATATCTGGATCAGGTGGTCCAGCTTCCCCTGGAAATCGATTCCTGAGAACCCGCTCTCCATCTTTATCTTGCCTTAATTTTTTGAGCCGAGAGAGCACACAACTAAGTTCAGACAGAAAGAACAATCTTTCACTATTCTAACCAAAATAATAATGAAGAGATTCCATTAGGGTTACGGTCTAATGAGTCACAATGTAATCAAGAATGATCAAGGGAATGTCTCGGCACCAAACTCCATCATGGCGATCTTGAACGGTTGCTGAAACATCCGCGAAGATGCGTTTGACCGGTATGTGCCGACATGTCGGACCCATCAATGAAAACACAAGAACAGCTCGTGCTGTTCAGCTCTCTTGTCCGACGGAATTATCACAAAGATCCAAGATTTGTTTGGCCGGGCATGTGGTACGGACATCACCCCTTATGATTGCACGTAGGACTCACCCAAGAACCCTAAACAAAGATCGATTTGTGCTCTGATTCAAGCTAATTATGCTCATCTTGAGGGGTGTTTCTGCAGGAACTTTAGAGGGAATTCGACCGTAGAAAAGATGGCTTGGTGAGGCCGGTCAAAGAAAAGGGGCGAGTGGGAAAAGGTGAAATGGCAAATTTGTTGACTTAATTATTATTAATCATTATTATCTACAGTGATCAAGACTTAAGGGTGCTCTAATTTGTAAAGAGCCCTTAAAAGTCAGGAGACAGGCCCAAAAGCATGTTTAATGAAGAAAATATGGTGAGGGGGGGTCTTGTCAAATCCTACCATAATTCACGGACTTTTCCATCTCCTCCTCTTCATAATTTCCTAGGAAGAAAATAGATTATGCCTTCTCGAAGTAATCATTTGACTGAATAAGATTTACCCAAAAACGTGGTGAATTAGAATTGATCAAGATTTTGAGATCAACGTATTTACATTAAGAAGTATATGTTCCCTGTTTTACAACGTGATATAGCCCAACAAACGATAGGATAATTACCAGACAAGAAATCTTTCGGACCTATTTAGCACATGCATCTTCTCTCTTTCTATCATATTGTCATTTGCCCTCCTCATCATACTAGTAGTAGATTCAGCCAAGAAGTGGAGCTAATCTCAATGGCTTCTGAAAACGTGCATCATATGGGTACTCTAAATTTCCACATAAATGTCACCAAGCAAGTTTGGTATAGTAATCCAAGCATTTCTTGGAAGTGTATTTGTTTGATAGGCCTTTGGGTGTCATGGTATAGGAAAGACATTGAGGAGACACTAGTGATGTTGATAGTCCTGTACTATTTAATGACTTGACTTTATTTTAATTTGTCAGTTGAAACTTTTAGAATAATTAACAGCAGAAATAACTATTGGAGGAGTGGTAGATAAGTTGGTTGTGCAGATGTCGACGGAAGCGGGTGCAGGAGGAATACTTCCATACGAAAGGGGACATGGGTTGATCAGATTCTGTAAATCCGTGGCACGAACGTAACAAAGATGCTGATTTGCTAGCTATTGCTTGATCGCACGGAGTTGCTGTGGTGACTTAGAGATTACAGGATCGATCATATCTACAGGGAAGCCAATCAACGTGCAGATGAGCTGAAAAAATGGGGATTGAAGGATCTATTGATATTGTTATTGTCTATCACATTCCCGATGATGTTGAAACTGTGCCATTAGCTGACAAGGATAAGGGCCATGATGCCTACACTAGTCCCGTGGATTAGTCTCCGAGAATGAAAGCCTTCTTAATTACACAAAAAATAAAGAGAGGAAACTGTTTGGTCCAGCTTATAACACTGTTTATCATTTATTTCAAGAAGCTGCAATGTGTGTCTTCAAGTTGCTTCAGCTTCGGAGCGTGTATCTTGCCCAACATTCTGCACTTCCCAACGCGTCACGGTAAAAGCGACGGCAATAAGTTCTTTTTTCCACACGGGGATGGGGGGAGAGAAAGAGAGAGTTGCGGGGACACAAAGACAACTCCATGAAGACTTGCCATTCTGATGCGAATCTCTCGATTTTTCCTCAGCTGTCCACATCACTGCTGGCCTTTTGGCCGACCCAACTTCAATGATGTCCCAGACTTCCCTTCTTCCTCCCAGACACACCGCCCTTCCACCGTCACCCTTTTGCTCTATTCTTTACAAATACTTCCACATTTCGCTTTGAGCTACCGAATATGTGCGCCCTTTCAGCTCCCACATTATCACCATTTCAATAGATCTCGCAGCTTTTTTCTTTGTTCTTTTTTCATGTTTGGGGGGTTCATCAGATACCTCTAAGCTATGGATCTTCAACTCGGTCTAGCTCTCCCAATTCATGACCCTGCCAAAGCGTCCGAGCCGAAACATCATGAAGGCTCGTACAAGAAGTGGGTCGACAACAAAAGGTGTCATGGAGAAGCATTTGGAGAATACTCCTCAGGGAAATTGCAGTTGTTGGCATGGAGCGGCGGGCCGAACGAGGACGACGACCTGAGTGCGAAGCGCAGCAAGTTTTCTTGTTCTATGAACAAGTATGTGGTGCCTAGCCAATCCTAAGCTTATATTCTCACTATAGTCGACGGAGAAAACAGTTATCACTCCCAATATCAATATTCGTTGGAAGCGAAAATCACTGTTGTGTGCGTAATTTTTCAGGTTTAGGTACAGTGAAGGAGCTGATGACGATGATCAGGTTCTGGGGTGGCCACCCATCAAGTCCTGGAGGAAGGAGTTCGTGCACGGGCAGCGCCCACTGCGCCAGGATCATTACGAGAACGTCCATCATGCCCAGAAAGAGAACGGCGAACCCGATCATAACATGCTCGTGAAGGTGAAAATGGAAGGAGTGGCCATCGTAAGGAAGATCAACTTGCGGACCTACCGGTCTTATAACGGTCTTAAAGGCGCCTTGATCGCCATGTTCTCGAGATGTAAGCAAGCATCGTCCCAACAATCTAATACTACGTTATGCTACCTTAGATTTCCTACAAGAAAACACAAATCACTAAAATCATTGTGCTTGCTCAGACAACAGAGATGACTTCAAAGATCATGCCAGCTACACCCTAACTTACCAGGACAAAGAAGGAGACTGGCTCTTGGCTGGCGATCTTCCATGGCTGTATGTCCATCATCCTTCTCAGCTCTAATTTATTGTCGTTTAATTGTTCAAACTCATGGAAGGGCACCTCATAGAGAAAAATAGGTGGTATTCATTAGAAAAAAATACGAGCAGGTTGAATAAATTTCATTTTCGGGACGGACATGAATTGCGGCAAGTATGCGTTTACAGAAAACTAGGGTGGTCGTTTAGCACGATTAACTGTTTTCGATTCTGTTATGCTTATGGAGAAAGTACTTTCTTCCGATGGACATTCACTGCCAATGTCAATTTCACCCCCGAAGATCACCATCACCCTCCATGGAATTAGTCCATAAGCACGTAGCTTTGCTTAAGAAAGCAATTATGCAATCGACGTTGGATTCATTGGCCATAGAATGTTATGTAGAGTTGAGCGAAAATATGTAAGCTGAAAATTCATTTTGACTATCTACCTGCAGGAACTTTGTGGAGTCGGTACATCGCCTGCAGATACAAAGGAGTAGAGATTAAAACCAGATTCTAAAAGTCCAAAACTATACCACGCTGAGCTCAAACATCATCAATCCCTTCTTAGTTTGTGCTAGGTTTCCAGCAGAAAGACATCTTCGATATGTCAATTTGCTTGAATAAGATGATTGTAACAGATTATTATGCAGGCTAAGTTAGCTTGTTTGCCAGCCAAAAACTGCTGATGAAGCCAAAAGTTGGCTTGTTTACCAGCCGTACCCCGCTTCTCCATGTAATGTAACTTGTTGATTTATAGCCTTGTAAAGTTGCTAGAATCGCAAGCTTTTCGCTGTGTGAAGAGCACAACCATAGAGCATTTTCATACTGACGTTGGATGGCAGCCTGTATTAAAGGAATTAGTGGGGACAGATGCAAACTCTTTAATACTGCAACATATCTGTTGCGATCCCGTAAAGGGATTGCGATCATCAGCTTTTGGTTAGTCATTTATTTATCGGAAATTGGCAACTCATGCTATGGGACCTGACTTGCGGAATCTAGCAAGAATTTGTGTCTTCTCGTCGATTTCGCCTTCAAGAACTTAAAGTTCGGACAGATCAGAGAATTCTAAAATCTTTGAGTTGGGCAATGCATCAGGTTTGAGCTGATCTTAGTACTACTAATGAATTCCTTTAGCATCGCTTCCTTTTATCGACAAGTACTAGATTCTGAAATCTAGACACAGTTTATAGTCAGTGACGTAAGTAATAGAGAGCGGGCGGTGAAGGAGAATGTCGATGTGGACGGTGCCGGGAGTTAGTGATGAGAGAAATTTTCCAAGGAAAAGTAATTCATTAACAAAAATTCGAAACCAACCTGTGCTGTCTATCAATTTTCTAATGATCTTTTTCATTAGATTTGAAGTGGGCTGTCTTCTCTAATCTGAAGCAGCTTAAATGTTTCATTTTGATTGGATCTACGATTTGTGACTTCTTGAGAGTCTATGATTTGGTTTCTTCCTGATGTGCAGAAGGAAGATAACAATTAGTTTTGTATTAAATCAAATATATTCGCCTAAGATAGGAAAAAGAGAAAGGAAAGGTTTGGTTACTCTATTCCAATTATAGCTTTGGTTATGTTTGATTTCACCTTTTCTTCCATTTCGAATAAACTCTGATGTCCAAACCGATTCAAAATATACCGTCCACTAATCAACAATAGAAGGTAAGACATCGTTGTGGTTATAACAGTATAATTAGGGATGTAAAAAAGGGCCGAACTAGTCTGGACTAAACCAGGCTAGGTAGGGTCGCATTAATCCACAAACAGGTCTTGAAATTTTTGTTTGTTCTGGTCCAAATTTTGGGGCCAAAGATACTTGGCTTATCTAAACAAAATTAAAGTATAGACACAAATTTTTAAAGGTAAGTTATTTACTATATATAAACCTCAATGAATTCGCGAGAATATAAAATTAACTGTCAAACTTGATATGAACCATAAAAAAATTTGCCATATTAAAATTGAGATGTTTGATAATTGCATGTTACTCTTTTGAATTGAACCTATTATGCTATGGAAAATAACTTAGAGAAAACACAAGGACCCCAGGTTATAAATTTTTTTCCTGAGTAACATGTAAAATTTTTAGTTTTTAGATTAAAAATAGATCTATTTTAGTAATATGGATTGGGTTTGGGTTAAAACCGTTATGGAGTGCTAAAATTACATAAAATGGGCTCAAAGTGGATTGCATGAATCAATTGAATTGGATTCATTTTTGACCCATTCAAATTCGAGTCGATCCACCCATATGACAGGACTAATATGGAATATATTGTCCATCAGGAAACATGAAATCAAAAAAAAAAATGGGGGAAAGAACCATCTAAAGAAAAAGGACATTTCGTGGAGAGGACATCGAATGGTGCCTCTGTCAGCAAAGTTCAGATAAGCAGCTGCACTTGGATCGACTTTTGGTGAAGATCACAGCCACATATGACATGTATCAAACCTCTCTGATGCGAGGTCATGGCTGATCAGACAGTTCGACTGTCAAGACAAAAGCCTGTCCCACCAACCCTGCTCTACATCTCCATCTTCCAGCTGCCACTGTAAGCGGATAACGTGATAGTTTTATACGGAAATACAAAACACAGGATTTTTTACCTTCATGATTTTCATAATGAAAATGATGAAGATATACATTTATCCATAACGAAATCTTTAAAATATTTATCACAAAAAAACTAAAGAAATGAAGAAATCTAATTTCTTTGCCTTAACTCACTTTTCTTTAATGTATTATGTCTGATAAAGGATAAAATACTACGTTTTTTTTCACGTCGTGAGTGGAGAAAGGACCAGACTCTTATTTATACATACTATCAAGAGGTGTCTTTGATCAAAACACATTTTTTGATCAAAACGCATTTTAATTTCCATAAGAGTCGCACATCTTCCCAATGAGGATCATATCCCTTCATTAGAGTTGTAACTTCATAATTAGTATATTTTAGCATTAAATATTTATTAAACCATCAATTAATGATATCATGTGGGCCACGCAATAATTTTTACAACTGCATCACGCATTTTAGTAAAATAACAGCCTGAAGTATCAGCTTGACTTGCAAATTGGACTTAGTAAACAACTCCAATCTTCAAGAGGTTTGGAGTCGAAAGCAACGGAGATGGCCTATTGCAAGAAATTCACTTTACTGCCTCTCTTGCTCCTAGCCCTATCGTCCGTAACTGGCGATGAAGTCGGAGTCCTCACTTCCTGTCGCCTTCTTGACGCAGGCTTGCCCGAGATTCCCAAGCTTCCCAAGCCTGAGCTACCTCCAACTCCCACGATCTCGACTTTGCCTAAGTCGGCACCTCTGCCGAAGTCCCGAGTTGCCTCTGCTGCCGAAGCCCGAGGTCCCAAAGGTACCTGAAGTACTGGTTGTTCCGGAGTTGCCGAAGCTGCTGCCTACCATCCTTGAGCTCCCAAAAGATTTTCCCGCCGCCATCCCTTTCCTTTTCCCGCCCCACTCGTCTAGTCCCTGATCAAGCAATCTCCTCAGCATAACATCATCTCTATTGCTATCATTCAGTTGGTATCACTTCCATTATGTGGAATATGGGCTACTCTGGCTTAAGGGTTATTATTAGGGGTCGTAGTTCTGCGACATCTCGCCCATTCAAGGATTCCACGCAGCACTAACCTTTTCCAGTATTTCTAATTGGTTATGCAGTTATAGTTATTGTTATTGTTCTTTACTTTGATCGACGATGATGTGAGATGTGGCATTCTATTGTCCCCATATTGTCTTTCCAATGTGCTCTTGAAGCGAACAACGTACGTTTTGTTGTTCTGTGACTCATACCATGGATTTTGCATAGATGACCATGTTACGATATGGGCTTGCGAAGAATCACAATGAGCATGCGAGGCCAACTTAACCCATACCTTGCAGAATGAAGAGACCCTCGCTGGTTTTGTCGAGCGCATCCAACCAGAAGGCTGTGCAGTTAAGTTCAAGAAGTCCCAAAATTATGGGTTAGACGCGCCATATTGCGGGCGAATAGACACCCAATTGGCAGTGTGTCGCCCGTGCAAATGCACGGTGCATCGCTGCTCCATGTACATGGCGGTTGTAGAGACATCCCTAGTAGCCCTTTTGTGGATCGAAAATTGGAAATTCGCCTACTTTCATAACACTTCAACTTAACCAATCTCTAGAAAGTGAATTCCTCATCCTCATTATACGGAAGTAAGCGTATCATTCAAGAACTCTCACCCCTTACAATCACAACAAAGAACCGCAATGGAAGCAACGGAAAAGTTCTGGCAAGCTCCGTGTTGGTGTTTTTGCGAAAGCGTGTGTTAATGTGTGTGCAATGGAGTGTTAGCAAGAGAAGTACACGGGAACAAAAGAAAGCTTTTTTTTTTATGTATTTATTTAGTTATTTTAGTACAAAGGAAGGGGAGGAGCTTGCTTACATTTGTCGGTCTGCTACGCTTCCCCTCTTTCCTATTTATAGGGTGCTCCACCGACTAAGTACAACATTCTAGATTTCTGTAAAATGCTGTTCATGTAGGCTTCATCTAGGAAATTCTAGATTGTAGTTTAGCCACTCTTCTTCTAGAGACTTCTACATTTATGCTTCTACACTTTTTCTTTGCCGCCTAAGCTAGATTTTCTTTTTTAAGGATTTTTCTTGTCTTTTCTAGCTAATATCAATCTTGAAGTTTCTAGAAATTGGATCAATAATTTAACACTCCTCCTTGATCCAATTTCGTGTTACTCCAAGCATTTCCCGCAATGTCTCGAACTCGGGCTCGCGATAGTGCTTTAGTGAAGATGTCCATTATTTGTTCCTCAGTTTTGCAATATTTTAGCTCGATCTCTTCGTTATTTTGCGCCTCTCGTATGAAGTGATATTTGATGTCGATATGTTTGGTTCTTCCATGGAATACTGGGTTATTTGATATAGCGATGGCCGACTTATTGTCACAAAGTAATGGAGTTGATTCCATATGTGCTTCTCCAATGTCTTCTAGAATTCTTCGAAGCCATATTGCTTGACTAGCGGTCATAGCACCTGCGATGTATTCGGCTTCTACAGTAGACTGTGCCACCTAGTCTTGTCTTTTGGATGCCCATGAGAATAGTCCAGAACCCACTGTGAATGCATAGCTAGTAGTACTTCTCCTATCATCAGCTGAACCTGCCCAATCGCTATCAGTGTAGCCAATGAGCTTGGCATTTGTAGTTGGGCGATACCGAATGCCATAATCTATAGTTCCTTGTAAATATCTTAGAATTCTCTTGGCATCTCCAAAGTGAATTTGACTCGGAGTTTGCATGAATCGTGATAGTAGACTTGTCGCATACATAATATCCGGTCGTGTAGCAATGAGATATAACAAACTTCCAATCAGACTTCTGTAGAGGGAGGCATCAGCTTTTTCTTCTCCATCTCCTTTCAATAGTTTCTCATTTGTCATGAGCGGAGTTGAAACTGCTTTGCAATAGTTCATCTTGAATTTCTTCAAGAGGTTCTCGGTATATTTCTTCTGCGAGATAAGCACTCCTTCGTTTTGGTCGATCTCGATGCCAAGGAAGTAATGCATCAAGCCCAAGTCCTTCATCTCAAATGTCTTCATCATTTCTTTTTTGAATTCTTGGATCATTGTCTTATTGTTTCCTGTATATATGAGATCATCTACATATAGAGAGACAATGAGAGTGTTGGACTTACCCTAGGCCTTGATGTAGTGTGTTGGCTCACTCATACTCCTCCTGAATCCTTGCTTGATGAAGTACTCATCGATTCTACTATACCACGCTCGTGGTGCTTGCTTTAAGCCATATAGGGCTTTCTTTGAGTTTGAGAACTTTTTCTTCTTGGCCTTTGAGAATAAAGCCTTGTGGTTGTTCTATGTATATTTTTTCTTGAAGATATCCATTTAAAAATGCCGACTTCACATCTAGTTGATAGATCTTCCATTCTTTTTGTGCTGCTAGGGCTAAGAGTGCTCGAATAGTATCGAGGCGAGCAACAGGGGAAAAAGTTTCAGAATAGTCGATACCTGGTTGTTGAGTATCCTTTCACCACAAGCCTTGCTTTATGCTTCTAGATTGATCCATCCGTGTTGAGCTTCATCTTGTAAACCCACTTGATGCCAATGATCTCTTTGTCTTCGGGTCAATCGACAAGCTCCCAAGTTTCATTTTTCTCGATCATCCTGATCTCTTCCTCCATGGCTTTTATCCAGACTTCTTTGGATGCTTGTTCGTAGTCTTCTGGTTCCAAAACAGCAATGTTGCATGTGTCGTAAATTCTTCTAAGGGCTTTCACCCTTAGTACTGGAGACTCTGGAGTAGATTCTTCTTGCGTTACTCTTGGAGAGCTTGCTGGAGTTATGTCATGAGTGGTGGAATCCGGTACTTCTCCTTCTTCTTGTGACGTTGACTCCTCTTGAGCAAGTGGTATGTCCGGCAAGGTGATGTACTTATTCTCGATCTTCTCGTCCTCCCAATTCCAGGCAGCATTCTCGTCGAACTCGACGTCTCGACTAATCATAAGCTTTTTAGTTCTTAGGTTGTAAATCCGATAGCCTTTTGATTGGTCATTGTAGCCAAGGAATATTCCCTTTTCTGTCTTTTCATCTAGCTTACTCCTTTTTTGAGCAGGGATGTGGACGTAGCATTTGCATCCGAATACTTTGAGGTGCTATGCTGAAGGCTTCCGTCCACTCCATGCTTCAACTGGAGTTTTATTTTGGATTGCTTTAGGACACCTATTTAAGATGTATACAGCCGTGTAGACTGCTTCTATCCAGAACAAGTTAGGAAGTCCTTCTTTCCTCTAGCATAGACCTTGCTATCTCCATGACGGTTCTATTTTTTCTTTCAGCTACTCCATTTTGCTCTGGGGCATAGCCAACGCTTAGTTGATGATGGACTCTTTCATCTTCACAAAATTTATTAAACTCCTTTGAATTGTATTTAGTGCCTCTGTCACTTCTTAGGACTTTGATTCTTTAGCCACTTTGATTCTCGACGTGGCTCTTGCATTTTCTGAAGATAGAGAAAACCTTTGATCTTTCTCGAAGAAAGTATACCCATGTCATTCTTGTGTAATCGTCAATGAATAGGATGAAATATTTATTCAGATTGAGTGTGGGTGTTCTCATTGGACCACACACGTCCGTATGAACTAGCTCCAATGGCTTCTTAGCTCTCCATGCACCTCCAGATGGGAAGGACGGTCTCTATTGTTTTCCAAGGAGGCAACCTTCACAAATATCTTAAATTTTTGAAATAGCTGGAAAGTCTCTCATCATATTTTTCTGATGGAGAGTTTTTAGCCCAATGAAATTGAAGTGGCCAAATCTTCGATGCCATAGCCATGAATCATCAAGTTGAGCTTTCATGGCTATATCTTTGACATATTTCCATCGAATAGGAAAATTGTTATTTTTCATCTTAACAGAGGCAATGACATTTTTATATATATCATAGATAATGCAGCATCTCCACTAAAATATAGAGAATACCCGATTTGTATCATTTGGCCCACACTTAAGAGATTTTGTGCAAGATGAGGGACTAGATATACATTTATGTATATATTTTGGGCCTTTATTTGTTTCCACGGCGATGGTGCATTTTCCTTTGACATCTACTAATGCACCATTGCCTAACTTTACTTGGGATTTCACCAACTTATCAATATTCGCCCCCATCATGTGATTGCTACACCCACTATCAACGTACCATGTCTCATTTTTATTATCATTTGCCGCTTTTGTAAAAGATATGGCCACGTAGAAAAAGATTATCGCTCGAAAACAAATAATCGAGCAAACTATGTAGGAAAAAAAGAAAGTGAAAAGAATACATTTTACGCCCTCTTGAGAACGGCGAGATCATTAGTGTGGACCAATGTTGCGGATATTTGCATGGAATGAAAGAACTTGGTGAAGTGAGATTTTATGCTTTGGACGGGGAGCTAAATTTGGACATGGATGAGATCATGAGAAGAGCTGCATTGTACTCAAGAGGGCGCTGGAGTTCAAGAGAAGGCCGCTAGAGATTTGGCGGAAAAATACAGATTAATAAAGAAATACGGATGAGAAAACTCGAGTAGGATTGAGTACTGGTAGTAGACTAGTAGTGGTATGGATGGTATATACGAATGGGATACCAAGTAGTGGTATGGATGGTATATACGGATGGGATACCATACATGTACGGCTTGACTACACAAACTTGTTGATACGACAATGCACTATTAGTTTTTTACAAGTTCAAAAAAAAAAAAAAACTCAAAGCGTGTGTTAATGTATGTGCAAGGGAGAATTAGAAGAGAAGTACAAGGGAACAAAAGAAAGCTTTTTTTCTTTATTTAGTTATTGTAGTACAAAGGAAAGGAGGAGCCTGCTTACATTTGTTAGTCTGCTACGCTCCCCCCTCTTTCCTATTTATAGGGTGCTTCACCAACTAAGTACAACATTCTAGATTTCTGTATAATACTATCTATGTAGGCTTCATTTAGGAAATTCTAGATTGTAGAGACTTCTACATTTGTGCTTTATACTTTTCTTTGCCGCCTAAGTTGGATTTTCTTTTAAGGATTTTTCTTGTCTTTTCTAAATATCAATCTTGAAGTTTCTAGAAATCGGATCAATAACTTCGCTTCTCTCGCTTACAAGTTGATAAGCCATGATTTGTTCCCAGCAAAATTATAGATTGTAGTTTAGCCACTCTTCTTTTAGAGACTTCTACATTTGTGCTTCTATACTTTTCTTTGCCGCCTACAAGTTGATAAGCCATGACTTGTTCCCAGCAAAAGAAGATGCTGTTCTGTAAAAGTTGGTGAAAATTGCAAAATAAAGATATAGCTGGTGGCGATCACGGTGGGACTCGAACCCACAATCTCCCGCTCCGGAGGCGAGCGCCTTATCCATTAGGCCACGCGATCATGTTGATTGTCCTTATGATATTTAAATTTATTTATCCCATTTTCATAGGCGCCCAGTTTTACATTCTTTTTATTCAAGTATCATTCACTTTCTCCAAAGCCTTTACGAGTTTATTTAAGTGGATCTTGAATTTGAATGATACACAGCTTCAGTTGCTCCTTCCCACCGAGCAACCCATTCCTCATTGTTCACCGAGTGAACCGTAACGTTTTCACTTAGATCTAGTCCCCATTTAAGTAGGCGCAACTTGAAGCCTGTTCCTTTGCTCTGCTGTTCAACAATTATTTTGTACCCTTACATTGATGAAAGATTAGACGCCAGTCGCTTACATTCTAAAGGTGTCCATCAATTAGAACTAGAATCATCTCTTAACTTGTGGCAGGGAAAATAGAGCGCGCATGAACCAGCAAGCCCCAAAAGTTTGAGGATTGGGGAATCACAAATCTACCCGACACAATGTATAGGAGTGTGCAAAATGGATCGCCTGAGTTAGGAACCACTCGGACTGGACTCAACCATTTAGTTTGATCCAGTTTCTGTTTCCTAAAAGTGGAACCGGTGCTCATAAAATGCAGTTCCCGATTTAAAAAAGAAACTAGACCGGACCGACTACATATGTTTTTTTTTTTTAATTATTTCTTCAAAAAAATAAAAGTAACCAGCTTTTTCTTTGTTTCTTCTTAATAGAATGCATCAAACAATGAGGAAAAAAAAAAGTACCCAGTTCCTTGAGCTAGACCGGTGATTCTCGGTCTGGTCCCAATTTTTAATTTAAATTTTGGAAATTGGAACGGATCACCCCTAACATTATAGAAGAGGTTGTGAGAATATCCAGATTTACTGCGGTAACTGGATTCTGTTCAATCAAAAAAGACCCAGATAAACCTCAAATGCCTCACCAGTTTGCATAGTACGAGGACACAGAGGATTTAAGTTTCTTTTCCTTGTATCTTTTGCCTGAGAGCAGTAAGACAGCAGCAGGAAGGAAGGAAACAAAGACAAAATCACTTGCACTTAAATCGCTCTGCAATCCAGAGGCTTTGAGCAGAGGAATAAATTACATCATGCTCTTCTTTACCCACTTCTCATTGAACTAAATATTTACACATCTCATGGAGATGAATACAAAAATTCACACCCCCAAAAAAAATACAATTTGCTAGCCACTCAAAGAAACAGATCCTTCCCAAGACAAAAGCAACGAATCTAGAAGGCATTGACAGAAGGCAATGCAGCAGCCACGGCCTCAGCAGCCGGCGGCTCGGAAGGGTTGGGACTGCAATAGTGGAACTCTACTTGCAGTCTTTGATGGAGAGAAAGAGTATAGAAGCGGACCCCTTTTTCACGTCTTCCTCGAGTTCTTGGACCTGTATAGCTGCAAGAAACCTCTTAATGTATTCTCCACAGCACTCCCTTCCTGCACACATGACCTCCTCCCACTCTGCTTCTTTCTTCTCACTCTTGCCCTCACCCTCGTCTGTCCCCGAGCCATGACTCTCGCCATTCTTGGCCTTTCTGTACAGCACAGCAGCTTCATCGAATTTCAAAATATAGGCACGGTCACAACCTTCAAAGAGCCGTTCCCCCAATGAGTCAATGACATAGTAGGCATGATCTTCCACCATCAAAACAAAGAAATGATCATTCCAGCTCACTATGTATATTCCACAACCGCTTTCTTCAGCTTCATGCATCATAATTTTTGCCCATATGTCATCAAATGACATAGCTCCCCTAAGAGCCTCGAATTTCTCTGGGCTGAAAAACCCAATGAATGACTTATCAGGACTGATTGTGAAAGGCTTCATTCCGGCTTCCAAAACAGTCTCGAGATCAAAGTGTTTATTGGGGAACTTTGTGAGGCAGGCCTCATTGGTGCAGAGCCTCCGCCATTCTTCAGAACCTTCTTTGATGAGCGAATTGAACTGAGCTCTAGTCGGGAGGTTATATTGGTTTGAGTAGAGAAAATTGACAATCATGGCAGCTACTGCGGAGCAAGCGCTTTCTCCACATGCCTTTTCACTTCTCTGATCAAAGGAAGCAAAAGAGACATTTGTTCTCAGTTTTGTTTGCCCATCTCTGCTGACTAGCTCTTTCTCCTCCCAAAAGCAGTCGTCTTCTTGACAGTCCATTTCCAGAGGAGTCTCCTCTGCAGCAACTTTCTGCAATTCGCAGCCGATATCGACGCATTAGACCGCCAAATCAAATGCATTGCATGATAATAATATTGCAACAAGGTGTGATAAATGGCATACTTGACGCCAAGATCAAGTGCCGCATCCTCACACAGGATCCTATTGAGATGGGGTGGGTACATGATCAAGACTAGATCATAGTGACCCAGGGCAACGTGCGCATTGAATATGGAAACGTTTCTATATTGTGTTATTTTGTCCCCATATCATCTGGACCCCTCGGGAAATAGGAAATTTTTTCTTAAAAATAATAAAAGTAAATAGATTCAAATAAAATCATTTAAACCTTTAAAATTTATATATTTTAGTGTTATTTTTCAGATCATCTGATATTCTTTTCTTAAAACAAAAAAGCAAATATCAATTAAACCTTTAAAAGACAAAATATTCTCTCCCTAGCTCTGGCTCTGTCACTGTTCTAAACACAGGTACGTGATCTCAGTAGCATGGTCAGCATAACGAATAGACCTCAGAAGGTTAAGCCTGGGGAAGGCAATCGAAGCCATCATGCCGAAGTTGACTTGCGATGCATTTGTACGTACAGCAAATGGCATCCTTAGATAAAAAAAAGGGCACAGCACAGCTAGGGATATCTGTGGTTATGTTTGATTCGATTGTCCAGGCTATAACCCGAGTTATTTTAGCTACATCAATTGATAGATTGTGACGTACAAGAAAGCGACCAGATATCTATCATTCACATTATGCCGGACCATGTGAGTTTCAGTAGATTCTTCTTGTCTATCATGAAATGCACACGGAAATGGAAACGAACCCAAAAAATGGACCAGAGGCATGCATCAAAAGCGACAAGCTTTCTCGTTCAATGCCTAGATTCAGATAATCGCTGAAAAAGGCAATGCTGCGTGAAGGTGACAGCGAAAGTTAGTTTTTCATACCATTTCAGGACCGGCGGAGGGGGGCACATTGCTGACGTCACGCCCGTCCGGCCCGTCCGGCCCGTCCCCGACCGTCAACGGCTCCACTTTGCTCCTCGTCGCCGGCTTCAGGCTCAGCCGCCGTCGCTTCCACGACAGGAACCCTCTCTGCTTGACCGGCTCGGAGCCCGAGGTCGACGACCCCGGCTCCGGCCCGGGGCTCAGCTCGCGGCGGCCGTCGGGGTCCGCCGGGCCGGCCGGGGAGGCGACTCGTCTGAGGAGTCGGAGGATGGGCCGGGTCCGGGTCCGGGTCCGGGTCGGGCCTCTTGACTTTTCTTCGGCCTCTTCATCACGGCGTTTACTATTTTAAAGAAACCGTCTTCTCTTTCTGACCTGGCCGCCGTCGCGTTCTGGCCTTGCACCACGAGTTGCGCCGAGGTCACGTCGCTACAACTCCTGGCTTCCGAGAAGCTAACGCTCACCTGTACAAAAATCAATTAATAACAAAAAAAAAAAAACAATAATAATTATGACCCCAAGTCTTTTTTTAACGTATTGGGGTGACCCGAAAATCAAGGAAGTGATTATTTGCCCAGATAAATAAATAAATAAATAATATATGACGTCGAGGGCTGTTATAATCTAATAAACTTCTAGAGCAGGTCCAAATCAGCCTCCGAAATTTATTACGAGAAATTAGGTATGGTCGGAAAATGTAGGGCGAACTGGCCGGCAACAGCAGCACAGCACATGCGGATTTTCGATCGGATTGAACTAAAAATTTCAAGAAACTCGTTCGAATGACAAGAAAAGCTGGAACAAGAAGATGGGTACGCCTCAAAAAGGAAACTTTTTCGGAGGAACCGATGAAGTTCGAGGCTTTGAGGGGAGGGAGGGAGAGAGAGAAATGTTCGTAATTTATAGATGTTGGGAGTCGCTCACCGTAAGAGAAGCTTCGCAGGTATCGCCAGCTACCTGTAAGGCGATGGGAAGCTTCTTCTCGGCTGCGGACTCCATTTTCGACACCATTTCCGCCAAATTCAAGGAAACTTTCCCGAGAACAGCCAGCCTGGGCTTCGGATCCGCGCAATCCCCCTGCAAAATTTCGACCCAGTTTCGAGCATCGTCACTGGCGGTCCTCTCTCCTCGACATTTAATCGAACAAAAGGACGGCACGAACGCGAGGCAATCTCGTTACCCGACTCGCACTTACCCACAAGACTTTGAAGGAAACTTCCCACGCGGCGGAGGAGCCGCCGAAGCTGCACGCGCCCTCGATCAGCTCCCCCTCGTCCCACTCGACGGCCGCGCCTCCGCTCAGGAACCTCTGGGTCGTGACCTGCTTGTGGCGCGTCGCCGTCCGCGGGAACTGGACGAGCCCTTGCTTGGGTCCTCGCCACTTGACCTCGAGGACGATCCCCTTCCTCTTCTCCTCCTTCCTCTTCTCCTTCTTCGCCTCATCGCCGTCGCGCTCCGCAAATGCGTCGAGGCCCTCGAGCCTCAAGCGGCGGAACTTGACGTGGAGTTTCTTGGTCTCCTCGGGTTGCCATGGCGGCCACTTTCCCATGTCTGGTCCTGCTACTGCTAATCACTGAATCTCATCTACCCATGCAAGATGCAAGATGCGAGATACAAGGACGGACGATGCGCGGGTATATACCGCTAGAGAGAGAGAGAGAGAGAGAGAGAGAGAGAGAGAGGTTCTACTTGGAGGCGAATCAAGGAGGAAGACTGGTTCTCGATTGGATCGGTGACGAAGACTCGAAAGGATATTTCCTTTGTAGGTCTCGAGGCAGGGGGAGACGTTCAACCCGTGTCTCCGCGTGAAACGACGACGCACGCGTCCTTAGCAAGACGATGCGTATGCACGTTTTTGGTTTTCCTTAGTGCTGAGGGGAATTGCAAAGTGCCCCCTAGAAGTTAGGTCGTGGGGCATTACACAATTTGCACGCAAGTCCCTAACTTTTTCGATTTTTTTCGATTTTTTTTTTAAGTCGTCAAATAGGTTGCAATGTCCCCCCTAGCATTGTCCTAGAGTAAAACATAGTGAAAAGATAAAAGGAAAAAAAAAAGATTAATAGAAAAGAAGACTGAGATATTCGAAATGGTGTTGAAACGATGGTGACCGCCGATGTTGCCACCATGTTACCGATGAGGTCACTACAGTTTATTATAAACAAATTTGCCCTTATCGAAAGATCACGTGATAAGCACATGGTCAGAACTCCGATTGCAAATTGATTGGGTTCGCATTGGAGGATACATTGCAACTTAACTGACAGTCAAAAGGCAAATTGGTTGTAGTATCAATTTTTTTTTTTTAAATTCTGCTGGTAGTCTCAAAAGGACAAAGAATTGACCAATGAAATGACATTTGGAAGTTGAAAGCTCACACAAGCATAATTTCACCATTAGTACTAACTATCCTAACAGTCTTGATAATAAACATATTGAATATACTAAATTTAAATCGACTTAATATATGGCTCAGGACATTAAAACTATGAAAATATTCTTAACTTTTTGCGTAATTGTTGCCCTTAAAATCTTTCTTGACAAAATTCGAACAAATATTTTTTGCGAGGACATCAATGTAACATCATTGAAAATATTGCATGATTATGTTATTTGATGGATGTACTAATGAGTTAAATTGTAGGCAGCAAGATTATTTCAATTGAGTTTATTTATGTGAGTAATGAGCATTTAGACCATGATAATCACTCCCTTGTACTTTCTCTATTTGAGTGTCTTGAATAAATAACATCTAAATCTTCTTGAATTGAACCCTTTTCTCATGTTGTGGCAACCATCATTCACATTGACACTCAAGCTCATTTAAAAGAGAAAATTGTGCAATCAATTTTAAGCCTATTATTCTGATAAAAAAAATTTTAAACTTAATATATGAATGCCAATTCAATATTAAATTTTTCAATTTTGTCAATTTAATCCTAAAATTTTATTTGAAACTCCAATAAAGTTATTGCAATCAATTTACTATAAATTACTAATATAACAGTATATCACATGAGACATTTGACGATGACTAAATCGCCATGTCAACAATTTTCCATGAAAACCAACCAGAAGAGCTATACCAAAAATTTGCCCAAAGATTTAGGATTAAATTAGTGAAATTGAAATTTTTAATACTCCATATAATATGTTTAAAATTGATTGTGTAATTTTTTTCCAATTAAACTTAATATTTATGAACTTGTTTACGAGTGAATGAAACTATTTGTGGAACCCAATCATAATCGATTATGCAATTCAAAATAAAAATTAGAATGAATTTCTTAAAAAGTAGTTTTACCATCAAAACATTTCGATAAAATGCTGAAAGGCACAATGTCTTTATAATGGTTATTTTTGTTCATCAATATAGAAAAACGAGATGAGCATACCAAATAATTTAAAGTGAAATTATCTCTATGATTATCATCAATTTAAGTACCCTTAAGGAAGAAAATGGTAAGAATTACGGAACCATTAACAGAGTAATACGAGTTAATAGCTAGCAAATTACCGCACGAAAAAAAAAAAAAGGAAAAAGATTGAAACGAGAGGAATACGAAGGCATCTTAGTCTTTTTTCTTTTTTTCTTTTAATTAATCAAATCGAACGTCGTATCCAAAAAAAAAAAAATCAGAATGAGCTGCATTTCTCGGAAAGCCACGTCATATCAGAGAGGCCGACACGTGGCTTACGCGCTTTGGAGTTTTGACTCGTGGAGAAGGTCGGATTCACACGTGTCTTGTTGTTCTTTCTTGTCTTTTGCGTGTTTTAAGTCTTCGGTCTTTCCGTGGAGTTTCGCGGAATTGAGATCGCGTGTCGCCGCGCGCCTGGCGATTTTCTTCTTTTCCCTCGCGAGTTTATTGGTGCCGTACGATATACTATTTGTCGCAACACTTGGGCAAATAATTAAAAAAACCCCAAAATTATGTTGCCACACAAATAAATCCAATTCTTATTTTTTTTTCATTGCAACACAAATACCCCCATTTTTTTTTCATGTCAAAATACTCTAAATACTCTTAAATTCAATTCCATTTAGGGTGTATTTATCATACTAATATAAATTTTAGGTTTTTTATAAGACAATTTTTTTTAGGTATTTTTGTCACAATAAATATAGATTAAGATTTTTAGTGATAAAAAAACTTAAGATATTTATGTCACGGTGAGTATAATTTGAATTTTTTTACAATATTAACTCTATTATTAATCTACAAAAATAAAGTCAACTTTCGAATAGGTTGTAATGTCCCTCTAGCGTCGTTGACTCTAGCCAATTTTTAGCGGAATTCCGATCATGTGTTTGACATGGGAAGCCATCGCGCAGAGTGGGCAAAATGATTTTCCTAAAGTAAAACATAGTGAATAGATAAAAGAAAAAAAAAAAAAAGAGTAATGGAAAAGAAGATTGATAGATTTAAAATGGTATTGAAAAGATGGTGACTACCCATGTTGCTATTATCTTACCAACGAGGTTGTTAGGGTTTTCATGAACAATTTTGCCCTTATCAAGAGGCCACGTGATAAGCATGGAATCGGAGCTTCGACTCTAAATTCACTGGAGCTTGTGTTATGGGAGATATTACAACTTAATTGAAAAGTTATTAGACAAATTAGTTGTACTGCCAACTTTTGGGGATCATTTTTTCTTGCTAGTAGTCCCCATGGGACAAAGAATTGACTAATGAAATGACATCTTAAAGTTGAAAGCCAGCATGAATAGACTTAATTTAAATTGATTTAAAGTAATATCATGATAGTCACGTTATTAACATATTAAATATAATTAATTTAAATTGATTTAAATTATACACCACATGATTGATCAAGACATTAAAAACTATCGACCTGTTCTTAATTGATTGCTCAAGCAGTGCCCTTAAAATATTCCTTAACAAAATCCAATAACTATTCTTTGTTAGGACATCAATGTGACATCATCTTAAAGCATTACGTTAGTGTGTTGGCCGATGGGTGAATTGATGAGTTAAATCGTAGGTAGCATGATTAATTCAATTGAGTTCATTTAGGTGAGTGATGAGCATTTAGACTATGATAATCAATCTCATTTACTTTTCTCTATTTGAGTGTCTTGAATAAATATCATCTATACCTTCATGTATTGAAACCCTTTTCTCAGGTCGTTGCAACCATCATTTGCGTCATCACTCAGGCTCAATTAAAAGAGGAAACTGTTCAATCAATTTTAAACATATTGTACGGATACTAATGTAATTCTAAATTTTCAATTTTGTCAATTTAATCCCGAACTTTCGCGCAAAGTTCCAGATAGTCCTTCCGATCAATATGTGCTGGAAATTGTTGCTATAGTAGTGTGTCACATAAGACAAACGACGACCAGTAGATTACCTCGTTAGTAATTTCCGATGGAAATCGACCTAAAGTAATATATTTGAATTTTGCTTAAAGGTTTATGACTAAATTGATAAAATTAAAGCATTTAAGATTGAATTAACATCCATGCAATATATTTATAATTAATTGTATAAATTTTTCCAATTAAAACACATTTGTATGAACTTTTTTACGAGTGAATGAAAGTATTCGTAGAGCACAATCATCAACAGCTATACGGATCAAAACGATAGCTAGAATCAATTTCTCGAAAAATGGTCTTACTATTGAAAGATTTTGACAAAATGTTGAAAGGAACACTGTCCTCGCACCAACTACTTCCACTTATTAATACGGAAAAGCGGCACGACAGTACTATGAATAATTTAAAGAGAAATTATATCAAAGGTTATCATCAATTTAAGTACCCTTAAGGAGAAAAAGGTGAGAATTATGTAACTAAATACTGAGTAATTCGAGTCAATTGCTAGCAAATTACCCTGCGAAAAAAGTAAAGAAAAAAAAAAGATTGAAACGAGGAATAGGAAGGCATAGCAGTCTCTCAATTTAATCAGATCGAACGTCACCTCTAAAATAAAAAGAAGAAAATCAAAATGAGCTGCATTTCTCGGAAAGCCACGTCATATCAGAGAGCTCGACACGTGGCTTCGCGCTTCGGGGTTTGGCGCGTGGAGGAGATTGGATTCACACGTGTTTTTTTTTTTTTTTTTTTATATCCTTGTCTTTTGCGTGTGTTAAGTCTTCAGTCTAACTTGGAGTTCCGCGGAATTGAGATCGCGTGTCGCCGCGCGTCGGGCGATTTCCTTCTTTTGCCTCGCGAGTTTATTGGTGCCGTACGAGATACCATTTGTTGCAATATAATTAGTGGCAAGTAATTAAGAAACCCCAAATTATATTACGACACAATGGCCTCGACCTTATCTAAAATCATTCAATGCCATACAAATACTTCAAACTCTTATTTTTTATGTTACGAAAAAAATTTAGGTTAATACTTGAAAAATGTCAAACTGGTACACCCGTGACAAATTAACTATAAACTATTTTTTTTACCACTAAAAACCCCAAACTGATATACATTTGACAAATTCATCTCAAATTGGTACACTTGTGATAAATTTACCCTCTGTTAATTTTCGTTAAATTTTATTGTCAAATCATTAAGTTAATTGACACGTGATAGTTGACCGATATACCAATTTGAGAATTTACGCTCCGTTTGTCATAGTTTACAATTTTTGTAGTATTAATCCAATTTAGTTGATGGTATATTTGTCACAAATTTATCAGTTTTGGGTTTTTTGTGATCGAATAAATTAGTTTGAGGTAAATTTGTCATAAATGTACTAGTTTGAGGTTTTTTATAGTCAGTTGGAGTAAATAGTTTGGGGTTTTTCAAGATATTAACCCAAAAAATTTAAAAATATATACTTTCTATTTCACTTCCATTTGGGATATATTTATCGCACATATATAGATTAAAGATTTTTAATAAAAGAAAAAATAGTTTGGGGTGTTTGTATTTAGGGCGTTTGTGTCACTGCGAGCATAGTTTGAGATTTTTATGAACCAACGAGTACTGATCCAATTCCAAGTGTAGAACCGCTCACCTGGATTATCCATATCGGACTTGTACATATATAAATTTTTAATTTCTATGTTTTCACAAAACCCTAATTCCTAATTCTCTCGTCTCATCTGGCTCTCAATTGCCTCTTAACTAAGCTCTCACTTCCAGCCCTCTATCGCGGCGTCACATCGTGGCTTCGCCTCCGGCCCTTCCTCGTGGTCCCGAACTCACCTCCCTTCTTCCCTCGCCTCATCTCTCTTGCAAGTCACTCTCTCAGTCTTTGACAACTCTCGCAGCTCGCTCTTAGTGCTCGCAGGTATAACATCCTCGCTTGCAATGGTGGAAACAAAGGCCGAGAGATTCAAAATGGTGTTGAAACGATGATAGCAGGTGCTAGCCACCACATTACCTATGAGGCTACCATGATTCTTAGGGACGATTTTGCCGTTATTATAAGGTCACGTGATAAGCACGTGATCGGAGCTCCCGCTGTAAATTGATTGGCGTTCACGTCATATGAGACGTTGCAACTTAATTGAAAAGTCAGTAGGCAAATTGGTTGAAGGGCCTAATTTTCGGAACCTTTTTTTCTTGCTAGCAGTCCAATAGGACAAAAAATTGACTAACGAAATGACCTTTGAAAGTTTAAGCTGGCATAAGTAGAATTTCCCTTTACAATAAAAATCGAAAGTAATAACCATCCCAATAATGAAAAATTGTTGAAAAAGTCATAAATCAATTACAACATTCTAATTTTATTAATTGAGTCTTAAACCTTTTGATATTTTGCTAATTAAATTTATCGGGTTAATTTTGTCCGAAAATTGTTGACATAGATATCGACCGTCTTATATGGCATGAATTTAATTAACACGAAGAAAATTTATTCATTTTTAATTTTTTTTAATTTTTTAAACTAATTTTACAGTTTTAATTTCGTTTTTCTTTTCCTTTTTTTTTTTTTTTTTAATTTCTCTCCTCCTTCATCTATTGGTTGCCCAACCTTGATGATGGCCGGCAATCGATTAGAGGCTATAATCAGTGAGGCTAAGCCTCGAGGCCCTTCGAAACCTCATGAATTCGATGAGGTCTAGAACCACGAAAGCAAGCCTTGAAGGCCTTTGAAATCTCACAAATCCGGAGAGGTCCAAAACCACAAAACCTTGGTGGCCATCAAGGCATGGCCTCACATAAGGCTAGCGAGGTCGCCCCTCACAAGATCTAGGTGAGGGCAACCCTTGCCGGTCGTAGCCTCTATTGACGTTGGTGATTGGCAAAGGAGAGAAATAAAACGAAAAAGAAAAAAAAATCAAAAATATGAAATTAGTTTTAAAAAATCGAAAAAAATTAAAGGATTAATAAATGTTGTCAACGTCCGCGTGCAGCATTGTTGATTGCCATGTAAGATGGCTAGCGCTTACATCAGCAATTTCAGGTCAAAATTAGTTGGACGAACTTAATTGACAAAAGATGAAAATTATTTAAGATTCAATAGGAAAAACTGAAAGAGTTATGACTGAATTGGCAAAAGTATAATAATTTTATCACTTTTTTGGACAATTTTCTCATCTTGACAGTCATGATAATAAACATATTAAATATACTTAATTTAAATCAACTTAATTTATACACCACATGATTGGTCGGTACATTTAAAAGTACAAAATATTTTTAATTGATTGCTCAATTAGTGCCCTTAAAATTTTTCTTTGCAAAATCAAACAAATATTCTTTGTTAGGACATCACTGTAACATCATTTTAAAGTATCACGTTACTGTGTTGGTTGATGCGCGTATTGATGAGTAAAATTGTAGATAGCATGATTTATATAAGTGAGTTTATTTACGCGAGTAGTGAGCATTTAGACCATGAGAATCAATCTCTTGTACTTTCTGTATTGGAGGGTCTTCAATAAATATCATTTGTACCTTCTTGAATTGAACCCTTTTCTTGTGTTGTCGCAACCATCATTCACATCAACACTCAAACTCCAATTAAAGAGGAAATTGTCTTATCAATTTTAAACTTATTAGAGGGATGTCAATTTAATATCAATTTTTTTAATTTTATCAATTTAGTCCTAAAATTTATGCAAAACTCGAGTGTGGTCTTGTCCATCAATTTTATCAAAAATTACTAATGTAAAAAAAAAAAAAAAAAAGGAAAAAAATGAAACGAGAGGAATACGGAGGCATTGCAGTCTTTTTATTTATTAATAAAATCGAACGTCCCCTCAAAAAAAAAAATCAAAATGAGCTGCATTTCCCAGAAGCCACGTCATATTAGGGAGACCGACACGTGGCTTGCTTTGGGGTATGGCGCGTGGAGGAGATTGGGTTTACACGTGTCTTTTTTATTTCTTGTCTTTTGCGTGTTTTTAAGTCTTCAGTCTACCTTGGCGATCCGCGGAATTGAGATCGCGTGTCGCCGCGCCCCAGGCGATTTTGCTTCTTTTCCCCCGCGAGTTTATAGGTGCTGTACGATGTATTATTTGTCGCATTATTATTAAGGGCAAATAATTAAAAAGAAACCAAACTATATTGCGTAGATGTACTTCAATTTTTTTTTTTAGTCACAAAAATCATTAAGCTTGCCCATTTTCGCTCGCAAGTCGCTATTCTCGCATAGTCGCTTGCTCTCCCTATCCTATAAGTTCAAAATCATCATGACTCTCGCAACCTCACTCCCTCACGACGATTGTCGCTTCCTCTCTTATAAGTCCTCGGTCCCTCTTCAGCTAGAGTGGTCTATTTTGTGGTAAAATCTCATAATGATTGCCTTGTTATGTGGACTAGTTCTATAAATCTACTCAAGATCAAAGTGGACCGATGATTCGATTCATAGGCGAGTCTAGGCACTAATGGGCAATTCCCCATTCTTCTTTTGTGAAATTGGCCCTTAGTATTGAACTTTTCAATTTTATTAATTTATTTTTAAATCTTTTGACGATTTGTCAATATAGTCATTCGAGTCATATAAGATAATCAATGTCCATGTGGGATGTTTAATGTCTACGTTAGTGATTTCTGGCGAAAATTAGTTGAAATGACCAAATCAGCAAATTGTCGGAAGGTCTATGACTAAATTGGCATATCATTAAAATGTTTATGATTAAATTGATAAAATTTAAAAATTTAGAACTCAATTATCCATCAAACAATAAATTTAGTACTTTTCGGGCCATTATCACAATAAGTAGAGTGACTTCCTTTTTAGTAGTTAATAGATAGTGTCGCTTTTTTTTTTTTTTTTTTTTTTGGGGTCGATGTCGCTGTTGTTGGGTATACGGTGGTTTTGTCGGCTGTATGTTAATGTTGATGGACTGCTGATGCTATCTCTACTTGGTTAGTCGAAGTTGTTGAATTGGGCTTGTATGGGTTGTAGTCCTCCCTCTTTTTATTGGTTGAACGATACAATGATATTTACCCATGGAAAAAAGATTTTGCAAAATCGCTTTATAATATCTTTTCAAAAAGATTGCTTTATAATAATGTATTTGAATTATTCGTTAATAAATAGAAATTATCGACTCAATATGAGGAAAGGAAAGAGAAAAATATTTTGAGATTAAGTAATTAAGGATCTTTTGATGAAGGAAAAAAAAAACGATTGTGATCCCTTGAAAATAGCACACCATCTAGTTTTTTTTTTTTTTTGGTCGGTTACACCATCTAGTTTAGAGGTCCAAATTGAGCAAGCCTAAAATATTGTCCAAACTCGTCCTGTCATACACTTTTTGTACGGAAATTTTAAGGCCGGGCTGGGTGTCTCACAAAAAGCCCTTGCCAAGCCTGTCTAGAAAATACCTTTGGACCCTTAATCCTTATAGCTTAGGATGAGTCCATGGGCTGCGAAACTCATGATCAAATCTAGTTCGTATAAAGATATATGGATCCTTCCTACAGAGTTTCGAAACTCATGATCTGTGCGGCCCCTTTTTTTTTCCCTCTCTCCTCTCCTTCTATATTACTAGAAAAATGCACACGGCCGCAAAAATCCAACATTTAAAAGATGTTTGCAGGCGCGAAGAGCCATCGATGCAGCCGCCTTTTCTGTCGAAACTTCTTTAATTTGAATCCCTATTTCAGGAGGGAATTAAGAACACTTGCTGCAGAAGCCAAGTGCCTTTGTAGGAATTGGCCAAGTGCAAGTGGAGTGAAATCCTTCTGGTGGAGTGAGAGATTGTCTTGTGGTTCAGTTTGTATTTCCTTGATGTATGATAGCTATTAAGGGGCTGCATGGTAATGTTCTTTTTCTTGTTCATGAACAAAATTTTGTTTTTTTGTTCTCGAACAAAAAAAAAATGTAAACGCGTTTGTTTGCGTTTTCGTTCAAAAACTGTTTTTTTTGTTCCCGAACAAAATTGGAACAAAAAAAGAAACAAAAAAAAAGTTACTTTTCTGTTCCAAAAACACTTCTTGAAGAACAATTCTCTCTCTTTTTTTTTTCTTTTTTTTTTCTTTTTTTCTTTGGCCGGTCGCCGGCCTCGGCCATGGCCGGCGACCGGCCGTCGAGGGCCGGCGATGGCGTCGAGGGTCGGCGACCTCGCCGGAGCGTCGCCGGCCCTTGGCGAGGCCGAGCGTCGCCGGGGGCCGGCGAGGCTCGGCCTTCTTGGATCTGGGCGAGGCGAGCTCGCCCGCCCACCGGCGAGGCTCGGCCTCGCCCGGATTTGGGCGAGCCCGAGCTCGCCTAGCCAAGGCGAGGCCGAGCCTCGCCCAACCACGGCGAGGCTGCGGCGCCCGTCGGCTGAGTCATGGAGGCCGGCGACCGGCCAAAAGAAGAAAAAAAAAAAAAAGGAAGGAAAAAGGAAAAATAAAATAAAATTATTAAAAAATTAAAAAATTAAAAGAAACAAAAAAGAATATAAATTTACCAAACGTGTTTATATTCATTTTTTATTCCTGGAACAAGTTTACCAAATGCATCTTTCGATAAAAAATTGTTCCCGAAACAAAAATAGTTTTTTCTATTTCGTTCCCTGAACAATTTTTGAACAAAACGTTACCAAACGCGCGCTAAGTTCCCTCTGTCGTTGGATATGTGGTGCTTTTGTGGGTTTTTTATGCTCTTTGGGCTGCTGATGTATCTTTACTTGGGTAATTGAAGATGTTGACTTGGGCCTGTGTACGATGTAATTCTCCTTGTTTTCACTGGTTGTGCGATACCATGATATTTACTTCCAAAAAAAGAGATTTTTCCATATTACAATAAGTTTGAATTATTGATTAATGAAGATAAATTATTGACAAGATATGAAGAAAATTGTACACATCTACGTGGAAAGAGAAAAATGTTTTAAGATTTGCACTTTCTCTAGTAAGTTTGTTCTTAAGTGAGTTTGTTCTTAAGAGAGAGAAGGTTCGAATTTTTAATTGAAATGCATGAGATAGAGAACAATCTACACATATGTCCACTGATGGTTATTTGTAAAATAAGTAACTGTAGAGGAAGAAATAAAGAATTGTAATCCTTAAAAAAAAATAAGAGATCCTTTTTGGTTTGTATAATGCAGTAGACATTAACTAATATTAGATATGATCATTAAGCGGGTCCAGGTCTATCGGATCCTAAAATTTTGCCCTAACTCATCCATCATAAATTTTAGCATAGAAACCTTGATGCCGGGCAACTATCTCGAATGTGCTTGCGCAGAACTGTAAAGGAAGAAATAAAGAATTGCAATCCTTTAAAAGTAAGGAATCCTCTTTGTTTTGTATAACATGGTAGATGTTAACTAACATTAGAGGTGATCATTAAGCCGGTTCAAGTCTAGCCAAGCCTAAGACTTTGCCCAAACTCATTCGTCATAGATTTTTCCATATAGAAATCTTCTTGCGGAATAGCTATCTCACTGAATGCCCTTGCCAAGCCTGTCCGAAAACTGCCTATAGGCCCTTATGGATCAGGATGGGCACACAGGCTGCGAAACTTATGATTGGATCTATTTGGCATAAAGATTTATAAATTCTTTGGGAAAAAATAATATCTATGTCATAACTTTTGTGAGCATCATAACTTTCTTTTTTCAATCACTTGAGTGCCAAATTTTTTGAAAAATGTTTATTACAAGTGCTATGTCACATCAAATTTTCAACATTTAGGTATTGGAAATTATGATACTTAAGTGGTTGAAGAAAAAGTTATAGCATTCAATTGAGCGTCGTAGAAAAATTATGGAACTTATAGTGTCCTTAAGATACTTCCATATTGTTCTGAATCGGAGCAATCTATATTTCACACTCTAAATGGCCATGTAACTTCCCCTTTTCACACACACCAAGTGATTATGAAGTGCATGAGCTCCTAGCCATGCGATATGACCTCAAAGGAAAACATAAAACCAGTCATTTCCAGTCCCGAAAGGGTCCCCCTGACGGAAGAATTTTATATGTGGTATAATTTTAGAGGAGTTGGCAGTTTGCTATTGTATTAACGCGTTAATAAAAATTGTCGGTAGTTTACATATGGCGCTGGTAAAAATTTCAACGGAGCTGGTAAGTTGCTTACTTCGCTGGAAGGTCGGTGACTCCCAATACAGTTGGTAATTTTACTACTAATTTACCTGAAGTCTGAGCAATGCTATTGGTGGTACTCTTTTACTAATGAACAAAATAGGAAATCTACCGTTGACGGAAAACTTTCCGGGCTTTAACATGACTAAACCCTGGAATCGTTCAAAACTCTTTCTTTGCCTTCAATTAATTTGAGCTCTTCATACCAGCCAAGTTAAAATATGGGGAGAGAGAGAGAGAAACCTCTCTTCATTGTATGGTAATCCCACTAGAGTGTACCCTAATGTCAATGAATTGAAACACTAAAGCTCTTTTAAGGGCACGTTCTGCATATTTTAGACGCAAGTTGGTGAGTGCTTTGTTATCAAGAAAATGTTGGGTTTCTTGTATGAAAACGTCGGGCCACCTTCGCATGGTTTGACTAAATGACACCGCCATGTTCGAGTATCAACACGGCATAAATTCTACTGTGCAAGTCAAACAAGCAAATGCATTTGCCTTTTCCACCGACAGCAATCGGTAACCTAACTAGCTCCCTCGCGGGAGCTGAAGTCCATCCCCTCTTGTCAACGGCAGATCATTCGCACCGAGTAGGAAATTTTTACTCGTCTTTTTCACAAGTTAATACCCCAAAAAAAACCCCAAACTATTACATATATAATAAATTTAACCAAGCTAATTTTTTGACAATAAAAAACCCTAAACCGAAAACCCTCCATTTATTTAGTTAAATTTTACTGACAAATTTTTAAGTTATGATACGTGACAGTTGACGGGTGTACTGATTTTGGGGTTCTACTAACTGTTTATCATATGTGTACGGGTTTGTGGTTTTTTATGATATTAATAAATTTAATGGAAACTAACAAATAGTAAATTTATCACAAAAGTACTAATTTAGGATTTTTATAGTCAAAAAATTAATTTAAGGTAGATTTGTCATATATGTACTAATTTGGGATTTTTCGTGATATTAATTCTTTTTTCACAAGAGATGTTATGCTGAATTTAGTCCATCATGAATTGAGTTATTTAAGTCGTCGGGTACGCATGGGGGCAACTTATCCGATGATAGCTAATTTGTGAAGGAATGAACTTACCCAGAGAGTTCATCTGCTTCCACATATAAAAAGTTCTTGACCACTTCTTGAAAGTCATCTCCAGGAATCCCATAATGCTTCATTCAAAAACCCTAAGTCAACATAACATTACATTTTTACATTATCTTATGACTAAAGCGTAATAGCATGACCATCCAACGGTGCGATTACCCTTCGGCAATTTGCATAAAAAACCCAAAGCCAAATCAGATTTTTGAAGAAAACCAAATCGAATCAAACCATTGACATCCTTGCTCCAACAATGCGATTGCTTTATGACAAATCCGACAAAGCAAACCTACCGTGCCACTGAGATTTGCCAAGAATTCATATTTTTATGCTAAAGGTGGCGAGTGTTTTCAACCCCCATTGTCCACAAGAAATCTTAGCCAGCTCTTCTGCGAACATCTGACTTTGACCCATCAATTGGGTGATAACGTAGGGAGACGATATCTAAAGTTCGTCCTCATGAGCCGTAATATATGACATCACAGAATTATTCGTTTACTTTAGTCACAGTTCTTTCTGTGAAAATTTCAAAATAAAAGGAAAATGTTTATCATGAAAATCATTTAAATAGTGGTTTCCATATTTTTGGTAATTCAATAATAGTTTCATTCTTGTTAGAAGGGAAATCATTTTCCTCCAATTTAAACTCATTGTTTTCTATTTATATAAAACGTTATTTTATAAAGCAATTAATTTTCCGTTATCAAAACATTGGAAAATTGGAAAACAATTTTCTAGAAACAGTTTTCCTTCACGAAAAATAAATTATTTGGAAAATATTTTTTTTTGAAAAATAATTATTTATAGTGCTCATAAAAATGTTTAATGAAAAATATCTTTGTGGTCCACAAAGACATATAGACGTAAATTATTATTGATAATGAAAATATTTTTTATTAATTAATTATTTCAAATGATATCTTTTAAGAAAATATTTTATAAATTATTCATTTTTGTGAAATAAATAGACTCTATTCATTATTTCTTAGAGATTGTGACTTTTGGTAAAGGGGTCCGACGATAATCAAGGAAATTCTGGCATAGCCCAACATATCCTTTTATTGAGTCAAGGATGCCACGCGCATCATTGATCGCCTCTCCTCATTTCAAATCCACCGATGGCAACTCATTACCTGATTGTGAGACATCGATAGGGTTTACCTCTCACTCAAGGGGACATCCCTAATTGTCACTTGGGGTCATTCTCATCACACGCAACTAGTTGACTTTTGAAAGTGCCGTGTCATCCACTATTTCCAAGTAGGGAGAACAATGTAAGGCTGCATTTGATTCTGCTTTGAAAATGGATTTTGAAAAATTACAAATACTTGAACAAGTGCATGTTGTGTTTGGTAAAAACTCATTTACAAAGTAACCTTAGGTAGGTAGTGTGTGATAAAAGAATTTTAAAAAGAGCTTTGGCTATAATTTTTCTATTAAAAAACAAATCAAACCCTTCGCTAGCTCCAACGAAGGGTTCAACCCACTGTTGAGCTAGATCTGGCGCAGGCGGCTGAGGTCGCATGACCTCAACGGCCATTGCCTAGGGTCACCGGCAAGCCCAAGTTGCCACTAGTGTTGCACTACCTGTGGTGATCACCTAAGTAGCACCGACACGCAACACGACACGACACGACACTTTTCTTTCCCTCCCCCACCGCTTGACAGGCCATTAGCTTGTCACTTCCCCCTCCCTCCAACACGCCAAGTCCCTTTTTTTATTCTTTTAGTTTCCTTCTCAAAACCCTAGCGTGCCCTCCTTCTCCTCCTCCTCCTCGCTGCACAACCCTCTTCCTCTCCTCTTCCTCTCAATCTCTGCTTGCTCTCAGTCCTCATCACAATCCCCCTCGCCTCCAGCCCTTCCTCTCTCGCGGCTGCAGCCTTGTCGCCGATCCATCACAGAGTGGCGGCCCTTGCCTTTGCTCTTTCTCTCACCATCTCTCGCCGTCGCTCGCGGCCTCGTCTCTGCTCCCTCGCCCTTGCCTCCACCCTCCATTGTCTTTCGGACACGCATGTCGAAACGTGTTGACAAAAGTTGACCACATGTACACGTTTCGACAAATCCGACACGTGGTCAACGCGTGTCCGAGCGTGTCGACGTGTCCGACACACTCCGACACATGTCGGACACGACACAGAAGCACGTGTAATGTGTCCGTGCTTCATAGGTGATCGTCGGTGGTGCGTGCCCCGAAGTGGCGCTTGGGCTTGCCGGCGACAACCACAACATGTCCTTAACGAGGGTAAAGGGGGAATACAAGAAAGCTAGTGAGGGCAAGATAGGAAGATAAAAAAGTCATTAAAATCTCTCGAGATAGCATTTTGAAAATGCTGAAAGCCTAAAGCAAGCTAGAACCTACCTTGTGCTTTCATCCTTCCAAGGCTAACTTTCAACCCCAAAGCTCTTTAAAAATGGTTACCAAACACCTCAAATTTTTCCTAAGAGGCTGGGCTCTCAAGGGTTTTTAAAATGATGAGCCAAATATGCTTTAAATTTTTTCATATAACGAGGAAACCTACCTTTTTGTAGGTTTCCTCGTTATACGAAAAAAATTTAAATAGGTAAATTCAGGGCCCTTAATATGCCCTAGGTATCTACTAATTTCATGGACCAGGTAAGGCATGAACAAGAATCAGAGTAGGCGGCCTAATCATGAAATGGAATTGTTTTGCACATAAATATTTCCACACGCATATTTTCGTTCCTTAACCATTGAACCAGCCAACTCCATGGAATGGAGAGTTATTTTGATGAAACAGAACTAGCAAGGGTGCATGGACTTGAGACTAGTTACGAGTGCGTTTGCTTCAATTTTTTCCAATGGGCTTTGTATGGGGAAATGTTGGGGTATTTGACAATCATTTTGAAGTAGTTTTCAATCAAATGATGGCCTTGGGAATGCTGAAAGCCTAAAGCAATTAGGGACTAACATTTTGAAGTAGTATTTGCAGAATGCTAAAATTAGAAATAATTTTTTTTCTTCCATACTTCCCTTACCAATTCTTTAATTTTTCAATTTTGCCCCCTCCTTATTACTGTACATTTCTTTGTGCAAGGGTGGCCGTTGAGGGCCAATGAGGCCAAATCTAGCTGGCAAGAGGTCAAGCGAGAAGCTGATGAAGGGCCAGTGATGATTGTGCTGACGTCGCCTGAGGTCGAGCAACCTCAACTGATGGTCGCTAGTGCCAAATTTGGCTCATCGGCAGCCTGAGCCCCTTGTCAACTCTAGTGAAGGGTTAGATTTTTTTAATAAAAAAATAAAAAATTGAGCCAAAACCCTTGCAAAAGTTCTTTTGCCAAACACCACTTGAACTCAAAATAACTTTGCAAAGAGTTTATACTGAATATAATTTGCATTTCTTAAAGGGTGTTGGCTTTTGACATTTGCATTACACCCAAAGCCTACTACCAAATTTAAACCAAACCCACCTTATGTAGGCTCAATTGGCATGTTAGAGCAACTCATGGCGGATGCAATTGGCAAAAGTAGGAAAGTGCTAAATAGTCCTCCCCAACAATAGTTGGGGCTGCCACTAAATTAATGTGTACCTTGATTTATGATTTAAACGCATCAAGAAAATCTCTCTCTCTCCCTAGTCGCGGAGTCTACCACTGTCGAGAAGCCACTTTCATTGATTTGACCAAATTAAAGGGAATTTACAACTTAATGGATCTTAAATGAGCTTTAAATGGATTATAACTTGGTTACCTAACAAACTAAACATTTTTTTTTTCATTTAAATTTTTTTGATTTATTGAATTTTTCATAATTGTTTCTTTTATTGTCTTTTTTTCTTTTTCTTTCTTTCTTTTCTTTATTTTTTTCTACAAAATTTGGCGAGAGTCACTAGTAGACTCTCTCCAATCATAGGCAAAGGCTGGCCGATCATGTTCCTTGCCCAGACGACCATTGGACAAGGGCCACAACCGTCACCCACCGCTGGCGAGGGCTTTGTGGCCCTCACCAAATCTGGCTGAGGGCTTGACCCTTGCTCGTGGCCCTTGCCAGACTTAGAATAAAGAAAAGGAAAATAAAAAGAATATATTCAATTTTCTTTTTTAAATTATAAATATTGTTTACTAAATTCGTATTGCACGGAAGTGTTTAAGCAATATAATTTAAGAAAATCATAAGAAATATGTTTTTCAAAATTGAGTTAAATATGAAAGTGTTTTAATAATATGGGTCGAGTCAAGTATGGGTTGCTAGGTTTATATTGAATAGAACAAACCATTGTCGATCTGACTCGATCGATCCATTTAATAGGTCTAATAGTGTCCAAGATCTTTGAGGATCCAACAAATCTCTACAAGATGTTGCAGCCTTCCAGCCCACGCACATCAAATAATTAACGGTGGTATACAAGTCTGTAATTTCTGGAGTGGCCCCAAAACAATGCGCCGGTTTAATGACTCGAGCCTAGGCCTCTCGTGAGGAAAAGGAGCATGCTGATCACTCGAACAATCCCTTAGGGTTTCTCGAGGAGTTGATATTGGCTTCGAAGTGTTTCACGACTAGGGACATTTCTTCCTTTTAGGGGCATAAACAACAAATCGGATGCGAAGTGATATGCTTTCTTATCTCCGATTTGCCTCCACCACATGACTCCTACTACTCGAGAGAATCATCGCCCTTTCGGGCATCGATGATGGATAGAGCAGCAGAAGTAGTGAGTACAAAGCACCGAGGGGGGTGGTTAAGGCCGCCCCAGGTGCGGCATTAGAATGATACAAATCGGTTCTCTTTCTTTAAGTTTAAGGATTCCCACATCCTACTTCAACTCATCTCAACCTCCGATTAAGGTTGCGAAATCGAGGCGAAAGGCCATTCCCAAAGCACATGCCACTCCCAATGCGAATCCGGCGAGCCTCATTGGTGGGATCTCCGACCAACATGGCCACGACCGGGGGCCGGCTTCGCGAACTCGTGGAGAGACGTTGGGGATCGAGAAGGGACACCTGATCATCGGAGCATGTTGAGTCACGGATCGTGCTTGGAGGTCCCCCATAAAAAGCACAGAAGAATTCAGGAATGCACCGAGGCAAGTGAACATGCTCACGTCCGTACGTGGAGGAGATCGAGGGCTTTTCCCTTGGAGTCAGGGAAGGCCGACGGAGTCCGTGGATCTGGTCCAGCCTGGACCGGGTCCCGATGCCTATCTTCCTCCCCAACAAAACAGCTAGATCAACCATCAGTTTCATTTCTTTCAATGTATATATTATTATGGTCTGGTAAGAAAGATATCTGGACTTTTGTCTTGACTTGTTGATTGTGTTTTTATTTAAATGTGAGGGAATCATTGCCTCACATGTCATCATATCCTAAGCTTTGCGAAAATCTTATATTTAAATGTCATTGAGATCGGTGTGTCCAAGAATTTAAAGGAAGAGTTGTTCAAAAATATCTAAACTTATTGTACGGCGATTAATTTAATCCTAAACTTCTTTAATTTAATTAGTTTAGTCCTAAACCTTTTAATAATTTATCGATGTGGTTCGTTCATTTTTTTTTTTTTGCTAGAAATCACTAACACATAAATTTTGGCCCATTTATATCATAACATATGTCATCTAGAATGATGAATTTTTTTTGATTTAGCTAATTTAATCTTAAATATTTTGACAATTTGCTAATGTAATTCTTTTAGTCAATTTTGGCTAGATTTCACCGACCCATCAATTTTTGGTCAATTTAAATCACTTTATCTATCATGTAGAGTGATCTGCTTATACCAGTTCATAATAGCAATCTCTCCATTACAATGTAATAGGAAATCACACAAGAGGGAGGCCCTCGCAGCATTCGGAAGGGAATTATATTCATCGGACTTCGAGCAATCCATGATCGATACTTTCTAAGAAGTAATATGATTTTCAGGTCTAATGACAATCAACTCGCCAGCCTAGTTTTATCAATTGTGCACGACAAAGGAAAGAATTGAGACAATTCTCTTAATTTTTCTTTATAAAGTATTAGCATGGCCAATTAATGCCTTTTCTCTAGACGGTTGGGGTCGATGAGACAACTGTGGTATTATTGCATGGTCGCGCACTCCATATTAAACTATTCAAGCATGCTGAATAGATGCTTTCTTATTAGATAATTGAAAAAAAGAAAAAGAAAAAGAAAAAGAAAAAGAAAAAGAAAAAGATGGGGGCGTTGATTAAATTCATTCAATGGAGATGACTCTCTGACGCTGCTCTTAATGCATCTCAGTTGCCATAACATTTAAAATTATTTCTCTTTTTCAAAAGTATTTTAATTCATTTTTGAGAATAAAAACAGAGCCAGGTACGCAAAGATTGAAGATGTATTGGATCTACCGTGCATACGTTCCACGTTGGAAAGGTTTATACATACGAGTCATGTTAACAAGCGCCTCCGAAGGTACCTATCAACAGAATCCTAAACCGTAAACATGCATGTATATATAAGAGGTGAAGAGGTTCTCAATAGATATGTATCGACGTGACATTGAAGACATATTCCTGATAAAATTGCAAGGTTTGTGAGAATTGCTGATCTAATTCGCTAAGAAATAAATTATATTATAGATCCTTTTCCAATTCTACCTCGAACTTAAAAAAAATCCACAACTTTTGTTCTAATCTTAAATTTGCTCATGTATTTAAAACTCAACACTACCGCTTTCGAAATTATCAATATGAGGGTTAATTATCTATTATTGGAATCCATGTCTTCATCAATACTCTATTCTTTATATGAGTCAACAACAGTCTCCCAATATTGATAATCTTTGAAAAAACCAATGGTGATTTCTAGGCGCGTGGGCAAATTTGGGATCGAAATGGGAGTTGAAAATTTATTTTAGATAAAAAAAAGTTTGCGAAGGAATTGAGATTGGACTTAAGGGAATATTTTCCTCACTTTTCGGCGTTTGGTTCATTTAGAAAAATGAGTCGATTGAAACTGTTTTTTAGTCAACGGAAAATGTTTTCCTACCAAAATTTAAATTCAGAAAAATTATTTCCTTTTTCAAGAACTAGAAAACATTTTCCAAATACATGACTAACTATTGGCACTTGGCCCCAAAACTCTATGTTTGAGTATGGAAATCCCAGCGTTGGTTCTCAAGTTTTGTCATGTCTCCTAGTGGTAGGGCATGGGCCCCATGTGCCCATGCTTGCATCCAACAAGGCCGGGCATAAATCCTGATGCTTGTACCCAATGGTTTGGCGCCCGAACTCAGGTCCATAAAAGCCGTGCTTGGGTCCCTGACGCTCGAGCTTTGTTCCCAACTCTTAGTCCCAAGTCCACAAAGACCATGTGTGGATCCTTGATGCTTGGACTTGGGTTTTGATTAATGAAACGTTTATGAAAATATTTTTTAAAAATCAAATTTTAATTTTTTTAAAATCGATTTTTTATAATTTTATTCTTTTGTTTTCTTCTTTCTATTTATTTTCTTCTTTTGTCTTTTCTTTCTTTTCTTTTCTTGTTCTTCCTCCTTCCGCTACCGACTGCGTACTTTGGTGACAGTCAGCAAGCTTGAGGCTCAGCCTATCCAATCGAGCTTGAGCTTAAGACTTGCCTGAGGCTGGCAAGCTTGCAGTTCACTTGATCGAATAAGCTTGAGCTAGCTTGTGGCCATCACCGGCCATTTCGAGGCGTGGCGACTGGCTAAGGAGGAAGAAAAAAGAAAAAGAAAAAGAAATTTATATTTATATTTATATTTTTTTCTAAGATAAATTCATGAGATTAAAAATCATTTTTCGAATAAGATTCAAACACCGAAAAACGTTTTCGGTCACATATTACCAAATAAAAGAAAACAAACTATTTTTCTGAGAATTAATTTCCCAAATTTTTTTTTTTATATAATATTCTCTCCAAATGAATTCGCCCTAAAATTAGAGTTTTTCTTCTAGATTTTTAGCCAAAATATTTAAGCGGGTTCCTACCAATGGGGGAGTGCCCTGATCAGAAGGGTGGAAGCAGTTGCCCAAACGTTGACTCTGCCCCCGTCACACCCGTCCACCTTTCACATTAAATGTTGCGCACCACCCAACCTCCCCATCTGGCACTTCCCTCTTCTCTCCACCGTTAATTTCAATAATATCCATAGCAAGCTTTTTTCTTCTTGTGATATTCTAAATTTTAATTCAATCCAAACGTGAAAGCAATAAGTGATTATCTTAGTCACATCCAACGGCCTCTCATTCCATAGTGACATTTCACTCCTTTTTGAAGAAATTTTTAAGTTCATTACCCCAAGAAGAAACCCTAAGCGTAACCCGGAACTCCGTGGCTCCAGGAATGTCCAAACTTCATTTCCGCCATTGAAAGCCCGCAACGAGTCTTTTTGCCCTGAATAGAGGAAATGGCGTTGTTTTCTTTGTTCAATGCCATGCACATTAGCACCGTAAGCTACGTTAGCATTTGAATTTTCGCTTTCATAACTACACCTGAAAATGAACAATTGTTCTCAAATTCTTCATTTTGAAGGAGAGTACATTTTAGTTTTTAAGAACAAATGTGTTTCTTATGGTGTATTTGATTCAGCTTTTCCAAAATATTTGGAGAAATGCAAAACAAAGTAGTTTAAAGGGTTTTAGGGAAATGCAAATATTATTTGGTAAACTTGCCAAATTTCATTAAATCTTGGTTTCAGCATTTTCAAAGTTAACATTTGGCCCAAAGCCCCTTGGTAAACCTTTCCAAACACCCTTCTTCAAGAAATTTTAGAGATCAAAAGCCATTGCAAATGTTGAACCAAATGCACATAATAGAAGCAATACGATCATAAATGCTTCTGTACTTATATTCATATATATATATATATATATATATATATTCATGAATGAAACACGGTTTCCAAAAAAAAATTAGCCATCAGAAGACGCAAAGCACAAAAAATTCTATGTAGATATTGAAGATGTGATTAAGAGCTAAAATTTGAAGAAATGAATAAAACTAAATATTTTCGTTAGCTATTTCAATTTTGAGCAACGGATTAACTCAAAATGATTTTGTTGAGCATATTATGGCATTATGTGCACCAAATAAAGGGTGCTATACACACGAAATTGACTTGAACCCAAGAGAGGGTGGGCAGGGAGAGGGGGAGGCCGCACCACGCCGCTGCCACCAACCCTGCTTCAATGGCGAGCGCCAGCGTCTTAGCTAGGGGAACTTGGGTTGGTTAGGGCAAATGTCTTCTCACGGTGGTGAGGCCACTGTTTTTCGTCATCGAGTGAGGGCCGGCTTACCCCTATGTTGCACGAAATAGGCATTATACGGACGCCAAGTGTTCTTCACAATATTAAAAAAAGTTGTACTGAATTTTGAATCTGATTATGCTTTTTCTGAAAAAATTTAGGATTCATTGTACTTGGCCTCGGGACCTGAATATATCCTAAATTTATTTTGTCTGGGTCTCTTGTGGACTTCCTTCAGTATCATTGGACGTATAACACTTAGAGGGTATTTCATTTTCCTAAGAAAGATAAAGATACAGAAGAAAAATAAGAGGACTGAGGCGTGTTGGCATTGGCATATTAAATGGAAGACATGCAAGCTTATCATCCTGCCTACGGTATATTCGTTGGATAGACGGGCCGGTTCTTAGTTGGAGTCTTCAAGATTCTTGCTTTGTGGGGGGAACCTAGAAAATAATTGAGGATTCACGAAGTATCCTTGTTTGTGAGAGTTTTTCTAAAAATTTTAGGATTCATTGTACTTGGCCTCAGCACATTTAATAAATTTATCTACTCTCAAATTCTTCCATGCCATCTTTACGGCAGTTCAAAAGAAGGCCACGATTGTACCCTATCCAGAAATGAATTTCTTTTTTATGCCTTCATTTTTTTTTTATAGGAGTTTGGCCTAAGCTTGCGACGGTTGATTTTCATTAATTTGTCATGAAGTAACGTACCCAGATTGAACATAAAGCTGAAGCTGCTGCTGACGACTCTTTCCACGTCCGGCCATCATCAACCCAATTGCATTAAACACCATTTCAAAAATGGCGCAAGTTGACCATGTCGGATCTGTCATATCCCCCGCACAGCCGATCAGCTGTCACTTCTTAATTCCCCACGAAAGAGAACGAAAAACAATCTTTAATGTACCATCTCGAACGCCGGTCTTTCGAAACTTCGAACAGCTGCGAGTTCTTGAAAACACGACCGCAATTTCCCTTTTCTTGTCTGGAGATCGCGCATGTGCGCAGGGATTTTTAGCGACTGGACGAGGTGGCAGCAACCGATGCTTTCTTCATGCTTCACACTCAGCTCTCTTCTTAGTCTTCTCCTTCTTTCGTCTTCCCGAGTCTGCCGTCTGACTCTTGCGCCTGCGGCTTGAGGGGGGAGGCTTCTTCTTGGACTCGCCGCTTTTTCGCACGGCGACAGGATTCGAGGAATTTGTGGGACTCGAACGTGAGGTCAATTGCAGCCCACGAGTTTATTGCTCCTCCGAAGATTCAAATGTGAAAGCGTCAGGTGGCCGAGCTCTTTTTTCTTGCTCACATGTAGCGCGAGAGCCTGGAAAAAGATTGATGATTCACACTGCTTGCTGTCGGTATGCTGCTTGGCTCGAAAGGTGAATGAATCGTCTTCTTCTCGTGAGAGCAGTTCTTGAATCTTTCTGCTGCGCTCTGATTTCTGGAATTTCTGGTGTTGTCCCTCCGCAGAGCTGTGATTTCTTGGTCGAATTAGAGCTCGCGGTCGTTTATAGTTCGTGCCTGAATGATTCGCAACTTCAGCCCGCTCACTTTGTAGATCTCTTTTCTCTCCTGGGTCCTCCTGGTAAAGGAGGATTCTTGTAATTGTTTTCTTGAATTTGGTTGTGGGTGGAGGAAGATGGGGACGCTGCACATCGTGGGCTTGTTGTGGCTTAATGCGTTTCTTCTGTTTGGGATTTGTCTGGCAAGCATTCAGACCGTCGGTCAAATCTCGCCGGGGTTTCAAGGCTCTGAAATGAACTGGATCGATCATGACGGCCTGTTTCTCCTGTCGAATGACTCGAATTTTGCTTTCGGTTTCGTTGCCACCTCGGATGTCACTGCGTTTTGGCTGGCTATAATCCATGTCCGCACCAAAGCAATGGTCTGGAGCGCCAATAGGGACTGGCCAGTCGTGATGTCGGACAAATTCGTGTTCGACGCCAATGGCAACGCGTTCTTGCAGAAGGGAGGGAGCGTTGTTTGGTCCACGGATACAGGCGGGAAGGGAGTTTCGGCTATGGAGCTGCAGAATTCGGGCAATCTGGTCTTGCTGGGAAGCAACAGCGGAGTGATTTGGCAGAGCTTCAGCCATCCGACGGATACGCTGCTGTCGAACCAGGAGTTCGCTGAAGGGATGAAACTAGTGAGCCAGAAATCGAAGAACTTGAGCTATACACTCGAGATCAAATCTGGGAATATGATGCTCTCTGCAGCGTATGGAACCCCCCAGCCGTATTGGTCGATGGAGGGTGATACCCGTAAGATCATCAACACTAATGGTGGCCGAGTCGCTTCTGCATCGCTTGATGCAAATTCGTGGAACTTTTATGATCAAAACAGAACCTTGCTGTGGCAGTTTGAGTTCTCAACTAACACGGATTCGAACACCACTTGGATTGCAGTGCTGGCTAACGACGGCACCATCTCCTTCACCAATTTGCAGAGTGGTGAAGCTTCTTCGACAATAATACCGGACAACCCGTGTGCCACGCCGGAGCCTTGTGACCCTTATTTGATCTGTTACAGCAATAAGATGTGCCGCTGTCTTCCTACTCTTAGCTCTTACCCGAATTGTGGATCGGGAATTAATTCTCCCTGCAATCGTTCGGCAGGTCCTGTAGATCTCATTAGTGCAGGGGACTCGATTAGCTACTTCGCTCTCAGTTACGTTTCGCCCTCGTTGAAAGCTGATCTGAATGGTTGCAAGACCTCTTGCCTCGCCAACTGCTCGTGCCTTGCAATGTTCTTCCAAAATAGTACCGGAAATTGCTACATGTTTAATGATGTTGGAGCTTTCATAGCCTCCGGGAGCAGTTCCGGATTCACCGCCATGATTAAGGTATCGAGCAATGGAGGGGCTGGTGCAAGTCCGGGAGGGAGCGGGAGCAACAAGAAGCGTGTGATTCTTGCTGTTGTCATTTCCATCACGACCGTGCTCCTGATTTTTGGTTTAGTTTACGGAGGATTCAGATGGTTTGTGTTGAGGGGACAGTTTCCGGAATCGCCTGGAGTGACGTCAGAAGAGGATAACTTCCTGGAAAATTTAGCCGGGATGCCAATCCGTTTCAGTTACAGGGATCTTCAGCTGGCGACCGACAACTTTACGAGGAAGCTCGGGCAAGGTGGTTTCGGCTCCGTGTACCAAGGAGTCCTCCCGGACGGAACGAGGTTGGCTGTGAAGAAATTGGAAGGCATTGGCCAAGGAAAGAAAGAGTTCAGAGCCGAAGTCTCTATCATCGGAAGCATACACCATCACCACCTGGTCAGGCTGAAAGGCTTTTGCGCCGAAGGTTCGCACCGACTTCTGGCTTATGAGTTCATGGCCAACGGGTCTTTGGATAAATGGATCTTCAAGAAGAACAAGGACGACCTGCTCGACTGGGAAACGAGGTTCAACATTGCTGTGGGGACGGCGAAAGGATTGGCTTACTTGCACGAGGATTGCGATGTGAAGATTATTCACTGTGATATAAAACCCGAAAATGTGCTCCTCGATGACAGTTTCCAGGCCAAAGTCTCGGACTTTGGATTGGCCAAACTGATGACCCGTGAGCAGAGCCATGTCTTCACTACCATGAGAGGCACGAGAGGCTATCTCGCACCGGAGTGGATAACGAACTACGCAATATCAGAAAAGAGCGATGTTTACAGCTACGGAATGTTATTGCTCGAGATCATTGGTGGAAGAAAGAACTACGATCCTTCGGAAACCTCAGAGAAATCTCACTTCCCGTCATACGCATTCAAGATGATGGAAGAAGGGAAACTGAGAGACATCGTTGATTCGAACATCAAGTTTGAGGACAGAGACGACCGCGTCTCCGTCGCGATCAAAGCGGCCCTGTGGTGCATACAGGAAGACATGTACGCCAGGCCATCGATGACCAAGGTCGTTCAGATGCTCGAAGGCCTTTGCACTGTCCCGATGCCGCCGATGACATCTCCTCTGGGTACTCGCCTCTTCTCGAACATGTTCAAATCGATCAGCGAGGAGGGGACTTCTTCGGGGCCATCGGACTGCAACAGCGACGCCCATCTCTCCGCCGTTCAGCTCTCGGGTCCCAGATAACAGCTGTAGATAGTGTTTGTCCTTTCCTATCACGTTAGGTTCTTTCCATGTACATCATTTTGATCCCTCCAAACTTTTGTAATGCTAGAGTTAATACAGAAGAAGCTTTTGGTCTTCTACTTTTGTGCTTTTGTAGCATGTATATAGGGAGAAAGGTGAGATCAGATGGGAATGCTATTGAAATGAAGTATACTTGAGCCGTTTTGGGAGAAGGGTGCCTAGTTTGAAAAGATTCTACAGCGGATTTTCATTCTGAGCAAGCTTTTCAAACCATAAAGTCGCTCCTGCTAACATCACAGCAATCTGATTTTATCATCTTACAAAGAAAATGGCTTTGGCAGAAGGGCAAGAAAGAAAATCAATGATGGACCACCTGGACTAAAAAACAAGAGAAAATACAAAACCATGTGAAAAGAACTGTAATCCCTTTGAATCTGACAGCAGAATAGTCAGCATTTTTGTTCCAATCTTTTGCTTTTTTGTTCATTTCTTATTTAGTTACCTAATATTAACAAAGGTGTGTGGGTCCTGTGACGGTGGTATATTCATCTTATCCGGAACCTATCCTATAAATATCGATTCCAAACTTTTTTCACTTGAAATCTACCATATATAGTTTTGGAATCACCCTAAAATTTGAAACATAATAGGTTCCTTGAGTTCTAGGGTACCTTGTATATTTTCCAAATATTTTTATTGAATAAAAATCATCATAAGTCTAGTGATTAACATATTGAACACTCTGGACCTTAGTAGATTCTTAAACTGCTACGTCTGAGGCCTCTTGCGGATCTCGACATCCTTCAAACGTAAAACAACTAGAAAGTAGAATCAAGTATGGGGCTCAAAAAAAAAAAAATTGTACCAATTGGGAGCATAGAGCATGTGGATACAGGTAAGTTAAAATAAAAAATGCATTCTTGCGACCCACCGAGTTATTGAACAGGCGAAGGAGGTCCCTGTAGAGAGGAAAATCCTCTTGTAAACCAAGACAAGAAACTAAGGTTGCCCCTGGCTACAACAGAATAATGTGGATTAAATGACAAAATCCATGTACATGTCTGACGATAACATAATCTTTAAACAACAGTGAAAGGTAAAAACAAAAAAAAAAAAAAATGAATAAACCGGTTTCCATCCATCATTGGAATCTGTGGAGTTTACATAAGAACTTTTCAAACTCAAATGGGGAGATTCGTTGATCGGACGTGGCATTTGCACGTTTAAATGTCAACATTTTGTAGAGAAAAAGAGAAGGTTATAATTAACAAAGTGCACAAATATTCCATTAAGACATATTATACAGGGTACGTATGCCCAGTATCAGGTGATATGACCCTAAATCTAGAAGCCTACCTCATCTCCAACGATTACTAAATTTTTTAACTTGAAACCTCATCGACTATCCAGTAAATCCTTCTTAAGCAATGTTATTGCTATTCATCCATTGTTCAAAAAGGTTGTCAGCTTCTTCTATTATTCTTTGGCTTCCTTTTTTTTTCATAGAAAAAAAATGATTTGCTAAGCATTTATTTTCTTAAAAATAATCGATTCTATTACATGCAAAACTAAACAATCGAAAAATATTTTCACTATCTTGGAAATTATCGAGATTAACGAAGACATTTCTCATTGACTATATATTTCAACCGATACAAGCGATCGATTTTGCCAAATCATTCATTTTTTTACGAAACAAATGGAGCTTTATTTTTATTTTTTTTAAAATAATTGATTGATTGCATACAATAATGAACAAACAAAAAATAATTTTAATGAACATAAATTATTATCGACAATGATAATATTACCCATTAATTAAGTATTTCAACTAATACAAGCAATCGATTTGAGAAATTATTATTTTTTGCGAAATGATAAAAGTTTTTTTGGTTCTATATAGGAAAAAGAGGAACCAGAGATTGTAAGATAAATCAACGGTCTAGCTCCACGCTCGCACCAATCCAGATTCTCTTTCTCGCGCAAGCCCACCTCTCTGCAGCTTCCTCCTCCGGCGCCGGCGACGATGGCTTCACCGTCGCCGTCGACGACCCACCTCTCCCCCCTCACCTGCTGCTGCTCCTCCTCCTCCTCCTCCTTTTCATCCCATCCCTCTTCTCGCAGGACGAAATTCGAATTACCCGCCAAATCCCAACGGTCTTCTCCCTCACCCATCAGCTCTCGCGCCGGAGCTATCGCCTCTCCCTTAAGCTCGGTCGCCGGCGCTGCTTCTTCAGGTGAGCGCGCCTCCGTGCGCGGTGGTCTGTGCCTCCTAATCGATGTTTTGCGAATCCGGTTGACGGCGATCCTTCTGAGCTCGCAGCTGGAGACCGCGTCTCGAAGAGTAGGAGGAAGCTCATATCTGTAGCAGCCACATTGCCGTTTCTCCTTCAGTTGCGCGGTTATGTGGAGGAGGGAACCATCGCCGACGCCGCTGAGTAAGCTCGAACCAAATTGCGACATCTTGGATAGTCTATGCTTTTAGGTGATGAAAGTCCATGTCTTTGTTGGTTGGACCGAATGAAACGGGAACTTCGAGGGAGATTGAGATGCTTTTGAGCTTTTGAGCTAACCCTGTGGGGCGAAAGAAGGCTATGTGTTTTTGTCGGTGGTTGGATTTTGGTTTTTGTAGCTGCTTCTTCTGGTGATCAGTTCGTGTGTGTGTGTGTGGATGCTGCAGAATAGTCCCGCTGAAATGACGCTTTTTGCTTCCTTTAAAGGACTTCTTGCCGTTTAAAATAGGAGGTCCAGGTGTGGTCCTTCGGATTATGAGATTTTAGCTTGTGTTTCCGGCTGGCATTTGAGGGGTAAAAACGTATCCTGGGATGGGTTTCCTGGTTGCTCATTCACTGACTTCCTGCATTTTAGTATCTATAAGTTGTAACTGTGAATTGTCTTGTTTCACACATTGATGTTATGGACACCGCATTCAGCTGGGGAGAACCCTTTTGGGTGATGGTTTGATGGGTCGAAATTGCGATTTGGAAGTACTAATTGGATAGGGCTGTGAGTTTGATATTTTGTTTATCATGGCCTTGGGGCTGCGTCTGTATTTGTGTTGACTTGGGGCATTTGGATATGTCCATGACTATTGGTTTTTCATGTTCGTATATCAAAGATTAGATAATGATGAATACACGATGATAAAGGAAGAGGTCAGAAAGGTAGTTTCCAAGGTGAAGGCTGCTGGTGTGCTTCGTTTGGTATTTCATGATGCTGGAACCTTTGAAATGGGTGAAAATTCAGGTATTTTACATGGACAGAAAGCTAAAGTACTACAAATGATGATACTCGACATCAGTAACTGTGCTCCATATCTCTGGCTACAATTTTTGAATGCCTACTAATCGATCCAAATTGTTTAATCCTCTTTTCCCCATAATTGAACTTTTGAGCTGAAGCTAAGATGATGCATATATTGATTTCATCTGAATTAGGGGGATATAGCTCTCATTTGCCAAAAAAGTTAGATAATCCCTGTAAATGTGCATAACTTTTTTTTGTCATGGTGGTTTACTAAATGAACAAGGGCAAGTAATTCTATGACTATTAAAGAAACTACAGACTCTAATGGACCTTTATAAGTGAATGATCGATCATAGAGAGCAGTATCATTCATACTACCTGCATTTGTGAACTAATGGTAATGTCCGATTCTTTTAATGCATGCACATACTTCTTTTGAGTTGAAAATTTTCTGCGTCATGTCCTTTTGTCTGAGTATGGATTTCAATCCTCATATCGTAATTCTAATATGTTTTTGTGTGAATATCCAGGTGGTATGAATGGTTCCATAGTTTATGAACTTGAAAGGCCTGAAAATGCTGGGCTAAAAAAGCCTGTGAAGGTATGTTTTCTTTTATTGTTACATCCTCAAGGTTAGCATCCATTCTGGAGATGCAACATTTCATTTCAACTGGTGTACTCCCTCATGCATTTCTAGACTGCTAGAAGTTCCTGTATCTTATATCTAGAACAGTCACCTCCAGTTAATCTTCAGGCTAACTCGTCAGTCATTGTGTTGTTGTTTAGATACTAGAGAAAGCAAAGGGTGAGGTGGATGCAAAGAGACCAGGTAATTTTTTTGAGTGTTATATTCTATACGCTGATAGTATGATTGTGGTGATATAGATGGAACTTTCCTCTCTCAGTATCCTGGGCGGACATGATAGCTGTGGCTGGAGCTGAAGCAGTTTCTGTTTGTGGAGGTCCAACTATTCCAGTTGTTCTGGGCAGACTTGACTCAATGTAAGAAGCTATTTCCAACTCAATTACTACTGTTCTGAAGATGCGTTGATGGCAGACAAAACATTATTTCACTCATTTAGTATTGTCAGTATTGCAAGATTCTTTGCATGTCTCCACCTTTGTGCATAGCCCCAAGCTAATATTGGTTTGGTTTCATTTCTTTATTGAAGGAAGCCTGATCCTGAAGGAAGACTTCCCGAAGAAACTCTTAATGCTTTTGGTTTAAAGCAGTGTTTTCAGAAGAAGGGCTTATCGTGAGTTGCTATCCCATGTACCTGTTGAATGATGCTTGCAAATAAATGAAGTATTGTTTATTGACTATTGCATATTGTTATGCATCTTACTGCTGATGGTTAAACTGTTTAATAGATATTTCACTGGTCAACATAGAATTAATCGTTTAGTCAACTGTGATACATTATGTTTTGCAATTTCGGAATGATAGATTCAGAGAAAATCATCCCTCCCCCCTCCTCTGCCGCCACACACACGCACACGCACAAAAAGAACCCCCAAAAAAACAAGACAACTATGCTTCCTTCTGTGGCAATAAGCATTCCTTCTTTGTTTTCCCCCTCCATTCCAGAAAAATTATGCCCCCTCTATGAGTTACTATTCTGACAGTATTAGCTGCATGATTACAAAAATGAAGCTTTCAAAACAGACTAAGAACATGTTTGATTGTTCCTGCTATGGACTCTGTTTGATTGTTTTTGCTATAGAAATCTGTCCTTTCAGTTTCTTATACTATTCTGTAGTTTCTTCTCTCAGCAAAAGGAACATTTTGATGTTGTCCTCATCCTCTCAGGACACAGGAACTTGTTGCATTATCTGGAGCCCATACCCTCGGCAGTAAAGGTTTTGGGAATCCGGTTGTTTTCGACAATTCATACTACAAGGTTCTTCTAGAGAAACCCTGGATGTCTTCAGGTAGTGAAAAAACATTGATGGTTCTCATGTTGTTCTGTTAGACTTTTTGCTGGACGTAGTTACGTTGGCCTACTGGTTCTAGTTTGTCGTAGGTAAAGCATTAATTGGCATGAAATTAGTCCTGCCATCGGCTTTCTAAAGCCAGGAAAAGATTCTATATCTGATTATGGAGTCATAATTGTGGTATTGTTTCAATAGTTAGCTCTGATCCGGTGGAAATTTATTTAGTCTGTACTGGGAAAAGGTTATTATCACTTTTTCTGTTGCAAAAGTGACCTGAGTTTTTCTCATCAGTAATAGTTCTCACTCAAGCTTTGCTCTTAATTATCCCTTGCTTAATTTCCTTTTTCTCAATGCAGCTGGTATGTCGAGTATGATTGGACTTCCTTCTGATCGTGCGCTTGTTGAGGACAATGAATGCTTAAGGTTACTGATTTGATATCCCTACTATTTCCTTTTTTACTAGGAAGATGGGAACAGTTTACCCATATCTTTCTGGCCATAGCCTATTATGATGATATATATATATATCGCTGTCACTGGCACTTGTCAACTTTCAGGGATGCACCATTATTGCCACTTTTGATTTTCTTTTTCTCATGATTCTGGATAAAATTGGCTTTTGTCTTAATGATCCAGTTAAATCCACATTCCATAAATATGGGAGGTGCTATATTATCATGGCCTGTTCATGCTTCTTTGAAAGCAATGTAGAAAGGAAATGTGCCGACACCACAAACATAAGTAGCCAGTCTGAAGTAATTATTATCACCTGATTTACTATGGATATTTTGCATGAGAATGTTCTGTTTAATGTGATATTTGTTCCTTTCATTTGCTCGATCTTGATACTTATATATTTTATATATACAGATGGATTGAGAAATATGCAAATGATCAGAACTTGTTCTTCAAAGATTTTGAGAATGCATATGTCAAGTTAGTGAATTCTGGTGCAAGGTGGAGGAGCTTGTGAAAACTTTCAATCACATGGTGGCAAAATCTCGCTGCTTTTGCATTGCATGCTGTTGGAGTCCAATCCTACTGCTAAGGGCGCATGCGAAGTTGTTTTCATACCTCCCAAATTTGCATCAGAGGATGAAAGTCAATCAGCAAATTCCTCCCACTGAAGGCTGTTTAAAATGAAAAATGGGCTGAGCCACCGAGCATGCATGTTTAACTGTAAAACTGACATGGTACGTCAGAAGTCTTATTTTGTGGTTTGAACATTTGTAGTTATGTTGAGCTTGATTTTTGTTGGCCACACTCTTGATATAGGTTTGCTCATATTATACAGAGATGACCAATGATAAAGAAATTAACAGAAGGTGTAGACACGAGCGCACGTTTCTCTTCAGTTATTATTGCCCCCTACAAGTTTTGATCAATACCATAGATATGATAGAAGAGTCACACATCACAGTTCGCACAGATGATGAACAGGGAAGAGAAGATTTAAAACACACAGAAACCCAGTTGCAGAATGGAGGATTGCGCAAGATTAATACATTCACTCAAACGCTTTAAGCTTAAAGCGAGGAGCTTGTTTTGTTAAATCTTCTAGTTGAGCATCAACGATAAGTTTTCTTGAATAGGAAAACATAATTATTACCAAGTCTTGGCCGGTCGAAGACAGCTGTGCTAAATAACCATTCTAGATTCTGTAAATTCACGTTGTCACCAAATAATTCAAAACAACATATGAATGGCTTTTTCACTAGGAATATGCATCGTAGTAATCCCTGTGTAACCTTGAAAACAGAAATAAAGCATCACTGCTCAAAGGAAAAAAGGGATGTCTGAAGATTGGAATAGTGTATTCTATGTAAAGCAGAACATTGGCCAGCCAATGCCATTTGACCTTAGCAACCTAGGGATGAGACTCGTGGGCTGCCGGAGCCATGGAAACCTCTATCTCTTGGAGCAACCCCCTAGGATCGAGGAACTTATACTTCTACCTGACGTGCGTCGGCTAGGGAATTGTCGCCTGCTGTGGGAATTTCTGTCGCTCGCTTTCGGGGTCGAAATCGGATCTACTAGAAAATCACCCCAACCACCGTTGTTAATATGTCCAGCATGGATGAGTGGACACCATCAAAAGAGAAGTCGATTCATGCCGATAAGTTTCCTAAATTAGCATGAATGAGATATAGGCGTGAGGTCTTTATCTGTCACTTGATAAGGAAAAAGAGGTAGTTGTCAAATATAATCATATGATTAATGTCGTTTTAAGTGGTTTTAAATACGTGGGCAGTAGGAGTCCGTTTCCCACTTGGCTTTTGGAAAGGGACCTACGAGTTATTTTATTGGTTGTGAAGTCCAATAAACAAAAGTAACTTGCTTGGCCCATCCAATCTCTTCCTAGGCAAAACGTATTGTTATTTGATACCAAGAAAAGGTATGCCATATTCATTTTCCGTTATAAGCTTTCCTTGGCACAGATGATAATTCACTGCCTTATATTTGTCCAGAATTCTAGCGGTAATATGATATTAAAACAGTGATGATAAAACCAAATAATTGCTAACTTAGTTTTAAATAAAGGTCTAAATTGGATAATAACTCTCAAACAAGGGCATGAAGTGAGGCCGTTTAAAAAAAAAAGGTTCAGAGTGAACTGATCTCAAACAAGAGAATGAAAAGGAGGCACCGGCCGAGCGCCCTAAATGAATAAGAAGAAGAGGCAGTTCTCATTTGAAAGGAAAGGCCCCTTGTATAGGGTTCCAAACCCACGCACCCTGAAAAAAAAAAAAAAGTTCTTTCTATGTTCTTAGTAAAGCTTAAACGTCCTTATTGAAAACGTTAGCGCTTTACTAATAGAACAAGTACGGTAGACATTTGAAGACGATGACGCACACTGCTTTCAATTACAGAAAGTCAAGCGCAGTGAATAATGTGCTTTTCTTATAGAACAGGTAAGCCGCATCTCGCCGCATTGCATCTTAGTGCCAAAATTTTTCGTTGAATTATTGAAGTGTCAAATCGGAGAAAAAAAACACCACTTAGATGCCTCCAATGGCAAATTCTAACCCAAAAAAAAAAAAAAAACTACATGGCTTTCTAAAAAAAACTTAAATCAGACATATTTTCTTTAATAAAAAAGCATGTAAAACGCGGATGATGATCTAGTGATTCCTTGACTAAATCTCTCTCCCTCTCTCTGTTCGCACTCCAGACTCGCTCAATCGGCGTCATCCTCTCTCATTCACTCACTCAATCAACATGGAAAAACATTAGGGCTTTGCTGGTGGTTGAAGGGAAAAATTAGAACTCCTTGGTTGATGGGAAAAATATTAGGGTTTGGTATCGAATCAGTAAGCATTCTGCTTTTTCTCACCTATGTCTTGGCTTTGTTGATACAAACTTGAGTCGTTTCTGCTTGTCCTCCTCCCTATTGCAAGAATTAGATCTTCATTGCCCAAAATCGTCAGTTTAAAATAGGTTGTTGGACAGGTGAATTTTGGGACAAATCGGTAAGGATTTTGCTTATTCTCACCTTCTTCTTGACTATGTTGACATGAACTTCAGTGGCTTATGCTTATTTTCCTCTCCATTGCAAGATTTAGATCTTCATTTTGCCCCAAAATTATTGGTTTGAATTAGGGTTTCGAGGAGAGGTGATTTTCAGACAAATCGGCAAGCATTGTATTAAGGTATGAAGAAGGGGGAAATTTAAAGGTTTTCATGCATAACAGTGTCATTGAATTTTGCCACATCGAATTTTCAGTAAATCTTGTAGGTTAGAAAAACATCAAAATATTATCACATCGGTTTCTGACATTCCAAAAGAATTGACATTTAAATGATCTAGCTAAAAGTTTTGGTACTAAAGTGGATGTCGTACGAAATTTATGGCATTTCTAGTATTTGTTTCTTGAGACAATCTTCTCAAAAGAAGACATAATAAGGGGCTGATATGGCCAACTTAATCTCAATTAAAAGCATGAGCATCCTGACTAGTTTGCACGTGTGACTCATGTGCTTATTACAATGACAACATTAGTGAGCCTAGAACAACATACACGTTTGACATGGAGAAACTACGTCAATGATATTAGGAGCAAATTTTCCATTAGAAGAATCGTCAGAGAACCCTAACTTCAATTTGGGTTTCTTTAAATTGGCTCAAAGCATAAAATTTAGTACAAAATTGCCCCCGATGTTTCCGTTTTGTTGCCGAATAAGCACGTGAGTTGCACGTGCGGACCGATCGATTGATGAGCTCAAGCCCTTATTTGAGACTAAGTTAGTCAATAGTCACTTCTTTGAAATTAGATCCACTTTATGCTTTTATTTGAGACAATATTTACTTTGAGCTATCTTTTAAGAAAATGACCCCTTGAAACTATATTGGCTATTTTTGGTTCTTATTTGAGATCAAGTTCACTCTATGCCATCTTTTGAGAAAATAACCAACTTTAAGTCCTTATTTGAAATTCTCCCAAAATAGATTGATGCTTAAGATATGGTCAGTTTTGGTCAAGATCCATATGGAAGTGAAACGGAATTCTTCTTAAAATATGTAGATGTCATTCCTTTTTACTAATGCCATGTAAATCTTATTCTTTTTTCAATGTACATATTGAAAATGAAGAAAACATCCAATTGATAACTCGAAAAGATTAGATACACACTATACAGTAGTGAATAGCATTTTATTAATAATTATATATAAACCTCATTTAGGTTGTTTTTTTAATATAATTGTTTATATTCACGGCTACATGTATTAATCATTTACATCTGTATGAAAGATGATAAGTCATAGACTTTTGACACGGGCGACAATTATTAGAGGCTATTCTATCAAAATTTCTGACTGTGTATAGACATTGGGCCAAGTCTATAAGCAACGCTAGGAAAATACTACCCAATTTTGCCTGATTGAGGGTAAGACTCAACTACGACGGCTTAAGTAGTTTTATGGAAAAGTAGCAAAAAAATTCTAAACCTATTACTTGAAAAATACCAATGTGTGTATTAGTTGTTCACTATAGATACAATAAGTCTCTATTTATATAAATTAGGAACTTAGTTGGAAATAGAACCTATTTAATAGGTAGTTGGCAGCTAATAGATATAATTATCACTAATTGATTGCAAAGACAGCTAACACTAATTAATAGTGACACATTCCAACACTCCCCCTCAATCTTGCTTGAAGATATCTTCCATAGATAGCTTGCCAACTAGACGGTTAAATTGTCTTCTATGCATTCCCTTGGTCAGAATGTTAGCAGCCTGTTCATCACTAGAAATATAGTCAAGTTTTTCTTTGATGAAGTGTTTATCAACTTCCACATGCTTTGTCCGTTCATGCAACATAGGATTATGAGCAATTGTAATTGGTGCCTTATTATCACAATACACTTTCATTGGTGTGGAACTTTGGATCCGTAGATCATCTAAGATATATTTAATGCACATAACTTTGCAAACACCATGTGCAATTGATCAAAACTCAACTTTGGCATTGCTTCTTGCCACCACATTCTGCTTTTTACTCTTCCAAGTAACTAAATTTCCACCAACAAACGTGCAATAGCCCGGAGTAGATCTCCTATCCATAATGCTTCCACCCTAGTCTACATTGGTGAACACCTCAATTTCCAAATGTCCATGTTTCTCAAACATTATACCCTTACTAAGACTTCCCTTCACGTAGTGTAGAATTTTGTATACTACTTCAAAATGCCTTGGCCTTGATGAGCACATGAATTGGCTCACCATACTTATAACAAATGCTATGTCAAGTCGAGTGTGAGATAAGTAAATGAGTCAATCGACAAACCTTTCATACCTTTCTTGGTCTATCACTTCTTTAGCCCTGGCTGGTTCAAGTTTCAAATTTGGCTTCATGGGTGTCTCCGCTGCTTTACATTTTAATAACATGTCTCTTTGAGCAGATCAAGCACATATTTGCGGTTAACAAATATGCCCTTCTTAAATCTTGCAAATTATATTCCAATGAAATATTTCAAGACACCCAAATCTTTAACCTCAAACTCCTTAGCTAGCTTCTTTCGCAAGTTTTCCAACTCAACTTTGTCATCACCAGTTAATATTATATCATTAACATAGACAATTAGAATGTCATGCTTACTTTCCTTTGAGTGTTTATACAAAAGAGTGTGATCCCCTTGACTTTGGTGATAGCTGAACCTTTTAACTACCTTCCCAAACTGTTCAAACCACGCTCTTGGAGATTATTTAAAATTGTACAACGAATTTTTCAATTTGTAGACTTTGCCTTCATTTTTTGCAAAACCTGGTGGCAAACTCATAAACATTTCCTCCTCCATGTCACCATTCAAGAACGCATTCTTCACGTCTAATTGGAGTAAGGGCCTTAAGAACAACAGCCAAAGATAGTAAAATTTGAATAGAATTTATCTTGGTAACTAGGGTAAAGGTCTCATGATAGTTGATTCCATAAGTATGAATGAACCCCTTCGCCACTAGCCTTGCTTTATACCGTTTAACACTCCATCATGTTACATTTTACGGTAAATACCCATTTACAGTCAACAATATTTTTTCCTTCTGGTGCATCAACCAATTCCTAGTTTCATTCTTCATTAGTGCCATCATTTCATCCTCAACTGCTTTGGATCCTTCAAAGCTTCTTAGATATTTCTAGGAATAAATATGTGAGACAGGTTTGACACAAACATTTTATGATGATGAGACAGCTTTTGATATGACACATGTTTTGATATAGAATGCTAAGTACATGATCTAACCCATTTTCTAAGAGCTATAGGCATATCAAGATAAGAAGTATTAGAATTATAATTCGAGACTAGAATGGGGGGAAAATGTACTATTCGGACTATTTGATGACGAAGGCAATGAATCATCTCTCGAGGCTATAAACAGATGAGGCTCCAAGATAAGGTTTTAGTCTGCAACCTTTTGAAGAGTTTTTCTTCTAGTATAAACTTGAAGCACAGCCTAGTTGATCACATTGTGATCTTGAAGTTTTTCTCCCCCTATTTTTGACGCATCAAGATTCAGTAAAGGTGTTTCCAAGGACTCAAACAAAGGAGTGGGAAGGACAAAAGAGTGAGTGTCACAAAATCTCTTCACTAAATTTGGCATTCTTCCCCTTAAGAGATTTGTTGGAAAAGAACGGTTGGGACTCTATGAAGGTGACATCCATAGTGATATGAGCTTTGCCAGTATGTGGATTATAACACCTGTAACCTCTTTGGTTCGGTGCATACCCCATAAACACAAACTTTTTAGTCTGAGGATCTAATTCGGATCAACACTGACTTGAAGGTGGTCAAATGCAATGCAACCAAACACCCTTAAAGGAACATTCGAAAAAATACGGGCTATGGTGTACACTTGTTTGAAACAATCTAATGGAGTAGTGAAGTTTAACACCCTAGTAGGCAGCCTATTAATTAGATAAGATGTTAAAATAACTTCCCCCATAAGTATTTATGTACATGCATTGAAAAACTGAGGGCATGGGATACTTCAAGGAGATGGCGATTTTTGCGCTTGGCAATGCTAGTCTATTGGGGTGTCATGCAGCAAGTTGATTGGTGAATGATGCCTTTTTCTCTAAAAAAAAATCCCTAAATACTAGTTATTATACTCAATACCATTATAAGTATGAAGAATATAAATAGTAGTGTGGAATTGGGTCCAACCATTTGATAAAAAGTTTTGAAGAAGGACTTGACTTCAGACTTGGCACTCATCAAATATGTCCAACATAAATAGGTATGATCATCTATGAAGGCGACAAACCATCGTTTCCCAATTTTTGTTGGCACGGATGAAGGACCCCAAACATCACTATGGATTAAATAAAATGGTGATGATGCACGATACTGATTTGGACTATAATGAATACGATGACTTTTGGATAAAAGACAATTGTTACAATGAAGTGAAGAAACATTCCACATCTTTGATTAATTGAGGAAACAAATGTTTCATGTATCCAAAACTTAAGATGACCCAACCTATGGTGCCAAATCATTATTTTTTCTTGAATATGGGAAGAACTGAAAGTTCCATACACCTAAGCTTTTTATTATCAAAGACAAACTCTTCAAAATAGTAGAGACCATCCTTCATCCTAACATTGCCAATCGTCTTCCCCGAGATCTAATCCTAAAACTCACAATGGGAAGCAAAAAAGACAACACGACAATTAGACTCTTTAAAAAGTTTACTAACAGACAATAAGTTACAAGCTAACTTAAGAACATGTAGTACATTATGAAGTGTAATAGAATCAAAAAGTAGAACTGATCCTTTGCATGTAATAGACAAAAACTCCCATCAACAATCTGAATTTTTGGTTGTCGGGAAAAGGAATGTAGGATGTGAACAAATATGGAATACTAGTCATATGGTCCGATGCCCTTGAATCAATGATCCAAGGTACAAATCGTGAACAACATGAGAGGGCTTTTAAATTCTACCTTGGTGAACAATCAAAGTAGTAGGATTACCCGATACGAATGTAGCCTTTGTTGAAAGTAGCTATAGAAGATGGTTTAGTTGTTCTTTGTTGAAAGGGAATGCGGTTGCCTCATTAGCTGTAGGAGGCACATGTTGAGATGACTTACTCATCGTGGCTAAATAAAGTTGGTCGGCCATGAATCCTTCAACAGGTTTCCCGTGTATGTGTTCCGAATCGAATCTCTTTAGAAAGAAGATCTTTTGTCTCATGGTAGCCTGCTCCAGTCCCCTTACGAAACTTTCGTTATTGGGTTAGCCATACACTTCACATTTCCGGCATCATATCCATAGTTAGCGCATTCATCCTAGTAAGAAGCTCCAGCTCCGTATCAAGGTCACGATCAATATCGTCACTATCCTCAATATCGTCACTATCCTCTCAAAATGGAATCTATTCCAAACATATATGCCATGGTTCCTTACCTCGACAGGGTACAAATATCTAAATTGGATATTTTTAGATACTTTTTCAGACCTATTGCCGATACTAAGTAGCAGTCAAAAATTTGTATCCATTTTTCATGATATTATGCATGGATCGATATATCATGGCAAATTCTTCAGAAATCCCTAACTTTAGGTCTTTTTTAAATTGATTCAATTGTGAAATAAAATATCACAACTTAGGTATCTAGGGAATAGTCGCTTCAAAGTGAATTTTCCACGAAGACATTCATAAACTGCTCTACCGTAGTTCTTAGCGGATAACCCCAATTTAGGTTTAATAGTACATCCCAATAGGGGACGCCCATATTTGTTCAATTTATCTCTCTCAACTTGGATGCCATGAGGCGGGCCTTGGAAAGTTTTCGTATAGGAAGGAGGGATTGCAGACATCACACCAAACACGAGGTCTCCCATTTGATCTTCACTTAGTAGGGATTTTGCTTACATTTGTCTCGGAAACTGTTGTTGCAGGAGCATGGCTCTTCTTATCTTCGGAGGTAGCCAATGCAATGGTCCATCCTTTCCGTCCTACCTTGCCTAGCATTATTCCCTCGTCTACTTTCTTCTCTCCGAACCTCTGAAAAGACCTCTCTAATAGATGAAAGAGGCTGCTTCCCAAGTATTCAGCCGCGAACCTCACCAAACTCATCTCAAAGCCTTGCCAGGAAAGCATAGATACGTTCTGCTTCTACAATCTTGCTATACAGATTACCATCTTCAATGCATGTCCACTTATGATCATTGAATAAATCCAGCTCCTACCACAAACGTTTTGAAGAGTGAAAGTATTTTGTGACAGTTTCCTCTACTTGCCGCATCTTCTCCAATTTCAAGGTTAACTCATAGATTTGAGATTGATTGCCCAAATTTGAATACATCTCACACACAGCATCCCGGAGTTCCTTCGCAGAATGATAGCCAAGACAGTTTGCACTAATATCTTCTTCCATGGAGTTGGTCAACCATGTCATAATCATCAAATTCTCCACATCCCAAATAGTCCAAATGGGGTTATTTGTTGCTGGTTTTGCGATATCTCCAATGAGATAGCCAATCTTTCCTCTGCCTTATATGTACATTCGAACGAATTGAGACCAACCGAAGAAAGTTATCGCCTTAAGCTTTATGAAAGTGATTTGAATAGGATGAGGTTCGGTGAACTTTGTGAGAAGTGATAGGAGGTTTGATTGTGTGGTGGATGATTCTTTTAACATAGTGACCAAACGATCAGAGGGAAAGATAAATAAATAAATAAATAAATAAAAAGAAAAAAAAATCACCGGAGGTAAGGGACCTTCGAGCTTTGATACCAAGTTGAAAAATATACTGATGTGTGTATTGGTTCTTCACTGTAGATACAATTAGTGTCTATTTGTATACAATTGGAAATAGAACCTCTTTAATAGGTAGTTGGCAGCTAATAGATACAAATATCACTAATTAATTGCAAAGATAGCTAACACTAATTAATAGCAACACATTCCAACACTATTGCATTTGCATCAATTTAGTCTTAAACTTTTTAATTTGATCAATTTAGCCCATCTGGCCAATTTTGGCTAGCCAACGTTGACATGGACACTGATCTGTGGCTATATACTAACGTGAATAATTTTTTAGTTTATTTTTTCAATTTTTTTATTAATTTTTTTTTTTTCTTTTTTTTTTTTTTCTTTCTTTTCTTCTTCTTCCTCTTAGGACTTTCCTCAGTGGTTAGCAAGCCTCCAGTGAGATCTAGGCAAGCCGCCTCATTGGCAATCATGGAGGGCTTCGCAGCCCTTGCCCAGTGGTCGGTGAGCCTCTAGCCTCCGTCAGAGGCTCGCTAGCCACCGTGAGGAAAGTCCAAGGAGGAAGAAGAGAGAGAAGAAAAGGAAAAAGAAAAGAAAAAATCAATAAAAAATAATAATAATAATAATAATAATAATAAAATTGGCCATCGTTAGCTTTTGGTTATCGGCTAGTGTCTACGTTAGTGCCAAACCAAAATTGCCCGAATGGACTGAACTAGTATAAATGTGAAAATGTTTAGAACTGAATTAGTTCAATTGAAATATTTATGACTAAATTAGTATCGATACAATAAGTTTAGTACTTTTTTGGTGATCCAAGAAGAATTAGTATGATCTTCAAGACTACGGGTCTTGAAGGCCAATCCAAGGAAAACATTTTCACTTGAGCAAAGAGAGCAACGAATAGCCCAATTTCGACGGTAAATAAATTTTCCTACCAACGACTAATTCACTCGAATTTTGCTCCCCCAAAAGTTCATTGTTCGAACTTTCAATACTTATAAATGATAGTAATGATTATAATCCATCGATTGCACGTGAATGGCAGGTGGATTGCACGTGAATTGCATAATTAACAATAATTGACTTCTTGTTTTTTTTTGCTGGAGAGTCCAATTTTGGTGGTTTGATTAGCCTTCTGTTATTGCCAAATGCCCATTGTGTCACCATCGACAACATTTTCCATCTAGTTCTTCCTCTTCTTTCCTTGGTGATGATTTTGGTGCCCCACATTTGACACCTCTGTGAAGCTAATATTAGTGTCTAATAGATACATAGTTATTTGGAAATACTTTATTTTAAATTTAGATTGTAAAATAGGGTGTGAATTGTCGGTCTATGTGTGATTACATCCACTGAAATTCCGACTTACTAAATCCACACCAAGTATTGAAAATCTTTCTTCTTATATATATGCGGATGTCCTTCCTTTTCATTAATATCATGAGAATCTCACTCTTTTTTCCCAACATCACCAAAATGCACTCTTTAGTGCCACAATAAACTGTGTCTATGTACATGTAGTTTCATATATAATTGAGCAAAGGAGTAACGCTTATAGCCTACACCGTTTACTAGTGGAAGTCAATTAAAAAATAATTATTTGACTATAAATAAGATATTTGTCTTTAAATTATAAAAGCAACTGAAATTTTATTGGTAATGTGGGCGACATATTAAGTAAATTATAAGATAATTTATCTTTGAGCTCCACTGTATAAGGTCTTCAGTTGGCTCAAGCTCTCCTCAACTTGATTAGCAAAAACTAAATTCCAACCTAAGCTTGGGTTAATCTCGATCTTGATTTTCAAACAATAAAATAAAATCAAAAGAAATAATGTGATATATATATTTAGGAAACTTACAAATATAATTATATAGAGTTGGCTACACAAAAATTCAGCTAGTTGCCTGGGCTCCCTGGCGAATTCAATCAAGTATAAGAAAAAATAAAAGCCGAGTCCTTTTCAAGTTCTTAGAGCTTGAATATATCCGTTAGAATTTTACTTAGAAAGGGAGCCGAGTCGGAATAATTCAGTGGTCGAGTTAGCTTGAGTAGTTCGCGGGTAGCTCGATTCACGTGATAGAATTCGCGTATGTGTGACAGCCCAAGTGACAGTGCGCGGGGAGGAGGGATGGCGGTGCGTCCGCACCTCGGTCCCCGAACATGCGCAAGGAAGGGGAAGGGATCCCTCTGTAATCCCACATCGTTACTGTATGCGTGAAAGCTTAGAGCACAACAGGATACTACGAAAGTATAATGATAATAACGCATCGTTCATCTCTTTTTAAGGGAAAATGGGGAAGCTGCAATGCATGTAAACACGAGAGCGAACTTTCAAGCTTGTCTGCAACTTCCCGTGGGTGATTACCCAGAATAGCGAGTTGTCTCTGTACGATGTCATGATCGAGGCCAGTGAGTTTTGTTCAGAACATAACGTGGTTGGAGGAGGCCAATGAGAATGGAAGATGGAGTGATGCTTTCAAAATCACGCATTCAAGATCACACGTTCGTATAGGAAAAAAAATCAGCAAGAACAACCACTTGCAACATCTTTCATTAATGACAACAGATACTATTGCTATAATCGACCGTATTTGGAGGACCCCAGCCAAATCTCTCTCTCTATCACACACATTCAATTGGAGCAATTCTCGTATTCTGGGAAGTAAGGATCTATATGCATGAGCACAAATGTTTTTTTTATGTCTAAGCATGATGATTAGAAAGGGGATGAGTTTCTTCATTCCCTTCACATGCTGCTTTTCGGTGTCCGAATAAAAGTAGTTATAACGTTTACGATTGAATGTACACCCTCGAGATCAGTTGACATCCCAACGGAATATCATACGGGTTAAATGTCGATTTTCAATGACACCAACAATGGTAATAATTTTGTTGATCAATCAAAAGCTTGGAATAGAGTATTTGTGATGGGGGTCGGCAAAAATGTCATCGTTAGGATTCATGTTTTTCTATCGATCCCATCTCGTTTATCATTCCTGTATTACTGTGCTGATGGGGCCGGTGGCTTGGCTCGGATGCCTTAGTGGTAAGCTCAGCGTGGATGCAGTGACACAGGGGGTGGCACGATGGTTGTGGGCTGTAAACAACCTACGTATGTGCCGAGCATGGCGGAGCGACTTGAAGAAGAAGACCAAGACAACCCCTAAACACTTTTCGTTTCTTATCTTTGCTTTTGCCCTTTTTTCTTTGTCACGAGCGTTTTCTTGCTAAAGTATTGTGCAACGTTAGAATATTTAAATAATAACTTACGTTTTTATATAACAGTTTAAGTTTTTAAAATAATTAGTAGTGGTTCACACATTATTAAAAATGCAATTTGGTCGATATATACTTTGGAGTAACTCAATTCGGTCTATGATGTGGTAATGAGCGTCATCACATTAAGATCACGTCAGGAAAAAAAAATTGTTTGATGCACACACGTGCGTAGAGATATCCAATGATAGTCACTACATATTGTATTCCTCCTATATAATGATAGTCTTCATTTAAATAATAAGGGGGCATTTTTGCCCAGTTCTCTATTTTTGACTATTTCTATAGTTTGTGCTCTCTATGAAAACGTAATTTTTATTAGGTAAATTGTCAATTTAAAAGTTTTTTTTTAACACATTCTCCATTGAATAAATAATATGCAGATAGATTCGGCTACTTGATTATTTCTAAGTACATCCAATGATTAATATGTTTAAAACTTTTACACCAATGGTGGACCTAATAATAGTCCAGAAGGATTACTCTAAATTACTTTTGTCACCAGTAATTAGCTTGTAAATTTAATGTGCTTTTTAACCTCGTAGTTATGTGCCTTTTTACCTCGTAGTTAGTGCTTGTTTGATGAAATTAGAAGTAAATGCCAAAATTCTTGAATTTTAAGTGCTGATAATCTTAAATGCTGAAAATAGAAATTAAAAGTATTTTGACGATGATTACAAATTAACGGCCAGATTTTGATTGATTTCTTACCAAAGATAGAGCAATGAACATTACTAATAGATTTTAGCAATAAATCCCACATGATATTAGTTGCCATCAATTACTTTTGAAGAAATAAATAACCCCCATTTGCTTAACCACATTAAGTGGATTTTTACTTAATCAAGTATATTTAAATCAACACTAATTAAGATTATCAAACAAATTCAAATCTCTTTAAACACCAAGTTTTCAATTTTCAGAGTTTAATTGAGTTACCAAACAAACCCTCGATTCGTTTCCTCACATTTATCTCTCTCATACATACAGATAATATACATAGATTTTAGAAGTAAGAGATGTATAAAACCTAGGAAGGGTACCCAAAGTATATTGACTTTTGTTTTTATTTTTTGTAAAGTTATGTACCTTCATAAGTTCAATAAGTATTTGATTTTACATATACTTTTCTTGAAAATGCATTTGTAATTGCTTTGGTGCTAGTAGCGTAGACTCTGTAGAGTAAAATCTACCCAAAATCTCTCCTCTCTCTCTCTCTCTCTCTGAGGTGACCTGGCAAGAATGGATTTGAAACCCACTGCAACTGCTATTTGTTGTTCCATGTCCCTCCAACAGTGACAGACCCCTTCCCCTCCCCTTTCCCCTGCTTTCCCAGTTCAAAAACCCACGCACACCCCCCACGATCGATCACTCCACAGTTCGTAGAGCACCCCCCACCCCCACCCCCCAATTTGAGCCCGGAGATACAGCCCAGAGCTTCAAAATTTCGAATTTCGATCCCCGGGTCCTCGCCCATTTCCCTTCTTCCCCCAGATCTCCGGTCTCGGGCTTGCAGATCTCCGCCCCTGTCCGCCGGGAGGCCGTCGATGGAGCTTTGACTGCTTCTCTCCGCTTCTGGGTAAGAGCGCAAGCGAGCCTGTATTGCTCCGTCTCTTGACTGCTGAGATGGGTCTGAGGAGCTGTGTGTGATATCGTGCCTGAAACTCTCGGATGGGTGGTTTCTGTTCTGGGTTTTTGGAGTCGAAGCGTTTTCTTGGCTCGAATGGGAGTTTTGTTTACTGGGTTTCGTTGTTCTTGTAGCGGTTGCCATGACCAGATCGACGCCGCATTAGTGGAAGGACGTTTCTTTCTGAATGATTGATTCTCGGGTGTGTAGAGGGCGTGGATTCTTGCTTAATGTGCGTCGTTGCGATTGGCATGGTTTTCTTGCGCTATCAATGCAAATTTAGTATATATGAAGTAAGAAACACTAGGATATGGACTTCCCTTTTAGTGAGGTTCAAGATTCACATGTTGGGCTGTGGACTAGGTGCTTCGACGCTGAGAAGGTGGTGTTGAGGCATGCTATAGCGAAAATCTGAAGCTCGTTAATTTGGTCTGACCTTGTGATTTTGCAGCATGTTGGTTGTGGCACATTGGCTAGCTTTTACTTCTTTTCTTATGATTTCTTTTCCTGTCGGAAGATGACTGATACATGATCTGCATCCTTCTGCCTTCTTTGAGCTTTCAGGAACTTCCAAGTCCCTGTGCCCTTTTGGTTTCACATTGCGCCAAAGCTTCTAGTATAGTTCGGCATCAACAGTTCTATGGATATGGATGACACCATAGCTGATAATGGTTTTGAGGTGGTCCCTCAACATGGTGCTTATGAGCAATTTCAGGCCTGTGAAGGAGAGAGTAGAGTTCCAACTGATTTTGATGGGGTTACAGATGAGACTGGTGCAATTGCATCTGTCAATAAGAGCTTAGAAAGTGTTACTTTAGATCAGACTGATGCAAACAAGTCATCGCCTGGGGACTTAAAGGAGGCACCTGTCAATGTTTCTAAGGTATACACTTCTGCTTCTGCTTAGTTTTCAGAAGTGATACAACTCCTTATGCTTGACTGTATCTATCAATTGGTTCATAGGAAGGAGATAATTTAGATTCAGACCATGCAAAACATGTGAGGAGCCAGAGGGGTCAAGGAACCAAAAACAATTACAAATCTACTGCGAAAAATGTGCTGGCACCTGGAGCAAAGAAGAACAAAGACGAAAAGGAAGCCAAAGCAGTTCTAAATGGCAATGGTCCTCCTAATTCCAGCTTAGAGAAGCCAATTAAAAGTAAATCATTAAATTATAAGCAGCCTCGTCTACCCAAGGTGAATGCTTTCTTGAGTGTAGTGTCACGATATTTTGTTTGAAAGTATTAGGTCATCATTGCCAACATCTGATTGCTAATTGTTATATTTTGGTGCGTTTTCTTTTGACAGCAAGCTGGAAACTCTGATAGAGACTCCTCAGAGGGCTTGAGGTATTCCTAGGTTGCCATGGCTTGAATGTTTCTATTGTTGAAGAAATTGTTTTGAATATATCTGCTGCCATTATTACTGCTATGCTCATGATGGAGGATAGTGAAAAGGCTCTGAGTGGTCTTTCAATCCTCAAATGCTAGGGTTTATTTATTTGTTTTTCTCCTGCTGTGCGTAAATTTCCCAGTTTGTATCAATTACTGATTACATTAGATGTCTTTGGAATTTGAAACTAATAATTGCTTTCAACAGTGGGATTAAAAAAGAGAAGCCTTTGGAAGAAGGATCCGTCATTGAACCTGATGGGATTCCACAATCTTTGCCGTATCCCTTGCACATTTTCTTGTAGTTTGATCATATTTCCTTTTTATCTGTTGCTTTGCATCTTCAATAATGATCCCCGATTTCTTTCTTTGCTGTTTACAATTAGTTAATCCTTAAGAATATCATAGAGATCTTACCGCAGCTGATGCCGGACCCCGTAGAGCGGGTGTACGTCCGAACTATGGGTTCAGCTTTAGGTGTGATGAAAGGGCTGAAAAAAGGAAAGAGGTGAGTTCCTGTTGTTTGCTTCATTTGCAATTGTGTGGTTGTCAGTGGTCAAATTGCTGCAGATATGACTTACTTTCATCGTCGTCTTGGGCAGTTCTACTCAAAGCTTGAGGAAAAGATTCATGCAAAGGAAGCAGAACAGACAACCTTGCAGGCTAAGTCCAAGGTGGTATCCTTATAGCTTGAGTGGCCATGGAAGTTGCTTGCTTGTTCCATTTGCTTATTTGAGAAAGTGCGATTTGATATCAGGAAACTCAAGAAGCTGAGCTTAAGATGCTGAGGAAGAGTTTGAACTTTAAAGCCACACCTATGCCAAACTTCTACCAAGAACCTTCACCACCTAAAGTTGAATTGAAAAAGGTAGATTCTCTTATATCTGCCAGGCCTCATAATGGCAGCCTTGTAATTAGATTTTGTATGAGCCTCGGAAATATATTGTCTGTGTTGAGTAGAGATATTTAAGGCCTTCTTATAAATGGAGAGAGAATGTTTTAGATCATTTTCATTATAAAAAAGAATGGTTACAAAAACCAATGACAAACAAGACTTCCTCTCTGTTATTTATAAAACTATAATGCAACTTTTGGTTAAAAAATCCACAGTAGGATTTCTTTTCTTGATCTCTTAAGCAAGTATTTGGAATCTTTAACGTCAGTTAAATGTCCTACCAATTAAGTGTCCTACCAATTAAGATCCCCAGAATTGGAAGGGGTAACCCAGTTGCTCCAATTTTCATGCTAGTTTGAGTTCTGTGCTATTTCACAAACATGGTCTTTATTTCAGAAGGACTAACACAGGATGGAAGTGCAACTATCTGATGTTTTCCTTGATTGCACCTAGACTGCCTAAGTTCTGGCAGTTATCATACACATTTGGTGTCTTAAAGTGCGCCAAAAATTAGATTTGGAACTGAGTATTGAGCTATTCAAGATCATTATTTTAAGAGCTTTTCTGTTAAGTCACCCAATCTAACTTCTATAACATGATAGGAGTAGGAAACTGTGTAAATAGAATTTAGCATTGGCCATATCTTTGCCAGAGCACTATTCTTTCTTTTGCTACAAATTCTCCAGATATCTGCACTACAAATATGGTCATGATGCAGAGCATTTCGGACCGTGTCGCAAAAATTTCTAGTTTGTAGATTGTACTTACAAAATACAAATGATTCTGTGGTTGTCATACTCATGAGGTGGATTAATTCATTCTTTCTCTTCCCTCTCCTGAATTTGATATATATTGAATTGCTCTATAGTGATTTTTTTAATGTGATATTTGGCTATTTCTATCTCTTTCAATTATTTGTGCTACATTTCTCTCAATTTTATCATTACAAACTTCTGGATACAGATTGCTTGTTCTTGTGAGGATCTGGAACCATTTCTTGCCCCATTGAGTATATGAATATCTTTGTCTAACAGATACCCCCAACAAGAGCTAGATCTCCCAAGCTCGGGCGAAGGAAGAGCTCCTCTAGCGAGGGCTCTGAAGAAAATGGCAATGGAAACCGTCCATCTGGTCGTTTAAGCCTCGGTGAGGAAGTATCGAGAAACCAACAATCTAGAGTGCTTCCCATCAAAGCAAAGAAGCCAATTCGGAAATCGCTTCCTGTACTGCCTTCTGAGAGAAACAAGTCATCTAGTGTGAGAATTAAAAGTGCCGTATCTCAAGCAACTCATAATCAAGAAACTGGCAATAAAGCACATAAACCGCTTCAGGTGGATGACTCCCCTAGTGACCATCTGCATGACCATACACCAATCTTGGATGAGCTAGCGGAGCCAATTATAGCACAAGAAGGGACAGAATCAGGCGTTATGCAGGAGCAGCAATAGAGCTAGATTGAACTTGTTAGAGCCTTCACTTTGGCAAGAACTGGACGACAAGGGTTATTAGGGATAGTTATGCTTGAGGTATGGCAGATTTGCAGAAGAGTCGTGAGTTCTGGCGTCTTTTTGTCTGTGGAAGCATTGGGTGGTTTGTTTTGTCCTTGTTCTTGGGATTGCTGGTTATCGTAAGAAATTCTGCATTCCTGCACCTTTGTAAGTTCCTGATTTCCCAGTGCACTCTTTGATTTAGCATTCTTTGGTTGTCTCACTACAGCAATATTAGGAATATCGGTCGCTGTGAAGTTTAGTGTCCGAAACAATTTGTTGAGTCTGTTGGGGGTGTGACAATTGGATATTGTATTTATGTTTTTGATATTTTTGATTGGCTATATGACTTGTTTATGGTCCTTTGCGTCTTTTCTTTCTTTTATCTTTGATTTGATTTAGTATCTATTTCTGAACTTTTCTACTAGATAGTACTTCCAGTTAGATGACAGCAAGAGAAATTAAGAACTCACCCAATGCTGTGTTGGATATAGTAAAGACATTCTGATGCTTCTGCTCCTGGCTCATCCCCCATGTTGGAAGTGTGAGAACATAGTGTTCAGGCATGTTGGTGTTTTACCGGTTAACTGACATGGTTGTGCAAGTACAGCACATCTTTTGGCTTTTAATCGTTGCATCCCGACTTCATTGTCTGGATTACCTCAAATAGGGTGGATGTAAGACACAACTTCTTTTTCTGGATCCTGTGTTAGCTATCACTTCAGATTGAATCCAAATGATTCGCCATTTATGCCCTGTACTCCCTGAAGTATGAAGATGCCTGAGACTTTTGTTGGTAAATTCATTTCAAGAAGAAAAATGATTGAAGATTTCAATGCTTTGGAAAGCTTCGTAGTTGGTTGTCTTGTGTTTTCTTTTTTTTTTCCCAACGATGAGATTAGATGGAAAAGTATCTTGCCTGTTCGGTCTCCAATGTTCCATTCTTTCAAAGCTGCCTTGAGAGTTCATCCGAGATGGGGGCAGACTTTGCTTTTCTAACTCACCTCTACAACGATTGATCTTCCGTTCCTTGCGTTTTCATTCTGAGTAAGCTTAGATTTGAAAGACAGCTATAAAAAAGAAAGACCTTAAGAACATTGAGGACCGACTGTGCTCTTGCACGTAGGGATGATCGGTTCTTAATCCGATTCAATTCCACCTAGGAATTGGGAGGACCGGTTTTCAAATTTTGGGATGGATGACTGGTCGATCCGATCCGATCTCATAGAACCGATCCCTTAGCAAAAAAAAAAAAAAAATAAAAAAAATAAGAGTTGCTACTATTTTTAGGTTTTATTGCTTTTTTTTAAGAAATTAAAATATATATTTTTAATATAAAAAAAAAAAAGAGTCGGTCTAGTCCGGTCCGGTTCCCCTTGAAATCGGATCGACAATCACTAGTTTCATTTTTATGGAGTTGGGAACTGGATCAATCCTTCCGAGAATCGAACCAAACTGGCGAGTCTGACGTGGTCCGAACGATTCCTGGTTTAGACAGATTCGACATGCTTAACCCTGCTTGCATGAACATCCATCGTTATTTTTCATACTTGTATTTATCATTTGGAAAAAGAAAGTTGTATGAATCTATGAATGGAGGCAAGATAAATGATAGTTTTAAGGCATGTTTGGTAATACTTTTGAGAACAATTGATTTTGTTCTTTTGTTTTTGAGAACAAAAAAAAAAATATAAATTCATTTAGTAAATGTTTTGTTGCTGGGAATAAAAATCCATTTTTTTATTTCCGAAAATAGATTTAGAACAAAATCAAAAGTTAAAAAAAATTACTTTTTATTCTCAAGAATAATTTCTCAAATCAAGTTTAATTTTTTTTTTTTTTTTTTTTCTTCTTTCCTTTTGGTTGATCGCTTGCCTCGGCCATGGTGGGCATGAGACGGGGCCGGCAACCTCTGCGGCCCTAGGCGACACTAAGCCATGACGAGGCTTATTGGCCTTAACCTTGTCGTGGCTAGGTGAGGCTTGTTGGTGTCGTCTTGGCTGGGTGAGGTCAAGTCTCGCTAGTGGCCCGGTGAGTCTTCGACAAGCTTGCCGGACCTTGCCCAATTGGTCGTTGGCCACCGCCGTGGTTGACAACCAACCAAAAAGGAGAAAGAAGAAGAAGAAAAAAAAAAAGAAAAAAAATATAATAAAAATTTTAAAAAATTTAAAAAATAAAAAAAAAATTTAAAATCCTACCAATTCCAAGAATAGAAATTTTGTTTTACCAAACATGTTTTTTGCTCAGAAATTGTTCTTAAGAATAGAATCGTTACCAAACGCGCTCTTAGGGGCCACATCATGGTAAAGAAAACTCCATATCAGCATAGCAAGAAGGACAAATCATCTCACATCTTGCAAAATGCTACCATTAACAAGCAAAGAGCGCCATAAATCCGCAAGCTTGATATTGCTGGAGATGGACATTCATTGTACAGGTACTCTCTTTGGTTCTGAAGTCATTCTTAAAATAATTCCAAAAGAAAAAAGGGGGGTAAAAATGAATTGTCTTCTGAGTCCTCAATTGCCTGGTGCTCTAAAAATAAGGTGCTCTTTGAAAAAGAGCTAAACCAAAGTTAGAAACTGCTTTTTCTTCTTTTTAAAGGTTAAGAGCGTTGATCAGATGACCTCTGCGATTAATGATTGTGGTCATCATATCCAACTAGTAGCTACAGAGTCACTGTCATCTACTCTGCAGTCAAGAGTGTTGAGTTAGGACCAGGCACAAGACTCCAGTGGGAGTAATGAAGTTCTTCATGCTGAAGCCTCAAAATTCTTCCACAAAGTAACTCCATTAAAATACTTGCAAAAGAACTCATCTTCCACAAACACAAGCAAACTTGAACCCCCAAAATGATAAATTAGGAAACGAGGAGAAGAAGGACAGGAACAAAAGCTAAGAAAGACGAATGACCCAAAACTCAAAACAAAAGACATAGGCAAGTGAGACCACGTCTCCCCTTAAAATGACCAGATCGCATCCATCGCTGCAATTACAGGAAGAGAGCAGAGGGAACCTGACCATTTTAGATGCTCTTTAGCTAGATTTCTATACAAGCGAATCGATGAACATCCATATGAAGATACTATGATGTCACTTAACTTAGTACACGAGGAAAATTACATAGGGTTTGATTTATCGTATCAAGGTTGATAAAGCCTGTTGCCACATTTGCACTTCCAAGCGAGGAGGTAGTAACTATCACTTCCCTCGTGGCTTGAAGCCCTAGCATCTCCTGCTCCTCCACCTCCTCCAGCAGGAGGATGAATCACCAGAGTGGCCATGCATGGCCTGCAACTCAAGCACCTGTTGACACATATCGGCGGCCTTGAACCCACCATCTCTCTTCCGTTCTTCAAAACTTCAGTCCCTTCTCCCACTACACAACAAAAAATAAGTCAGGCCAAAGCAAGATTTTGAGAAATAATGTAGGAAAAAGAGACGACAAGAAAGCAACTGGACGATGACTTCAACTACTAGGTAGTAGGATTTTCGCTGTTGGGAAATCCTTGTTTTCTTGCTCTATTGGCATTTTCACACGAGTGACGTGCTTCACTTGATTGGTATGTTTTTTGTTTTCGACAGCATGATGAAAAAAAGGCTTGATGTTTTTTACCTGTTATGGGAGTGAAACAGAGCAGGAAACAAGCAAGGATCACAGAGGCTTTTAGCCCACTTCGGTGGTATTGATAGTTACTTAATGAAGCCATCGCTCGAGACAATTTGACGGACGCCCACCAGATACTTCGCTTCTCTCTGCAACTTTGCTTGTTGGGAGGGGACAACAGTGTTAATGAAGTCGCTGCTTGAGTTAACAGAAAAACTACTAATGACAAGGAAGGTTGCTTTTCTCTGTTTCTTCTTCTTCTTTTTTTATTTTTTTGGGGGTGGGGGATCTTTTGTGGTGCATGGAAAACTGGACAAAAAATATTGAATGGATAGAGGGCAGTGCAGGGACAAAATAGGTCACTTGTCCCATCACAGTGGATACATCTGTTGCTGAGGCTGCTGACCCAGTAATTAATTGCCATCCTCAGTGTACAGCAGCCGTGAAAAATGACTCCATGACTGGTCAACCGAAAATTTTTCTGGCCTGGGAACAGAGAAGTCAAAGCAAGTCAGGGAGAAGGTTAAAATACCACGTGCTTCTTCATTTCAAAAACTACAGTCGAGGCACAGGCCTCCACCAGCTAAAAGGAACCTTCTTTGTTTTAGCTTTTATCGATAGGGCATGTACAGGCTCTTCACTGAACATAAAGTGCAGAACAGTTTTCAATCTCAAAATTTTAAACCAGAATTATCATTAAGGTGTGCTTGAGGTAGGGTTGAGCTGGAGACCATATCATACTCTGTCTGTCATGGACAGTTTTATCTAATCGAAAGAACTATCGGTAACCCTCAAAGATTGGCATAGTTAGGTTGGCTGTCAGGAATTTCCATGTTAGGAATTGTAATCGATTAATCAAATCCACAATGTACAATATTTTGGATTGGGACTATTTGCATAGATCAAAAGCCTGAATTTAATTAGTTCATGAGGTTTGTAGGGGTTTTATAAATCTCTATGTAACTAGGTTTATGAACTCATATTCCTGAATTATAAAAAAAGAAGTCTTTTAAGTTCCTCCCATATTTTAAATTTAATGTTTGTACCTAACCACTCTCCAAAATAAGTCAAATTTTCAAGAATTGTCTTCTTCTAAAATGTTTTACAATTCTCTTTTATTCACATTACAAATGCAAATTTCATTTGATCATAGTAATGTTCCATTACTTTACATTACATCACACCAATGTTTAGACATTATAACTCTTAAAACTCATTGTATAGTTAAGGTATCTTAAGAAAAATGTCACTTTATATCAACTTTGTTCTCTGTCTATCTAGTGAAAAACAAGTAATTTGGAAAATATTTTCTCAATTTCAATTTTTTTTATTGTTGCAAAAAAGTAGTCAACCAAAAGTATGTTTTTTGTTAACTAAAGTCTATGCCTAAACATTTGTTGATAATAAGAAATTTTTTATTTTCATTTTCCTAAGCGTCGATCAAAATTCGGGATTATCCGTGTCATTTTTTTGGTGTACTTTATCAATTGTTATGGCAACTTCTTTTACATTGTATTCGTTCATTGTATCTTTTGTTCTAAGGTAAAAGAAAAGAGGTGATGATATGTGATGAAAGAGACTGATGAGAAGTGTAATGTGACTACACATTGCCCTTCTTCTTTTTTTTAAACGTCCAATCCATCTTCTGCCACGTTTGTCAGCCAATGAGGAAGTACATTCTTTGACCACCCTGTAAATTCATTTTGTGCCATTTTGTCTCTCAGGACTCACGATCTCTAGTTCCCAATGCAAGTGAATTTTTAGTATAATTGTTGAAAGAAATGACTCTTAATATACTTAGGACATGTATGGTTGATCAAAACTATTTTTGTGCTGTAAAAAAATAAGTAAGAAATATAAATTCGTTTCATAACGTAATTTTATTTTTTTATTTTTAATTTCTAATCTAGAAATAAATTTGAAATAAAAATAAGAAGTAATTTTTTTTATTTATGAATATAAATGAGAAATAAAAAAATTTCTTCTTATTATTTGCCCTTATTATTAACCGACTATCCACTTGCTACTGCCGATTGTCTACTATCACCGGTCACTGTCCATCGCTTTTGGTCATCAACCGTTATCGCTCGAAAGGGAAAAATTTTATGTCGTTATTAAACACGTATTTTTGTTCATAAATTTGTTAGGGAATATAAATAAAAAAAATTTTGGAACAAAATTATTAATATTCTTAAGGAAAGCCTCATTGCGCAGTCAATATATTCTCCATTTATTTTGAAAAAAAAAAATACATTTACAAAAATAATTATTTATATCGCTTGAAATTATTAGTCAATAATAAATATTTTCATTATAGATAATAATTTACATTTAAATTATTTCATGGGCAAGGAAAGTTTTTTTCGTTTATTTATTATAATAAGTGATATAAAAATAACTTCAAAGATATTTTTAAAAATTAATTATCTTTCGCTAAATGAAGGAAATTCTAACTTACATATATTCTGTTGAGGTGACCTGACTTGTTCCATCGCGTCCACAAAACTGGAGTGGTTCCTTGTAAAAACTAATTATTATAAATGATTATAATCATTGAAATTAACGATAATTTGTCCTATCTGATTAACCCAGTCAACGAAGCATACTATTTTAGCCGTTCTTATATATATATATATTATTTTTTTATATATTCCATTCATGCGTTCGTACATCTTTATTCCCAAGAAATTTTCACATCATCACGTTTTGAATATTACCGTTTTTCCAACTTTGGCAATTTAGAAATTGCAAAAATATAGGAATAGTAAAATCTACAATATTCTTTTTGGTAAGACTAAAATCTATATTATTATATAAATTGAAGAGTCTTTCCCACTTTTAAGAAATTTCAATATTTTCTTCCCCAAATATCTCTAAATAACGTATTTTGCAAATATTGTGTCTATGGACATTAGTAATTCTATTTTATTTCTCAAATGTTTCAATCATAAGATTAGAATATTTTCTATCCTACAACAAATTTTCTGAAAAAAAAAAAAAAAAAAAAAGAGTCGGATCTTAATATATCTTTCTCTTCCAAATATATATATTAATAAAAATTCTTTATATTATGGGTTTTTGTCAACAAATATTTCCATTAAATTTTTTAATAAGGTATTGTTGCTTAACTTTCAAATTATAAGTTTGCCTTGACACAACATAAGTGTGCATTTGCTAGCATAACAACAAGCATGAGATTGTTCGCCAAAACCCATGGCTTCCTGCCTCTGCCTAGTCATATGTCTGGCATGCTAGCTCACCGTATCGCTGACGCGGCAACGGTGCCCCGACATGCTCCATACCGGCAATGGCGATTTCACTCCAAACCCCGTAGACCGCTTCTTGATTGTGATGAAATGGCAGAAAATAGTACGGCATTTCGACAAATTTCTGTACCAGGAATTGGCCCATCTCCACCTCCCTGAATTTTTTTCCTTGTGTATAGAGTTTATTAATCATATAGCATGTATGATGACTAGATGATATTAAGGCTAGTTTTGACGATATTACAGCAATCTGCTTACGGTTTCCAGGTAAAAGAGACCGTTCAACTGTCTCTGCGATCTTAGTAAGAAATTTCAGACCATCCTTTCAGAGCACTAACGCATATACTTTGGAACTGTTTTATGTAAATGCTCATGTACCGGGAGTTAAGCAAACATCTTGGGACCATCTTGGATCGAATTTTTAAGTCTCGTTGCACTTTCTTCTCAGTGAAGACGAGCGACGATGAAGTATAAGACTAATTATTATCGCCGACCTCTTTTGTGCGGTGAAAAAACCGGCTCGATCATTGTTATCGACGTAAGTAGTACAGGTTAGTGATTCTATTTTGGCAAAGTATGTAGCAGCCTCACTTTTAGCGGCCACAGCAACGAAAAAACTGCCACATTGAACTGGGGAAGAGACGGCCTCTTAACAGTCAAGTTCTGTATCTAATGTATCTGGATCACTTTGGATTAAATGAAATGAAATGAACAAGCAAGCATCCCATTCACAGGCAAAACAACTGCACATCCATGAGAACATGAACAAGTACACTGCTTTTATTTCACTTGACAAACTGTAAAACCAACATATAGTCAGGGGGAAGGGAGATTCTAACAACGTGTGGCCAAACGGTCGAAGAAACTTTCCCACACCGCAATGCCTGGAAAAACAAGGCTTGGCTAGAAAAAAACAACCTCACGGGTTGTGATGGCAAGACTGCTTGAGCAGCTGCCATGGCCTAAGCCCAAGAATCCAAGGCATTGTAAGCATGAAAAGCAACCACGACCGTCACCAAAACGCTGGAGAATGACCCGCCCATGACATACAAGGATCTGGAACAAGAAAGACCTGTCAGAACCGAAATATTCCTGCAAGTGCAAGGATCCAGACTCGGAGAAAAGTTGATCACGAGCCAGCATAGTTGACCAGCATGATGCCGAGCTAAAACAGCAGATACCAACCCAGGCATCATAAAAACTCTGTCGAAATTGATGATGAACTGAACCGGAACTTGGTCAGGACATTCTCAGGAAAATCTGGCCATAAATGACTCCTCTTGTCTTGGAGAGGCAAAACTACTAAGAACAGATTCCCAATTCGGAAACCTGCCAAAAAAAAGGCCATATTCCCTGAAAAAAGGACCAAGCACCGGATTGCTTCAACACCCATATCCGCTGGATTCTGGATCCAAAAACTAACACAAACTGTAGCTGTCCACGTAGGCCGAGTTGAACTCTAAGTCTTCATAACAAATAAATCCAATCTTCAGACGAAACTGCAATTTCCATCCACTCTCAATCAAGTGAGAATGTCACACCTCCAAAGCTCTTCCAAAAGCAGGTCCACCGAACGAGTGCTGATTGCAGTGCAATGTTGGAGATTTAAACCTAAAAGGGTGCGGCCCACTTTCTTAAGAGCAGGCAAGCACTTGTCCGACACCAAAGAGCAACCAGACACGGAAAGGACTTGCAAATTCAGTTGACTAGAACGAGCCAATGCCATCAATCCAAAATCCGAAATTGCACATTTCGAGACATCGAGATCAGATAGCAGTTGGCAATTTTCTGCAATAGCCAGCAAGCCCAGATCACTAATTTTTGTACAACCATCCAGAATTAGCACCTCAAGGGTCCTACCATGCAACTTAGCCATCGCTGAAACCACTTGATCTGTCAGGTTGATGCATCCACTGAGGTTAACCTTCACAAGACCAGATTCACAGCATTCAAGCAGTCGTAAAAGCCCTTCATCTGTTATTCCTGTAAGCCCACTCAATTCTACTTGCTGCAGATGTGGGCAAATCTTCCCAAGTGCCACCAAGCACGCATCACCAAAGCCTGGGCAGTTGCGAACAGAGAAAGAGCGCAGGGACTTGCAAGGAGACACTTGAGGTGATCCAAAATCAAAGTCCTTAAATCCCCAGCAATTTGTCAAAGCAAGAGATTTTAGTTTATCCCCACAATCAACGACAAGACCATATAGTCCTGACAGGGTAATCCTGTGGCACTCCTCCAATTGCAGGCTCTCGAGGGACCTTGCTGACTTCATGAAAGAAACAAGGCCACCATCTGACAGGAATGCAGCTGAACGGATGCATAACTGCTTAAGATTAGGGCAACCTTTCCCCAGAGATTCAAGTCCCAGATCGGTAGCACCCCGACAAGTGGTGACTATCAAAGACCTCAGCCTTTGCAAGCCATGACCATTGCCCATGACCCAAAACCCTCTCTCCGTGACATTGTTGAGGCTCGTAAGGGTTAAATCGGTAACAGCCGTGGCATAGTGCCCAATGACCGCAAGAGATACATCAGTTATGTTTAATGCCTGCAATTTGAACTTTGTTAAGGCACTACCAGCCCTCGAAATCAGACCAACAATGCCCTGATCTCCAACACTGGGGCAATTTTTGATTGAAATGGACTTTAGATTCCGGCAGAACTGTCCAACAGCAGCCAAACCTTCATTTCCAATGCTAGAACAAGACTCTATTGATATGTCGGTCAGATTAGGGCAGTTCCTCGCAACTGCAACCAAAAATTTGTTGGTAATGTTGGGACACTGGCAAAGATCTAGCTTCTCAAGCTGGTGACAACCATTTGCAACCTCGAGTAAACCTTCGTCTCCGACAGAAGGTAGGTGCCAAAGGGACAGGGCCTTAAGGGAGGGGCAACTGCGTGCTATTGCCCCAAGACCAAGGTTTGTCACATGGGACAACTTGCTACCCCTGATTGAAAGTTTGCCCAATCCCCCACGATCAGCAGTTCCCACAGCTATGGCAGCAAGACGGATATCAGTGGCCTTTTTCCCTTCCAAGCTCCTAGAGAGAAATCCATCGTCCTCAGTACTCACTTCCTCTCCCCCACAAGTAGGATCCAAATTGTTCTGAGATTTACCAGAGCTGCGTTCATTGGGGCATATATTGCTTAAAAGATTGAGCCAGCGCTTGGAGACACAAGCACAGGCACTCCTCTCCTGGCCTCCAGGCAACCTTCTGAATATCTCAAAGAGGCACTCATCTGGAAGAACTTCGATTGTGTCCTGCCTTTTCTGCTCGAATAGGTCCTCACTGAAAACAAATGGAGCGCTGATGCGGGACCTCTTGCAAGGAGGAAAATACACGTCCACATGGTTACCAAGGGACAAAAAGAGGTTGGCCTCCTTTGGGCTTTGGTATATTGACCCCCCAGAGTAAAAATCCTCACCTCCTGAGAAAAAAAATGAACATGTTCAGGTTCCAAATTCGACTGCTGCCGTGTCACCTTCAAATTAAAGATCCAAGGTTCGCATATGCTTTTCACTTTGTCAAACAATTAAGTCTTGTACCGGATCAAGGTTCAAATTTACAAGTATCTTTCCATCTTCGAAAACAAAAACAAAAAAGAAATTGAAACCTCCATACACATAAGGTAACCACTGTGAATAACCTTCCAAATTAAGCTAAAGGGAGAGACACAGATCCTAGAAAACAGCTGAACCCCAAAAACCTCCATAATACCAAATACGCAATCAACTTATCCTAATATCAACTACCTTATCATTAACAGATAAGACCAATTCAGCTAAACAATAGATCACTCTATTACCATAGAGCAAGTACCACCTAAACAGCCTAAAAAGATCAGATTTTTACGCTAACCCACAAGCGCTAGCGAGCGATCGAGCTCAAAACAAGGAAGCAAGAACGAATTCCACGGCCAGAGCTAAGGGGGTCTTACCAGTGAATCTGAGGACCTTCGACATGGGAACAGCTCCGGTGACTCCGGGAGGCGGGTTCCGAACCGGTCGCGACCCGAAAACCCTCGAGAGAGAGCAAAAAAGGCGGATCCCGAGACGACGATCAAGAAGGTCAGGGCGATTTGCAGGGCCGGGTGCGGGCAAGAATGCATGAGAGGAGGGGGGAAGAAGGGTGGGAGGTGAGAAACCCTATCAGATAGGGCAAAAAGGAAAGGGAGGTGGGGAGAGGAAGATGGGGAAGGGGAGATGGAGAGGAGAATGATGAGAGAGATGGGTATAGGAAAGGTTGGAGCTTTTTATCAATGGCGGTGGGGAAGGAAAGGTTTGACAGGACAGAGGGAAAGAGAGAGGAGAGAGAGAGAGAGTTAAGGGGGGAAGAATAATGAGACACATGCAATGCATTTGCTTAAACAAATGTACAAATCCAATGTAAGATGCATTGTACCTGTGCATGGGTGGTGGCAATTTGCGGAATTCAATATAATATCTCTCTCTCTTTCTGTTGCTTTTTGTTTTTTGTTTTTTCTTTTTGTAGGGGTTGTGTTTGGGTGCAATGGATGAGAGAAATCCTTGGACAAATTTGTCCACCCACGTTTTCTCAAGAAATAAAAGAAAAAGCTCCGGGAGGGGGATGGACGCGGCCCACGACAAACTTTTTTTTTTTTTTGGTAAAAAAAATGGAGATAGGGATGATGGTGAGGTGGGATGTGCCGGGTCGAGGTGGATTCCCCGGGTCAAAAATGGGGGTGAGGATTGTTAAGAGATGGGGCGAGGACGTTCACCCTGTTTATTTAATATATTATATACTAGGGGTTGGTTTTAGGGGATAAGGTTCTCACTTTATAATCGGAAATTGAATTAGAATGAGTTGGTTATTAATTTGTGAAAAGAAAACCAGTCATTTGATCATCTTGTATTCAGATCAGTCCGGTTTCCGAGTGAGTTCAAGGAACCGGTGGCGCTTTAGGCCTACTTCCAAAACCATTCTGTTTTGGAGCCAATTGAAGAAACCGAGAGATACTTGAGAGTCTGTCTCAATTTTGCATTGGATTCAAAGGAAGAGAGATCGAGGGTTTCAAGAATAGGGATCTGGTTTCGCCTCTTGAGGAGAGTGAAGATCAGGTCGTCCTTGTCTGGGTCGTGTAGATCGAAGGCGTCGCAGGTCTCTCACCTTCGAGGAGGACTAGTTGGATCCTTAGGAGGTCGTGAAGTTCGCGTGGCTGATAAAAGCTGTCGTCGTCAGAGTTGATATCATCCAGCATGCGGTGATCTCAATAGGGGGGGAGGCCAAAAAACAAAGCAAGAGAGAGAGAGAGGAGAGAGTCGAGACTTGGGAGGAGATGACGAGAGGGAGGCATCGAGCGAGACGGAGGCGACTCAGGCGAGAGGATGGCGTCGAGGCTACGAGAGGTATACGAGAGATTGAGAGTGACTGACCCGTGAGTTGAAGACTGAGGGCTTGTGAAGAACGGACTAGGATTTTCAGGTTTGGGAAAGAGGCGTTTGTGAGGGTGATCGAGGATTTGTGAAAGGATTAGGGGGTTTCGGGTTTTCAGCTTTGATGGAAAAAAAATAAAAAAAAAAAATAAAGAATTTAAAAAAGCTGTTCAACCCAGGCGGGCGATTTCACACTTGGAAATGGGAATCGAACTGAAATTCGACGGTTCCAATTTTGCAAAATTGGAAATTGGACTGATGCCATCGGGAACCATCTAGAGCTAGTCGAACTAGTCTAGTTTGAACTAGTTTGGACGATTTCTTTTGCTCACCCCTGTTATATACAAAGTGTTAACATAAATGGCAATTAGATAAACTATATTGATATAGTTATTATAAAAAAAATATGATATTAATTAATTTATTTAAAATTACGAATTTTTTTTCATAATTACTATACATAATTTTATTATGTAAAAGAATTTTCATTTAACTACATTAATTCATATATCACGATAACATAGTTACCCAAGCATTAAAATGATAAAATTTTATTAATAACATGTTTACTACAATTTAATTAAAAGAACAACAAAAGCAATCTTAGCAAAAAGTTTGAAATTTTTATTTAAACAAACTCAGCAAAAAGAAATATGCAACTATTTGGATAATCATATATTTTTGTAAGCAGCTTAAGTATGAAAAGGCATTTGTTAAAAATAAAATGTAAGTCTACTAAAATAAACTTAATATGCTAATAATAGTTACGATTTGCCATTATAATTAACATATCCTAACCTACATTTGTACCTAATGGTATGTCGCATTAGTTGACATTGTCAAATTTATAGATTTGTCTTGTAAGTCCCATGCCAATAGCTTATCATAGGAAGAAACATGGATGTGGTGTGTATCTAATCATAGATACTGCGAAAATATTCTCGATGTATTTTTCATTCTCTATGAGGTTGGTTTCTTGAATGTGTCCATACCTAATTTAGCACCTAATTTAGTAACTAATTTCCAAGATATATCAAGTAATCTTAGAAGAGAAAAAGTCCTTGAGATGATGTAGAACTAATTTTCTATGTTACCAAAACATTCCAACTTTATGGTAGGCTACTGAAGTCCTTCATGCCCAGCTCGCTTAGCAATGCTTTCTAAAGCCTCCTTGAAGACATCTAATAGTTAGTAGTTTGCCTCGATTTTTCTTTAACTCTCATTCGATGGTGTAACTATGATGAGCTTGCTCAAATGATTATCTAGCCATGAGTGTAAAACTCTTATGATCACTCTGTGAGAGCGTTGCCATTGTTAATTATTGCTTCCTTCCCCCTTGGCTATAGATAAACAATTTTATGTTATTGGTGTTCATATACTTATGAGATAAATTATCGAATCATAATAAACTTTTAATTGCAAGTCACACCCTTCAACATCGCTTTCAACATTCATTCTTCAAATACGAGATAATTCAATTTTCAGTGTTCATCGAATAAATGATGTTGAGTTGGGCTATCGTCAAACTAATAATGAATCAATAAAAAGTGGATTCACCTACGACCTAACTTCAATTTGCTCTAATTTTTTTTGTATTATAGTAAAATCTCAATCATACTCAAATCGACAATATCTTTCTTTCCGATCATGTGTCCACTTGCACCATTTTCTATTGCATCTCTCCATGGCCGGTGGTTCTTACCAAATGGAAATTCTCTCTCCCCCCCTCCACATAAATTAATTTTTGATTTCCCACTTGAGAAATTAAGAAATGCAATCCACGTGGCTTCGCTCTTAAGAATTAGGGTTTTCCTAGTACCCGTTCGCTTCCCTAGATTCTCTCCGACCCAAGTTGATCGTCTCCTCTTTCTAATTTTATAAGGTCTACCAGCTCATGACGGTCGGACCATGCACGTTTATCGGTTCAATGATACATTTAATCTGCTCTAATTCCCAACTTCTTACAAAGAATGTGATCAACTTTGGGACAAAGCAAGTGGGTCAATTTATCTTTTGAGATTTTTCTTTTTTGTGCTCACCTCGAGATTCTTGTAAAACGTTTACGATATTGAAAGCGAGGAAAGGTGAATAGTTGCCCGCGTCTTAAGAAATCAAGATATGCAATTTGCAAAAAAAATTGAAAAGAATAATATTGAGTGTAAATTAAGGGAGTCGCGTGGGCGCTCAGTAATAGTCAATCCTTTCATTTTTTTTATTTTTATTTTTGGTTGGTGATGATCTGTTGGTGATGCTCAATGGATCTGTCCAATTGCCTTCTATCACTTGCGAGAGAGAAAACCACGTGTTGATAGGGAAGCGAGCACATGCGTGTTATGAAGATATGCTCCAATAAGTTAGCCATGGCAGCCATGTACATGCAGCCCTTAGCTGGATGTTTGTCATCTCTTTGTCCTCGAGCATGGTACTCGCACGCCCCAGGCATCCGTGATCTTTTTTGGGGTTCTCGAGAATTTTCTCGACATTTTATTCTATTAGTAAGCTTTTTCGGCTAATATCTTCTCCGTCGTGTCTCTCTTAATCTTTTTGATTTGTTAATTAATTGGAGGCTAGAATGATTTATGTGACCAAAAGTTTTACATTTGTGCACTACGTTACAAAACTTGCAAAGCACGCATGAAGTATACAGTCAACGTGATCGTCAATCACAATCATGTCAAGATGATGCTATTGAATGTAACTTGTTTAATTAACAAGCCGGAAAACACCATCCGAACATAATCTGTTTCATAAATAAGTAATCCGAACATGTAGTACATAACTCAATTTAATTGAACAGGCCGAGTTGGGTTAGTTGAATTGGAACATAATTCGAACTACCCATAATCAAACTTTGGCATTTTATTCTATTAGTAAGCTTTTTCGGCTAATATTTTCTCCGTTGTGTCTCTCTTAATCTTTTGGATTTGTTGATTAATTTGAGGGTAGAATGATTTATGTGACCAAAAGTTTTACATTCATGCACTACATTACAAAACTTGCAAAGCACGCGTGAAGTATATAGTCCACATGATCGTCAATCACAATCACGTCAAGAGGATGCAATTGAATGCAACTTGTTTAATTAACAAGCCGAAAAGCACCATCCGAACATAATCTGTTTCATAAACAAGTAATCCGAACATGTAGTACATAACTCAGTTTAATTTACTTGGATTGGAACATAATTCGAACTACCCATAATCAAACTTTGGCATTACAAAAAATGCTTGCATACTTGCAAAATAATCATATTAGTCTAAAGTCACCAAATTATATTCACCGATTTCGAAAAGTCAAAAGTGAACAAGTATAAAATAGTTTTGGCCCGGATAAAATACAAAAAGTTGCAAGATCCTAGCTCAGAAGTGGTTAAATATAGGGATTTTACACGAAATTTTGCAGAACAACATATATCTGCTAAGAATAATTCAAGGTAACAAACTTGAATTGACTAAACCTCTCGGAGGACGATGTCGTATTCAGTTGATGTCTGTCTCCAAGCTGGCAAGTCAATCAGCACATTTGTTGCCTTCCCGATGTACTCATGGCGTAGTTTGAATACGTCAATGTCCTTCGACAGTTTCAAGATTCTGTAATAAGAGGTGGCAAATTCACCTCTAGAACGATCGGACTCCATAAGCTAAGATGCTTTAACCAAATGAAGGTCTGAAAGAACCACACCCAAAAAGCCACCGCTTTCCTTTTGATAGCTTAATACATCTAGCAAGTTTGCTTTACCTTCAAACATTGAATTATATTTAGTTTAACACGTACCATTAAAAGTTTAAACAGTTAAGTGAAGAAAAATAGCGTACATATATGATCCAGTCAAACCCACTAGTCAAGCAATGTAGGTACTTTTAACAACCATCACACAAGCAAACTGAATTAACTAGCCCAGGGGTGTCTGAAAACCGGGGCCGCCCGGAATCGGATCGAAACTGCCGTCGAACCGGTGGTTGCGGGGAATCGATCTCTGCCCCTTGCCCAATTTATAGGAACCAATGGGTGCCGGTCCTGACATCCACCCACCCGAACCGGACCGATTATATTATAATAATATATTGATTTTTAATATTAAAATAAATTTCGAAATTACTAATTACCAAATCTAAATTTTAGGACTCTATCTCTTCTCATGGTTTCATGTTTTAATAAGAATTTAGTAAAGTGTGTAAGCTGCATTTCAACAACTCAACAAATGGCTCATTCAAAGAATACTTTCGAGACTCACAAATGACACAAAGTGTTCAAGAATATGTGGAGTACTGGTGGAATTGTTTCTACAAAAAAAAAAAAAAATTCAGTAAAGCAAGTGTTGTAAGTGATTGAACATTGTTAAGAGATAAAGGAGAAGACGATCTACATATGACAATTATCCAGAATCTTGAACTTAAAGAATATTTTAGATTTCAACTGAAATGATTCAAAAATAAGAAAAAAAAACTATTTCTCTTCTTTGGTAGTGTTTTCCAATAAAATAAAGAAAAATGGTACCCTTAATTAAGCCGGTTCGATTTAAAAAAAAAAATATTACTTGATATGAAAAGTAATCACGGTGGGATTTGGAAAACGATATTATTATTGGTGAGACTGGTTCCATAGATTCACCCGGGAACCGGACCGGACCGGCGGTCCGGTTTTTGGGTGGATCCATGCAATAACGGGTGGTTCCCGGTTCCAATTTTTTGGAACCAGTCCTTAGCGGGCGGTTCCCGGTTCTAGGTCGAGAACCGCCCATTCGGACCATGCACACCCCTAATTAGAACTGCTTGTCAAAGGATACGTGAAATTAAAGGATGGGGAATCATATAAACATGGACTAAACTTGTCTTTTGAAGAATGCGGAAATTTGGTTCCGAAAGCATGCTTGATAATTCTACCCAAAATTGTCAAGTCAATAGAGCACGCTATGAAATTTTTTATACCTCTTTTCCTAACCCTTGCCCAAATTCTGATTTTAATGACTAATGCCTTAGGCGTGCAAACCCAATGTGTGTGGACAAAAGAATTTTGAAGCTTTGAGGATAACAAGAGGAATTGTAAGTCGGTGAAAGAAGCGAAATATTGAACTCAAGATCTCAAACTCTGAACGTTTGAGGTTGAGTGAGCAGCGATTTATTCCAAAAATTTAAGATAATAGATGCAAACTGGATCGAACCATCCGAAGAAAGGCATATGAAATAGAAGAATCGAGAGTCACATGTACGTGGCATAAATATGGGGAATGGAAATTGCAAGACCTCGATTCAAATGCCATATTAAAAAATCCAATTCGAAAAAGCAAGCTACTAGAGGACGGCGCTTAAACACATTTTATATCTTCACTTGAAAGATCGTTAAGGCGGTAATGAATCAGAACAAAAGTTAGGAATTAAGTATCTTATCGCGATATGAATCGTGCAATAAGAATCACACATATAAGCATTAAAATAAGCACACGCTTGCAATTATCTTTTAATTAGGAAGATGAGATCCGCGCCAATCTCACGACCTGATCTGTCCGGTACTTACACATAAATTATCTTTTGCGCCTATCATAAACTACCATAAATGGGAATTGGAATTGATCCGATTGCGTCATTCCTCTCGTAATCCGGATTCCAAAATGAAAAAGTCCATTCTAAATCGGGGAAAGTACGAAAGGACCTGTCCAAGTTCGATGGACTGTATGATCAAATAGGAACCTAACAAATTTTAAAATGTCTGTGCCCCGGTCAAAGAAGGCCAGCGGCTACTTAGCCATCATTATTCAAAACCCAATTTCCCATCCTAGGGTTTCGTGCATTGTTCATCCATCTTTTGCTTTGGAAACATCCCTCTTCGGGCGAGATTTCACATGCCGTAATGAGAAAGGTCTTGATTAACCTAGACAAATCCGCATGGTAGGCACGACCTCCGTATAAAATTCGACCTCCTAAATTCTCCTTTCCTGGCCTCGCTCTCGTTATGTATGTTTGTGCATGTTCTCCTTAGCTTTATCTCGATTCGTTCGGTAAGTGCATGCATCGAACTATATACTTTTCTCTTTTGTCACGGCCGACCCCATCATGCCATTTTTCACCACATGCATGCATCCTCTTCCGTGTCAGTCTTTCTTAGCCAAATTCGCATGACCAACTTGGAGATTTTCTCTCTGGCGAAAATTTATTTTCTTTTCTAGGGTTTTTATTTTATTTTATTTTATTTTTAATTTTGGTGGGGGGCAACCAACTTGGAGAATGACCAAGAAGAAAGCTAAGAGAAGAGCTTAGTCGAGCATAACATGGCTCAAGTGGAAGGATATAAAAAAATATAGGGAATCAAGATTGGTGATTAGCTGTTTGTATATGTTAGAAAATATGTAAGTGGATCCTGTTACTTTTTTGATATTTCTAAAGCCCAAGTCTGATATTCTGATGTAGATTGGTATTCTTTAAATTCAAGGGATAGAACTTACGTCTTAAAACCTTATACTTTAGAGGTGGACATATCAACAAAATCAATGTCGATACATCGACGTGTTAAATTTTAATGGTTGAGACGCGTTTCCCTCGTTGAACTTTCATTTTTCTTTTCTCCTTTCTTCTTTCTACTTCCTTTAAGTAACTTCTCGTATTCCATGTGGCCGTTGTTGTCACTCGCCATCGCGATGCCACTCCATCGCCACCACCAGTTACGGCACCCATTTCTCAACCTTCCTCCCTCACTTTCTCTTCTGGTCTCTGACTGTGGACAACTTTTATAAATTTTCCAAAATTTTTATTTTTTTTATTTTAATTTTTCTTTTCATTCCTTTTTTGAGTTTTTTTTTTCTAACTATGTGGCTGACGGCTGCCCATGTTAATATCAGTCGTGCTATGTAGGATGGCCGACATTCATGTCAGTCATTTCCTATCAAAATTTAACTAGGAGGACTAAATTGATAAATTATCAAAAAGTTCAGAACTAAATTGATGCAATTAAAAGGATTAGGATTGAATTGACTGCATACGACACGTTCAGGACTTTTTTGAACAAGTTCCCCGGTCTTTCTTACGAATACTCTTCCCTTTCAAGCACATCAGATTTTACCAAGTGTAAAAGCACGTTTTCCCGTCGCTAAGCATAACAAGGTCATCCCTGTCCTGTTTGTGGCTGTTGCATTTTTCACGAGGGTGAATCGAAACCGGGAGACAAGACCCGTCAGGTCCAACGCAACAGGAGACCATGTCGGGAATTAGACATCATCCTGCGAAACACAGAGAGAGAGAGAGAGAGAGAGAGGAAAAGCAAGACACGGTTTCACATTGGACTTTCCATCGCTGCGGGGATGACGAACTGAACAGATAAGAAGTCATGCGGGACATGGAATGGAACGCGTCTCAGCATTTCAAATTGGAAAGGACCGGCCTCCCTTTCTTGTCCCATCAGTGGGAAAAACAAACTGGGTCCATCGCCCCCTCGTTCATGCATCTCTCCATCGCCCGTCCCTTTCGCTGCTGTTAACGTGGACATTGCTGGGAAGTTAGGCCCCCCCATCTAGAGATTCCGAGAAGCAACCGGGTGGGTGCTACATGTTTCGCGTTTGAACCGGCCTGGGCACAGGAAACCGATACCAATCGAACCGCTGGCTCGATATTTGAAGATGACCCGGTGTTTGGTACTCCATAGTATGAGGAAAAAAAAAGGTCATAAGCTTATTACATTTATATTAATTTAGTCATAAACTTTTCAATTAAATTAATTTAATCTTAAATCATTTGTATTTATGTCAATTGAGTCATTCTAATTAATTTTGACAAAAAATCACTAATCGAATACCCAGATTGAATTGATACTAAAACCACAAGTTTAGGACCTTTTTAATACTCTCACCACGTTACACATAAATGACAACGGAGTGGTGTCAAGGTTGATGGATCGTGAATCTTGAAGTTCTTGGCCGGCACTAGTGAATATTTTCTGCAGCCGGCTCGATATGTGAAGATGGCTTGGCATTTGGCACTCCACATTATTAGAAAAAAAAACACTTAAAAAAGTTCTAAACTTAATGTATTGATACCAATTTAATCCTAAACTTTTTAATTGAACTAATTTAGTCTTAATTGTGCCAATTGAGTCCATCTAATTAATTTTGACCGAAAATCACTAACCGAATCGCCACTGAATTGACACTAATACCACAGGTTTAGGACCTTTTTAGTGCTTTCCTCACATTATGCATGAATAACAATGGAGTGGTGTCGCACTAATACCACAGGTTTAGGACCTTTTTAGTGCTTTCCTTACATTATGCATAAATAACAATGGAGTGGTGTCGGGGTTGATGGATTGTGAATCTTGAAGAGCCTCATGGAAAGAGTTCTCAGCTGGCGTCCGTTAATGTTTTCTGCAGGTTCGTTTCGTCAGTGTTGTCGATAATTCTTCTAATTCGATGGCGATATACCAAAAGTACCATGGCATTATTCACTTTCGCCTGTTCAGGCTTTGAATAATTTGTTTCTTAATGTTTAAGGTAGCTTAGACTTTCATCAAAAAAGAAGTTTGCAGGGCCTCAAAACAAGGTAAATTGAACTGGCGATGACACGAACACAAACATTTAGTTCAGTCGTCCACACATTTGCAAGTCCTTGTGGATGCCCGGCAGGTAATACATCCAAGCCTCTATGCACATGACTAGCCGGGCATTCAGTCGAGTCAAATGCGCAACACAATGATATGCGGTTTCGCATGATAGAATTCTCAAGCAGCCCAGGAATGCTAACATTACCGAAATTGCCAAACGGTCAACCGTACAAGCCCTCCTGCTCCCAGACATCGACTAGAAAATCTATCATTTCCTGTCATCCAATCCAAAAGCAATCAGGGGCGACGAACTTGTAACGACGCCGGTGAGAAATAAAAAAACATCTTCCCCCTTAAAAAATGACTTACCGCAAGTGGAATTGGCCGTGGGAAAGGCTTGCTGGTCCCGAGTAGGCTCTCGTAAGTCGCATTCCAGCTACAAAAATGTTGGGATTGAAATTCAGTCCTTCAGAAAGAAACTACGGGAAAAGAGCAAAAATCACGAAGCTTTTTCATGCGAACATCATCGTAAGGATGCAAGTGACCCGCGCACTAGACAAGATACTCAAGGAGCTGCTTGGACGTTTTCGAAACGGGTTTAAAATTTTGAACTAGCTCACAAGCCTAATTCTTGTAACTGGTACTCTTTACTCCTTTCAGTATACTTGGAGTAAGCATGGACAGTATAACCCTCGACATGGACCGATTACTATGGATGTGAGCCCAGACGAACAGGTCCGTCATCTACTCAACTGCATGACATGCTCACGAAATCAAATATCAAGTCTCTTAGTGGAGTTTGACTGGTTCTCCATGGTGTTGATTTGCTTAAATAAGACCATAATCAGCAGTGAATAATAAGGTATGAGCTGGATGTAGCGACGTGACAGCTAATTCCAATGATTACCACCTAATTTCTACCTTACAAAACTAGTTAAGCATAGGCTCTGCTTTACTTTAGGTTCACTGAATCCTGTAACTTTGATCCTAGACAAAGGTGCTATCTCGAACAGATAAATGACTCAAGGAAGCTATCAACAGCATAATATACTTATTGTTTCATCAGAGTGACTATGTCATAATAGATGGCGATAAAAGTTATTTCACCTGATTTTAGGTTCACGGACTTGTTTGCGATTCTGAGTTCCCTTATTTGCAGTCCACTGCTGCCTTGTCTGGTTCCACAGAAGAAGGCCTGCCCCAGCAAATTGCTCAAGTGAAAAGCATTAACAAAAGGGAAAACAAAGAACTTGCATGAATGCAAAGCTAAGATAAAATGTAAGGCCCTGTAAATTGTTTTAAGCGGTCAAGTAAAGTAACCAGACCAATATCAAAGAGAGCATCTTCTTCTTTAAATAATGACTGTACTGTTCCCAATCCCGAATCAAAATGTCATAGATCAAGAATTTACCAGGTTGACCATGTCAAAATACTCACCATAAGAGCATAGAAACCAACAAACTTTAGAAACTAAAAAAAAAAAAGAGCATATGGAGATGACATAGGAATGGAATTGGAGATAACAATATGCTTTGCCTGGAAAACTACCTCATTACAAAAAATAAGGACTCGTATAATTTCTCTTAGTTTATGTGTACAGGTGACAAGGTATATGAACCCAGCATGCCACCAATATTCATGTGAAGATTACTCATGTGCCCAAATTAGGAGAGAAATGCAAATTAACATTCTGAAGAACATTCCAGTTACGCCCAAGAAACCATTAACCTCTAGAAACAGTTAAATTACCACTGCATGACATCACATACTAATTTTGACCAAAAAGAAAGAAGACATTACATACTAATTAACATCTTCACAATGAGAAGCCAAAGGTGTTTCCGATACGTTAAACAAAATAATGCATGAAGCAATCAGACTTGCCGTGATTTACAAACTCAGTTGGGTTGCTCGGTTCACCAGCGTCGCTGTGAGGAGGATCAAGGGTCTGGTTTGATGTGCTGATGGAGGATATACTTATCTGAGAAGGTGCAACACTGTTATCCATTTTACAAGGGCTAGTGCTCGAGGAGTCGTCTGCAAAGAATCGTTTCTTCACTGCTTGGCCTTGAATTTGGTCTCCTTTCGAAGGATCATCCACAGAGATAATTGATGCAGGTTTAGAAAAGCATCCAAGACAGCCTCTGCTCTGTTACAAATCAGGTCCAACCGAAAAAAATGATCAGTACTGGATTAAAACAACTTGATGCTCCATCAACTACCAAACTAAAGAAAAGATTATGAGACCAACTATGCCATCATCAAGTACTTGTAATTGTTTAGATACCAGCATTTCACCATGAAAAGCTTATTCCCAGTGCGATAAAATGTTCCATCAAATAAACGATGTCCCCAAGTATGAAAGATTTTTAGCTAAATTTCCCTTCCTGTTATTTAACACAACTGCAAACAAAAAAAGAGTCACAACTTAAGGCCGCATATCTTCAACCCAAACTGGTCCAGCCTTTGCCTGGACTTTACGCATCGCGGGAAATTCTTGCACCGGGCTGCCCTTATAAACTTGGTTAACAGTTTTGAATGTTAATCTCAATGCATGGCAAGTCAAAATTACCTAGATCAACTGACCCAAGGGGGAAAAAGATGAAAAAAATTGCACGTCAACTTTGCAGATGCTAATATCTCAAAATACAATTCTTTCACCTCCAAATACTTATAAAGACAATTCCTTACATTAAAAAGTGTCATGAACCTTTCCTTAAACTTCTCCATTATGTAAAGTGCAAGAATACGAAAATAGGCTCCTAAAAACAAGCAGCCACTTCTCCTTCGAAAATATCTATCCAATGGAGAAACCGAACAGCATTTATTTCTAATATGCATCGATCTCACAAAATCCTGTGAAAGGAAGGAAAAAGGACTCCCAGATAGGGCAACCAGATACAAAAGCTTTAAAGTAAAGAATGGCAACTATGAAAGGCAAAACAGATTCTTATTAAACATAGATTTACGACGTTCACAACTCTTGAAAGCTTTCACTTGCTGAACAAGCAAGCACAAAAGGATTCCATACCAGCTGCAAAGCAACCTTAGAGTGTGCATTACCAAACATGCACTTCGTTTGCCCAGGAAGTTAAGAACAAGAAACTAACATTCCCAATAAGAGCATATCGATGTGCATAAAAGATTCCTGGAACCAGAAAGAAAGCAAAGTCCGCTGGAGCTGAAAAGTTGCAAACAAGAAACAAAGAGTGAAGAGCCCAAGTTCAAGAGATGATAGATACTCTCAATAAGTTTGAACCAATAAAACCAAAATATTACCCTTATGTGAGCCATATCGAGCCCGGAATATAACACTTATCAATTAGTTCAAAGAAACCTTTTTGGTGACGTGAAACTCATATGGATAAACCCCAGGCTCGTGAAATGAAACTCTCTACTTTTTCCACCTTAGAAGCAATCTAATTATCATTCTAAAATTTTCAAGCTAGCCCCAACTGAGACCAAACGTATCAAAAATGCATAATAATCCACATTACAAAGAAGGGATTACGAAAGTATTATATTCAACCGAGTGTTTCGAACAGTAAACGGGCATCATGACCCCTGTACATCTGAAATTCCTGCAATAAAATCACCCAGCAAGAAAACATTTCTCGAGAACGAGCACAAACCCAGAGAGCAAACGAAGCTCACCCCATGCATGCAAGAATTTGACAGATGGAAGGTGGGAGGCGTCCCCAGAGCTGCATTTACGGCTACAAGCCTCGAGCTCGAGACCCTCTGGCACAACCCAAGGCAGAGATCTCGCGACCCTGCGGAAGAAAAAAAGATTTCACCTTAAACCATGTTCATCGGATTAAATCAAAACCCAGAAACGATTCTTCAGTTCCGATGATGTTCGAGCCCAGTCCGGCCACGAAGCACGAACAACAACAGAACCCACGAGGGAAAAAAAGGACGAAGAACACCCATCACTTTCCCCTAAATTTTGCGGCTTTATAAACGAGCGGGAAGGACCGACACATCAAGATGCTTCGCCCAGTACCTCAAGCATGGCGTAGGGTTGTCCGCCGCCTTCTCTCTCTCTCGCCCTCCGTCTTCGTCTTCCTCTTCGAGTGCTCGCTCGCCTCCGTGGTCACTGGTTTCAAGAAAGACTCTCTCTTTTTTTTTTTTTTTTTTTGTGGGTGGTCGGAAGGGAAGAAAGATTAAGGTACCTTCTGTGTCGCTGTCGAAGCCGTTTTTGATTTCTTCCTTTTCTTAATTTATGAATAATCTTCTGTTCGTGCTCTTTTTTTATCGTCGAACTTTGATTTTTAATTAATTTTATTCGATTCGTTTTTCCGATCTCTTTTAATGTGTACCGGTTTCATCTTTTCAGGCTCGTCTCGGCCATGAGACTCACATTAGCAAAATTATTAGGAAAAACAAAAATTAATGGACAGATAGCGCAAGTTGGATTAAGAGAGAGAGACGGCGCTGCCTCCGATCGCCGATGAGGTCCAGTGCTGAGGTCTCGGCGAGGGCGGCCGACCCACAGCCAGGGCGGCCGACCCTCGCATGGCTGCGGGTCGGCCGCCATCAGCCATGCGTTGGCCGGCCCTGGATGGAGAAAGCCAACACATAGCTCGGGCTCACTATGGAGGAGAGAGGTGGAGGAGGAGGTAGAAAGTGAGGCCATGCGGGCTCTGTCGCTGGAGACCTGCTTGAGCTTGTAATGAGGCTGTACTTGCAGTAGTAGCGGCGATCTGCTCATCGTGTCGAGAATCGTTAACTATTCGATCATACTCTTTATGCATTATGAAACGAGTTTTTTGTGCTTTGCAAGCTAGTAAAGGTTGATGATTGTCAATTTGGGGGTGCTCAATGGAGCATTGTCACTACAGCAAACGGTGTTTGCATCTGATACATCTTCTAAGTCGTCAGAATAGGAGGGAGAGGGAGTAAATCAGATAATTCTCCTAAGACTGGAGCCTTGGTGTCGGGAAATTTCGTGAACCCAGGCAAGGGCTTGACGGCTCCCTTTTCGGAGACATCGATCGGGTAACGTAGCAAGTGAGCCGGCAAGTCTTGGCCGAACTCTTCGTCCGCGTACAATTCCCACCAGCTCTCAGCGAGCCCGTTCATCCGCTGAATGCATCGCAGAGACTCCGGATGAGCGTAAACTTCCTCTGTATGGCCGGAATGCTCGTGCCACAAGGACATTCGGAAGCTGTAGATTTGGCCCCTAGGCGGCCCATCAGGAGTCGCCAGATGCTTCGGTTGGAACGCGCCCATTGCGATCTCCGTGTCCCGGTCGCCCTCCATGGACCTCTGGTTGATGTTGGCCGATCCGACGATTATGTACTCGTCGTCAACTGAAAAGGGTACACGAATCAGCGCCTTCATAAAAGAAAAATCCAACGTGATCTGATTGGAGTTCGTCGGTCGCTGAATCAATGAATGAGAATTTAGTGCTCAACGCCGGTTCACTCACCTATCATCATCTTTGAATGGACATAGATCATGAACCTTCTTGCTTGCTGGGCTCTGGAATAGTCACTATCTGGTGCGGGTTTCTCTTCAGGAACCGGTTCACCGCTCCTTCTTGCTTCCCTGTTTCCAAGGCAGAAGAAGGCCAGGTAATCTCTAGGATTGGCTGCAACCCCCTTCCTGTGGATGGCATTGGCAATGTCCGTGTACATCATCTCCATCGTCCTCCTCTGCCAATCCAGGATTGCCTTCACCGACTGGCTCTCCGGTATGCCCTCGGGCCACATCGGGATCACCACGTACACGGCGAACCTCTCTCCAGCCTCGATCTTGCTCACGATCTTCAGCGACAGCTCCTTGGGGATCAGGTGCAGCGCCTCGATGTCTGGGACCGTGATGTCCCCCTCGTCCTTCCACCCGTAGGAGCTGCCGAGGAAGTACTGGTTCTCGATGTAGATGAAGTTCTTGGCCCGGCGGATCGCGTTGATGTAGGCGTCCTGGATGCTCCGGTCAATGATGTTGTCCTTGTTGCCGACGAGGCCGACGGTGGCTGCAGATTTGGGGTCTGTGGGGAACTCGGCCGCTGCGCCGGCGTCGATGGACCGGAACAACTGTACATTCCATGTCTCTGGGTCATCCGCCATTGCGGCTTGCTCTGGGTGGATCACAATCTCCTCCATCTTGCTTCTCGGTATGAGGAATCGGTCCCCTACTTGCTTCCTCCACCTCTGCTCGAAGTTATAGAGGACGTCCCACGCGACGGGGCCTTCAAGACAGCAATGAACGTCGTGCCACGGCTCCCTCGGGCCGCCTTTCTTGATCGAAGCGCCTTTGAAATTCGGTTGATGGAAATCATTCCTGTGGATGTCCGAATACAGAGTCTTGAACAGCGGGTGGTCCTGGGTGTCGTACCGGCCGTCGCACAGATCGATGCCGCCGATGAAGCTCACGATCCTCCGCTTCTCCAATCCTCCCTTCTCGGCATCAACCACCACGATCTTCTGGTGATGAGTGAACATCGTTGCCACCTCCAGGCCCTGAAATAGGCTTGTCGCGCCCTCTGCAGGATTCCGCGGGCACAAGACGCAATGCACTTTCGTGCCCTCAAAGTACTGTGCCGTATCTTGGTCGTGCGTCGCCATCAGCCCGTCCCGTTTCAGTTCCGGGACCGATGTCCGATCGTCCCAGACAAGCATCAGGACCGTCATGCCCTCCTCATCAGCCTTGCTCTTCAGCAGCTCGCCTAGCGTGACCCCACTCCCTCTCCTGAGCCCGCGCGGGTCCCTTATCAAGGTGACGTCGGGGTAGACCGACCATCCCGCTATGTAAATCAAGTGCTTCGCGTTGTCGATCGCGTCGAAGATGTCCTCCCAGCACCGGCGGGGCTTCCATCCGCCGCGAGAGAGCGGGATGCGAGGACTGAAATGATCTGAAACGTGAGCGTCTTGATACAGAGTGACCCTGCAACCTCGCCTCTGGGGGAAGAACGTGCGCGGAACACCTACGAAGTTCGGGCTGACGATCCCGCGCGACCAGTTGCTGTCCTTTTCGGTGCTCGAGAATTGCATCCGGACACGAATTTTGGCCCCGCCGTAGATCGGGTTTTGCTCGTCGTCTCCGATCGGGACCCACCTGTCCACTATATAGCCCTTTATGACATCCTCGACAGGGATATTGGCCCTCCCGATCAAGGTTGCTCCGACAGGATCGTCATCTTTGATGGTGAGTCTGATCTGGGAGATCATATGAGCACAGTAGATGTGGAAGGTCTCGTGCCACCGCGGGTTCGAGTTTTCATTCTGGACCGTCCTCGTCCGCGCGACCCTCGCCCGGTCCAAATCCACAGACGCGTAGAGATACGATCCCAGGGCCTGCACGGTCAGGTGTTAAACACTCTTTTATCTACTCAGGCCGAGCGAAAGGATCGGGAAACGGAAGGACCGGCGAAGATGGAACAGTACCTCGGGGCGGCACAACATCACCCTCTTGACCTCGGACAGGAATCTTCTCGTGAAACTCTGGGTAGTTGCGGCCTTGAAATTTCGAGTTCAAAGGCGAAAGGAAAGTAGATTCACGTTCATAGTCAAACATAACACTCGAGACTAAAAGGAAAGTACTATGAGATTTAGTGAGACTAGAGACGTGCAAGAAACCCTGTTCAATTTGGAAACCGAACCGAGCCAACTTGATTGAATCACTTCCAGCCCAGTTCCCATTTAACAAAAAATTGGAATCGGACCTTGATCGGTTCGGTTCGGTTTCCTATCTTAAATCGGCCGGTCAGTCAAGGCCGGTTCTTGGGTATGAACAAAATTTGAACCGACTCAAAATCAAACTTTACAAAGCCTCCTAACTTTCATGTCTCAAATACAGGACATCCAGCTTCACATCCTTTTTCTATTGTGACTTTCTAAACAAAGCATGGAAATCAGGTGGCTCCGCTATTCTCTGAAAACCCAAAATGGCCAAAACTAGTCTGGACACTGTCCATTCCTAAATAAGCAACAAACCTCGAAATTCCACCTGAAGGTGTATAGATATACAGCCTCAGCTTGAGGTGCGTATAAAGAGGAATAATAAAAGAAAGGAAAAAAGGGGGGAAGAAGAGTCAATGAAACAGAAAGAAGAAATAAAAGTAGGTCGATTCCTTGATCAACGGGTTTGGTTTCCCAATTTTGAAACTGGAGACCGGCTATAACGAGGTAGGGCTCAAGTTATTGGTTCGGAATCTAACTTATTAGCTCTAAAACCGATCGTATTGAAGCGAGATCTTGATAGTGGAAATACTTGTTTGATTATGAAAAAAGAAAATTTCATCATATATTATAGCCTGAATGATCATGAGATCATCAATTGCATTCAATCTCAATGCTAGAAATATGAAGCATAGTTCAGATGAGGATAGGTCATCTGATGATATCTTACTTAGCTAATCTTATGTCTAATATTAAAATGGCAAAAGTGGGTACAACTGTGGTCTAAGCATCTTTTTGTTTCATCAATTTCAACAAAAAAGAAAAGAAAAGGAAAAAGCAATGCCATTTATTAGCTTCAAATACATTGACCTCTTGGTGGAATCCTCTGATTATTTTATAAAAAAATGAAAGTAGTATTTCTAGCAATAAAAAACAAGAAATAAATTGTAGTATGAAATGGCGCACCTGCCCACAAAGCATAAATCCACATCCTAGTTGAAGTCTATCGATCTCAAATATTTCCACTTTGAGCACTCCATGAAGCAGACGTGTCGTGCTTTCCCCTTCAAAAAAGCACACGCAATCATCAACCTAAACAAACTCGAAAATGATTTCACCAGATTCGCGAGGTATTTCAAGGACCGAACTCACGTACTCGAGATCCTCATGTCCGGCCGCAAGGGGGGAAAAAGAGAGGAAAAGACCTGAAATCAAAATTGGGGTCAAGAAGGAAGTAGAAAGGTGAGTCGAGCATGTACCACAATGCTAAAAAAATCAAGAGGAGAGTAAAAAGAGGAAGACAAAATGGGAAAAAAGGAAAGGTCAATTTAGCAGAGGAACATACTTTTGGTGTTTGTGTAAGAATTTGCAACTTTTTGGACAGAACGTGGGAGCACAATGGCCGGCAAGAAGTGTTTGGGTTATAAAGGAAGAAGCAGAGAGAGAGAGAGAGAGAGAGAGAGAGAGAGAAGAGATTAGGGCAATGTAAGATGTACAGGAGAAGAAAGAGATAATTCATGTCTTCGTACACCATGGAAGCCGGAATCTGTTCCCACCTTTGCTTCCAAGAATCACTAATATTATCTCTCAAGCCTTAGTCACTTCCTTCATCAGAAAGTCATATATCTAAAGGGCAATGTCTTGATTTTTGCATCTTGTTATCTTTTTTATATATAAATAGGTTGTCGTGATGCCAAAATTCGTGTTCGAAAAATATGAAAATACGCTTTTATCATTATTATTCTACTAGAATAAACTTAGGAAATGTTATAATCTCTCTAGGCCATAATTTTGCATGTCATGATTTCCGAAAGTATTTTCAAAACTATAGCTACTGTCCCTAAAAGTATTATAGGCGTCGGATGTTGTTATCATATATGGGCTGAAAGGATGAAAGTACCCTGTTTAAGTTGGCCAGATAATAAAAGGAATTTGTCAATTTCAAAACTGAGCATGTATCATTTAAGAAAACGTCCTTTAGTCTATTACATAAGCATAAACTTGCATATTAGGGCTTATTCATAGTTTGCATGCCAATAATTATAATTCAAAGTACAATCACAAACGACACATGGAGTCATTTGGGGCCGTAAAATGACGATTGTGTTTCACTCGATTTCGTCTCCATGAAAAAAATTGCATTAATAGTTTTTGAGAATTATTTTGACAATTAAGGACCGATAGAAAAAATGTGGTACCAAAATGGCGTTGTGTGGACACTAACCCCTCCTATGCTTAACCGAATGCCTGGTCTCCTTCGCAATCTTACCTCGGATGAACCACCTAGAGATTCAGTTAATAAATTATTAAACCTAAACTTAGCTCGGGTTCTTCTAAACCCACACTAATTTGTGACATAGGTTAAGTTATTTAACATGCAAATAATTTTTATCTTAAAGTCTCCACTAATTAGTTTATGGTATGTTGATTAGATATCGAAATAAAGCATTGGGGGAAATACTCTACTTCTACGAACTAGAGAGTAAATAAGTTTAGTGACTTAATTATGCTAGTACATTTTCTCTTTCATTTTGAAAAATATTTGGTAAGCCATCTAGATTGATTTTAGCCTGAATCACTAGCTTGAAAAGGATTGATCATGCGAATGCGGAAGCATTAAAGACAACACTCAATAAATAAATAAATTGCAGGAAATTAAACACCATAACATGTAATATTCTTTGGATTTTCTTTTAATTATGGAATTAAAATTAGCTTATATGACACGCAATTTCAAATTAAATGAACTTAACATGGATACTATGTGACACACATGTAACATGACCTAAACTACCTAACATGCATATAATATTTTGGTATTTTTATATTAAAATTCGAAATAAATAATTAATGCAAATGTAATACTAAACTTGATAAGTTATCCTATTTAAACTAGGAAATAATTTTATCAAATCATATTTTAATTTGGAAACTTAATTAATAGATTTTACCCTAACGTGCAATCTAATTTGAAAGACAAATTTAACTAGACAAATTTTAAACACGCAATCCTAATATGTTTAGAAAACTATCCTATTTATCACACAATTTGGCCTTTTTGGTGTTTCCAAAAATAAGCGTTACATCCAATCCATCTTAAAATATTTCAAATGAAGGTTAAGAAAATAGAAAAAAATAATCCATTGTCCATGGATTAAATTAACAATTATAAACATCACCAACACATAGGAAAAATTAAAATAATTAAGGATCAAATTAATAATTATAATGATATGGATGAAATTTAACAATTATCTTGCAAGAATAATCAAGATAATTTAAAAAATGATCCGAGATCTTATGGATCAAATTAGTAATTATAATGATTTTTGTCAATAAAATTTTGTTGAATAATACCTAAAATTCCAATAAAATTAAAGCCAAAAAACAATTGTTTAAAATAGGTAATGAAATTTGAATATATTGATCGTCACCTAGTTTGTGGAAGTTGTTTCCAATTTCAAGCCGACAAGTGGATCATAGGACTGATCGGTTCCCAGTCTGGTTTTGAGGTGGAATCGGGAACTAGACTGGGAGAACCGATTCCCAAATTCATACTATATGATCGCATGAAGACATAAACTGAAAAAAAAAAAAAAAACATAAAAACTTATTAAGAAAAACATAAAACTTATTTTAGGTTTTAGGTACCATATATTCGGAACTTGGAACCTACCCGTCATAATAAGTTTCTCAATTATTGAACGTGTAACCTACTTGTCATAATAGGTTCCTCAATTTTTTGAAAATGAAACCTATCTTACATATCTTGAAACTCGGAACAGGATAGGTTCCCATCGGTCTGGTTCTTCAATTCTAGGTTCTGTCTTGGAATTATGCTTACCCCTAGCGTATGACCCACTCCACCAAGTTTGGGTTCATAAATGAGTTTAACACTCTTTTTTTTTTATCTTTTTTGGCCAAAGATTTACGATGTATATTGCCAAATCTATTTTAAGTAATTATATTTTCTTTGACTGTTAATAGTTTTCTGTCAAGTGATTGTTTTCAACAAAACAAGCGCGTGAAAGTCCAGAAAACCAATTCGTGAAAAATTCTTTCGCTCAAACATACCTCTCACTTCCTATTCTTGATCAACCCCTGCTCTTGCCTGGTGTTTCTCGGGATTCAATCAAGCCAAATTGAAGCTTCCCATTTCTCACCATATGGACTCGTTTAAAATTCATCATGCACGCTCAAGCCAAAACATGTTTCTGTGTGTAACGATGCATTTGGCCAAATGCATCGAGTCGTGCCATTTCTGAATTTCGATTGCCTTTGGTTGCACGTCATGTTAAAAATTCAAATATTTTCATAAGTAGACTCACGCCGCGTTCGAGTCATGATCTGGAACCAGCTGCGATTGTGTCGAGAGCTGATGTCTACTCTGTCTTCCTGTCGGAGGTTACGAAATTAGGGGGAGGGAAAGAACAACAGGAAAGGGAAGGAATGAAAAGAGAAGATCCCAAGCATGTCTTGTCTTCCACCTCGTCAGCATAACGGACAACAACATTGGTTCGCTTCCTGGAAACGGAAGTTCAATGCCAACGTTTTCGCCAGCTCCAAATGTTGGAAGAAGTAAATGAATTAATCTGATCATACATGTCCGATGATATCTCCTAGGAAGACCCCAGAAGAAGGACTAAGCACCCGTCCGAATATTCTCACCCGTGTTCTTTCACCCTCTGTCTCTTTCCCCTTCCTTCAAAAACCAGAGAGGGACCGAGAGACCCTATTGCCATTACCAATGAAGTTCTGGAGAATCCTGAAGAGGCTGATCAACGAGGCGCAGCCTGATTGGCGCAACAAGTTCTTGTCCTACAAGGACTTGAAAAAGTGGCTCAAGTTCACTTACCCGAAAGACAGCAGCACGTGCTTGATCAAGCGCCTACGCCTGGACTCCGTAGAGGCAGAGGAGGCAGTCGAATTCGTGGAACTGTTGGATGGCGAGATCAACAAGATCAATGAGTTCTTCATGGACCAAGAGGAAGGGCATATCGTCAAGTGGGAGGAAAGTAATTTCTTTCTCACTTTTCTTGCTTGGTTTTCATCTCCCTAGAATTTTTTATGATTTCGAATTAAAAATCTGTGGGTGAGATTTGAGGCAACTGAATCCAGTGCACCAGGAATGAGATTTAACAATTTATGATAGCTTGTTTTCTGTGGATGGCAGAGGGTGTGATTCATGCTTGTTGAATTAGTCTGGTAATCAATGAATGAATGAAATGGTTCTGTTTTCTAGCATCTTACTGTGAAAGTGCTTTCATAACATGCAAGAGCTTTACCAATTGAGGGCTTGATCAAATTACTCATGGGGTTGAGCTAGAAAGACGAAAGGATCTGAGCTGGATGGTAAATTTCAGAATAACGAGCGGCACAATCAAATTGATTGGTATTTGTGTTTCAATGCTTATAGAATAGCACGGTGGAAATATCAGAAGACATCATCTTGGAATTTTATAGTCAGGCCTGCACATCACTGTGAATTGCTTTCTGTTTCTTGAGAACAGAACCGATTTCAAAACCGAGATTTTGCTTGTGTTCGGTATATGATACCGAAAAAAAGGAGCTTTGGGCTGATAAAATGCCTTGGGCAGGACCAGAATTCTGAAGCCGGCAACTTCATTATCACCGTGCTGCTATCTGTGATAACTACCCCCTTTTCCAACTTTTTCATGCATGTCTTTGTTCGTTGTCTTTGCTACTTTTCTTCTAATTTAAAAGTAATTGATAGGTTTTGCTACTGTGATACTCTTAACTTCAGTCTCATTGCTCACGGGTCTCATTGGAGTGTAGGCATTGCAAGATCGGGTAGCAGAGGTCGAGGGCATGGACAACGAGCTGATGGAAGTGAGTAGAGAAATAGTGGATTTCTACAGAGAAATGATTTTGCTGCAGAATTACAGTGCTATTAACTGCATAGGTATCTAATAGGCGAAAGATTTTTGTATGATAAAGCTTGTGCTATGACAACGTGTAAAACAGTCTGGTCATTGAGGCTCCACTTAAGTGCATACATCCACAGAAACATATAGCAACAGACATGAAGTTCAGAGTTTGTGAATTAGCAATCATGCAGTATTAGTTGATAGTTACTTGGAACATCGTTTCCGTCCATTTAATTATCTGGAAATCTGGTCTAGATGATGCATGGAGATGAATATACGTTCCATCTCCTTACCCAAAAAAAAAAAAAAAAATTATACGTTCCATCTCAGGATGATTTGCTTGGGTGAAAGCCTTTGTTAAGAATAGCATTGGTTTATTGTAATCTGGGAAGTGTTATTGTAATTAGTTTCTGTAGTGATAGGCTAACCACACTGCTGGTGACCTTTCATAATTTTGTGGAACCACTCGGAAATCATAGTCTCTGCTAGTTGCAGCAAAAGGCATGCCGATTAAATCATAACTACGCAGCCATCAAGTAGATCTGTCACACAATATCAAAACGGCTCAACGTCTCACTTGAAAGAAACTTCCTACTTGAAGGTTCAAGATGACTGCTTCGGTGCTTCCCTTGTTTTCCTTGCCTCAGATCATGTTTCAAACCGCAGGGCTAGTGAAGATAATAAAGAAGTACGACAAGCGAAGCGGTGCACTGATCTGCTTGGCTTTCATCTAGAAGGTTCTGCAACAACCATTTTGCAGGACGGATGTGCTCAAAAAGTTTGTGAAGGAGTGACATAATGCTTGATCAACTTCCCTTCAAGAATGACCACCAGGGAGTAAACTTTGAGGCAAAGGACGACGAGACTGTGGCTGATCCGAAAGATAGCCTGCTTAGAGTTCCCAGTGAGCTCATCAAGGTCGAGATCATGGAGAGCGTGTACAAGAAGCTTACTTTATTAGCTTTGCGTATATTTGAGGAGATTCGGAGCGGGAGCTCAACAGTGAGCACGTTCTTGCTACGGCCTCTGCATAATAATCAAAAGGGTGAAGATTAGAATCACCACCCATTTTGGTATCACACAAGCTAATTAGTGATTTGGAAGGATCCTTGGCTTCTTATTATGCAGTCTCTTTTCTCTTCCTGCTCGAAAGGTCTACTGATGTCGATGCCAGTTATCCTTCTTCTTCTCCAGAGTTAGTTGGTGCTTCTTGTCCTACAATTATCCTTGTACAAGCAGAATAAAACATTGAGCTTCTAGTGTGGAATTTGAGCAAAATATTTTGTTTCATCTTTGGCAACATTCTTCACTGCTTCATTTTCCTGATTGCTTGCTCTTCTGTGGAGCAAGACCTTGCTATTTTTCATGTCCTTGCTTCAAATTTCTCATGAGTGTCTGAAAGATCAAATTGTTGCCGAATGTTTTTCCTTTTATGTACTGAAGTCGATTTTTTTAGGGATTTAGTTGCTGTTGAGACTGCATTGAGTTCTCATATGAAGCTTCTGCAGCAATGCCCCACTTCCGCCCCCTTTTGCCGCGTCACCATCTTCGCATGGCACCTATAATGTAATAGCCATTTGACTCTTTGCATCTGGTGTTCCATGTTCTTTTCATGATCTCCATCGCTCACGCTCTTCATGAACGAAACTGGAGCAACTCACACCTGGCATGAGACTTACCAAACATCAAGTCTAATCCTAGGGGCAAGTTCCATGTGACAGGCTCCAACCTTTTTCCACTATGACGCCCTATATATCAACCTATGTCTCCTTCCAAGTTCTTCCACTCTGATTTTTCTTCTGAATGCTCAGAATCTTCTAAGCCGTGTGGATCAGTTCAAAGGTTTCCAACAAGATGTCCATTGGTGAAGAAGTGCCCGGTTTCCTTCAAGTCCTGTCCGACGGATCTGTCAAGCGCTCCGTGCCCGAAATCGCCCCTCCCTCGACTGATTCTTCCCTTGGGTATTTCTCAAAGGATGTGACGATCGACCCGTCCAAACCAATAACTGCAAGAATTTTTATCCCCAATGCTCCTCCTACTTCCTTAGCCCGCCTCCCCGTCCTAGCCTATTTCCACGGCGGCGGCTTCTGCATTGGCTCCACAACATGGCTGGGCTACCACCATTTTCTCGGGGACTTCTGTCTCGCGTCCCAGTGCATTGTCCTCTCGGTGGACTACCGGCTGGCGCCCGAGAACCGCCTTCCTGTTGCCTATGAAGACTGTTATGCATCCCTGGAGTGGCTAAGCCGCTTTAAAGGCACCGACCCTTGGCTCGAGCGAGCCGACCTCTCCCGCCTGTTTTTGTCCGGCGACAGCGCTGGGGCAAACATAGCTCACTGCGTGGCGATCAGGGTGCTGCAGGATGCCACCTGCCCCGTGTCAATCGTGGGGTTGATGTCGATACATCCGTACTTCGGCAGCGAGAGAAGGACCAAGATGGAATTAGCAGATGAAGGAGGCAAAAGCGTCAGCACAAACGACTTGTTCTGGAGACTGAGCATACCGGAAGGCTCAGACCGGGACTATCCCTGGTGCAACTTCGAGATGGCGAGAATGTCGGCCGAGGAGTGGCAGCGATTCCCGGCGGTGGTGGTTCACGTGGCGGAGCTGGATTTTCTCAAGGAGAGGGGGGTGAAGTATGCAGAGTTCCTGAAGGGGCAAGGAGTGAAGGAGGTGGAGCTAGTGGAGGCTAAGGGGGAGCAACATGTTTATCATGTGTTTCATCCTAAATCTGAGGCCACTTCTTTGCTCCACAAGCAAATGAGTCACTTCATGAAGAGATTTTAGCATATCTTAGATGGGTCATTTGAACTACTAATGTTTATGGAAGTGGACCCAATTTGAGGAAAATTGGAGAATCAATCTTGAAAGTCCCTCGAGTTCTTGTTAGTTGTCTAAAGAATAAATATGACATAATACCCAATTTAGTGGGTTCTCGATGAAATGAGTCAACATTTCTAGCACTTTAGCTTGCCTTGGTGAAGCATTCCATGTCCCCAAATGCGAAATCAATGTTCTCGACTGTATTAGGTGGAGCTCAGAATCAAAATCTTTGAACTTTATCGTGTAGAAATACACGTATAACTTGGACTAGGCTTAAGGGCCTCTAAGTCGAGATCTACTAGCTTGATCACATGCGACTTGATAGTAAAGTTAACCTGATAATACAGGGTGCAGTTGTTTGAACGGGATCCATTCTCATCCTGGAAGTTAGATTCGGGACGTGGTTGAGGATGTTTTATAGTTCAAGATATATCTTTCTATGAAAGGTGTAAAGTTAAGGGTTTTCGCAGATGTCTCGCCCAAAAGAGATCGTAGTTTAATACGAAAAGTACTCGCCTGGATGATATTAGGGATGAGGACACAAGGGCCTTGGACTTTTTCCAATTGATTTTTTAATGCCATTTGAAATTATATATTTATTTGTTCAGAATGGTACTTCCATAAACTAACAAAATTGTTGACTTAAATCCACATCAATGCCACATCAGTATTCTCATCCAACTAAGCATCATTCTGAAATGAAAGGAAAAACTGAAAATCTAGAATTAGAGCGGGGAGGAGGGAGGGGAGTGGCGGTGCATCGGACCATTGTTGTTGTGCATCGGACCATCGGGCGATGGTTCATTAACTATCGCCGAAGGCTAGGCACGCCATTGTTGTTGTGTATATTTGCTCTTAACTTTTAATGATGAAAAGGTTTTTCTTTATTTATGGACAACGAGTCACCACGTAACATGAGTTGTCGAAATCTTTATTTTTATTGCTTATCTTTATTTTAGGTATAGTTTATGCATGGTGAAAAGAAGCATGGAATGGTCTTAGTTCTTGTATATTCAAACAATTATGAATTCCATAAAAATCTCCTTTACTTGCTCGAAATAATTCCAAACGGTACCTCCAATTTCTTCATCATCCCTAACCTTGTCGCCATCGCCCCCTCTCATTGGTTCTTGGTTCCTAGATTTTTTTCCTCCTTCACCATCAACGGTCAATTAGATGAGCAAGCCGACGTGACATAGATGAGCGCCATATCAATATTCTCATAAAATTTTCTAACGGCACGGGCCCCTTAACGGAATATAATTCAAGAGCTCGATCGCCGATCGGATGACTCCAATCGGATAGTACGTTACTTGGCATCAAATCATAAGACACATGAATTCTTTATTTTTTCCTGCCTTCGTGGTCAAACATAGGATCCACGATCGTTTGCCCTAAATTGGCAAAAGCACGAGACCAAAACGCTCGCACATCCCCCCAAATCCTTAAAAAACATCAGGGAGAGTGGGAGAAGAACTTTCAACGACACTGCGAAGCGCGAGAAAGACGATGATTGGGCGATTACTGCGGGAGGGGCAAAATGGGGAACCCGAATTTCCCCTCGTGCTATAAATAGGACCCGCTCCGCTATCGCAATCGCAATCGAGGCCGAGAAAACCCTAATCCGCTCCTCCTCCTCCTCCTCCTCCTCGAGGTCGTCTTCCTCCTCTGCACCAAAACCAGAGAGATCTTCGCCCCCAATTTTGTCTCGCAGCAGCAGCTAACCTTGTGTTTCCATTGCAGACGCTCCCCTTCGTGCGTGTGTGTGTGTGTATAAAACCCTAAGCCCCTCTTCTCGCCAAGCTCGGAGGTACTCGCTCGCTCTCTGCTGTGAAACCCTAATTTTTTCTCCCACTTCGCGGCTTCCGTGGACGTGGGTTTCCGTCGGTCGTCTGGGGGTTTGTCTCGGGTTGACGTGTGGAGTTCGTGTTTGCAGGAGAAAAAATGGGGGATGCTAGGGACAACGATGCCTACGAAGAAGAGCTCCTCGACTACGAAGAAGAGGAAGACAAAGCCCCCGACTCCGTCAACGCTAAGGCCAACGGCGAGGCCGCCAAAAGGTTTGATTTTTTTTTCGTTTTTTTTTTTTTTTTTTTGGGGGTCCGTTCTAGTTCAGTTGCTGCTGTTGTTCTTGCTCGTTGAGAGGGGGGATTTAGTAGATTTGGGTCTCGTTTTGGCGTGGGATGAAGGGAAACGGAGAGTAGAAGCTGGAATTTCGGGGCTTTATATCAGTATGTGCTTTTGGGAGCGTGTCTAATTGGGTTTTCATGTGCCTAATGCCAGGGGATACGTGGGAATTCACAGTTCAGGATTCAGAGACTTCCTTTTGAAGCCAGAGCTACTTCGAGCTATTGTTGACTCTGGATTTGAGCATCCCTCTGAAGGCAAAGTTTTTTAAATGATTTGTTGCTCTTCTCTTTTATCTGAATATATCTCTTTTCGCCGCGTGTAAAGGTGTGTGTTTTCCTGTCGTGTGCTTTGGTTGAAGTGGATGGCTTTCTGGGGATGTTGTACTGGTCCGATTAAGTATTTAACCGGCATGCAATTTTAATTATAAAACCTGAGTAGCCATTTAAACGGTAACAAGCACATAAGAAGTGACAAAGATATAGCCATTAGATTTTAGAAGAATTATCTGTTGATTTGTTAGGTAAGAGGCCTTGAATTCAGAACAGGAGACCTTAATTGAGATTTTTGAGCTATATCTCAAGTATATTATTACATAACAAAAAGTTACAGGACAATCAGTAGAATCCCCCCCCCAAAAAAAAAAAAAAAAAAAAAAATGAAAGGACGTGTACATCAGATTAGACAAAATGATCTGTCAATTTGCTTGTAAGAAGCTTCAACCTCAAAATAGGGACTTAGAATGAGTCTTTCAAAAAGATATCTCTGTCTAGTTGCTGCTTCAATTTTTAACTTCATCCTCTTGAATTGCCTTACTTTTATTGGCTTTCCTGGTGAATGTTCTGCTTCAATGACTTTAATTTTGGTCTTATTTTCTTTCAGGTAATATAACATACTAAAGCCATTCTCTTGATTTTGGAGAAATAACGTGGTTTGATAAACCTTTCACTTGAAAGGTTCTGGGAGGTTATAATTTTACTTATCGACGGTTCCTTCCATCCAATTTTCTTTGGTTCTTCACCAGTTCAACATGAGTGTATTCCGCAAGCCATTTTGGGCATGGATGTCATTTGTCAAGCTAAATCTGGAATGGGAAAGACTGCTGTTTTTGTCCTGTCGACTTTGCAGCAGATTGAGCCTGTTGCAGGGCAAGTTGCTGCACTTGTCCTCTGTCATACGAGGGAATTAGCTTATCAGGTTCTTGCTAGATCTGAGATTGATTTATTTTTTATTGTTGTAAATTTTGTGGGCATCACATTGAAGTTTTCTAATGCTTATCTGCTCTGCAGATATGCCACGAGTTTGAGAGGTTCAGTGTATACTTACCTGATATCAAGGTTGCTGTGTTCTATGGTGGCGTCAATATCAAAATCCATAAAGACCTATTGAAGAATGAGTGCCCCCATATCGTTGTTGGAACTCCTGGCCGGATACTTGCTCTAGCGAGAGATAAGGACCTTTCTTTAAAGAATGTCAGGCATTTCATACTTGATGAGTGTGACAAGATGCTTGAATCGCTTGGTATGATCCTTGTCCTTTTATGTCTCTTAACTTGGTATGCTGGTCTACTTAATATTTTGCCGGGCCTTTTTTTATGGCTTACTTATTCATGTGCTTTTGCAGACATGAGGAGAGATGTGCAGGAGATATTCAAGATGACCCCACATGATAAGCAAGTCATGATGTTCTCAGCAACACTCAGCAAGGAGATCCGTCCAGTTTGCAAGAAGTTTATGCAAGATGTAATTTCTCGTGGCCAGTTATCGCTTCAATTTAGAAGTCTCTCTTCTGTTTTCCGAGCTACGTCCATGGGTTTTAAGATAGTCATAATTCAATTTGGGTGCTACAGTTGTCTTCTTGCACTGTCACATTATTTCATTGAGTCATCTTGTCGGAATCGCAGCTTGATGGTGGAAGAGTTGGTGAAAGTTGAGGATATTGAGATGCACGTAGTGACATGAGTTGATTGTCGAGGTCTTGAAGACCATTCAGTCTGTCCCTGCACTAGTTTTGCTTTGTTTAGTTGTTTCAACTTTGGCTGTGCATAGCTCAAGATGACCTTTTTAACTTTTTTCCACCCATAGAGGGGTTTGTCTAGCTTGGGGTTAGTTTTGCAGCCTCTTGTGGGATGGCTCCTCCTAGGTAGGATGTGTAAAAGGATTCTGGCACTTGCGTGGTACAGATTCTGAAAATCCAGCAAGGAGGCACCAGATGAAGCAAGACTAAGCGATCTGCTTCCATGAGTCATTAGCACTGGATTCTGTTAGCTTCGAGAAGGCATCTAATATTATTTTGCTATGACCTTTGTTCCTTTCAGCCAATGGAAATATATGTTGATGAGGCCAAGTTGACTCTTCATGGTCTTGTACAGGTATGAGTTGATTCTTTTTTTTTTTCCATTTAATCGGTCTGCTTTGTGTGAAGTAATATTTTAATTTGGAAAATTATTCAGCACTACATCAAATTGAGCGAAGTGGAGAAAAATCGCAAACTGAATGACCTACTTGATGCATTGGACTTCAATCAAGTTGTCATATTTGTCAAGAGTGTGAATAGAGCTGCCGAACTGAACAAGTTATTAGTGGACTGCAACTTCCCCTCGATATGCATTCACTCTGGCATGTCCCAGGAGGAGAGGTTAGTCATGGCGAGCTTCCTTTCACTAGCTCTTGTTTGCTTGTTAAATGTTGTCTTGGTGTATAGTTGTTATTTTTGTGGCCCTTGCTTTATACTAAGGATTTTGGGTGAGCACTATCAATGTGTGCCTGCGGAAGAGATCCTTGTGGTTCATTTACTGGTATGGTGCTTATAGAGCAGAGGTGGAGGTGTTTTTATGTATCTTTTCGATTTGTGACATTTTATTGTGTCTATAACAGATTGAGATGAGAACCTATCTAGGAGACACGACACTGTCAGTGTTATTCAAGACTTAAGACTTCTCATCACCTTTTTTTCACTATTGTCTGGGACATAATGGTGCTAGATGAGTTTTAATTTTGCCAACAGCCAACTCGCAGCAGCTCTAACATCCTTAGTAGCTTTTTAATCTTCACTCTCGATTTTTTATGTAATCTCAGATGCATTAGGAGCAATATCTGATTAGGTTTCTACACCGTGATGACAGTTCAGCTTTGGGAAATGTCTTCTCATTTGTGGAAAACTTTATGTGCTTAATGTAATGTTATGGGGGCCATATAACTTTATCTGCTGCATGTGAATTTCAAAATTTTTCTATCCAATTTATAGGTACTCGAGGCAATCGGGAATGTTAACTGGGTGGTTTTATTCTTGATCTTAAGGGAATGAGAAGCTTTTGTGGGCTTCATGTTAAAGAGCCATCATTTGTGGTAGTGCAAGACTAATGTGTTTTTATTTTTTTAAGTATACGGGAATGGTATGTATTTGTTGCTTGGGCTCTATTAGCATCATATCTTTTATTCTCTTACAGACTGCTACCTTAAGTCACCCTATAGGAAGCTGGTTGGCTTCTTACCCATTGACCTTTAAACAGATCAACTCTTAAGATATCCTTTGTCTAAGACTGTAACTAATGTTTAATGCATAGCCAATCTTGAGGATTGTCGCTAATGTTCCTTTCTTGAATGTGTATTTTATTATTCTTTTTCTGGCGTGAATATTTCACTTGTGTTGGTGTGATAATTCTGTTGCTGTTGATTTCAAGGACTAGCTTTTTTGGTGTAGGATTTAGAGGTTAGCATTGCCTGGTGTTTTTGTTCTCTTTCCTGTTGCTAATACTGTTGTGTGATTCCTTTTAGGTTTATTTGTTGGTTTAGTCTGCATAGACAATTTTGCATTGAGCTACACATGTTGCCCCTATGTTGTTTTTGTGAATGTGCACTGCTAAAGTGAATATTGGTATCAGTTGTGAAAAGCCTTCAACTAGTGTCGTTCTATTTTTGCCTTTGATGTTGGGAATGCTGTTTTGGTGTTCACCATGGTGTGCTAAGAAGTAATTGGCCTTAAGCTGAATTTAATGTGGTTGTAGGCTAACACGCTACAAGGGCTTTAAGGAGGGGCATAAAAGAATCCTGGTTGCTACAGACTTGGTTGGTCGAGGAATAGACATTGAGCGAGTCAACATCGTGATCAACTACGATATGCCAGATTCTGCTGATACTTATCTGCACAGGGTATGCTAGTGACTTTTTCAACGTGAAGTTTTATTTTTTGAACATATTCATAGTACTTTCAAAATGATATTCTGGGCCACTTAAATGACAGGTTGGTAGAGCTGGGAGGTTTGGGACTAAAGGACTTGCAATCACGTTTGTCTCCTCTGCCTCTGATTCTGACATTCTCAATCAGGTAGATTTGGTGTTCCTAGTCTTTCATTATCTTGATCCATAGGGATATGTTTTGAACTTGTTGTGTGGTTTCAGGTACAAGCACGATTTGAGGTCGACATAAAGGAGCTTCCTGAGCAGATTGATACTTCTACATATAGTATGTTTTCTTTTTCCCGAACTCATTCAGAAGCTTTGGTTTGTCAATTGATGATTACATGAGTGTCCGGTTTTAGTGTTGCATGATGTATTTTAGCATGTCTCAGCCTCACACTGTGGGACAGGCTGTTTTTTGATAGGCTTCTTTCCTTTCATTTTGAAATAAGTGTCGTATGCATGGCATTTGATCTCCTCTTTTATGAGTTTATATTGTATGAGTATGCTTTGTTGGGGTCAGAATTTCTAATGAGGACTTTTATGTATGATTTCCATTGTGCAGTGCCATCTTAAAGGATTGCTTGGCGATATCGAAGGCTACACTGTTCGCGGTAGACGGGTTTTGCTGCCAGAGGCATTGTGGGTTTTGTTCTTCGAACTTTCTGACAGACTCTTGCGTTGTGGAGAGAGTTGCATGCTTCTGGCGCTCGCCCTTTCTTTGAGGAATTTGTAATTTTTAGTATTAAGCCATCTCTACTCTGCTTTTATCATATATGCGGTGTGCCATTAGAGTTCGAGAACTATTTTTGACATTTAATTGCAGTAATACTTTAGTGACTTAGTCCTTAGATGTTATCCGTATATCTCGTTAATTCAGATCAAGTAGATGAGACGGTCCCAATTATTTTGGGATTACGGGGTTTGGCTCGGGGTCGTTAGGAGCCTGCTGAAAACTGACTGTTAAAACTTCTATTGCACAGCTGCATTTCCAACTTGTGAACTCAATCATGAAAGTGATGAGGTCATCTGTGAATGTCACATATTTGTTTACATTCTAGTGGAGTGATTCTTGGACTGCCCCGTCTGGGGTTACTTTTAGCGATTGGTTTCTTAGATTACTATGGTCATGGGATGGTAGAGAAAACCGTCATTCGACATTTGAAGATGATATGTTTTTCATTTTGCGGAAAATAAAATAATAAATGAATTGAAAAACGTTTTTTAAGAAATGATTGTATTATTTAGTATAATTGATCGTAAAAAATCATCCTCACCTTGGACATGTCGCCAGTAGTAGTCTGTTCAGGGTTTCAAATTCAATGTTGGCAACGAAACGTAAGGGTTGCTTGTTGCGAGACAATACCCGACACTTCATGGCATGAGCCAGTCCGAAGGCACACCTTTCTTTCAAGAAGTTTCTTTCATTATACGAACAATATTTTTATTTCATCCAATTTCGTGAGTACTATAAGTAATTGGTTTTTACAAAATATTTTTCAATTCTTCGTTCTTCATGAAATAAAACAGTGCTATGGTTGCTTTTTGAGATTTCACATCCTGGTCACCCTTTTCTACCGTTTCTATTTTCATGGTTGTTCCAAGTCCAACCTGGTCGTCGGTAGGGGGACAGGCTCACCACCGCCTACCATTGACTCTCATTGACTATCCTCGGCCATTGCATTGGTAACATCGTTTGGCGGTCGCTGGATGTCGGGTCGATTCTCTCGGATGTGTAAGCTTAGGTGGTTGCTAAATCCAAGTTGTTATTTGTCTAGTGTCTAGAAATTACGTCATAATCAGATGTCTTATGCAACATGCTATTGGATATGATGGATGTTATGGGTATGAATCAACTAAATTATTTTTCAAGTAGCAGTTTCATGTAGTTCTCCTTTCATTGTTTCCTTTCACTATGAGAAGGAACATGATATATATAACTTATTTCCCTAAAGTAATTTAACAACTTGGTGGATTATGTAAGATTCCCAAGATGGAACAACTCCTACGTGAAACTGATAGCATTTGATAGTACTAGAAAATTGCGCTTAAAGCGCATGCTTGTGTGTACCCCCAAAGAATAACCAAGTCGGCTCAGTGGTTAAAAACTATAGATTGAAGATATAAAATCTAATCAGGACAAGAAAATTAATTTGAACTTTCAAAAATTGGAATTTATGGAGAATTATATAGGTAAAATAGGATCTGGATGAAGCAAAAGGGACTCGAATCGTTTCATTTTGTATCACTCTATATTATATATAGAGAGAACGTAAAAAAGTAAAATTAAAATTTTTCAAACAAAGCTTTTGAAAAATGGAGTGGGTGTGCAGTGGTTAAGTCATGTGCAGAGTGATAATGAAATTTTTATTTTTTTTAGTAAAAGAACCAAAAGAGAGTTTAGTCATTTTGTCCGTCGACGCTCATCGTCGTGGCAACTCTATTTCATATAGCAAAGAATTACAAAAGCTAGACGTACTCAAACAAAAGGAATGGGATCATATGGAGTTAATGTAGAGTAATTAATGCGTGGATTTATAAGTGGACTTTCCTTAATCGTCCAAACGAGAAAAAGAAGGATTCGAGGCACTCCCTTTTTTTTGGGTAATAAATATAAATATAAAAGAAAAAAATAAAGTCAAACAAATCAATACTCGTAAAAAGTCAAAAATGTAGTTGGCAGAGAATATTCTTGTAACATATGGGTAATTAAATTTGCAGTAATTTATAAGCACAGATATTTTTCTTTTCTAAGTCATTGAGTCGACTACGTTGATTCTATATTGCTTCTCGGATTCCCGAGCAAAAATTGAGCTAACTGCAGGTTTAAGCACACTTCATTTTCAACTCTAAAAGCAGTCTCTCTTTTATGAAAATATTGTTCAAAAAGCCTTTAACATATTATACGGAGGCCAATTTATCCTAAACTTTTTAATTGTTCTAATTTAGTTCTAACTTTTTTGACGATTTGCCTATTTACTCATTAACCTTTCGACGATTTGCCAATTAGTTCTTCTAGGCAACTATTCATAAAATATGTTTAAGACTAAATTGGTAAATCTTCAAAGGGCTTAAGATTAAATTGATACAAAAAAAAAGTTAAGAATTAAATTGACAAATTATTAAAATTTTTAGAATTAAATGGGCATAATTGAAAGATTTAGGGTCTCTAACTTTTTGGACGATTATCCTCTTTTTCGAAATAGGTTTATGGTGGGCACAAAAAAGAGAGGATAGATCCAATGGGAATAATGAATTTTTTGAATAACCACGCTATGTAGGATGTGTATACCTACAACATAGGGTTTTTGGAGATCCACCGGTTCTCTTGTAGTAGAATCCTCCAGAACCATCGTGTTGTAAGGTGTGGGTTAAGTCCTGCAACGAGCGGGTCAGTGAATGAAGGCTTTCTATTAAGCAATGGACATGTTAGTTTTTTTGGGTGGTGCTGTTTCCATACCCTATATGATTAAATCCACCAAAATTTTACCAAAATAACAAAATCCCCCTAACCAATCGATTGTAAATTAAAGCGGCGGCCGGTTTCAATTTCCATTTAGGATTTAGTTGTCATGATTAAGAATTTCACATGTGTTGTTTTTGTTTATTGTAGGCAATATTTTTTCGTCTTTAATTTAGAATTTTACTTTCATAGAAATTAGTTTTGTTGAAAAGAAAATTGTCAAGAAACCTAATTCTATTCTATGTTGGTGAGCAAATTGAGACGCGTACCCTTAGAGTGCCAAAATTTGGTACATGGAGATATTTAAGTGCCAAAATCGGAGTAAAATGGATTAGTTAAGTATTAATACAAGAAAAAATAGTCAAAATTCTAATGACATTTTTTTGGTAAGACAAGCGTCGTTTTGCACGTTAACGTGGTTAGATAAGCCAAAATGATGTCGTTTTGCTTCGGATTTGAATTTTAATATAAATATTAATTAAATTAAATTAAAACCAAATTATTTATATAAAAAAGGACAAAAGATGAAGATTGTAGAATGCGAGGGCTCAGCCCTTGCCGTTACCTCTCCACCATTGCCGAGAAGGGCTAATGACAGTAGGGGAAGGGACAATTAGGGCTTGGCGACCTTGATTTGGGGTGAGGGTTAGGGGTGGAGTGGTTTCAAGTTCTTTATAGGTTCCGCCTAGAACCTAAAACCCGGAACTTACCTTGTCACAGGTTCCAAGGTCGGTTTTATGGTCCAACAGGTTTTTTTTTTTTTTTTTTTTGGTTTCATTTTTAGTTAAACAAAACAAAAATGAACATAATAATAATAAACAAGCTTATCATTCATCAAAGAGACTATAAAATGAACAAAACTATCAACAAAAGAAAATGAATTGTTGGCAAGGAATTCAATTAATTAAAAGTAGGGGTGAACGGTTCCGTACAGGTTCCATATGAAACTTGAAACCTATTCGTTGGAACAAGTTTATCATTTTTTGGAACTTGAAACCTACCTTGAATATCTAAGAACTTGGAACCCATCCTGTCATAGATTCCAAGATCTACCCATGTTCCACTTATTTTATTATTATTATTATTATTTGAACGATTACAATTCACCAGTTATAACTTATGTTTAAATACATGAAAAAATGTACATTAATAAAGTAAAAATCTTAGTCATAAAATGAAAACTCAGACTAGTGCTTCTAGATTATACACTCATCATCAAATATCATGGAATATCAGAAAATCGCATGGAAACATAGATCAAGAAATTTTTTAAAACTTGTTATAAGTTCTAGGTTATAGGTTTTAGGTTCTAGGTTTCAAGTTCCTCCAACTAAGGGCCTGTTTGGTAACCATCCCAACAAAGTGCTTGGGATTCTGATTTTTTGTTCCCGAAATCGGTTTGGGACGAGAATCGCGTTTGGTAAAATTTTTGTTCCCGGGACCAAATTTGTTCCAGGGAACAGATCGGGAAGAGAATCAAGAATAAAAAAAAAGTTGATTCTTGTTCCGGGAACAAAATTGAGAATCAAAACTACTCTTCTTCTCTTTTCTTCTTCTTCATCGACCGCCATCCCCGCCACCGTTGCCCGCCACCGCCTGCCGTCGCCCGCCGGTCCCCGCCGGTTGCCGCCGCCGCCGCCGGTCGCCGCCGCCCGCCGCCGGTCGCCGCCGCCGCCGCCGTCCATCGCCGCGCCGGTCGCCGGCCACTAGTCCGCGAGCCCGGCCACCGGCGAGGCTCGGCCTCACCGGTGGCCGGGCGGGCCTCGCCGGTGGCCGGGCGGGCCTCGTTGGGGCCGGGCGAGGCCCGCCTAGCCTCGACGAGGCTCGCCCGCCCTCGGTGGCCGGGCGGGCCTCGCCCGGCCCCGGCGAGGCGGCCTAACCACCCGGCGAGGCTCGCCCATCCCCACCGATGGCCGGGCGAGCCCTCGCCCGGCCCCCGGCGAGGCGGGCTTGGCCATCGGCGAGGCCGAGCCTCGGCGAGGCTCGGCCGACGAGGGCGGCGATGCTCAGGTGAGGTTGCCGGTCGGCAACCGGCCTAAAGAAGAAGAAGAAGAATAGGGAGAAAAAAAAAAAAAGGAAAAAAAAAAGGAAAAAAAAAAAGGAAAGAAAAGAAAAGAAAAATATAAAAATTATTTAAAAATTAAAATAAATTAATTTGGAACGGAATCAATGAACACGTTACCAAACACAATTTTATTCCGAGAATCGAAATTTTGTACGATTACCAAACGCGTTTTTTTTACTCGAATCGGTTCAGGAACAGAATAAAAAAAATAATCACTTCTTGTCGAATCTGTTTCGAACGTAATCGTTACCAAACGCGTTCTAAGAATCTTGAACCTACCCATTGAAATAGGTTCTTCATTTTTTTTGAATCTGAAATCTACTCTGTATACTTTGAAACCGGGAACCTATAGGTTATTGGTGCAGTTCTCAAGTTCCATGTTCTACCTTGGAACCATGCTCACCCCTAATGAGGGTTGTGAGCCCTCGCCTTCAGCAATCTTCAACTCTCTCTCTCTCTCTCTCTCTCTCTCTCTCAATTAAATAATAAAAATATATAATTTATTTTATTAATATTTATATTAAAATTCAATAAAGAGGCAAGCAACGTTGTTTTGGCTCTTCTTTGCTGACTCAACTCTTCAGCAAGTCATATAGGCAAATTATATTATTAAAAAATGGCCACATAGGAGGTCGCCGGACTTAACATTCAACTATCCTAATTTTCAAAAAAAGTAGCACTTAAATGTATTTTTCATCGTGTCCCAAAAAAAAAATGTATTTTTCGTAACTTTTAGCGCTTAAGTATCATTCTATGCCAAGTTTTGGCACTTGTACTGTTCTTTTGCCCATATGAATGGGTCAATCGTCAAGTAGAATGTATACAGATTTTGACATAGATGATTTCTTAACATAATCACTTGTTTATAAACTTACACTTTTATTGGGTATTTCACCATCAAATATTTCCTTATCAATCGTTATTTATATACATATATATAGTGGGATCATAGGATGAAACAGAAAAGAGACCGTCTTGAAAAATTTTCCAAATTATAATTAAAGTTACTTTTTCAAATGTGAGACTTTAAAAGGCAAAATTTAATTAAATCAATTGCACAAAAATAGATTTTTTAAAATCATTGGATGAATAGAAAGTGATATCATCGATGAGCCGTTTAAAAAAATGTCAAAATGTCTCATTATACATAACTTTTTCACGTCAATGTTTTTAGTGTAATCCTATATACTCCAATATTGTCTTTACATGTTATGTGTAAAGATATCTACTACTAGTAAGGAAAAAAAAATTATTTGATTTAGTAAATTAAGAGAGTTGATAAACATTTTCTTGGAAATATCTCTTTTCGATAAAACTTATTTCAATGGAAGTAAGATTTAAAAAGAGAAAAGAAAACATACCGCCCTTTAATATATGTGGGATACCACATTAAACAAAAATGAAACATGTGAAATGCTTAATTAGAATAACCAAATCCTAAACAGAAATAGAAATAAATAAATAAATAAATAAATAGATTAGATGGGGTCACCGTATCGAATTACATTTAAATGATTGAAGGCAATTTATTTATTTATTTTAGTGAAAATAAGGGTCGATGTAGTCATATATATAGGGTGGAGATATGGTAGCCCACTCTCTTAACAAAACTTGATTCCGATTCAACAAATGAAGTAAATCTCCCAGTGAGCCATTTAATGCCCAAGTGTCATTTACATCATATGATCATATAATCATATGATCGAAGTATCCAAATTTGCTGGTTAATCTGCCCCTTAAAGTATGAACGATTTCGACCTATTGGGAATAATCTAACATTTTCCCAATTAAGGAAAGGAGAATGTTGCCAAAATTGGATATTCATCTCACTTTTGAGAAAATATCCAAAATGAAGAAGGAAACTAATCAGCGAAAATAAGACATATTGGAAATAAGATAATGTTTTAGGCATCCACGAATTAACAAAAAAGGGCATAAAAGATCTGGTAAGCATCAGATCATATTAGAAAATAGGATCTAACCTCGTAAAAGGAAAGTTGTAATTCTTGCCTTCCATGTTTCATTTTCCTGGTTATTCTCTAGGACGAGTCCCCAATAAATCTATAGAGGAAGAACGAAGAAGAAGCACGTAAAAATTTCTCAGTTTCTTCTCGATACGATCATGGTGAGATATGTTTCGAAATGTCTCCCATCTCTCTGTCTCCTATCTCTATCCTCAACCCCATCTCCACCCATCTCTACTTTTCTTGCATTTTGCTAAATGATTTTTCTTTTTTTTTTTTTTTTTTTTTATTCTGGCAGGGATTTTTGGCTGGTATCGTGATTTTATGTGTAGCTTCGACAGCGTTTGGAGCTCGTGGTGCATATGGAGATGGCCTCAGCGTGTTCAATGTTTTGGATCACGGTGCCAAAGGAGATGGCAACTGTGATGATTCCCAGGTAAGTCCTCTAAGATATTTTCAATTCTCGTACATGCAGGGATCTCATAGAATTTTTATTGTTTTATTTTAATTGGTCTTTGATCGTTAAGCTTTTACTTGTTTAAGATATGAGGAGATGCGAGAATAGGTGTGTCGATCCTAAAGTTGCGAGACTTTCGGGTATGCTCGAAAAGAAATAATCTGTTACTAGAGTGAATCGAAGTGTGAAAAGTAACCACACATCCAGTTCTTATAGAATGTGATTGGACCTGTCAAAATGGGCCATAGACCCATTTTTAACTCATATTTGATGAGCTGAGTTCTTAGAAATGCCATTTTTGAGTCATAAATATATTTAAATTGATAAAGTCTAAAATAATATAGGTAAAAAATGAGTTCTCAACTTACTTAGATCTAATGTACTCCTATGACTCTTCAAATTCTCTTGATTGTTAGATCTCGCATTTAGTCAAGATTCGGTAGATATAAGAACGTTTTAGCAATATAAATCGATTGGGTCAAGTATGGGTTGGTTGTAAATTGCTAGATTTACATTGTATGGAAATTTGTCAATTTGTGTTGGATCATTTCCGACTTGACCCAATGCAATAATTAACTCTTTAAGTTTTCACCTTTTGACTTTCTATAATCCATCCTTTTTGGTAAATTTCCCTTTAAATTTCTGTACTCGAGAGTTCTATGGAAGTACAATCTTTTCTAATCGTGACTCCATGCATTAGCCTCTAAGATGCCCAATTATAAAAAATTTCCGAGATCATATTTTTTGAAGAGCTCGCCAAAAGAAGTTGAGAGAAAATGTAGATTTAAGCTAAACTCTAATGTTAATATGAAATTACTTCGACGAAGAGAATTCAAGATTAGGGGATGCGACATAACATACTCAATCAAAACACCATATGTATAATTCACTTTTTATTTTGCTAAAATTAATCAAAGGATTGACCTAATACTCATATACCCTATTAAGATTCGATAGGTGGTAAGTTCGATCCCCATTATCTCTTTTCCCTTGTAAAACCTATCAAACCCTGAAAAGACACTAAATGAAAGCTACATTATTTGCTTTATTTATCTTTTTTTTTTTTTTTTAAAAGAAACTCAAACCCTCTATGAAGGTTTTATTTACTAATATTACATTAATGACGAACTAATTTGTGTGTGTGTGTGTATTGAAAGGCCTTCTTGAAAACGTGGGAAGCAGCATGTACAGGTGACCAAGCAGGACAAACTCCAACAGTTGTGGCTCCTGCTGGGAAATCATTCTTACTCCATCCCCTCCATTTTCAAGGCCCTTGCAAATCCGCCGCCATCAATTTTCAGGTATTTGGGAAAATAAATAAATAAAAAAGAAAAGAAAAGGCTAGAGATGGCCATAAAAAGCCAATTGTTTGTTTTTTTTTATATTTATATATTATGAACATTTTTCTTTTATGAGGTTTCAATTTATTCAAGTTGTCTTAATACATTTTATGGGGCTGTTCTCACAGCCATTCTCAATATCATGGAATTCAAAATCACCTCTTAGGTTAATTTTAGTTAAATTGTTCCTTAATCAATACGAGATAGTCAACTTTAGATTGGGTAATTGGATGGGCGGAGCCACTGCTCCGTTTTAGACTGGAGTGAACAGAAAAATGGGCCAACTTGGACAAGCAAATTTCTTGGGCTCGACTTGCCCACGTCGGCCGGCTTGGCCCAGTAAAATTTACATGGGAAAATTAGTATTTTTCTTAATCATGAGAGAGATTTTTGGCTCAATTCGCCATAGATCAAATCCTCTCAGACTGTTCAAAATAAAAGATAAAAAATAAAAATGAATTTTAATTTCCCAGCAATCTTGGCTAATCGTTTCATTGAATTATCAATTCTTCTGGGGATTTGAATTAATTTTTTTTAATAAAAAACAGGTTTTGGGGAATGTCACAGCGCCCGCCAAAATAGAGAAGTGGAAAAATTGTGAATCTCAGAGCTGGATTCTCTTTTCGAAGATCACCAATCTGACGGTGAGTGGGGAAGGGAGTGGCTTCATCGACGGTCGTGGTCACATTTGGTGGAGCAGAGCCAAGTCCCACATCCTTCCACATGATGACAGTGACGACCGTTGCCAAAGACCTAAGGTCAGTCCCCTCTTTTTATTTCATTTTTAATTAGCAAATATGGTTTTTTTTTTTGGGTTTTGTTCCCTTGAAAAAATAAAAAATAAAAATAAAAAACACTAGTACACCATTTATCATTTAAGTCTACAATAAATTAATTTTATATAAAAAATTGCATTTACATTGATTCTTAATAAATATAGCACCTGAAGCATACAAGTTCAGCATTTTGTTCATAACCAGATCCATCGTGACGGTTGATTATGTGAAACCTCACTTAAGGCCCGTCGATCTGGATCCAAACAAGAGTCTTTTGCCAAATGGACGGACCTGCCAGAATTAAAACCGAAAGGGTTTTCTTTTCTTTCTCTCTCTCTTTCCTTTCTTGACTTGATCATGGGTGGAATTTTGCAGGGATTAACCTTTTTCCAAATGGAGAACCTTGAACTCAGTGGGCTCACCCATTTGGACAGCCCAAGGGCCCACATAAGACTTCAGAACTGCACTTCTGCAAAGCTCACTTCCCTTCTAATCCAGGCCCCTGAAGACAGCCCCAACACCGATGGGATCGCCATTGGTCACTCAAGCCACATCCAAATCCATGACTCCACCATCAGAACTGGTAAGCCCACCATGTTCCGTCTATTTCGTGAAAAAATAAATAATTTAAAAAATATATTTTTTTAAATATGATTGCTCATTTCATTTGAAATAATCAATTAATGATTGATGTTTTCATTACTGACGCCAATTTCTGTCTAAATTTTTTCGTGGGACGATGTAAATATTTTTCATTCATTCGTTTTTTTAAGGGATGTGGACGATTAATTTTAAGAAAATATTTTTCTAAATCATTTATCTTCCACAAAACAAGTTGGGCGTTTTGACTTAAATTTCCATCATTTTGTTGAGTTTTTGACTACCCTGGTGAGCTAATGAGAATGTGAGCAGGTGATGACTGCATTGCCATCAAGGGTGGGACCTCGTTCATCGACGTCAACCGCGTTAAATGCGGGCCTGGCCATGGAATTAGGTTTGCAATTCTTCCTCCTCATATCATAGATCCCCACAAATTCTTTGTATCTTATTTACTTCGACCCAGAATTCTCGGCCTGTCGTTTGGCATACCGTGTATTAAGTGAGGATAAATCTCGTAAACAAACCATGTTTGAATGTATCGAAAACAGAGATTGCCAAACAACGAAAATGAAGTATAAATGGTAGTTTAGTATTATGATTTTAACCTTCCAAAAATGTTATTTGATACCCTTTTCCAATGACATTATTGAAGTCCTTTTCTTGCTGAGTTGAGTGCATACAAATCAATCACAGTGTGGGAAGCCTAGGGTACGAAGGATCATACGAGACGGTGGAAGAAGTCAATGTTCGAAACAGCGAATTTAAATCATCTGATAATGGCGCGAGGATCAAGACATGGGAGGTCAGTTGGGATACATTAATTTTCAGTAATCAATAACACAATTAGGCATAACACAAATTTTAATCATAATACCCAAATTGACGTCTGTATTAATTTGTATTAATTATTTTCTATTGAATTAATCATCTTTATTTTGTGTTGTGTAGGGTGGATCTGGCTATGTTAGAGGTATCCATTTCGAAAATATTGTTGTTTCTAATGCTCGTAACCCAATCATAATCGACCAGAATTATTGCGACGGTGAAAAGCAGAAGTGCAAGGTAAACACCATGTTTCCAGTAATTGCTTGCATGGCTCTTTAGGGAACTTTATCAACTAGTTACCATCATAAGTCTATTTATATATCATGCATTAAAACAGCAGAATTTGTGATCCATGTTGTGTCACGTTCGAACCACGATTGCAGATAAGGTCGTCGGTAGTGAAGGTGAGCAATGTGACGTTTCGAAATGTGCGAGGAACTTCGGGGAACCAGCCGTCGATCAAACTGCAGTGTGCGGGAGGCATAGGTTGCACGAACATCGTGCTAGACCACGTCAAACTCAACCCTCTGGAACCTGGGGAGAGGAGCCACGCCGATTGTGAGAACGTGGTCAATGGTAATTTCAACGACGTTGACCCTCATGTGTCTTGCCGCACTTCGAAGGGTTAATTGTTTTAGCTGATGGCATCCATGCAATAAGTTGACCGAGGTGGTTTTTATTTTCCGGTCCAAAAATCAAGATAGGTTATATGGTTAATTTAATCAGACTTATATGTGTCTGGTGGTCGAGATGACTTATGCAATCTTTGTGATTCAGGGAATGGAGGTACTAGAGTTGATGGTCGGGTGAAACTATTTTCATTTATACCCGAATAACACACGCCTCTTTTTGTCTTTGTATAAGTACATTTGTTTTGTTGACTTCTACTTTTTTGGTAGGAATAGACCCATTACATCAATATAAACGTAAGTACACGAAGAAAGAGCTCCTCCAATTAAGATCACCGGCAATGCTAAAATAGATAGTGCTAGAATTGGAGACTTGGTTTGTAAATCATTTTTATTAATGAGTTTTAGTATCTTTAGCCAGCGGTACACTATATGCAATTTGAGTATTCAAATAGTGATGTGATACCTCTTTCATATATTAATAATCACATAAGCAAAGATTTCAAGGACAATTGGAGTGTAAAAATCACATGATTACGAGACATGGGTGAAATAGTAGTTGGAATTCATAACTTATATAGGAAAAAGATAAAAAGGATGAGATGCATCTTTCCAATTCCCCCCATATATTTTTCTTTCGGGAAAGAAGGGAATACTGGAGTATGCGGCAGGGAGTCCCACCTCTTGAAGGTATTTTTCTCTTGTCATTTCTGCCTTGAGCCTTTTAAGGACTTGTCCAAGTTGAGAATTCTTCACTTATATAGAAAAAGATAAAAAAGATGAAATGCTCAACATTAAAATTGAGATGTACTATGATACCTATTAAAAAGAGGAAAAAATACCAGATACCCGCCTCATTTTCTTCACTCGATTACAACTTTTCTCTTCTCTATTTTTTAAAATACCGTTCTGCATATTAAGACAAACTACATTATCCAAAAAATCAAATTACCCACCCTTATTAAATTGTCTCACCCTAACTCTAAAATGACTAACCACAAACCCATAACAAATCTCCAAAGCCACTCGCCACCGCCGAACGTGATTACCTATCACAGGCACCGCAGCGTTGCTCTCCGGCGGGAAGCCTACTGTGGGATCGTAAAAGGACGTGGCGACCTCACGTCTCGGTTGACAAGGGTGTCCCTCAAACAATGACCAAGTCAATCCATGGTTAAAGATGTAAACTGAAGACGTAAAATCTGTCAGGAAGAAGTCCAACATGTACCTATAAAAGGTTGATTATACAAAGAATGTATAGCGTGCGTTATTATAATTCCACTGGATAGTAAAAAGAAACAAATTTGAGCTGCAATTGAAATGCATTCAAACTTGCAGAAAGTGGAGTTCATGGAAAGTAATTGATGAAAATTTTTTGGTAAAATATGATTGTGCTCTTTGCTAAAATAAGAAAAACGGACTCAAATCATTTCGTTTAGTGGAATCGATTAATAATTAGATTTTATATCTTTCAAGTAAAAGAATAACGGGGAGTTTAAGTCATTTTAGTTTGTTGACATTCGTTCTTAGGAAAATTACCAAAATAGTCTTAAACCTAGTGCATTTTTTTTTTCAATTCAATTATAAACCTTTTTTTTTTGTCAATTTAATCCTATACGTTTTGCATTTATGCCAATTTAGTCCATTTGACCAATTTTGGCTGATCGCTCTAGTTGTCCAGCTGACACTAATGTGTCAGTATTTTTATTTTTATCTCTCTCTCTCTCTCTTCCTTTGGTTAGTACAGCAATCGGCCAGAGGCTGGGTCTAGCGAGGTCAACCTCGCCGGCCACTCCCTCCCTCCCTCCCTCCCTCTTCCTTTGGTTAGTACAACAATCGGCTAGAGGCTAGGGCTAGCAAGGTCAACCTTGCTGGCCACTAGGGAGGCTCGCCCTTGCCCAACCTCGGCCACCGTTGGTGAGGCCTTGCCGTCTCTAGCGAGGTTGAGTCTCGCCCTCATCCAACCATGGCGAGGCTCACCCTTGCTAGCGGTGGCCGAGGCTATGGGAGGGCGAGCCTCCCCATGGTAAGGTCGACTTTGTTGGCCAGAGGAAGAAGGAAAGAAAAAACAAGAAAAAAAAAAAAATTAAAAAAATTGACATGTTGGCGTTGGTCGGATGATTGGCATCCACATCAGCATTGATTGGCCAAAATTGGTAAGATGAATTTTATTGGCATAAATGTCAAAGGTTTATGATTAAATTCAAAAAATTACAATAAGTTTATGTCTATTTTGGTAATTTTCCCCTCATCCTCAAGGTAGCTCTACTTTTATATACAAAGAACTACACGAACTAAAAATAATCACACAAAAAAATGGGATTATATGGAGTTAAAGAATAACCAGCAACGTTACCTGATCACACTTCTTCAGGAGTCCGCCATTCAATTGCAGTTGATGGGAATCTATTCACCAGGCAGCTTATCGTACTAAGCACATTAGCTAGGATTATCCTAGCAATACCAGCACTAGAGATAATTTTTCAGGCCGTCTCTAGTAATGTTCTGTTCATCAATTCTGCAAATTATTGTGATTTACTGGCACTAGTGCAATGTTTCACTATGCCCTCTTTCATGCAGAATGTATTTGCCAGCAGGTCATTAACTGGGTATTTAGCTCTTTTCCTTTGTCTTTACAGGACCGGCTCAAGAGAGATGACAAGATCAAAACCATACTAATTCTGGTCGTACCAAGCGTGATGACAGTATTGTTCATCGTGATATGCATCTACATACACATTGAGAAAGTGCCGGGGAAGAGAAACAAGAAGGACACCGACAAAGAGAGCCAATCGAGGCAGGCTGCAAACATTCCAAAGATGTTCACCTACAAGGAGCTAGCGAAGGCCACTCACAACTTCAAAAAAGGAGAACCTGCTTGGTATTGGTGGTTTCGGAAGCGTTTACAAAGGGTTGATCTCAGATCCCCCCGGTCCAAATAGCTGTGAAAAAGATCTCGGCAACCTCGAACAAGGTCTGCTTCTATACCCGTATCACGTCCTTTTAGCAAATTTTCTTGAACATGGTCCTGTCGATAAGATCTAAACATTACGGAAACATATTGCTGGAACAATTTTGTATTTCACTTTTGTTCATATTCATCACTAATCACCACAATTGTGAAGATCCTTTGTGAAGAAGTTCTTGATTTCACTATCTGCCAATTAACTTAGGGCAATTTTTCAACCTCAAATTCAACAGGTGAAAGAGAGTATTTGGCGGAGATATGCACCATTGGGAGGATGAGGCACAAGAACATAGTATAGCTTTGAGGTTGGTGCCACGAGGGGGAACAACTTCTACTAGTTTGCCAATACATGGCCAATGGTAGCCTTGACCGCTTTATTGGCAAGCAATCCCTTGGCTAGGAGACTCGATACGAGATTCTGACTGGCTTGGCGTCAGTGCTGCTCTACCTCCACGAAGAATGCGGAAACCCTGTGGTCCACCGGGATGTTAAACCCAACAATGTCATGCTGGACTCGAGCTACAATGCTTGCTTGGGTGACTTTGGTCTCGTGAGGCCTCTCCAGAACGAAGTTTCAGTCACGACCATTCTTTCGAGCACCCCCAAGTACCTAGCCCTAGAGGTGGCATACACAGGGAAGGCCACACTAGAGTCAAATGTGTACAGCTTTGGGATGGTGGTCCTAGAGGTGGTGTGCGGGAGGAGGTCAAAGGGAATCATGGAAGAGAACAGCTTGGAGGATAATGTAAGGGGTCTCTACGAAGGAGGCTCACTCTTGGAGTGCGTGGATGGGAAAATGGGAGGCCAATTTGAGGAGGAGCAAGTGAAGAGGGCACTGGTAGTTGGTCTTGCTTGCCTACACCCGAACTCTGCGTTTAGGCCAAGGATGCGAAAGGTGGTCCAGATTTTCCTGAATCCAAACGAGCCACAGATGGAGTTGCCTGAGTCCCAACCCAGCAGGGTCTACGTGCCGGTCTCGTTCTCAGGCTTGACCACCACTGGCTTCTCCTCTAGGACCAAGTCCGCCTTCTGTCCCTTGCAGCTCGATTCACTACACGAGATTGAACTCGAGAATGAATTGGGGACGCTAGAGTTGTGATGATGCCATCTAGAGACTATTGGAAAATTTCGAGCGGTTCATGTTTGAATTGTACAAGATTTTCTTTTTGAGTACTTATTATGTTACACATGTTGTGTAGAATGAATATTCTCATAAAGCTAGGTGTTTTTACATTCCTCAAGGGAAACGACAGACGTACATTGTTTGACACCTCGTGGCAGGAGCTATATGGAGCATACAAAGAAGAAGACCCACTTGAATCGGGAATAGTTTAGATATGTCGATTTGCATTTTTTTATTATTATAAAATTCAAGGGTCAAACTAATCTAGTGAAAGTAAAATGGTTAAAATCATGAAAATCCCTAAACTGATATATCCATGATAAATTTATCTAAAATAATTCTTTAATCATAAAATTCCCTGGCTTATTGAAAACGTTGGAAGCAGCGTGTGAATGTGACAAAGCAGGACAATGTCCAAAACTTGTTGTTCCTGCTGGGAAATCACCCTTAGTCCATCCCCTCCATTTTAAAGGGTCCTTGCAAGTGCCCCGCCGTCGATTTTCAGGTACTAAAAAGATAATAAAAAAACTAATTGGAAAAAATTTAAAAGCCAAGAAGACCCAAGAGATGGCCATAAAAAGTTAATTATTATTTTTTCTCTTTATTGTTATTTCAATTGTTTCGCGATCAAGAACAATTTCTGCTGTTGAGATTGTCTTTACATTTTTAAGGATGTTCTCATGGAAATTTTAGTACCAGGAATACAATAGCCTTTCAAGTTAATTTTAGACTTCGTTCATTTAGTAGAAAATGTAATGTTTCTGAAAAATATTTTCTAGGAAACGTTTCTTCTAGAAAAATGCTTAAATCTGAAAATAAAGCGAAAAATATTTTCCGCTGTTTCGTGAGAAAAATCTTTTCCTTCATGAATTACTTTTCAATAATTTTTATTATTTTTTTTTATCGATTTTTTTAATTTTTTTAATTTTTTTTCTTCTTCTTTTTCAGCCACGACGACCAATCACAAGTGAGCTCGAATCTTGCCATAAGCCGACGAAGACCCAACTTGCTGGATACAAGTGAGGTTGAGCCTCGCCAGATCTGATGAGCTAGGTGAGGCTCGAGCCCCGCCTCACTCATAGGATCTAGCAAGTCCTGAGCTCACTCGAGGTTGTCGACCAAGCTTGGGCGAGGTGAGGCACAACTTTGCCGGCTTGTGGTGAGGCTTAAGCTCACCTATGGTTGGTCGCCGACCGTCGCTGTGGCTGGCCACCACCGAAGAAGAAGGAAAAAAAAAAGATAAAAAGGAAAAAAATTTAAAAATTTTAAATTTTGAATTTTTTAAAAAGTATAAAATAAAAATAAAAGGAAATGATGTTGGGTGAAAAAAAACTGCTAGGTTTAGAAGTGAAAGAAATAGGATGGAAAATGTTTTATGCTTTCAAAAAGTGAAAAACATTTTTCTATTTTAGAAAACTTTTTCTATCGATGAAAAATATTTACCAATTCATATTCCGTTAAACGAGTGCTGAAAAATCAGCAAAACGTTTTCTTAGAAATTATTTTCCACGAAATAAACAAAATCTTAGTTAGACAATTTTAGACCTGACCAAAGTGAAGGGCTAGATGGGTTGACTTGGACAAGCAAAAATGTTCTCAAGCTTTATTTGACCCACTTTGGCCCGCCCAAGCCTGATTAAATTTATGTGAAAAAATTAATACTCTCTATATGGAGTGATTTTAGGCTGTGACTTATCTATTGATCAAATTCCCTCAATTTATGAAGGTAATACTGCTCATTATAGAAAAGGAGAGTATCAAAATATGTAATACGAGTTTATTGATTTTATGTAATGTGTAATATTACGAGTCCCAACAATCTTTTCTAATTGTTTTATTGATTTATCAAATTTTGAGAACTAATTTTTTTTTTTTGTCGGTGAGAACTAAAAAATTTAAAAACTTAAAATAAAACAGGTTTTGGGGAACATCACAGCGCCCACCGAAACAGAGGAATGGGAAAACTGTTAATCTAGAGGCTGGAGGCTTTTGCTTTCTGGATATCATTAATCTGACGGTGGGAGCCAGCGTGGAGTCACGACGATCGTGGTCATAATTGGTGGAGCAGAGTCAAGTCCAATCTCTTTTCACGCGATAACAACCACACTTGCCGAAGCCCTAAGGTCAAAACCCTCTTTTTATTTTCTTTTTATTTGGCAAATATTTATTTTTGTTTTGTTTTGGGTCTACAGGATAAATTATAAAAGACTGCATTTACATGACTTCCTAAAACATACCAACCAACCAAAATGAAAAAAAAAAAAGTTACAAGAAATTAGAAGAAGATTTTTCCATTTCCTTACTAGCTATTACTCTGTACACTCGATGCATGTGAGTTCAATGTTCTATAATCGATGATAGGCTGTGTATGATTGGATCTATCACAGTTGTTGATTACATAAGCTTTAGTTGGAGCTATCGATCTAGATTCAGGCAAGAGTTTCTCCTTAGATGGACCCATCGAGATTAAAATATGTGCCGGATAGGGTTCATGAGGCATTTTTGTTTCTAGGAAAAATTTTTCTAAATCATTCACTATCTGTGAAATAAGTTCACCCTTAGACTTTATTTATTTCCCAAAAATTAAATAATTTAAAAAATATTTTTCTAAAGCTGATTGTTTATATAACTTGATATAATCATTCAATGAAATATATTTTATTATCGACATAATTTATGCTCGAAGATTGTTGTGGATGATAAACATATTTTTATTTCATGTATTTTTATAAGTAATACCAATAATTACATTTTAGAAAAATATTTTTTAGATTATTTATTTTTCACTAAATAAATGGAGTCTCAATCCTCAAATTCTCATTATTTTGTTGACTTTTTTTATAGTTCTGTTGATCAAACGAAAATGTGGGCGAGCGATGGTGAATGTCACCATCAGTGGGTCCTCGTGCATCAACATCACAGGCGTTCAGTGTGGGACCGACCATGTGATTAGGTTTGCGTATTCAACCCAAATGAAAATGGTACGAGGATCAACACATGGGGGCGAGCGATGGTTAATGTCACCATCAGTGGGTCGGTGTACATTAATTTTCACTAACTAATAACAAAATTAGGCAAAAGAAAATATGCTTATACCCAATTCATGTTTGCACTAATATATTTTATAGTGAATTCATTATCTTTATTTTATGTCATGTAAAGTGGATCTAATTATCCATTCACAAATATTACTATTTCCTATGCTCATAACCTGGTAATAATCAACCGGGGCTATTGTGATGATTAAAAGTATTGTTATAAGGTGAAAAACTATGTTTTTAGTTAGTGCTTTGCATGTATTATTAGGGATCTTTTAAAGTGCCGATGTGTGCTTGTATGGTTGCAATCATAAATCTACATATGAAAAGCATTGAAACAGTAGAACTTGTAATCCATGTAATGTCTTATTCAAGTTGCAATTACATATAGTGTTGTTAGTGAAGGTAAACGACGTGACACATCGAAATGTGGGGGGAACTTTGGGGAACAAACCGTCGGTCATGTGACATTGCACTGGAGGAAACAAATTGCACGGACATCGTGATGAAGCACATCAACCTTGACTCTTCGGAACTCAAGAAGGGGAGCTACATCGATTGCAAGAACATCGTCAAATCAAGTTTCACTTCTATTGATCCTCCCATTTCTTGCCACACTTCGTAAGGTTAATCGTCGTAGCCAACAACATCCCTGCAATAAGTTGACCAAGGTAGTTCTCTTTTCTCGACCCAACATCAAGATAGGTCATATCGTTAGTTTTATCAAAATAATTTGTGCGAGTTTTGTATTTCATGAAATGGGTGTTAGAATTGATGTTCGGGTGAAATTATTTTCATGTCCCTTTTCATTTTAAAACGCATCCTTTTGAGTCCTTCTATAAGTACATTTGTTTTGCCAACTTCTACGTTTTTGGTAGAAATAGAACTATAACATCAATATAAACACCAGTGCATAAAAAAGAAGCTCTCCAAGCAATGTTGTCAGTGATATTATTATTGTAAAAATTGATAGTGTTGACATCTGAATTTTTTCGACAGGCGCCCGAGAAAATTTTATTAAGTACGAAAGATTGCAAAGACTTAGGTCAACTCAGTTTGACCCAAGATTGACCCTGACTCATTAGGCCCAGACCGATAGAACTTGAAGCAATCAGGCCATAAAACCGTGGCCCCCTATCTTTAGCCACGATTCCCATACCACATGACTCACGCTCCCATTAGTCAATGTTCTCACTATTCACAATTATCACTTGGGTGTCTATTTCTTTTGGTCATGTGGCGCAAGGATACAAAACCCTAGCGAAGACAAAGGCATCTCTTTCCCCCTCGAATGTCTTGTTGCGCTCACCGTGGGGTCAGGGCGAAAAACAGAGCTGTCTTTGGAATTAAAGAGCTTGCACGTTCAAAAGCAGAAAAGGACGGTCACAAGGAAAATAGGTCTTATTCTATTCCAAAATATCTTAGAAGAAGGACAGCACAGTTTTTCCCTAGGCCAATTCTTTTTTTAATGGACAAGCCTAGGCCAATTCTTCCTAGCCTTATCTCGGTCACTTTCATTAGCTAGCAATGACCCCTAGTCCGCCATTACCGGCCACCGACGAGTCTTCTTTTTAAGAACAGAGCAAGAATTGCGGCCTCTTTGGGCGTCCAGAAGTCGCTGCCTCGAGGATTCCCTCTGGGCCATTTTTTTGCCTTTTCGTTGCCGATCCTAGCCGTTACAGGAACGCGGTGTAGTTATCGTTGGTCCAGCAAGCGCAGTAAACCCTGTTTTGCCCCTGTTTTTCTGCTGTCAAGATCCGAAGCAACTCGTGCGCGTTTGAAGCTTCATCGCTGGCGTGCACCCTCATCAGCAACACTTTCCAGACATGTGAGTTTGACCAGCAACCGCAGCCGACAACTCCTCCTTGACAAGGTATTGTTGAACCCTCTGCATTTCCCTGTTAAGAGTGAAGCGCCGAAACTTGGTTTCTTCCGCTCGTGCTCGTGTTGGATCTGAATAGGTTGGTTGTGTTGATTTCGAACATTTCTGAGCGATTTCTTTCGAGTCTGGATGTGAGTTCAAGTCCTGAAACGGTCAAGCAATTTTTTCCTCAAATCCACGTTCATAACCTATCCAATGAAATGTCTATAGTGGTAAGTTTGGTAATATTTCTTTTACGAGAATAATTTCTATTCAGAAATATTATTTTATTTTATTTTTTTCTCCGAAAATAAAAATGTAAATATTCGTAACTTTTTTTTTTTGTTTCAAATCTATTTTTCAACTATTTTTTTTATTTTGAAAAATAAAAAAATTATTTGATATTATCAATTTTTTTTTTGTGTTCTCGAAAAATAAAAGAACAAAAAATTGAAAAATAGGATGTACCAAACAGACCCTAATTCAGTGTAAGTTAGTTTCCTTTTTTGTCTAACTCAAGAGCATATCACCCCGGATTAAGTCACCTTAATTGATTTTCAAAATCTTTCCATTGATTGAGCATGCTTTTTTTTTTACTCCATCATCCGTTTTCTCTAGGATTAAGCTCGTGAGGTCACGAATGGCGATTGTCGGTGAGTTGATGATGTTGTATCCGTGGCCTGAGTGTTTGACCATCTTGTGCATCTAAACTGGTTTTGCTTACGGTGTCCCTTTATCTGCTTCGTCCTAACCATGCCGTGTATGTGTGAATGGGATTGATGATCGAGGGGGGTATTGATGGCTGACGGTCCCAGGTTTGGGTGACCGGTGAATCTGGCGGTGTTTCCTTTTTTTGGGGTGATCCTAGCACGACCGTCTAAGGATCGGAGGATAGCCTTAAAAATTTTCCTTCTCCAACACAAAACGTGGAAATTGCCAAGCAAAATCCATAGCTTTCTCCCTCTCATGGAAAATGTATGATTGAGAGTTTACCGTCCATTTTCCAAGCAAACGGTACTGTTAACAAATCAATTCCCTTCTTTTGTCGTTTACTGTACAGGGTCCCTTCTTTTTGTACTCACAAATGCTCAAAGGAGGTTTATTGTAAAGGGAAATGATTGGTTAACTGTACTGTTGGCATGGAGAACAGATGGCGAATCCTTAGCCATATATTTTTCATGAGAAGGGAGAAAAATTTGTATTTTGCTTGGCAATTTCGACGGGAAAGAATCGTCAGATGGTGACATCATCATGCTAGCATCATCCTATTGTAAAAGAACGGGGGTTGGAGTTCGGGGAATAGGAAGTGAGCGTGGAAGACGATGGGAGCACAAGGAAGAGGAAAATGGGTTTAGTCTAGGTGGGCCTAAGTGAGATTTTTTGACAAATTTGGGGAGTTTAGGCCCAATTCGGTATTGATAATTTTTGGGCTTAAATTGGTTTGATATATTTGCGCTTGGTTGTTCTAGTTATGATTGGGTTGGTGATTTTCGGGCTTGAGAATTGGCTTGATGGATCCAGCCTTAGTGTGGGCTTGATGCTTCATGGGCTTACGTTCTGGTAGGTTCAACTGGGTCTAGTTGATTTGGGCCTAATCTGTTTCTAGTAAATAGGGGCTTCGTTTATTTCTAGAGGAAACTGGGCTTTTGAATTTCTAATGGAGAGAGGCTTGACTAGTAAGCCCTTTTGCCTGCGGCGGCCCGTGTCCATGTGAAGCCCATGCCTAATCTCACAAGCGGGTAATAATTTTAAAAAGAAAAGGGAAAAATTCGAAAAAAATAATAATCAGAAAATGGCTATGAATAGAAGCCTTGATTAGGTTGTTAAATCTTAGTGATATATTTAGCTTAGTTTCAGTTTTATAGCATAACTTTTAATTTTTCGAGTTTTAGTAGTTACTTTTGATATAGCTTAGACTTAGATTGATCAATCTTTTAAGTAACAAATTCAACCCAATTTGAACTCATGGGGTTGCTATCCTGGGGTTTAATAAAATGCCATGTATATTTTGTACTTGTTGCTTCCTTGAGTCTACTTTTCTACACTTTACTTTTATTGCATTGATTATGATTGTCTACATTTTTTTTTTTGATTGTGCACTCATGCATGGATAGCATTTAGTGGCATAGATAATTTTAAAATGGTCAAAGATTGCTTGAATCATTTAGGTAACAAACCAATCAAGTTAGGGTACCGAAAGAGCATTGGTTGATTAATTAGTTTAATCAAGTTTTTTTCTTAAATCTCTAATTGCACCAGAAATGAAGTATCCTTCCATGCCTCACTTGACTCTTAGTCGATCTCATAGGCTAGTAGTGACTCCTATTTAGATTGGACTTCATGGATAGATCAATTTTAATCGTAGTTTCCTAATGTCGAGCAAGGTAATAGTTTGGGAAATCCGCATCGATTGAAGACTGTTGGTCCCAAATTCGACAATACCTCCAAACCTATCATCTCCTTGACATGCCCGTCGGGTGGGTCGCATTAGATAGTGCTAGATTATGAGCCTCTTTTTTTTTTTTTTTTTTGGGGGGTTGGGTCTATGTTAGTATTTTAGACTTAGTTGGTAGAATTATTAGAAAGAATCTTATTTGGTGATTTGATATTACTTGATAAATCATTCTTACTAGTAAGTTTTAGTATCTCTAGCCAGCAATACACTATATACAATTTGAGTAATCAGGCTGATGTACTTCTTCCACTCATATATTAATAGTCACATAAGCAAAATTGAAAGGACGTTTAAAGTCTAAAAACAAATGAGTACAATAGACCAGTGAAAATAATTGTTGGATTACCTAACTTATATAGAAAAAGATAAATAGTAGAAATGCACAAAACGAAAATTGAGTTGTACTATGATATCATATTATAAAGGACGCATACCAAATACCCTCATTTTTTTTTTTCATTTTTTCACTCTATTACAACTTTTTCTCCTTTTTAGAAATCTTAAAACTTATTACAAAAGTACAATTAAATTCTTAAAAATTTCAAAAAGTGTAATCAAGTTTTAAAACTTGTCTAATTGATGCAATCAAGTCATTCCATTAATTCCATCCTTTTTTTTAAGTCAAAAGCTCCATCCTACTTGGCTAACATAAAATGTTTATTACTATTTTCTCTCTCCTACGTAACGTCACTAAAACATGAAACATAAAGATAAAATGACATTGTTTTGATCCGAATCTTTCTTTTTAAGCCAAAATTTGAGGTAAATTAAATCAATAATAAAAGGTTTAATTTTTTTTTAAATAAAAGAACACAAAACAAATCGGCCCTTGTCGTTGTCGCCCCACCATCACTGAAATTGGCCGGTGATGGTGGAGCGATGCAGGATCGCTTAGGTCTTTAGCTAACAACCACCAGATCTTGGGGTTGAGAAGGTTGCAGGGTATCATTCTTTTCTTTTTTCTCTCTCTTTTTTGTGTCCTTTTTTGAAAATGTAACCTTTTTATTTAAAATTTGGGTGAAAAGACTTAGACTTGGACCAAAACGATTTTGTTTTAGTCTTATGTTTTATGTTGAGTGATGTCGCCGTCACATAGCATAGAGAAAATAATAAACAAGTCATGTTATTATTATTATTATTTTCATTAGTCAAGTTGGATGAAGTCAACAACAAGACTAGATTACTCTAATTTATAAATCTTCAAACTTAATTATACTTTTAAAAGTTTTAAGATTCAATTATATTTTGTGATAAATTTTAGAAATTCAAGTATAAATATCCCTTTTTTAGAAGATCCTTCCGCTTCTTATCAAACAAATTATCCAAAGAACCAACGGTCGGAGGTTGTTGGGGGTGGACAGGAGTTGGGGAGATGGGAATTTGTACTAAAGGATGAAAAACGGTTCTATAAGTAAGTTTAGTCTGTCAACTGATATGAGGTATATAGTTAGGTATCCAACAAAAAACTTATGGTACAAACTCGTATTTCAATTAAAAAAAAAAAATACAAAGCGTATTCTCTAAGCTTTGTAGTCATTACGCCGAAGTGGTCAATTGCGCAATGCAGTGAAACATGTCATTTTACAACGTGCATGGACGCATTATGCTTTGACTAGGAAAAGAAAAAACCGCAATGTGTTCTTTTTGGCTTATGTTCCTGTTGGCTGTTGCATCCAACTAAATCGGATTGCCTCTTTAGCATGTCATTGTATAGGTCTCTGTCCCTATATCTCCATTTCTTAACGAGTCAAGAGATAGCATCTCTTCTTATCATTGACAGTCAATTCTTGGGGAAGAAAGAACCCTAGATCCGAATGTAGCCAATAATAAGAATTCAGTTCTTTCCTATCCCATCAATCCACAACACTTGTAACTTAAATTACATCTTTATCTCTTGACTCGTGTCACAACCCAACATAAAAAAATTAGGCACTAACAATGCCTCATATGGTGTTGCAGGGTATCTCGTGTCCAAACCATGTTCTTGCTTCTGATCCTAGTCTCACTCTTCCTCGGTTCTCAGCAAGCTTATTCTTCAACTTCCTCTTCAAGTCTGGAGTCTACAAGTTTCTTTTTCCCTTCTTTCAACCCTGGCTCTTGCACTAGTAAAGAGCTCATTTGCATGGGCTCGGTAAGCTCGCAAGATGGGTATTTGAACATCACGCCGGAGCGGGGTAATTCAAGCCTTGCATCAGTGCCCAAAAACCAGATAGGGCGGGTTCTTTATTCCCGGCCAGTGGTTGCTTGGCCTGCCATGATCTCCACCACGTTCACCTTCAGGATTACGCCATGGCCAGATTTCAATGTCACTGGTGACGGGATGGCTTTTCTTTTCGCACAGGACAATAAACCCTCTCCGCCGAACAGTTACGGCTCATACATGGGGATTCTTGATCGGTCCACTCAAGGTAATTCCACCCAATCTTTTGTTAGATGAATATGAAATCTGTGGTACTTTGCTGTAGAGTGTTGATAAAAATACGATTTCTCTTCAACTGAATATATAGGCGGCGTTGTCCGTCAACTAGCCGTGGAGCTGGACCCTTTCATGAACGAGTTTGATATTGACGGGAACCACGTAGGCATAGACACGACGAGCACTATGAACCCAGTCGATGCCCAGACCCTAAACAACACAGGAGTGAACCTAAAAAGTGGAAAGGACATCAGAGTCAGAATTGACTATGATGGCTATAATCATGAACTCCAAATCTCAGTGGCATATTCTGGGAATTCGCTAATAAGCGTTCTCAATCATTCGATCAAAATGTCGGAAACTGTCCCTAGTCGCGTGTACGTGGGCTTTTCGGGAGGCACTGGTCCTGTTCCTGAAAGCCAACAGGTGATTAACTGGGCATTTAGCTCTTTTCCTTTATCTTCGGCGAAGCATCGGCTTAGGAGAGACAACAGGATCGAAACCATACTGGTTCTGGTCGTGCCAAGCGTGATGACGGTATTGTACATCATGATATGCGTCTTCCTCGTTAAGAGAGCACCGAGGAAGAGAGACAAGAAGGACGCCGACATAGAGAGCCAATCGAGGGAGGCCGCGAACATTCCAAGGATGTTCACCTGCAAGGAGCTAGCAAAGGCCACTCGCAACTTCAGCAAGGAGAACTTGCTCGGCACTGGTGGTTTTGGAAGCGTTTACAAAGGGGTCATCTCAGATCCTCCGGTCGAAATAGCCGTGAAAAAGATCTCTGCCACCTCGAAACAAGGTCTGTTTCTTTACTTGTATCATGTCCTTTGGCACTCTTTTTTTGAACATGGTCCCGTAGATAAGAAGAAATATCACAGAAACATAGTGCTGGAGCAATTTTATAATTGCTGTGAATAAAGTAGAAGAGAGAAATTCCATATATTTATAATGTATCTAGAAAAAGAGTACATGGAGCTTATTTATAGGCTTGAATAGACGACAACCTAGGGAAATCGGTTTGGATATGTATAATTATAATAATTAAAGAAAATACCCTAAATATCTCTAGAAATACCTAAATGTCTCTAATACTCCCCCCTCAAACTAGAGCATAGATATTAATCAGATCTGGCTTGTTATAAATATATTCTATCCTCCCATGATCCGGAGGTTTAGTAAATATGTCTGCAAGTTGTTCACCGATTATAATGTGATTTGGAAGGATCACTCCACTCTATAGCTTCTTTTGTATATAATGACAGTCGGCCCCAATGTGTTGTGTTCTCTCATGAGATACATGATTGGAAGCTATATGTACTGCAGCCTTATTATCACAACACAGAGGCATAGGAATTGAAGTTTTAAAGCCTAATTTAGTCAATAGCTGCTAAATCCACACTAAGTCACATGTTACTTGTGTCATGACTCTATATTTTGACTCAACACTTGAGCGGATAACAACACTCTATTGCTTACTCTTCCATGGTACTAGATTTCCTCTAACCAAGGTACGATAGCTAGTACTCAATCTCCTATTATTTGAAGACCTTGTCCAATTAGCGTTGGAGAATCCTTCAACTCTACTATGGCCATAATTTTGGTAAAAAATTTCTTTCATTGGAACCTTCTTCAATTACCTCAAAATTTGAATAATTGCATCCTAATGAAATGTACAATGAGAAGATAGAAATTAGCTTACCACACTAATTGGAAATGCAATGTTTGGTTGAGCAATCGTGAGATAGTTTAGCTTGCCTACCAGTATTTAATATCTCCGAGGATTATCAAGAATCTCTCCTCCCTCATCAATTGGATTATCTCCTTTTTCCATTGGTGAATCAAGAGGCTTCGATCCCAACATGCTTGTCTTAGTGAGTAAATTTTGGACAAACTTTTGTTGTAACAGAACAATACCTTTTTGTGACTATGCCACCTTAATTTCTAGGAAATACTTCAACTTGCCCAAATCCTTAGTCTGAAATTATTGCTGAAAATAGAGCTTTAGTTCAACTATACCGACCAAGTCATCTCTCGTGAGAATAATGTCATCAACATACCCAATTAAGAACAACTTGCCTCCCCCTAACTGTTTATAAAAGGAGTGATCATTTCCACATCTAGACATTCCAAAAGAGATGACAACTTTAGAAAATCTTCCAAACCACACCTATGGGGACTGCTTCAAACCATACGACTTTTTTAACTTGTAAACTAGTCGCCTAGACTTCCCTTAAGCAACAACTCCAAGAGGTTGCTCAATATACACATTTTCATATGCAAGGAAGCATTCTTGACATTAGGTTGCAATAATGGCCTGTTATAAGTGGCTACAAGAGAGATCAAAATACCAACAAATGTGAACTTGGCAACGGGAGAAAAAGTGTATAAAGAGTCAACCCCATACATTTGAGCATACCCTTTCGCAATAAGTGTTTCTTTTAAGCAAGCAAGAGAGCCATCAGAAATGACTTTGATAGCATACATCCATTGACAACCAATAGCAATTTTGCCTGAAGGAAGATGTACCAAGTCTCAAGCTTGATTAACCTATAAGGCCTTTACTTCTTCTTTCATAACTATTCTCTAGCCAGAGTTATGTAATGCCTCGACTACAAACTTGAGGATAGAATATTGTTCAACAGTAGATAAAAAGGACCGAAAGAAAAGAGACATATAAGAGTACAAACTAAAGTCTACAATGGAATGTTGAGTACAAGCACAATACCTTTGGGATGAACAATATAGGTCGGCTAATGACGGATCTAGAGCTGAAGATGACCTAGTAGTGGCAATAGGAAGGGGGGAATAGTATTCCTCAAGGATGCCGAGTATAGACCTTGAGAGAAGTTCGTTCTTGTGCAAATATCAAGGTAATAGGTGGATCAATTGACCAAATGGTGATCACATGTAAAATTTCATCCACCTTAGAAATAGTAATTGGAACATCGTGATATACAGTAGATTCAAGGAATGAAACATCGGTAGTTATAAAGTAATTTTGCAATGATGGAAAATGACAATGGTATCCCTTTTAAGTACGAGAATAACATAAAAACGTATACTTGATGGCCTTAGGATCAAATTTTGATACTCCAGGTTAATGACCATGAATAGAGCAGTCACAATAAAAAATACAGGGTGGTAAGAAAAATAATGATTGATTGAGAAACAAATTAGAAAATGGAATACCACCTTGTAAAATCAAACAGAGACATAAAGCCTAGTGTCCCTATCTCTTTTCCTTATATATATAAATGAATACCACCTTGTAAAACAGAAGAAGGCATGTGATTAACGAGATAGCAAGTAATTAGGACAACTTCAAAAAAGGTTTTTGGGGACCTTCATCTTAGATAACATGGACCTTGTGACTTTCGATAGTGCCTATTCTTCTCTTCAGCTGCATCATTTTATTGTGGTATATTGAAATAGGAGGATTCATGGATCAAACCATGTTGAGTCATAAAGTTAGAAAAGGTGCGAAAAAGTGCTCTTAGCATTATCATAATGCAAAATTTTAACATGCACACCAAAGTGAGTATGAATTTCAGAATTAAAAGCACAAAACATAGAAAACAATTTTGAATGGCTTTCCATTAGAGCCAAGTGACTCTGGAATAGTCACCGACAAAAGTAACAAAGTATCTAAAACCTACCAAATATCTTAATGAACTAACGAAAAATGAGGTATCGCTCACTTAATGACTTAAGGCAGGTAACTAACACGATGCAATTGGCCAAGTTGACATGACTCGCACTCTAAACTAGAAAGAGATTGAAAACTAGAATCTAAATTTTGAAGATTTTGCAACTAAGGATGACCAAGACGATAATGGATTTGATGTAAGGAAGCAACACTAGAGCATGGAATAGATGGATGATTTTCAAGCACGTAGAGCCCCCTACCTCACGTCCTCTATCGATTGTCATCTTTGTAGCCAAATCTTGACAAATATAAGAATTAGAGTAGAATGTCACCGACCACCAAAAGTTTTTGGTTAATATACCAACAGACATAAGGTTAAATGGAAATTGTGGGAGATAAATCATCGAGAATAATGGCAATGAAGAAGTTGGATGAACTGCATCAACCCGATTAACATGTGTAGATGAACCATTAGCCAAGGTAATAGTGGATAATGATGGAGTAAGAGACGAAAATAATACTTGAAAGACTTGACAAAGGACGAGATATAGTTGAAAGACATGTAGTGGCATTACCTGTTTATACTTGAATAGTCGTGAAAGAATTAGGCTATGAGATCTGAAACTAGTTGTATTGAACAAATTCCTCATCTGACATAACCATTACGTTGCCTGTAGAAAACTGTGGCAAAGAAGAAGAGTGAATACTAGATGTAGCGTTTGCAAATAGTTGTTGCTATCCTAGTCTTCCATGTAACTTGTAACAAGATTTCAAATGCGACCAGGTTTGCCACATTAGTGATATGTCCAAATGGCCCTTGAGCTATCAGTGGAATTGTGGGACTATACATAAAGCCGTTCTTGGTCTTGGCCTCTTCCTATTCCTATGCCCCGGCCACCACCATGGCCACCATGACCATTATGTTGTCCATGAGTTCCCCTTTCACTCCTACTACCACTACCGGTTCAAGACTAGGACACAAGAGCTAACTATCTACCACAAACATGATGTCCTTGAGAAGACTCACGAGATACCCAAAAAACTCAAGTAAATGTATCTATGAGTGATGCAATAGTCTCTCTCCTAGGAATTTGAGATCTAGCAGTTTCATTGTTCGAACTGAAACCTCCTTCGAGTCCCAATGCAACCAATTATTCTCTCTTACGTTGCTTTTGCTGAACATAAAAGATGATTCAACTCCTATACACCCTCCTAAAATCAGCAAAATATTGTCTAATGGAACACCCCTTCCTATTAGATCGGTAAAATTCATGCGATAGCTCATAAATCCATGAAAGGTTATTTTGGCCAGAGTATAATATAGCCCAATACTCCCACAATTCTTTAATTATGTCAACGTGAAAGATCAACTATATTACTCTTTATGGAGTTCAACATCTAACCAAGAATATGTGAACGAACTACATTCCAAGTTGCATCAATACTAGGAGGTTTAGGCTTAGTCAAGTGTATAAGTTGATTTCCGCCTATTAAAGTTGGCTTCACAATTTTCTTCTATTGTTGAAAGTTGGCACTATCCTCAACCTTTTTATTGGTAATTTGATTAGAAGTAGAGGAAATCACCTCAATCATCACAGTTTTACTCTTCTCAAAATCACTCATTCTTAATAAAAATAAAAAAAACTACCACAATATATTCCTTCAAGCAACTCAACTTCAATAGTTTAATAATTCAACACAATTGAAAAATATCATCAATGGACCATTAACAATGTTGTCACAGCACTAACAATCAATTGAACCAACAATGCAGACATAGTGATAGAGTACCTGTAGCCTTCAATGGTTCTTTAGGTAGAAAGTTCATGCACCGATGGTCATTCCAACTGACCAATCGTAGAGAAGAGCAACAAAGACCAAATTAGATAACCCTCCCAGATTTCGTACAAATCTCACAGAGTTGATCACTGCAAAATCAGTTCTCGCAACCCAATTTCCTTGAATTTACCCTTGAGATTCCAAACATCTCCACCTCCAGAGACCACGTTGATTAACTTCACCAAACTGCACAACAACTCACTGCTCACTCACCCATTGCACTACATAACGAAACATCTCAATCAGTGCAAGCTAAAACTGCCATAAAGTTCCAATCTAATCCAATATAGCTTGACCACCGAACAAAAAACATGATCTAGGCGGCCTTGGAAGACTTAGAAAAAATAGCAATAGAAGGAAATGCCAAATCGACCTCAGCGAGGTGAGAGTTAAGCCCAAGAAACTATACTTGAGTGGCGAAAAGCCGAAGAGACGAAGTAGGTGACATTTGACGATGCCAGGTTGGATGGCGACGCCAAATCTAAGACGACGACTTTTTTTATTATTATAAGAATTTCCGCAACGGGTGACGACTCTCCTACCATGTGAATAAAGTGGGAGAGAGAAATTATGTTAATTTCAATGTATCTAGAAAAGAGTATATGGAGCTTATTCATGGGCTTGAATACATGACAATTTAGGGAAATCGAATCGAATATGCATAATCAAAATATCCGAAGGAAATATCTTAAATATCTTTAGAAAATACCTAAATATATCTAACAACTGCCATAACTACGAAGATCCTTTGTGAAAAAGTTCTCGAGTATTTGTTAATTAACCTTAGGCAATTTTTTAACCTCAAATTCAACAGGTGAAAGACAGTACTTGGCAGAGATATGCACGATCGGGAGGATGAGGCACAAAAACATAGTGCAGCTCCAAGGTTGGTGCCATGAAGGGGAACATCTTTTGCTAGTCTACCAATACATGGCCAACGGTAGCCTTGACCGCTTTATTGGCAAGCAGTCTCTCAGTTGGGAGACCCGATATGAGATCTTGATTGGTGTGGCCTCGGCACTACTCTACCTCCACGAAGAATGCGGGAACCCTGTGGTCCATCGAGACGTCAAGCCCAACAACGTCATGCTGGACGCTAACTACAATGCCTACTTGGGTGACTTTGGGCTCGCAAGGCTGATCCAGAGCGATGCCTCAGCGACAACCATGCTTGCGGGCACCCCTGGGTACCTAGCCCCAGAGGTAGCATACTCAGGGAAGGCCACGCCGGAGTCGGATGTGTATAGCTTTGGGATGGTGGTCCTGGAGGTGGTGTGCGGGAAGAGATCAAAGGGGATCACAGAAGAGGACAACTTGGTGGATTATGTATGGAGTCTCTATGGTGAAGGATCAATCTTGGAGTGTGTGGATGAGCAAATGGAAGGCCAATTTGACGAGGAGCGAGTGGAGAGGGCACTATAGTGGCCCTTGCTTGTTTGCACCCCTACTCTGCGTGCAGGCCGAGGATGCGAAAGGTGGTCCAAATTTTCCTGAACCCGGACGAGTCGTTGATGGAGTTGCCCAAGTCCCGGCCTAGCATGGCTTTTGTGCCGGTCTCATTCTCGGGCTTGACCACTGTCAGCTACTGCTCCACCTCCAAGACCAATTCCGCCTTCACTCGCTCACGGCTCAGTTCACCCCTAGAGATAGAACTCGATCATGAACAAGGGATGCCAGGATTGCGTTAATGGTCTCGAGAATTAAAGATCGTATCAGAAAATTTCACGCAATTCATATCCGAGTCATATAAGAATAAGTTTTACTTTGTATTATGTTATGATGTAGTGCAGAATGGATACTCTTTGAAGCTAGCTGTACTGTATTTACATACCTCTATGAATGTTACGTTCTTATGTGAAATTGAGTTGGAGTGGTTCAAGTCATGCCACCTCATTGCAGGAGTTACATGGAGCATACAAAGAAGAAGACCCACTTAAATCAGGAATGATTTACATATGTCAATTCATATATTTATGAACTTCAAGGCTCACGATTCAGTTTACCACTAGAGATAGAACTCAATCATGAAGAGGGGATGCTGGGGTTGCGTTTATGGTCTTGAGAATTAAAGAACGTATTGGAAAATTTCACGTGATTCATATCCGAGTAATACAGAAATGAGTTTTACTCAGTATTATGCTATGATGCAGTGTAAAATGGATGTTATTTAAAGCTAGCTGTGCTATATATACATTCCTCTGTGAATATTACGTTCTTATGTGAAATCGAGCTGGAGTGGTCCAAGTCATGCTTGCCGTCTCATTGCAGAAGTTACAAGGAGCATATGAAGAAGAAGGCCCACATAAATCAGGAATGATTTACATATGTTGATTTGTATAGTGTGTAAAATGAAAGAGAAGCGTTTCACTTGCTCACGGCTCAGTTTACCATAGGAGATAGAACTCGATCATGAATAGCGGATGTTAGGGTTACGTTAATGGTCTTGAGAATTAAAGATCATGTCAAACCCCGATCCTCGAGCGTGTGCCTATTCCTCTCTGGTCGATAAAATTTTGCGACTTCCCAAGACGAGTCGCCAGCCTTTTCATTTTATTGCATATGCAGAAGCGAATACAAATCTTCAGACAGTAACCATCTTGGGATAGAAAAGCAGGACAACACATTTACAAAACAAACATGATTTTATAAACATGTGGTGTCATGCACAAAAGTCTATATTCAAAGACTAGTTCTCAAAAAGAGGCTATCCTATCTAACCTACTCTTCAAGTCGCCTCAGCTCAGTTCCAGACCCTCCACTCTATGATCCTGAAAAATTTAAGCCCACGACGGGGTGAGATATAAATCTCAGCGAGTTCATGCTCTAAGCCCCGATTAGGAGGGAAATACACCTAGAAGCGCCTAACCACACAACTATACAATTAGCGCAGAGGACTTACTTCGCCTTAGTTCCTTCCTGCACGTTAGCACAGTTCATATCACTATGCATATAACTAATGCATATAACAATTGAAACACCTCATCAACTCGATTAATCACAGGGGTCCCGATTATAAGGCCAAACCGTTATGACATGTCCCATACCATGCCACACAGTTTTGTCTCATAATCAGGCGCATCAAACTCAGATAATCATGCGTTCCAATTGTTAATTAAGCCACTCAAGGCACAACCGACTCCCATGTTCGGTTGTCTACTGGTGTAGCCAGGCACTGTCTCTTCCCATTGAGCATGGCTACGTCTCATTGACGGCTTTTCCGAAGGAGCATAGGTCCAGAATCTACTGTGAGCCGCTACCCTAATGCATGGGCAACCCGAAAAGGGATTTAATAACGTCTGGCGTAATCACTCGAGACTGATTCTCTTAACCAACACACGACCAATCAATTTCGGCCTAGGATATCGTACATTGCACTCAAATGCCTCAATTAAAATAGTGATCTTGGCCTTTTTTTTTTGTATTAAAATACACAGTAAAATAGTCGTGTGTGTTTCTTAGCTTTTACCCAAAAAAAAAATAGTCGTGTGTGGGTACACGGTCAGATTGGACCCAATTTAAAATCACACTATTTTATATAGTATATAAAACCATTTTCGATGTTAAAATCTGACACTCTGGATTTTCTGAATAAATATTGGAAATTCACAAATTTTGGAATAAATGACCAAAAATCCAATCAGCACTCAATTTGCACAATTTAACACTCAGTTGCAGAAATTGAACACACCATTGAAATCAGCACGCAATTCCGGTCACCGGCTATCCCGGTCTAATTTTCGAAAAAATAAATAATAATTAAATAAATTACAAAATAAATAATTTAAAGCACTTAAATTAGATTAACCTAAACCAACTAGGCTAATTACTCTAACTAACAATTAAATCTAACCATTCTATTTAATTTAATCTAAGTATACTAATTAAAATAAATTAACTAATTCCTAACTAATCCACCTAACTAAACTAATTAAACTAACTAAATACTAACTATATACTTAATCTAACCAAGCCATCCTAAGCCTAATTAAATTAACTAATCCACTAATTAGCTAACTAACACACCTCTAAGTGTCATTAGCCTACTAATTAGGGATTAGAACACGAACTCACCGGTTAGCACGAAAATCGGTTGACGGCAACGGCGGCGCAACGGCGACCGAGACTCGGGCTCACGGCGAAGTCGACGGGAGCTCGGACTGGCTAGAAACGGCCACAGAACTCGCTGTTCGAGCTGAGAAACTGGCACAAAAGTTGCTGGTTTCGGAATGGCTGCTTCGTCCTCTTGAATTGCAAAGGCTGGACGGTCGGCTGAAGAAGAATCGCGGGCTGAAGAAGCTTCGGAGTCCACGAAGATGGCCCTCTGCTGGGCTTGCAGGCGTGGATTAAATGGGTCAACACTTGGGCTTGTTAGTTGACTGTGTTGGAGTCGTGGACCATGATGGGGAGAGCTTCGGACGTGTGGAGAAGGTGGGGTGAATGATGGTGCAGGTGGCGGTGGGATGAGGAGAAAAAACGTGGGGATGCTTCGGTGATGGGAAGGTAAAAGACAGAAGATGGTGCTTCGGTTTTGCTCGAGGGAAAGAGGAACAAATGAAAGTAAAAACAGAATAGAAAAGATAGAGAGAGAAGCCGAGGGAAATGAAAGTGAAGCCACGTGAGGAAATGGGAATGACGATGGCGTGCTCGAGCTTGGGAGAAAAAGAAAGCAAAGTCAACAAGCCTAATCCAATTCATTAAATGCTTGGTACCCCTTTGGCTTGCATAAATATCCCAATGTTTCCCCCTATTACTTTCTTGTTTAATTTCCACCAATTAAATCAAATTGATGCCAAAATGCAACCCTTCTCCTTTGATCCGAATTTCACAATTTTGGGGGCTTAAATGTCTTATCCGATTTCTCCAATTCAAAGTCCAATTTTGTTGAAGAAAAAGTCCACAAAATTTCTATAAGTTCCCATTAGCACATAGCCTGGCTTGGAAGTCAAAATCTCCTTCAAATGAGCTAAACCGAATTTCCGTAAAAATCTCGGAATCTCCGAAAATTTTTCGGAAGATGAGCTGACGTTCCTAAAATGAATTGTGACACAACAGAACTTTTAATTTCTGAAATCGAGTTCAACTGCGCAGTTAATTTTAATCTGATGTGATTTTAGCGCGTCCTAATCTACCGGGTAACTTTTAGGAATTTTTAATGCAATTGACCCGTGGTCGATTATTTTCGAGCCACAACGTACATCTTCGACATATTGGCAACTCTCGATTATTGTGAAAATCTCAAGATTTCAAATACGGACACAGGGTACGAAAATGACAGAAAAATTGGTCTAGTGCTGTTCGACAGAAATTCTGCAATTAAGTGGAATCACCCATGCACTAATCATATATCTCAATCGAATTGACCTATCTTTGGTCTTTGATCAATTTTGACAGTGCTGTAATGACCCTTGCAAATTAGCACGGTCAAGCAGTCGATTCCAAGTCGAATTCTCAAGGTTATTGCATTTAGATTCCTTAACGGCTTCACCTAATAAGCTAGTTAACTCGTGAGTGGTCAACTCAGAGAAAAAGGCTATAGACACGTCGATGAAAAGCCCAATTCATCTCATCGAAATCAAACTCGAAAATCAGGATGTCATAGATCACATCGGAAAATTCCACGTGATTCAAATCGAAGTCATATAGGAATGAGTATTACTTTATATTATGCTACGATGTGGTGCAGAATGGATACTCTTTGAAGCTAGCTATGCTATATTTACATTCATTTGTGAATATTACGTTCTTACATAAAATCAAGCTAGAGTGGTTCAAGTCACAACGTCTCATTGCAAGAGTTACATGAAGCATACGAAGAAGAAGACCCACTTAAATCATGAACGATTTACATATATCAATTCGTATATTTATGAATATCAAGGCTCAAATTAATCTAATGAAAGAAAAGTAATGTGTAAAATGAAAGAGAAGCGTTTTTGGCAAGAGAGAGAGAGAGCTTGGTTTTGCAGCTACTGGGAAGTTACATATGTCGATTCGTATATTTGTGAATTTCAAGGCTCAAATTAATCTAATGAAAGAAAAATAATGCGTAAAATGAAAGAGAAGCGTTTCTGGCGAGCGAGAGAGCTTGGTTTTGCAGCTACAAGCAAGTCCCACAAAAAAAATAAAAGGCAAATTGACGTGCGTTTGCTAGGAGTCGAAATCTCTGCTTTCCAGAGTCACTGCACAGCTAACGAACCATTGGGTAGATTAGGCTTGAGCATCGTGGTTGAGATGAAAGCAGTAGCAAACATCTAATGAATGCAGGTGAGCATTTAGGGCCACACTTGTGCCAACTGACATCACATGAATGGGTTGGTCCGTCTTCGCCCAATCAAGAACAAGTCGAAAACCCGAGATTCTTAGGTCAGCCTCGGGTTCTCCACACTGGATTGCCGGTGACAAGCGGCGAACACTCCTTGCGCGACCACATAAGTACTTCTCCAACTCTACATTTAAATCAGGCATTGGAGGGCTTATTCAATGGACGGGCCTTGGCTCGCGCCTAACCCTGTCGTCGAGTGCGAGTTTTGACTCCAAGGATCAAATGGAGCACGCCCAATCCTGAATCATATCATGAACTTTATGCATCACCGACGTTCAGGAGAAATAAATATTTTTCACATCCTGAATGGTATTAAAGTTGATGTTCGGGCCATACTATCTCACATCCCTTCTTACTTGAAAACACACCTTTTTGGGTCTTTTTATAAATGTATTCGTGTTGTTGACTTTAACTTTTTTGGTAGAAATAGAACCAATAACATCTATATAAACGTAAGTACATGAAGAAAGAGCTCTCCAACCATTCTTATTAGTAAGTTTTAATATCTTTAGCTAGCAGTGCACTATATGCGATTTGAGTAATTAGACAGTGATGTGGTACTTCTATTCATATATTAATAGTCACATAAGCAAAGAAGTAAGGATGATTAAAGTCTATAAAGTGCATGATTATGAGCAGCTAGTGAAAAAATAATTGGAATTCTTAACTTACGTAAGGAAAAAAAAAGATTAAAGGAGAAATGCACAAAATGATAATTGAGATGAACTATGTGATACTATATTAAAAAGTAAAAATACTGCATACCCTCCTTATTTTTTCATTCTATTACCACTTTTTTCTCCTTTAGTTTTGAAAATACGTTCTGCTTCTTAAGACAAACCAGATTATCTAAAGAACCATATTACCATCCCTTATAGAGAGGAAAAAAAATCCCCTTTAGGGGTGAGCATATAGAGTAGGCTGAATTGTAACTGCCTGAACCGAACCAAATCGGCCAACTTTGGCAGGTTCTACAGGGTACCGATTCGGTACTTGATTCCATAAAATTGAAACCGGTGATTTTCAGTCCAATTCTCGGTTCTGAGGAGATAATAGGACTAACCACACCGGACCAATTTTAATATATTTTTTCCTTTTCAAAAAAGTAAAGTGTAAACCCAAACTCTAATATCCTCTTACACCTCGCTTATTCCAAATGATAAGGTAAATGTTTGTTTCTTTCATATTACTGCATTGGTTCATCCAAGTTGCTCCTTTTGTTTCTTGCTTCTTTCATATTTTACCTCCCTCGCTTACTCGTACTTTGTGAGTCCATCATTTATGAAAAAGAATCCACCGAATCCTCCTCCTTTTTTTGAGCATGCACCCCCCCTTAAAATAAGCACGGCCCCATCGTCTCTCAATATTCTTCGCAAATTTTGAATGAAATTTCAAATTTGAATTGCGACATGGCTTGGGAATTCAATTAACTAAAAACTTTTGACCAAAAAATATGGAATCCATCGGTTCTATTAGATTGCTTGGGAAAGAAACCGGTTTGGTCTCCCAAGACCGGATCATTTGCTTCTCGGTTCCTACTTCTTGAATGAAACTGAATTAGATCATGAACCGATCATCCCTAATCCCCCTAACTCTATGATGGAAACTCGCATTTCAAGAAACTATTAATACAAAGTGATAATGACTTGAAAAGTAGCACAATATTTCTTATTTTTCTTAAAGATAAGGCTATGTTTGGCGGTTATGATAAAATTCATAATAGGATAATATCATATCTCGTGTTTGGTGTTTGCTTATGAAAGGATAAAGTCAGATTTAAGAAGGATATAGCCCTAATAATAATTATAGGATAAAGATGAATAGGATTTCTAATATTCGTAATAGAAAAATTATTTTTCTCATATAACAAAAATTTTAAATTAATAAAGTTAAAAACTATGTATATATAAATAATATTTGAATTCTAATATAAAAATTCAAAATAACAATTTTTTTAATTTAATCTTATTGTTATTTATAAATTCGAATTTAATTCTATCTTATAATATAAATCCAATGTATAGATGTAACTTTAGGTATTTTAGTATTCTAGGTATATTAGTACAATTTACTTTTCAATAAAATTTTATTAGAGAATGATGGAAGGGGAAAAAGAAATATAAATGAAAATAAATTTTTTGAAAAAAGATAGGAAAAATTACAACAAGCAAATAAAAATAACGTAGGTAAAAATCTCACAAGAGATTTTTATTATCTCCATTTGTGAACTTTTACATTCATTTACACTAATATGCTATTTATATCAAAAATATATATGATATAATATGAATATATTCAACTTTATTATTGCGATTTACCAAATAATTGACAAGATATAGCAAAATCCCCAAATTTCATGCCTTATCCTATCAAGTCTTATTTTAGTTAGAAATCTAGACAATCAAATATAGCCTAGGTGCATTGAAAGATCTTGTTAAGAAAGCACAATCGAATATTAAAACTTTCAAAAAGTGCAATCAAGTTCTAAAACTTATCAACTAAGTGTAATCTAAGTCTTTCGTTAACTTCGTCCAACATGATTAACGAAAAAGATTAGTGTGACCTTTTTCTCTCTCTCTCTCTCTCTCTCTCTCTCTCTCTCACATGTAGCACTGATGTGGCTAAAATATGAAATATAAAACTAAGACGATGTCGTTTTGGATGTGGCTAGCCCATTGGCTTAGATCCAACGACCCTCACTAGTCATCACAGACCCTTTTCGATGATAGTGAGGCAGCTGCTTGGTTTTTGTTTATGTTTGTCTTTTTTTGTGTTCAATTTTATTTAGTTTATTTTTTAAAATTAAAATAAGATTTGAAGCAAAATGACATTGTTATGTTTCATGTTTTAGCTATGTCAGCATCACGTGAGAGAGAAAATATGAAAAAAATAAATAAATCACCTTGGCATTTTTCAATAGTCAAATTAGATGGAATGAATAAAATGACTTGATTGCATTTATATATATATATATATATATATATATATATATATATAAATAAGATATATATATATATATATATATATATATATATATATATATTAAGTGAACTTATCTCTATTTATCATTAAGAAAGTCTGCACCTTATTGGACTACTTCAAAAACCGCAAACTACTAAGAACTGGCGCTCAAAGATTCATTATATATCTTTAGAACTTTCAATTGACAGTTCTAGAGGAGAGTTATGACCAAGTAAACAACTAATATGCTGTAAAGAAGGCTCGCAAGAGAAGAGAGGAAAAGTACTTGCCCCACGCTGAAGAGGTCAATTGCGCAATGCGATGAAACATTTCATTTTCAAACGTGCAAGGACGCCCACGCATTATGCTTTGACTAGGAAAAGAGAAGAACCACATTGTGTTCTTTTGGGCTCATATGCATTACCCGCATCCAATTAAATCAAAAGGCCTCCTTAGCTTGTCATTGAATAGATTTCTGTCCCTATATCTCCATGTTTTGGCGAGACAAGAGACTGCATCTCCTTCCAATCATTGGTAGTCAAGTCTTCGGGGCAAGAAAGAAACAAACCCTGAAATCCGAATACAGTCAAGAACAAGAATTCACTTCTTTCCCATCCCGCCAATCCACAGCCCTCGTAACTTCGACTGGATCCCCATCTCGACTCATGTCACGACCCAAGAGGACAAATTAGGAAGCAAACCTGCGAACCGTTCTATATATGCGCCAACAATGCCTCATCTGTTTTGCAGGGTCTCTCGCGTACAAACCATGCTCTTGCTTCTGATCCTGGTCTCGGTCTTCCTCGGTTCTCAGGAAGCTTATTCTTCGACTTCTTCTTCTAGTCTTGAGCCTACAAATTTCTTTTTCCCTTCTTTTGACCCCGGCTCTTGCACCTGCGAGGAACTCATTTGCACGGGTTCGGCAAGCTCGCGAGATGGGTATTTGAACGTCACACCAGAGCTGAGGGAGCAGGGTCATTTGAGCCTTGTGCCCATGCCGACGAACCGGGTAGGGCGGGCTCTTTATTCCCGGACTGTCGTGGCTCGGCCTGCTATGATCTCCATCACGTTCGCCGTCAGGGTCACCACATTGCCAAATTCCACAGCCTCTGGCGACGGGGTGGCTTTTCTTTTTGCACAGGATAATAGCTCCTTACCACCGGACAGTTACGGCTCATATATTTGGATTCTTGATCCGTTCAGTCAAGGTACCTCCACCTAATCCTTCGTTAAATGAATATGAAATCTGGGGTACTTTGCCGGAGCGTTGATTGAAAGATAATCTCTCTTCAACTGAATATATATAGGCGGCGTTGTCCGACAACTAGCCGTGGAGCTGGATACTTTCATGAACGAGTTTGATCCCGATGGGAACCACGTAGGCATAGACACGACAAGCGTTATTAATCCAGTCTATGCCGAGAGCCTAAACAGCACAGGAGTGAACCTAAAAAGTGGAAGGGACATCAGAGTCAGAATTGACTGTGATGGCTATAAACATAAACTCCAAATCTCAGTGGCATATTCTGGGAATTCGCTAATAAGCATTCTCAATCATTCGATCAGAATGTCGGAAACGGTCCCTAGTCTCGTGTACGTGGGCTTTTCGGGATCTACTGGGCCTCTACCCGAAAGCCACCAGGTCATTAACTGGGTATTCAACTCTTTTCCTTTATCTATGGAGGAGCGGCTCAAGAGAGACGACATGTCAAAACCACACTGATTCTGGTCGTGCCAAGCGTGATGCTAGTATTGTTAATCGTGATATGCGTCTACCTACTCGTTGAGAAAGCACCCAGGAAGAGAAACAAGAAGGATGCCGACATAGAGAGCCAATCGAGGCAGGCTGCGAACGTTCCAAAGATGTTCACCTACAAGGAGCTAGCGAAGGCCACTCACAACTTCAGAAAGGAGAACCTTCTTGCTACTGATGGGTTCGGAAGAGTTTACAGAGGTTTGATCTCAGATCATCCGGTTGAAGTATCGTGAAAAAGATCTCGGCAATCTCAAAACAAGGTCTGCTTCCGTACTTGTATCACATCCTTTTAGCACATTTTCTTGAACATGGTCCTGTCGATAAGATCTAAATATTACGGAAATATAGTGCTGGAGCAATTCTGTATTTTTCTTTGTTTATATTCATCACTAGTCACCGCAACTGCGAAGATCCTATGTGAAGAAGTTCTAGATTTCACTATCTGCCAATTAACTTTAGGGCAATTTTTCAACCTCAAATTCAAGAGGTGAAAGACAATATTTGGCAGAGATATGCACCATTGGAAGGATGAGGCACAAGAACATAGTACAGCTCCAAGGTTGGTGCCACGAGGGGGAACAACTTCTACCAGTCTACCAATACATGGCCAACGGTAGCCTTGACCACTTTATTGGCAAGCAGTCCCTCAGCTGGGAGACCCGGTACAAGATCCTGACTGGTCTTACGTCGGCATTGCTCTACCTCCATGAAGAATGCAGGAACCCATGGTCCACCAAGACGTCAAGCCCAACAACGTCATGCTAGACTCCAACTACAATGCCTACTTGGATGACTTTGGTCTCACAAGGCTGCTCCAGTCACAACCATTTTTGCAAGAAACCCCAGGTACCTGGTCTCGGAGGTGGCATACAGAGGGAAGGTCACGCCAGAGTCGGACATGTATAGCTTCGGGATGGTGATCCTAGAGGTGGTGTCCGGGATGAGGTCAAAGGGAATCATGGGAGATAACAGCTTGGTGGATAATATGTGGAGTCTCTATGAAGGGCTCACTCTTGGAGTGTGTGGATGGGAAAATGGGAGACCAATTTCCTTAACTCGAACAAGCCACTGATGATGTTGCCTGAGTCCCGACCTAGAGGGGTCTATGTGTCAGTCTCATTCTCAGGCTTGACCACCACCGACTTCTCCTCTAGGACCAGGTCCGTCTTCCATCCCTCACAGCTCGATTCGCTGCATGAGATTGAACTTGAGCATGAATTGGGGACGTCAGAATTGTGATGATGCCATTGAGAACTAGAGACTAGACTGGAAAATTTCAAGTAGTTCATGTCTAAATTGTACAGGATTGAGTTTTCTTTTTTAGTACTTATTATGTTACACATGTTGTGCATAATGAATATTCTTATAAAGCTAGTTGTGTTTACGTTCCTCTGTGAATATTACATCCTTACATGAACTAGGGAAACAATAGATGTACATTGTTTGACCAAAATGAAATCGAGCTTCAGTATTTCCAGTCATGATGCCTCATGGCAGGAGTTACATGGAGCACACAAAGAAGAAGACCCATTTGAATTAGGAATAATTTACATATGTCAATTCCATTTTTTTTAAATCAGGGCTCAAATTAATCTAGTGAAAGAAAATGATTAACACCACGAAACACCTTAAACTCATATACATATGATAAATTTACATAAGATAATTCTTTAATCACAAAAAATCCCTAACTTATTGAAAACATGGGAAGCAGCGTGTAAATGTGACGAAGCAGGACAAAGTCCAACACCTGTTGTTCCTTCCGGGAAATCACCCTTAGTCCGTCCCCTCCATTTTCAAAGGCCCTTGCAAGTTCCCCGCCGTCGATTTTCAGGTACTAAAAAGATTAAAAAAAGGCTGATTGGAAAAAATTAATAAGAAAAGAAGACACTAGAGATGGCATAAAAAGTCAATTGTTTTTTATTTTATTCTTTATTGTTATTTCAATTTTTTTCGTTATTGAGATTGCCTTTGCACATTTACAAGGCTGTTCTCATGGAAATTTCAATACTGGGCAAATTACAATGGCCTTTCAAGTTAATTTAAGGCTCTGTTTATTTCAAGAAAAATATAGCGCTTCGGAAAATGTTTTCTACGAAATACTTCTTTTAGAAAAATGACAATATTTTCCGGTATTCAATTGAAATCTAGAAATGAAGTGGAAAATATTTTCTACTATTCAATAAAGAAAATGTTTTCCTTCATATATTCCTTTTCAATAATTTTTTTATTATTTTATTTTTTAAAGAAATTTTTAAGTTTTTTCTTTTCTTTTCTTTCTTTTTTTCTTCTTCTTCCTCGGCCATGACGACTGACCACAAGCTAGCTCGAGTCTCACTATAGGTTGGCAAAGCTCCTTGCCCGAGGCCGGCAAGCTCTAGCCTAGCCAAATCCAACGAGATAGGCAAGGCTTGAGCCTTGCTAACTCGTTGGATCTAGCAAGGCCCAAGCTCACTCGAGGTTGTCGAGCTCACCCGGGTGAGGTGAGGCTCAACCTTTATGGAATCTAGCGAGCTCGAGCCTCGTCGCTTGTGGCGAGGCTTGAGCTCGCCTGTGGCTGGTTGCTGGCCGTCGTGGCTTGCGACTAGCCATGGCGGGCGACTAGTCGAAGAAAAAGAAAAAAAGAAAAAGAAAAGAATTTAAATTTTATTTTAAAAAATATATAAATAATAAATATAAAAGGAAAAGGATTGGGTGAAAAAAAAAAAAAAAACTACTAGGTTTAGAAGTAAAAGAAAGAGGATGGAAAATGTTTCCACTTTCTAAGAAGTAAAAAACATTTTCCCATATTTTAGAAAATTTTTGTTGATGGAAAATGTTTACCAGTTCATCTTCTGTTAAACAAATGTCGAAAAGTCCTGAAAACGTTTTTCAAAATGTTATTTTTCCCGAAATAAATGGAGTTTTAATTAGACCGTTTTAGACCCGACTGGAGTGAAAGGCAAGATGGGTTGACTTGGACAAGCGAAAATGTTCTTAAGCTTTATTTGACCCACTTTGGCCTACCCAAGCTTGATCAAATTTATTTCAAGAAATTTATGCTCTCTGTATGGAGCGATTTTAGGCTTGGCATACCCATTGATAAAATCCCCTCAATTTGCAAAGGTAATATTGCTCATAATAGAAAAGAAGTTGCCAAGACATGTAATATGAGTTTATTGATTTTATCTAACATGTAATATTACGAGTCCCAAAAATATTTTTTAATTGTTTTATTGATTAATCAAATTTTGAGAACTACAAAATTTAAAAAGTTAAAATAAAACAGGTTTTAGGGAATATCACGGCGCCTACCGAAATAGGGGAATGGGTGGAAACAAAAATAGAGGAATGCCCTTACCAAAAAAAAAAAAAAAAAAAAAAAAAGAGGAATGGGAGAACTGTTAATCTAGAAGCTGGATTTGCTTTCTAGAGATCACGAATTTGACAGCGGGCGGGAGCGAGCGTCGAGTCATTGGCGAGCGTGGTCATGATTGGCGGAGCAGAGTCAAGTCATTTCTCTTTTCACGTGATCACAACCACCACCCTTGTAAAAGCCCTAAGGTCAAACCCCTCCTTTTATTTTATTTTTATTTGGCAAATATTTATTTTTGTTTTGTTTTAGGTCTATTATAGATGAATTATAATATATTGCATTTACAGGGCTTCCTAAAACATACCAATCAACCTAAATGGAAAAGTTAAAAAAGTTACAAGGAATTAGAAGAAGACTTTTCCATTTCCTCACAAGCTATTACTCCTTGCATCGGCTATAATTGATGATAGGTTGTGCTTGACCGAACCTATCATAACCATTGATCACATAAACCTCAATCGAAGCTATCAAATCTAGATTTAGGCAAGAGTTTCTCCCCAGATGGACCCAATGAGATTAAAATCGGCGCCCCATTGGGTTCACAAGGCATTTTTGTTTCTAGGAAAAAGTTTTCTAAATCATTTACTTTTGGCGAAATAAACGGATCCTTAGACTTTATTTATTTCCCAAAAATTAAATAATTCAGAAAATATTTTTCTAAAAATGATCATTCATATCACTTGATATAATCATTCAATGAAAAATACTTTCATTACAAACATAATTTATCTCTACAGATTGTTGTGGATGATGAAAATATTTTTATTTCATATATTTTTATAAGTGATACGGATAATTATTTTTTAGAAAAATATTTCTTCGGATTATTTATCTTTTGCTAATTAAATGGAGTCTCAGCTCTCAAATTCCCATGATCTTGTCGGCTTTTTTATTGTTGTATTGATCCAACGAAAATGTGGGCGGGCGATGGCGATCGCTACCATGGGTGGGTGCCCGTGCATCAACGTCACTGTTGTTCAGTGTGGGACCGGCCGTGGAGTTAGGTTTGCGTATTCAACTCAGCTGGAAATGGTACGAGGATCAAGACATGGGAGGTTGGTCGGTCTACATCAATTTTAACAAACTATTAACAAAATTAGGCAAAAGAAAATATACTTATACCCAAATTCATGTTTGCATTAATATATTTTATAGTGAGTTAATCATCTTTATTTTATTGCATGTAGAGTGGATCTAGTTATGTTAGCAGTATCGATTTTCAAAATTATTACTATTTCCTATGCTCATAACCTGATAATAATCGATCAGGACTTTTGTGATGATCAAAAGTACTGCTGTAAGGTGAAAAACTACGTTTCTAATTAATGCTTGCATGGCTTATTAGGAATATTTTATATTGCTAATGTGTGCTCATATGGCTGCAATCGTAAATCTATGTATAAAATGCATTGAAGTAGTAGAGGCAAACAACGTAACGTATCGAAACGTGAGAGAGACTTTGGGGAATGAGCCGTCAATCATGTTGCATTGTGCTGGAGGGGATGGGTTGCATGGACATCGTGATGAATCACATCAACCTCGACTCTTCGGAACTGAGAAGAGGCGCTATGCCAATTGTAAGAATGTTGTCAATGCTAGTTTCACTTCTGTTGATCCTCCCACTTCTTGCCACACTTTGTAAGGTTAATCTTCGTAGCCAACAACACCCATGCAATAAGCTGACGGAGGTATTTTTTGTCTCGACCAAAGATCAAGATAGATCATATCATTAGTTTAATCACACTTACATACGTCTAGTGGTGAAGATAATTTGTTCGAGTTTTGTAATTCATGGGAGGGCCCAAAGGGGGTTAGAATTGATGTTTGAGTGAAATTATTTTCATGCCCCTTTTTATTTTAAGACGCACCCTTTTGAATCCTTTTTATAAGTACATTTGTTTTGTCGCCTTCTACCTTTTTGGTGGAAATAGAACCATATCATCAATATAAATGCAAGTACATGGAGAAAGAGCTCACCAAGCAAGATTGTCGGCCGTTAAAATGGATTGTATTGACACATGAATTTTTTTGATGGGTGACCTAAAAGAATTTTGTTAATTATGAAAGATTACAAAGACTCTAGTCAACTCAACTTGACTCGGGATTGACCTTGGCCATTAGGCCCGGACCGATACCGTGCCCCTCTTTCTCTGGCCAAAATTCCCACACCACATAGACTCGTTCCCATTAGTCAATGTTCTCACCATTCACCATGGTTGCTTGGGCGTCCATTTCTTTTGGTCAAGTGGCGCAAGGGTGGAAAACCGTAGAGAAGACAAAGGCGTCTCTATCACACTCCATTGTCTTCTTGCGTTCACTGTGGGGGCAGTTGGAAAAACGGGGCTGTCTTCGGAATTAAAAAGCATCCACGTTCGAAAGGAGAAAAGGACAGCGTCAAGGAAAATAGGTCTTATTTTATTCCAAAAAATCTTAGAAGGAGAAGGAGAGCACCGTTTTCCCTAGGCGAATTTTCCCTACCCTTATCTTGGTCACTCTCCATTAGCCAGCACTAACCACGCGTCCGCCTTTACCGGCCACTGACGAGCCTCCTTTTTAAAAGAGAGCAAGAACAGAGAGCATGGACTGAGGAAAATTGCAGCCTTTTTCGGGCGTTGAGAAGTCGCTCCCTCGAGGGATTCTCTCCGAGCCATTTCTTTCCTTTTCTTTGCCGATCCTCGCCATCGCAGATAGCCGTGTCATCATTGTTGGTCCAACAAGCGCAGTAAACCCTGTTTTGCCCCTGTTTTTCGGCTGTCGAGATCCGAAGCAACTTGTACGTGTTTGAAGCTTCCTCCCCGGCGTGCACTCTTACCGGCAATACTTTTCAAACATGTAAACTTGACCAGCAACCGCAACCGAGAACTCCTCCTTGGCAAGGTAATGTTGAACCCTCTGCCTTTCTCTGTCATGAGTGGAACGCCGAGACTCGGTTTCTTCCGTTCATGCTCGTGTCGGATCTGAATAGGTTGGTTGTGTTGATTTTCGAACATTTCTGAGAGACTTCTTTCGAGCCTGGATGGGAGTTCAAGTCCTGAAACGGTTAAGTACTTTTTCCCTGAATCCGCGTTCATAACTTGTCCGACGAAATGCCTATAGAAGTGTGTTTGATAACATTTCTATTCTAGAAATAAATTTTACTTAGAAATATTTTCTTTTATTTCTATTCCCGAAAATAAAGATGTAGATTTTTTTTTTACTTATTTTGTTCCAAATTTATACTATTTTTTTATTTCGGAAAGTTAAAAAAAATTAATTGATGTTATCAAATTTATTTATGTTATGAAGAACAAAAGAACAAAAAAATAGAAAAGCAGGATGTTGCCGAACAAGCCCTACCAATCCAGTGCAAGTTATTTTCCTTTTTTGTCTAAATTGAGAGCATATTGGCCCGGATTAAGTCACCTTAATTGTTTTTCAAAGTCTTTCCAATGATTGAACGCGTTTTTTTTTCCTCCATCATCCGTTTTCCTCTTGTGTTCTATGCTTCCGAGGTCACCAAGGGCGATTGTCGGTGAGTTGATGATGTTGTCTCCTCCGCGGACTGAGTGTTTGACTATCATGTGCATCTAAACAAGTTTTGCTTCGGACGTACTTTTATCTGCCTCGTCCTAACCATGTCGTTTATGTGTGAACGGGGTTGATGGATAGATGTGGGTATTGATGGCCGACGGTCCGAGGGAAGGGTGATCGGTAAATCCGGTGGTGGTTACGCGGTGAGCAAAGGCGATGCTTGGTTTAAAGCTTTGGAGGTGTAAATCATGGATGGAACCCGTTTCTTTTTGAGGTGATGCTAGCATGACGACCGTCGGAGGATGGCAACAAAAACTTTCTTTCCCCAACACAAATGTGTGGAAATTGCCAAGTAAAACTCAGAGCTTTCTCCTCTTCATGGAAAATGTATGGTTGAGGGTGCACCGTCTATTTTCCAAAAACTTTCTTTCTCCAACAAGTGCGTGAAAGTTGCCAAGCAAAACAGAGTTTTCTCCCTCTCATGGAAAATGTTTGGTTGAGGGTTCACCCTCTATTTTCCAAGCTTAACGATATTATTAGCAAATCAATTCCCTCATTTTGTCGTTTATTGTAAAGGGTCCCTTCTTTTTGTACTCATAAATGCTCAAAGGTGATTTATTGTAAGGGGAATTGATTGGCCAGTTGTACTGTTAGTTTGGAAAACAGATGGCGAACCCTCAGCCATATATTTTTCATGAGAGGGAGAAAAATTTGTATTTTGCTTGGCAATTTTCACGGGAAAAAATCGTCAGATGGTCACATCATCATGCTAGCATCACCCTATTGTAAAAGAACACGGGGTTGAGTTCTGGGAATGGGAAGTGAGCGTGGAAGGCGACGAGAACACAAGGAAGAGGAGACTGGGTTTAGTGTAGGTGGGCTTAAGTGTGATTTTTGGGCTTAAATTCGTTTGATATATTTGGGCTTAGTTGTTCTAGTTATGATTGGGTTGGTGATTTTTGGGCTTGAGAATTGGCCTGATGGATCCAGGCTTAGAGTGGGCTTGACGCTTCCCTTTAATGAAAATGAGCGTACGTTCTGGTAGGTTCAAATGGGTCTAGTTGATTTGGGCCTAATCTGTTTCTAGTAAATAGGGGCTTGGTTTACTTCCAGAGAAAATTGGGCTTTTGAATTTCTACTGGAGAGAGGCTTAACTAATAAGCCCTTTTGCCTGCGGTGGCCCATGTCCATGTGAAGCCCATGCCTAATCCGACACGCGGGTAATAATCTTAAAAAAAAAAGGGAAAAGTTCGAAAAAGAAGAAGAAAAGAAAATGGCTAGGAATAGAAGCCTTGATTAGGTTGTTAAATCTTAGTGATATATTTAGCTTAGTTTGAGTGGGATAGCATAACTCTTAATTTTTCGAGTTTTAGTAGTTACTTTTGATATAGCTTAGACTTAGATGGACCACTCTTTTAAGTAACAACTTCAACCCAATTTGAACTTAACTCGTGGGGTTGCTATCCTGTGCCTTATGAACAATGCTATGTGTATTTTGTAATTGGTGCTTCATTGAGTGCACTTTTTGATGCTTTATCTTTATTGCATTGATTATGATTGTTTGCTTTTCTTTGCTTGCGCAATCATGCAAGTATAGCATTTAGTGGCATAGGTTAATTAAAAATGGTCAAAGATTGCTTGAATCATTTAGGTAACAAACCAATCAAGTTAAGAGTATCAAAAGAGCACTAGTTAGACAATTAGTTAATTAAGTCTTGGTCTTAAATATCTTATTGTATAAGAAGTAAATATCCTCCCATACCTCACTTGACTCCTAGTCAACCTCATGGACTAATGGTGACTCCTCTTATGGATAGATCAACTTTAGTCGAAGTTTCCAAATGTCGAGCGAGTTAACAATTTGGAAAAATCCATGCTTATTGACGACCGTTGGTCCCAAACTCGACATTACCTCCAAACCTATCATCTCCTTGACATCAATAGATAGTGCTAGAATTATAAGCTTCTTTTCTTTTTTGGTCTGTGCTAGTATTTTAGACTTACTTTGTGGAATTGGTAAAAAGAATCTTGTCAAGTGATTGGATATTACTTGGTAAATCATTCTTATTAGTAAGTTTTAGTATCTCTAGCCAGCAGTACACTATATGCAATTTGAGTAATCAAACAATGATGTCTTCTATTAATATATTAATAGTCACATAATCAAAAATTGAAAGGACGATTTATGTCTAAAAACTCATGAGTACAATAAACCAATGAAAATAATTGTCGTAATCCCTAACTTATATGGAAAAAGATATACAAGGGAAATGCACAAAATGAAAATTGAGATGTACTATGATATCATATTATAAAGGAAGCATGCCAAATATCCTCCTCATTTTTCACCTTTTCGTTCTATTACAACTTTCTCTCTATTTTTTAAAGGGATAAGTGCATTAGAAATCTTAAAACTTGTTACAAAAGTGCAACTAAATCTTAAAAACTTATCAAACTGATGCAATCAAGTTGTTCCATTAGTTCTTTCCTTTTTTTTTAGTCGAAAGCTCCATATTACTTGGCTAACGTAAAATGTTTATTACTATTTTCTCTCTCCTATGTAACGTTGATGTTACTAAACATGAAACGTGAAGCTAAAATGACATTGTTTTGGTCCAAATCTTTCTTTTTCAAACCAAATTTGAGTTAAATTGGATTAATAATAAAAAGGCTATTTTTTTTTTTAAAAAAGAACACAAAAATAAGCGACCCTCGTCGCTATCATCCCACCATTACTGAAAATGGCCGGCAATGGTGGGGCGATGCCCAATCGCTTAGGTATCTAGCTAACAGCCACTAGTTCCTAGGTCTTTAGTCCTCACCAAAGGTTGAGAGGGTTGAAGGGCGCCTTTCTTTTTTCTCTCTTTTTTTTGTGTCCTTTTTTAAAAAATGTAACCTTTTATTTAAAATTTGGGTAAAAAAGAATTAGATTTGGACCAAAAGTATGTTGTTTTAGTATTATGTTTTATGTTTAGTGATGTCAACATCACGTAGTACAGAGAAAATAGTAAACAAGTCATGTCATTTTTTTTTTCCATTAGTCAAGATATATAGAGTTAATGACCAAATTATATTACTTTAATTTATAAATCTTCAAACTTAATTGTACTTTTGAAAATTTTAAGACTTAATTGCATTTTGGTGATAAATTTTAGCATTTCAAGTATATTTATCCATTTTTTAAAATACTGTTCCACTTCTTATTAAACAAATTATCCAAAGAACCAAATCAATCTCCCGTACAAAAATATCAACTTAGCTCTAATATTACCAACCACAAACTCATGACAAATCTCTAAAGCCCAGTCTCCTGCACCCACCAACACTTGCACCCGTCGAACATGGCTGCCTATCACAGGCACCGCAGCTTTGCTCTCTGGCGCAAGCCCACTCTCTCTCTCTCTCTCTCTCTCTCTCTCTCTCTCTCTCTCTCGCAAGGACCGTGAATGGGCATGGCGACCTCATGTCTTAGGGTGGTGGATGTTGTGGAGACAGACGACGGTCGGAGGTTGTTGGGGGTGGAGAGGAGTTGGGGAAATCGGAATTTGTGCTTAGGAATGAAAAACGGTTTTGTAAGTCTAGTCTGTCAACCGATATGAGGTGTATGGTTAGGTATCCAGCATAAAACTTATGGTACAAACTCTTATTTCGATATTAAAAACAAAGGATACAAAGCGTATTCTCTAAGCTTTGTAGTCATTACGCCGAAGTGGTCAATTGCGCAATGGAGTGAAACATGTCATTTTCCAACGTGCATAGACGCATTATGCTTTGACTAGTAAAATAAAAATCGCAATTCTTCTTTTGAGCTTCTGCTTTTGCTGCATCCACTTGAATCGAGTTGCCTCTTTAGCACAGCACTCGTAACTTAAATTGCATCACCATCTCTTGACTCGTGTCACCACCCAACACAAAAAATTAGGCACTAACAATGCCTCATCTGGTGTTGCAGAGTCTCTCGTGTCCAAACCATGTTCTTGCTTCTGATCCTGGTCTCACTCTTCCTCGGTTCTCAACAAGCTTATTCCTCAACTTCCTCTTCAAGTCTTGAGCCTACAAGTTTCGTTTTCCCTTCTTTTGACCCTGGCTCTTGCACTGGTAAAGAGCTCATTTGCACAGGCTCGGTAAGCTCACGAGATGGGTATTTGAACATCACGCCGGAGCGGGGTAATTCGAGCCTTGTGTCGATGCCGACAAACCAGGTAGGGCGGGTTCTTTATTCCCAGCCAGTGGTTGCTTGGCCTGCCATGATCTCCACCACGTTCACCATCGGGATCACCCCACCGCCGAATTCCACGCCTCGGTGACGGGATGGCTTTTCTTTTCGCACAGGACAGTAGCCCCTCACCGCCGAACAGTACTGGCTCATACATGGGGATTCTTGATCGATCTACTCAAGGTACTTCCACCCAATCTTTCGTTAGATGAATACGAAATCTGTGGTACTTTGCTGTAGAGTGTTGATCAAAAAACGATTTCTTTTCAACGGAATATTTAGGTGGCGTTGTTCGACAACTAGCCGTGGAGATGGACACTTACATGAACGAGTTTGATATTGATGGGAACCACGTTGGCATAGACACGACGAGCACTACTAACTCGCTTCGTCCGAGCCTAAACAAAGACAGAGTGAACCTAAGAAGTGGAAGGGACATTACAGTCGGAATTGAATATGATGGCTATAAAAATGAATTCCAAATCTCAATAGCATATTCTGGGAATTCGCTAATAAGCGTTCTCAATCGTTCGATCAAAATGTCGGAAACAGTCCCCAGGCTCGTGTACGTGGGCTTTTCCGGAGGCACTGGTCCCCTTCCCGAAAGCCATCAGGTGATTAACTGGGCATTCAGCTCTTTTCCTTTATCTATGGCGGATAAGCGGCTCAAGAGAGACAACAGGATCAAAACCATACTGGTTCTGGTCGTACCAAGCGTGATGACGGTATTTTTCATCATGATATGCGTCTACCTCGTTAAGAGAGCACCGAGGAAGAGAGACAAGAAGGACACCGACATAGAGAGCCAATCGAGGGAGGCCGCGAACGTTCCAAAGATGTTCACCTACAAGGAGCTAGCAAAGGCCACTCGCAACTTCAGCAAGGAGAACTTGCTCGGCACCGGTGGTTTTGGAAGCGTTTACAAAGGGGTCATCTCAGATCCTCCAGTCGAAATAGCCGTGAAGAAGATCTCCGCAACCTCGAAACAAGGTCTGTTTCTTTACTTGTATCACGTCCTTTAGCACTCTTTTTTCTAACATGGTCCCGTGGATAAGATCTAAACATCACATAAACATAGTGCTGGAGCAATTTTATAATTGCTGTGAATAATGTAGAAGATAGAAATTCCATATATTTATAATGTATCTAGAAAAAGAGTACGTGGAGCTTGTTTATAGGCTTGGATAGATGACAACCTAGGGAAATCATATCGGATATGTATAATTATAATAATTAAAGAAAATGTCCTAAATATCTCTAGAAAATACCTAAATATCTCTAATACTCCCCCCTCAAACAAGAGCATAGATATTAATCAAACCCGGCTTGTTACAAGTATATTCTATCCTCCCACGATCCGGAGGTTTTAGTAAATATGTCTGCAAGTCGTTCACCGATCGTAATGTGATTTGGAAGGATCACTCCACTCTATAGCTTCTCTTGTATATAATGACAGTCTAAATGTGTTGTGTTCTCTCATGAAATACAGGATTGGAAGCTATATGTACTGCAGCCTTATCATCACAACATAGAGGCATAGGAATTGAAGTTTTAAAGCCTAATTTAGTCAATAGCTGCTAAATCCACACTAATTCACATGTTACTTGTGTCATGACTCTATATTTTGACTCAACGCTTGAGCGGACAACAACACTTTATTGCTTACTCTTCCATGGTACTAGATTTCCTCTAACCAAGGTACAATAGCTAGTACTCAATCTCCTCTTCTTTGGAGATCTTGTCCAATCAGCGTTAGAGAATCCTTCAACTCTATTATGGCCATAATTTTGGTAAACAATTTATTTTCTTGGAACCTTCTTCAAGTACCTCAAAATCCGAATAATTGCATCCCAATGAAATGTACAACGAGCAAATAAAAATCAGCATACCACACTAATTGGAAATGCAATGTCTGGTTGAGCAATTGCGAGATAATTTAGCTTGCCAACTAGATTTTTAATATCTCCTAGGATTATCAAGAGTCTCTCCTCCCTCAGCTGGATTATCTCCTTATTCCATTAATGAATCAATAGGCTTTGATCCCAACATGCCTGTCTCAGTGAGCAAATTCTGGACAAACTTTCGTTGTAACAGAATAATACCTTTCTGTGACTGTGCCATCTCAATTTCTAGGAAATTCTTCAACTTGCCCAAATCCTTAGTCTGAAATTATTGTTGAAAATAGAGCTTTAGTTCAACTATGCTAACCAAGTCATCTCCATGACAATAATGTCATCAACTTACACAATTAAGAACAACTTGCCTCCCCTTGACTGTTTATGAAAGGAATGATCATTTCCACATCTAGACATTCCAAAAAGATGACAACTTTAGAAAATCTTCCAAACCACACCTACGGGGACTGCTTCAAACCATACAACTTTTTTAACTTGCAAACTAGTCTCCCAGACTTCCCTTAAGCAACAACCCCAAGAGGTTGCTCAATATACACCTCCTCATATGCAAGAAAGCATTCTTGACATAAAGCTGCAATGATGGCTGGTTATATGTGGCTACAAGAGAGATCAAAATACCAACAAATGTGAACTTTGCAACGGGAGAAAAAGTGTATAAAGAGTCAATCTCATACACCTGAGCATACCCTTTTGCAATAAATATTTTTTTTAAGCAAGCAAGAGAACCATCGGAAATGACTTTGATAGCATACACCTATTGACAACTAATAGTAATTTTGCCTAAAGGAAGAGGTACCAAGTCTCAAGCTTAATTGACTTGTAAGGCCTTTAATTCTTCTTTCATAAGTATTCTCCAGCCAGAGTTATGTAATGCCTCGACTACAAACTTGAGGATAAAATATTGTTCAACAATAGATATAAAAGACTAAAGAAAGGAGACATGGAAGAGTATGAACTAAAGTCTACAATGGAATGTTGAGTACAAGCATGATATAAGTCGGCTAATGACGGATCTGGCGTTGAAGATGACCTAGGAGTGGCAGTAGGAAGGGGGGAGTAGTATCTACTCAAGGATGCCGAGCATAGAGCTTGAGAGAAGTTGGTTCTTGTGCAAATATCAGGGAAATAGGTGGATCAATTGATCAAATGGTGATCACATGTAAAATTTCATCCACCTCAAAAACCGTAATCGGAACATCGTGATATACAATAGATTCAAAGAAGGAAACATCGGTAGTTATAAAGTAATTTTGCAATGATGGAGAATAATAATGGTATCCCTTTTAAGTACGAGAATAACATAGAAACATATACTTGATGGCTCTAGGATCAAATTTTGATACTCCGGGTTAATGACCACGAACAGAACATACACAATAAAAAATACAGGGTGGTAAGAAAAATAATGATTGATTGAGAAACAAATTAGAAAATGGATTACCACCTTGTAAAATCAAACAGAGACATAAAGCCCACCGTCCCTCTTTTCTTTCCTTTTTTCTTTTTTTCTTCTTTTTTTTTATTATAAATGAATACCACCTTGTGAAACAGAAGAAGGCATGTGATTAATGAGATAGCATGCAATTAGGACAACATAAAAAAAAAAAAAAAAGTTGTGGGGACCTTCATCTTAGATAACATGGACCTAGTGAATTCTGATAGTGCCTATTCTTCCTTTCAGCTACATCATTTTATTGTGGTGTATCGAAACAGGAAGATTCATGGATCAAACTATGTTGAGTCATAAAGTCAGAAAAGTTGCGAAAAAGTGCTTTTAGCAATATCATAATGCAAAATTTTAACATGCCCACCAAAGTGAATATATATTTAGAATTAAAAGCACAAAATATAGAAAACAATTTTGAATGACTTTCCATTAGATATAGCCAAGTGATTCTAGAATAGTCACCAATAAAAGTAACAAAGTATCTAAAACCTACCAAATATTTGAATGAACTAACAAAAAAGGAGGTATTGCTCGCTTAGTGACTTAAGGCGGGTAACTAACACGATGCAAGTTGCCAAGTTGACATGACTCGCACTTTAAACTAAAAAGAGATTGAAAACTAGAATCTAAATTTTGTAGATTGTGCAACTAAGGATGGCCAAGACGACAATGGATTTGATGTAAGGAAGCAACACTAGAGCATGGAATAGATGGATCATTTTCAAGCACATACAGCCCCCTACCTCATGTCCTCTACCAATCGTCATCTTTGTAGCCAAATCTTGGCAAATACGAGAATCAGAGTCGATTGTCACCAAACACCAAAAGTTTTTGGTTAATATACTAACATACATAAGGTTAAATGAAAATTGTGGGAGATAAATCATCGAGAATAATGGCAATGAAGAAGTTGGATAAACTACATCAACTCTATTACCTCGCGTAGATGAACAATTAGCTAAGGTAATAGTGGATGATTATGAAGTAAGAGACCAATATATATATATATATATATATATATATATATATATATATATATATATATATATATATATATATTGAAAGACCTGACAAAGGACGAGATATAGCTAAAAGGCATGCAGTAACATTACCTGTTTGTACCGGAATAGTAGTGAAAGAATTAGGTTGTGAGATCTAAAACTAGCTATATCGAACAAATTCCTCATCAAACATAACCACTATGTTGCCTTCAGAAAACTGCGGCAAAGAAGAAGAGTCGTACTCGATGTAGCATTTACAAACTTTTGTTGCTATCCTACTCTCCCATGTAACTTGTAACAAGATTTTCAAATGCGACCAAGTTTGCCATATTAATGATAAGTCCAAACGGCCCCTGAGCTATAAATGGAATTGTGGGACTATCCATAAAGCTGCTCTTGGCCTTGGCCTCTTCCTATTCTTATGCCTTAGCCACCACCATGGCCACCACGACCATTATGTCGTCCATGAGTTCCCCTTTCACTTCCACTACCACTATTGGTTCAAGACTAGGACACAAGAGCTGACTATCTACCACAAACATGGTGTCCTTGAGAAGACTCACGAGATACCCAAAAAACTCAAGCAAATGTATCTATGAGTGAGCGATGGTCTCTCTCCTAGGAATTAGAGATATGACAGTTCATTGTTCGGACTGAAACCTCATTCGAATCCCAATACAACCCATTATTCTCTCTAAAGATGCTTTTGGTGAACATTGGTTAAAATCGAGAGAAGATGATTCAACTCCTATACACCCTCTTAAAATCAGCAAAATATTGTGTAATGGAACACCCCTTCCTATTAGATCGGTAAAACTCTTACGATACCTCATAAATTTGTGAAAGGTTATTTTGGCCGGAGTACAATATAGCCAAATACACCCATAATTCTCTAATTATGTCAATGTGAGTTATGAGACCAACTATATCACTCTTTATGGAGTTCAACATCTGATCAAGAATATGTGAACCAACTACGTTCCAAGTTGCATCAATACTAGGTTTAGGCTTAGTCAAGTGTATAGGTTGATTTCCACCTAGTAAAGTTAGCTTCACAATTTTCTTCTATTGTTGAAAGTTGGCACTATCCTCAAGCTTTTTATTGGTAATTCGATTAGAAGTAGAGGGAATTACCTCAATCATCACAATATTACTCTTCTCAAAATCACCCGTTCTTTAATAAAAATAAGAAAACTACCACAATATTTTCCTTCAAGCAACTCAACTCAATAGTTCAATAATTCAACACAATTGGAAAATATAATCAATGGACTATTAACAATGTTGTCGCAACACTAACAACCAATTGAACCAACAATGCAGATAATAGAGTAGTTGTAGCATTTGAAGGTTCTTTAGGTAGAAAGTTCATGCATCGATATCATTCCAACTGACCAATAATAGAGAACAAGAGCAACAAAGACCAAATTAGATAACATTCCCAAATTTCGTATAAATCTCACAGAGTTGATCCTTGCAAAATCAGTTCTCCCAACCTAATTTCCTTGAATTTACCCTTGAAATTCTAAACATCTCCATCTCCAGAGACCACGCCGATTAACTTCACCAAACTGCGCAACAGCTTACTGTTCACTCACCCAGTGCATTGCATAATGAAACATCTCAATCAGTGCAAGCTAAAATTGCCATAAAATTCCAATCTAATACAATATAGCTCGACCATCGGACAAAAGGCATGATCTAGGCGGCCTTGGAAGACTTCGAAAAAATAGCAAATAGAGGGAAACACCAAATTGACCTCAACGAAGCGAGAGTTAAGCCCAACAACCTATACTCAAGGGGCGAAAAGCCAAAGAGACGGAGTAGGCGACATTTGACTATGCCAAATCTAACCCAAGTTGGATGGCGATGCCAAATCTAAGCCAACGACTTTTTTTTTTTTTAATAAGAATTTCCGCAACGAGTGACGGCTCTAATCCCATGTGAATAAAGTGGGAGAGAAATTCTGTTTAATTTCAATGTATCTAGACAAGAGTATATGGAGCTTATTCATGGTCTTGAATACATGACAATTTAGGGAAATCGAATTGAATATGCATAATCAAAATAACTGAAGGAAATATCTTAAATATCTCTAGAAAATACCTAAATATATCTAACAACCGCCATAACTACGAAGATCCTTTGTGAAAAAGTTCTCGAGTATTTGTTAATTAATTTCAGGCAATTTTTTAACCTCAAATTCAACAGGTGAAAGACAGTACTTGGCAGAGATATGCACAATTGGGAGGATGAGGCATAAGAACATAGTACAACTCCAAGGTTGGTGCAATGAGGGGGAACAACTTCTGCTAGTCTACCAATACATGGCCAACGGTAGCCTTGATCGCTTTATCGGCAAGCAGTCCCTTAGTTGGGAGACCCGGTATGAGATCCTGACTGGTGTGGCCTCAGCACTACTTTACCTCCATGAAGAATGCGGGAACCCTGTGGTCCACCGAGACATCAAGCCCAACAATGTCATGCTAGACGCCAACTACAATGCCTACTTGGGTGACTTTGGGCTTGCGAGGCTAATCCAAAGCGATGCCTCAGCAACAACCATGCTTGCGGGCACCCCTGGGTACCTAGCCCCCGAGGTGGCATACTTAGGGAAGGCCACGCCAGAGTCAGACGTGTACAGCTTTGGGACGGTGGTCCTGGAGGTGGTGTGTGGGAAGAGGTCAAAGGGGATCACAGAAGAGGACAACTTGGTGGATTATGTGTGGAGTCTCTATGGAGAAGGCTCACTCCTGGAGTGTGTGGATGAGCAAATGGAAGGCCAATTTGACGAGGAGCAAGTGGAGAGGGCATTGATAGTGGCCCTTGCTTGCTTGCACCCCTACTCTGCGTGCAGGCCGAGGATACGAAAGGTGGTCCAGATTTTCCTGAACCCGAACGAGCCACTAATGGAGTTGCCCAAGTCCCGGCCCAGCATGGCCTTTGTGCCTGTCTCATTCTCGGGCTTGACCACTGTTGGCTACTCCTCCACCTCCAAGACCAATTCTGCCTTCACTCACTCACGGCTCGGTTCACCCTCGAAGATAGAACTCGATCATGAACAAGGGATGCCAGGGTTGCGTTAATGGTCTCGAGAATTGAGGATCGTATCAGAAAATTTCACGTGATTCATATCCGAGTCATACGGGAATAAGTTTTACTCTTTATTATGTTATGATGTAGTGTAAAATGGATACTCTTTGAAGGTAGATGTGCTGTATTTACAAACCTCTATGAATATTATGTTCTTATGTGAAATTGAGTTGGAGTGGTTCAAGTCATGCCGCCTCATCACAGGAGTTACATGGAGCATACAAAGAAGAAGACCCGCTTAAATCAGGAACGATTTACATATGTGGATTCGTATATTTATGAATTTCAAGGCTCACGGCTCGGTTCACTACCAAAGATAGAAATTGATCATGAACAAGGGATGCTAAGGTTGTGTTAATGGTCTCGAGAATTAAAGAATATATGAGAAAATTTCACGTGATTCATATCCGAGTCATACAGAAATGAGTTTTACTCAGTATTATGCTATGATGTAGTGCAAAATGGATACTATTTGAAGCTAGATGTGCTGTATATACATTTCTCTGTGAATATTATGTTCTTATGTGAAATTGAGTTGGAGTGGTCCAAGTCATGCTTGCCGCCTCATTGCAGGAGTTACATGGAGCATATGAAGAAGAAGACCCACTATAATCAGGAATGATTTAAATATGTTGATTTGTATATTTATGAAATGAAAGAGAAGCGTTTCACTTGCTCACGGCTCAGTTCACCATAGGAGATAGAACTCAATCATGAACAGGGGATGTCAGGGTTGCGTTAATGGTCTTGAGAATTAAAGATCATATCTGAAATTTCCACATGATTCACATCTAATTTATATAGGAATGAGTTTTACTCTATATTATGCTATGATGTGGTGCAGAATGGACATATGTCGATTTGTATATTTATGAATTTCAAGGCTCAAATTAATTTAATGAAAGAAAAATAATGTGTAAAATGAAAGAGAAGAGTTTCTGGCGAGAGAGAGAGCTTGATTTTGCAGCTACAGGGAAGTTACATATGTTGATTCGTATATTTATGAATTTCAAGGCTCAAATTAATCTAATGGAAGAAAAATAATGTGTAAAATGAAAGAGAAGCGTTTCTAGCGAGAGAGAGAGAGCGAGACATCTTGGCTTTGTAGTTATAGGGAAGTCCCACAAAAAAATAAAAGGCAGATTGACGTGCGTTTACAGGGAGTCGAAATCTCTGCACGGCCAACGAACCATTGGGCAGATTAGGCTTGAGCATCGTGGTTGAGATAAAAGCAGCAGCAAACATCTAATGAATGCAGGTGAGCATTTAGGGCCACACCTGTGCCAACAAACACATCACATGAATGAGTTGTTCCGTCTTCACCCAATCAAGAACAAGTCGAAAAGCCGAGATTCTTAGGTCAGCCGTGGGTACTCCACACTAGACTGCCGGGTGACAAGCCACGAACACTCCTTTCACGACCACATTAGTATTCTCCAACTCTACATTTGAATCAGTCATTGAAGGGCTTATTAAGTGGACGGGCCTCAGCTCGCACCTAACCCTGTTGTCGAGTGCAAGTTTTGACTCCAAGGATCAAATGGAGCACACCCAATCCCGAATCATATCATGAACTTTACGCATCACTGACGTTCAAGAGAAATAGATATATTTCACATCCCGAATGGTATTAAAGTTGATGTTCGGGCCATATTATCTCACATCCCTTTTTACTTGAAAACACACCTTTTTGGGTTTTTATATAAATATATTCGTGTTGTTGACTTTTACTTTTTTGGTAGAAATAGAACCATAACATCGATATAAACATAAGTACATGAAGAAAGATCTCTCCAAGCAAGGTTGTCGGCAATGCCACTACTGTAAAAATGGAGAGTGCTAGAATTATAGACTTAGTTCGCAGTATTATTAAAAAGAATGTTGTTAGGTGATTGGATATTACTATGTAAACCATTCTTATTAGTAACTTTTAATATCTTTAGCCAGCAGTGCGCTATATGCGATTTGAGTAATTAGATAGTGATGTGGTACTTCTATTCATATAAGCAAAGATAGTAAGGACGATTAAAGTCTAAAAAGAGCATGATTACGAGCATCCAGTGAAATAATAATTGGAAGTCTTAACTTAAATAAATAAATAAATAAAGATAAAAAGTAGAAATGCACAAAATGATAATTGAGATGAACTATGTGAGACTATATTAAAAAAATAAAAATACTGCATACCCTCCTTAGTTTTTCATTCTATTACCACTTTTCTCTCCTTTAGTTTTTGAAATACATTCTGCATCTTAAGACAAGCCACATTATCTAAAGAACCAAATTACCGTCCCTTATAGAGGGAAAAAAAATTGCCCTTTGGGCTGAGCATATAGAACAGCCCGAATTGGAACCGCCTAAACTAAATCAAATCGGCCGATTTTGGGCAGTTCTAGAGGGCGTTGATTCGGTTCTTGATTCCATAAAATTAAAATTGGTGATTTTTGGTCCGGTTCTTGGTTCCAATGAGAGAACCAGACTGAACAAACCGGACCAATTTAAATATATTTTTTCATTTTTTAAAAAGTAAAGTGTAAACCCAAACTCTAATATCCTCTCACACCTCGCTTATTCGAAATGATGAAGTAAATCTTTGTTTCTTTCATATTACTACATTGGTTCATCCAAGTTGCTCCTTTTGTTTCTTGCTTCTTTCTTTATTTTACCTTTTCTTATTTTCCTACAAAGATTCACTGATTTTACCTCCCTCGCTTACTTGTACTTTGTGAGTCCATCATTTATAAAAAAGAATCCACCAAATCCTCATCGTTTTTTCGAGCATGCCCCCATAAGCATGGCCCCATCATCTCTCAATCTTCTTCGCAAATTTTGGATGAAATCCCAAATTTGAATTGCGACATGGCTTGGGAATTCAATTAATTATAGTAGAGTGAGTTGGGACTTGTTGGAGTTCCAATTCCATTTGACGTATCTGAAGGTTCCTCAGGTAGAGGTATAAAACCTTTTTTAGATACACAGGATCAAAGTGGTCAGGTTTAATCGGGGTGACAAGTAAAAACTTTTAACCAAGATATGGAATCCATCGATTCTATTGGATTGCTTGGGAAACAAACTAGGTTTGGTCTAGTCCTAGGGCCAGATGATCTGCTTCTCGGTTTCTAGTTCTTGAATGAAATTGAACCAACTCATGAACCGATCATCCCTAATCCCCTAACTCGCATTTCGAGAAACTATTAATACAAAGTGATAATAACTTGAAAGTAGCAAAATATCTGTTTTTTTTTTTTTTAAAGATAAGGCCATATTTGGCAGTTAGGATAAAATTCATAATAGGATAATACCATATCCCACGTTTGATGTTTGTTTAGGACAAGATAAAGTTGAATATAAGAAAAATATATCCCCAATAAAATTATCATATGAAGAGGTACGATAAATATGGATAGGATTTCTAATATTAGTAATAGGAAAATTATTTTTCTCGAATAATTTTTTAATTAATAAAATTAAAAATATATGTAAATATAAATAATAGTTGAATTCTAATATAAAAAATTCAAAATAAAAAAATAAAAATATGTAAATATAAATAATATTTGAATTCTAATATAAAAATTTCAAAATAAAAAAATAACAATTTATTTTTTAAATTTAATGTTATTATTTATAAATTCGAATTTAATTCTATCTTATAATATAAATCCGATATATATAGATGTAACTTTAGCTATTTTAGTAACTTAGGTATGTTAGTACAATTTACTATTCAATAAAATTTTATTAGAGAATGAAGGAAGGGGAAAAATAAATATAAATTAAAGTAATTTTTTAAAAAAGACTAGAAAATTACAAAAAGCAAATAAAAATAAAGTAGGTAAGAATGTCGCAAGAGATTTTTATTATCTCTATTTGTGAATTTTCATAGTCATTAACACTAATATGCTATTTATACCAAAAATATATAATATAATATGAATATATTCGACTTTATTACTGCGATTTATTAAATAATGGACAAGATATAGCAAAATCCCCAAATTTCATGCCTTATCCTATCAAGTCTTATTTTGATTAGAAATCTAGACAATCAAATATAGTCTAAGTGCATTGAAAGTTCTAAAATTTCTTAAAAAAGTACAATCGAGTCCTAAAACTTTCAGAAAGTGCAATCAAGTTTTAAAACGTATCAATTAAGTGTAATCTAAGTCTTTCGTGAACTTTGTCCAACATGATTAACGAAATTTTTTTAATTATTTTCTCTGTCACACGTAGCACTGATGTGACTAAAATATGAAACATAAAACTAAGACGATGTCGTTTTGGATGTGGCTAGCCCATTGGCTTAGATGCAATGACCCTCGCCAGTCATCACAGACCCTTTTCGGTGATAGTGAGGCAGCCGCTTGGTTTTTGTTTATGTTTTTCATTTTTTATTTAGTTTATTTTTAAAATTAAAATAAGATTTAACGGCAAAATGATGTCGATACGGTGCATCACGTGAGAGAGAAAATATGAAAAAAAAAAAAAATCACCTCAGCGTTTTTTTATAGTCAAATCGGATGGATTGGATGAAATGACTTGTTTGCATTTTTTTCCAAAAATAAATTAATTAAGTGAACTTATCTCTATTTATCATTAAGAAAGTCTGCACCTTATTGGACTACTTCAAAAAGTGCAAGCTACTAAGAACTGGGGCTCAAAAATTCATTATATACCTTTAGAACTTTCAATTGACAGGTCTATAGGAGAGAGTTATGACCAAGTAAACAATTAATATGCTGTAAAGAAGGCTCGCAAGAGAGGAGGAGAAAATTACTTGCCCCACGCTGAAGAGGTCAATTGCGCAATGCAATGAAACATTTCATTTTCAAACGTGCAAGGACACCCACGCATTATGCTTTGACTAGGAAGAGAGAAGAACCACATTGTGTTCATATGCATTACCCGCATCCTATTAAATCAAAAGGCCTCCTTAGCTCGTCATTGAATAGATTTCTGTCCCTATATCTCCATGTCCTAACGAGACAAGAGACTGCATCTCCTTCCAATCATAGTCAATTCTTCGGGGCAAGAAAGAAACCAATCCTAAAAACTGAATACAGCCAAGAACAAGAATTCACTTCTTTCCCATCCCGCCAATCCACAGCCCTCGTAACTTCGACCGGATCCCCATCTCGACTCATGTCACGACCCAAGAGGACAAATTAGGAAGCAAACCTGCGAACCGTTCTATATATATGCGCCAACAATGCCTCATCTGTTTTGCAGGGTCTCTCGCGTACAAACCATGTTCTTGCTTCTGATCCTGGTCTCAGTCTTCCTCGGTTCTCAAGAAGCTTATTCTTCGACTTCTTCTTCTAGTCTTGAGCCTACAAATTTCTTTTTCCCTTCTTTTGACCCCGGCTCTTGCACCTGCGAGGAACTCATTTGCACGGGTTCGGCAAGCTCGCGAGATGGGTATTTGAACGTCACACCGGAGCTGAAGGAGCAGGGTAATTTGAGCCTCGTGCCCATGCCGACGAACCAGGTAGGGCGGGCTCTTTATTCCCGGCAGGTCGTGGCTTGGCCTGCCATGATCTCCACCACGTTCGCCATCAGGATCACCACGTTGCCGAATTCCACAGCCTCTGGCGACGGGATGGCTTTTCTCTTTGCACAGGATAATAGCTCCTCACCACCGGACAGTTATGGCTCGTATATCTGGATTTTTGATCGGTCCACTCAAGGTACCTCCACCTGATCCTTCGTTAGATGAATATGAAATCTGTGGTACTTTGCCGGAGTGTTGATTGAAAGACAATCTCTTTTCGAATGAATATATATAGGCGGCGTTGTCCGACAACTAGCCGTGGAAATGGATACTTTCATGAATGAGTTTGATCCCAACGGGAACCACGTAGGCATAGATACAACAAGCGTTATTAATCCGGTCTATGCCAAGAGCCTAAACAGCACAGAAGTGAACCTAAAAAGTGGAAGGGACATCAGAGTCAGAATTGACTATGATGGCTATAAATATAAACTCCAAATCTCAGTGGCATATTCTGGGAATTCGCTAATAAGCGTTCTCAATCATTCAATCAGTATGTCGGAAACGGTCCCCAGTCTTGTGTACGTGGGTTTTTCGGGATCTACTGGGCCTCTACCCGAAAGCCACCAGGTCATTAATTGGGTATTCAGCTCTTTTCCTTTATCTTTGGAGAAGCGGCTCAAGAGAGACGACATGATCAAAACCACACTGATTCTGGTCGTGCCAAGCGTGATGACAGTATTGTTCATCGTGATATGCGTCTACCTACTCGTTGAGAAAGCGCCAGGAAGAGAAACAAGAAGGACGCCGACATGGAGAGCCAATCGAGGCAGGCTGCGAACGTTCCAAAGATGTTCACCTACAAGGAGCTAGCGAAGGCCACTCACAATTTCAGAAAGGAGAACCTTCTTGCTACTGATGGTTTCGGAAGAGTTTACAGAGGTTTGATCTCAGATCCTCCGGTTGAAGTAGCCGTGAAAAAGATCTCGGCAACCTCAAAACAAGGTCTGCTTCCGTACTTGTATCACATCCTTTTAGCACATTTTCTTGAACATGGTCCTGTCGATAAGATCTAAATATTACGGAAATAGAGTGCTGGAGCAATTCTATATTTTGCTTTTGTTTATATTCATCACTAGTCACCGCAACTGCGATAATTCTATGTGAAGAAGTTCTCGATTTCACTATCTGCAATTTACCTTAAGGGTAATTTTTCAACCTCAAATTCAACATGTGAAAGATAGTATTTGGCAGAGATATGCACCATTAGAAGGATGAGGCACAAGAACATAGTATAGCTCCAACGTTGGTGCCATGAGGGGGAACAACTACTACTAGTCTACCAATACATGGCTAACGGTAGCCTTGACCACTTTATTGGCAAGTAGTCCCTCGGCTGGGAGACCTAATACGAGATCCTGACTGGCCTAGCGTTAGCGTTGCTCTACCTCCACAAAGAATGCGGGAACCCCATGGTCCACCAAGACGTCAAGCCCAACAACGTCATGATGGACTCCAACTAGAATGCCTACTTAGGTGACTTTGGTCTCACAAGGCTGCTCTAGAACTACGCCTCAGTCACAACCATTCTTGCGGGTACCCCGGGTACCTAGCCCTAGAGGTGGCATACATAGGGAAGGCCACATCGGAGTCGGACGTGTATAGCTTCAAGATGGTGGTCTTGGAGGTGGTGTGCGGGAGGAGGTCAAAGGGAATCATGGAAGAGAATATCTTGGTGGATTATGTGTGGAGTCTCTACGAAGGAGGCTCATTCTTGGAGTGCGTGGATGGGAAAATGGGAGGCCAATTTGAGGAGGAGCAAGTGAAGAGGGCATTAATAGTAGGTCTTGCTTGGCTGCACCTAAACTCTGCGTTTGGGCTAAGGATGCAAAAGCTGGTCCAGATTTTCTTGAACCTGAACAAGCCACTGATGGAGTTGCCCGAGTCCCGGCGAGTGGGTTACTGGTCTCATTCTTGAGCTTCACCACCACTGGCTTCTCCTCTAGGACCAGGTCCGCCTTCCATCCGTCACAGCTCAATTTGCTGGACGAGATTGAACTTGAGCATGAATTGGGGATGCTGGAGTTGAGATGATGCCATTGAGAACTAGAGACTGAATTGGAAAATTTTGAGCAATTCATGTTTGAATTGTACAAGATTGAGTTTTCTTTTTGAGTACTTGTTATGTTACGCATGTTGTGCAGAATGAATATTCTTATAAAGCTAGGTGTGTTTACGTTCCTCTATGAATATTACATCCTTACATGAACTAGGGAAACGACAGATATACATTGTTTGACCAAAATGAAATCGAGCTTCAGTATTTCAAGTCATGACACCTCATGGCAGGAGTTACATGGAGCACACAAAGAAGAAGACCCATTTAAATTAGGAACAATTTACATATGTCGATTCACATTTTTTTTTTAAATCAACGCTCAAATTAATCTAGTGAAAGAAAATGATTAACACCACGAAACACCCTAAATTGACATACATATGCTAAATTTACCTAAATAATTCTTTAATCACAAAAAATCCCTAACTTATTGAAAACGTGGGAAGCAGCGTGAAAATGTGACGAAGCAGGACAAAGTTCCTGCTGGGAAGTCACCCTTGGTCCATCCCCTCCACTCTCGAAGGCCCTTGCAAGTGCCCCGCCGTCGATTTTCAGTTACTAAAAAGATTAAAAAAAGCTAATTGGAAAAAATTAAACCGAAAAGAAGACCCTAGAGATGGCCATAAAAAGTCAATTTTTTTTTTTTTTGCTTTATTGTTATTTTAACTTTTTCGACACCACGAACAATTTCTATTGCCGAGATCGTCTTAGTACATTTACAAGGCTGTTATCATGGCAATTTCAATATTGGACAAATTACAATGGCCTTTCGAGTTAATTTTAGGCTCAATTCGTTTCTCGAATAATATAACGTATTTGGAAAATATTTTATACGAAATGTTTCTTTTAGAAAAATGACGAGATTTTCTGATGTTCAATTGAAATTTGAAAATGAAGTGGAAAATATTTTCCGCCGTTCAATAATGTTTTCCTTCATGCATTCCTTTTCAATAATTTTTTTTATTTTATATTTTAAATCAATTTTTAAGTTTTTTTTTTTTTTTTTCTTCTTCTTCCTCACCCACGACGTCTGACCGCAGGTTAGCTCGAGTCTCACTACAGGTCAGCAAAGCTCCTCACCCAAGGCTAGCAAGCTCTAGCCTCACCAGATCCAGCGAGATAAGTGAGGCTTGAGCCTTGCTAGCTCGCTAGATCTAGCAAGGCCCGAGCTCACTCGAGGTTGTCGAGCTCACCTGGGTGAGGAGAGGCTCGAGCCTCGTTGGCTTGTGGCGAGGCTTTGAGCTCGCCTGTGGTTGGTTGTTGGCTGTCGTGGCTTGTGACCAGCCACGACTGGTGACAAGTCGAAGAAGAAGAAAAAAAGAAAATAAAATTTTATAATAAATAAAAAATTAATTAAAAAAAAAAAAGGAAGAGGAAAAGGTGTTGAGTGAAAAAAAAAAAAATACTAGGTTTAGAAGTAAAAGAAAGAGGATGGAAAATGTTTTCCACTTTCTAAAAAGTGAAACATTTTCCCATATTTTAGAAAAATTTTGTTGGTGGAAAATTCTTACTAGTTCATATTCCGTTAAACAAATGTTGAAAAGTCCTAAAAATGTTTTTCAAAAGGTTATTTTTTATGAAACGAATGAAGTCTTAGTTAGATCATTTTAGACCCGACCAGAGTGAAAGGCAAGATGGGCTGACTTGGACAAGCGAAAATGTTCTCAGGCTTTATTTGACCCACTTTGGCCCTCCCAAGCTTGATCAAATTTATATGAAAAAATTTATACTCTCTGTATGGAGCGATTTTAGGCTTGACTTACCCATTGATAAAATCCTCTCAATTTGCAAAGGTAATATTGGTCATTATAGAAAAGAAGAGTGCCATGTAATATGAGTTTATCAATTTTATCTCATTACGAGTCCCAAAAATCTTTTCTAATCGTTTTATTGATTAATCAAATTTAAAGAACTACAAAATTTAAAAAGTTAAGATAAAACAGGTTTAAGGTAATATCACAGCGCCTTCCGAAATAGAGGAATGGGAGAACTGCTAATCTAGAAGCTGGATTTGCTTTCTAGAGATCACGAATTTGACAACGGGTGGGAGCGAGCGTCGAGCCATTGACGAGCGTGGTCATAATTGGTGGGGCAGAGTCATGTTATTTCTCTTTTTCACATGATGACAACCACCACCCTTTGTAAAAGCCCAAAGGTCAAACCCCTCTTTTTATTTTATTTTTATTTGGCAATATATATATATATATATTATATATTGTTTAGGTCTATTATAGATGAATCATAAAATATTGCATATACAGGGCTTCCTAAAACATACCAACCAACCTAAATGGAAAAATTTAAAAAGTTACAAGGAATTAGAAGAAGACTTTTCCATTTCCTCACAAGCTATTACTCCGTGCATCAGATGCATATGAGTCCGATGTTCTATAATTGATGATAGGTCGTGCATGACTAAACCCATCATAACCATTGATCACACAAACCTCAGTTGAAGCATCAATCCAAATTTAGGCAAGAGCTTCTCCCTAGATGGACCCACCGAGATTAAAATCGGCGCCACATTGGGTTTACAAGACATTTTTGTTTCTATGAAAAAGTTTTCTAAATCATTTACTTTCGGCAAAATAAACGCATCTTAGACTTTATTTATTTCCTGAAAATTAAATAATTCAGAAAATATTTTTTTAAAATGATAATTTATATCAGTTGATATAATCATTTAATGAAAAATACTTTCATTATCGACACAATTTATGTCCATTATTGTGGATGATGAAATTATTTTTATTTTATATATTTTTATAAGTGATACGGACAATTATTTAAAAAAAAATATTTCTTCGGATTATTTATTTTTTGCTAAATAAATGGAGTCTCAGCTCTCAAATTCCCATGATTTTGTTGACTTTTTTATTGTTGCATTGATCCAACGAAAATGTGGGCGGGCGATGGCGGTCGCCACTATGGGCGGGTGCCCGTGCATCAACGTCACTGGCGTTCAGTGTGGGACCGGCCATGGGATTAGGTTTGCCTATTCAACTCAACTGAAAATGGTACGAGGATTAAGACATGGGAGGTTGGTCAGTATACCTTAATTTTCACAAACTAATAACAAAATTAGAAAAAAGAAAATATACTTATACCCAAATTCATGTTTGCATTAATATATTTTATAATGAATTCATCATCTTTATTTTATTGCATGTAGAGTGGATCTAGTTATGTTAGCGGTATCGATTTTCAAAATTGCTACTATTTCCTATGCTCATAACCTGATAATAATCGACCAGGACTATTGTGATGATCAATAGTATTGATGTAAGGTGAAAAACTATGTTTCTAGTTAATGTTTGCATGGCTTATTAGGGATCTTTTAAACTGCTAATGTGCGCTCATATGGTTGCAATCATAAATCTATGTATAAAATGCATTGAAGCAGTAGAGGTAAACAACGTGACGTATCGAAACATGAGAGAGACTTCGGGGAATGAGTTGTCGATCACCGTGCATTGTGCTGGAGGGGATGGGTTGCTTGGACATCGTGATGAAGCACATCAACCTCGACTCATCAAAACTCGAGAAGAGGAGCTACGCCGATTGCAAGAATGTCGTCAATGCTAGTTTCACTTCCGTTGATCCTCCCATTTCTTGCCACACTTCATAAGGTTAATCATTGTAGCCGACAACACCCCTGCAATAAGTTGACTGAGGTAGTTTTCTTTTCTTGACCAAAGATCAAGATAGATCATATCGTTAGTTTAATCACACTTACATACGTCTGGTGATCAAGATAATTTGTGCGAGTTTTGTAATTCATGGGAGGGCCCAAAAGGTGTTAGAATTGATGTTTGGGTGAAATTATTTTCATGCCCCTTTTTACTTTAAATCGCTCCCTTTTGAGTCCTTTTTATAAATACATTTGTTTTGTTGTCTTTTACTTTTTTGGTGGAAATAGAACCATAACATCAATATAAACGCAAGTACATAAAGAAAGAGCTCTCCAAGCAAGGTTGTCAGCAATGTTATCGCTGTAAAAATCGATAGTATTGACACTTGAATTTTTTGGGCAGATACCTTGAAATTTTTTTGTTAATTATGAGACTAAGGTCAACTCAACTTGACCCCGCCATTAGGCCTGGACCGATAGGACTTGATCCAATCCGGCAATAAAAGCGTGCCCCTCGCTCTTTGGCCAAAATTCCCATACCACATGGACTCACGTTCCCATTACTCAATGTTCTCACGATTCACGATGATCGCTTGGGCGTCTATTTCTTTTGGTCAAGGGGCGCAAGGTTGGAAAACCCCAGAGAAGACAAATGCGTCTCTTTCACACTCGTATGTCTTCTTGCGTTCACTGTAGGGCAGTTGGAAAAATAGAGCTAGAGCTTTCACGTTCGAAGGGAGAAAAGGACATCACAAGGAAAATAGGTCTTATTTTATTCCAAGATATCTTGGAAGGAGAAGGAGAACACGGTTTTTCCTAGGGAAAATTTTTCCCATCCTTATCTTGGTCGCTCTCCATTAGCCGGCAGCAACTACCAGTCCGACATCACCGGCCACTGACGAGCCTCCTTTTTAAAAAGAACAAAAGCAGAGGGCATGGACTGAGGAGAATTGCGGCCTTTTTTCGGGCGTTTAGAAGTCGCCATTTCTTTCTTTTTCTTTGCCGATCCTCGCCGTTGCAGGATCGCCGTGTCGTCATCGTTGGTCCAGCAAGCGCAGTAAACCCTGTTTTGCCCCTGTTTTCGGCTGTTGAGATCCGAAGCAACTCGTACGTGTTTTGCTTCATCGCCGACGTGCTCTTTGATCGGCAACGCTTTTCAGACGTGAGCTTGACCAGCAACCACAACCGAGAACTCCTCCTTGGCAAGGTAATGTTGAACCCTCTGCCTTTCCCTGTCATGAGTGGAACGCCAAGACTCGGTTTCTTCCGTTCATTCTCGTGTCGGATCTGAATAGGTTGGTTGTGTTGATTTTCGAACATTTCTGAGAGACTTCTTTCGAGCCTGGATGGGAGTTCAAGTCATGAAACGGTTAAGTACTTTTTTCCTGAATCCACGTTCATAGCCTGTCTGACGAAATGCCTATAGGAGCGTGTTCGCTAACGTTTCTATTTTAGAAATAATTTTTGTTTGAATATAATTTTTTATTTCTATTCTAAAAATAAAGATATAGATTTTTTTACTTCTTTGTTTCAAATTTATACTATTTTTATTCCAAAAAAAAAAGTAATTGATGTTATCAAATTTATTTGTGTTCTGAAGAACAAAAGAACCAAAAAAATTGAAAAAACAGGATGTTATCAAACATGCTCTAACAATCCGTGCAAGTTAATTTCCCTTTTTTGTCTAACTCGAGAGTATATTGCCCTGGATTAAGTCACCTTAATTGTTTTTCAAAGTCTTTCCAATGATTGAACGCGTTTTTTTTCTCCTCCATCATCCGTTTTCTCGTGTTCTATGCTCCCGAGGTCACCAATGGCGATCGTTGGTGAGTTGATGATGTCGTATCCGCGGATTGAGTGTTTGACCATCATGTGCATCTAAACCGGTTTTGCTTACGACGTACCTTTATCTACTTTGTCCTAACCATGTCGTTTATGTGTGAACGGGGTTGATGATAGACGTGGGTATTGATGGCCGGCGGTCTGAGGGGAGAGTAAGCGGTAAATTTGGTGGTGGTTCTGGGGTGACCAAAGGCGATGCTTGGTTTAACTTTTGAAGGTGTAAATCATGGATGGAACCCTGTTTCTTTTTGAGGTGATGCTAGCGGACCACCGTCGGAGGATTGCAACAAAAACTTTATTTTTCCAACACAAGTGCGTGGAAATTGCCAAGTAAAACTCAAAGCTTTCTCCTCTTCATGGAAAATTTATGGTTGAGGGTTCACCGTCTATTTTCCAAAAACTTTCTTTCTCCAACAAGTGCGTGAAAGTTGCCAAGAAAAACAGAGTTTTCTCCCTCTCATGGAAAACGTTTGGTTGAGGGTTCACCCTCTATTTTCCAAGCCAACGGTATTATTAGCAAATCAATTCCCTCATTTTGTCGTTTATTGTAAATGGTCACTTCTTTTTGTACTCATAAATGCTCAAAGGTAATTTATTGTAAAGGAATTGAATGGCCAGTTGCACTGTTAGTTTGGAAAACAGAGGCCGAACCCTCAGCCATACATTTTTCATGAGAGGGAGAAAATTTGTATTTTGCTTGGCAATTTTCACGGGAAAAAATCGTCAGATGGTCACATCATCATGCTAGCATCACCCTATTGAAAAAGAACACGGGGTTGAGTTCTGGCAATGGGAAGTGAGCGTGGAAGACGACGAGAACACAAGGAAGAGGAGACTGGGTTTGGTGTAGGTGGGCTTAAGTGTGATTTTTGGGCTTAAATTCGTTTGATATATTTGGGCTTAGTTGTTCTAGTTATGATTAGGTTGGTGATTTTCGGGCTTGGGAATTGGCTTGATGGATCCAGGCTTAGAGTGGGCTTGACGCTTTTCTTTAGTAAAAATGGGCTTACGTTCTGGTAGGTTCCAATTGGTCTAGTTGATTTGGGCCTAATCTGTTTCTAGTAAATAGGGGCTTGGTTTATTTCTAGAGGAAATTGGGCTTTTGAATTTCTACTGGAGATAGGCTTAACTAGTAAGCCCTTTTGCCTGCGGCGGCCCGTGTCCATGTGAAGCCCATGCCTAATCCCACACGCGGGTAATAATTTTAAAAAAAAGGGAAAAAAATTCGAAAAAAAAAACAGAAAATGGCTAGGAATAGAATCCTTGATTAGGTTGTTAAATCTTAGTGATATATTTAGCTTAGTTTTGGTTGGATAACATAACTCTTAATTTTTCGAGCTTTAGTAGTTACTTTAGATAGCTTTGACTTAGATAGATCAATCTTTTAAGTAACAACTTCAACCCAATTTGAACTTAACTCATGGGGCTGCTATCCTGGGCCTTAATAACAATGCTATGTGTATTTTGTAATTGGTGCTTCATTGAGTATACTTTCGGACGCTTTATCTTTATTGCATTGATTATAATTGTCTACTTGTCTTTGATTGGGCACTCATGCATGGATAGCATTTAGAGGCATAGGTTAATTAAAAATGGTCAAAGATTGCTTTATTTATTTATTTAGGCAACAAACCAATCAAGTTAAAAGTACCAAAAGAGCACTAGTTAGACAATTAGTGTAATTAAGTCTTGGTCTTAAATCTCTGATTGCATAAGAAATAAAGTATCCTCTTATGCTTCACTTGACTTCTAGTCGACGTCATATACTTGTGGTGACTCCTATTATGGATAGATCAATTTCAATCGTAGTTTCCTAATGTTGACAGTTTGGGAAAATCCATGCTTATTGAAGACTATTGGTTCCAAACTCGACATTACCTCCAAACCTATCATCTCCTTGACATCAACAGATAGTGCTAGAATTATAAGCTTCTTTTCCTTTTTGGCTTGTGCTAGTATTTTAGACTTACTTTGTAGAATTGTTAAAAAGAATCTTGTCAGGTGATTGGATATTACTTGGTAAGTCATTCTTATTAGTAAGTTTTAATATATCTAGCCAACAGTACACTAAATGCAATTTGAGTAATCAGATCGTGATGTCTTCTATAAATATATTAATAGTCACATAAGCAAAAATTGAAAGGGCGATTAACGTCTAAAAACTCATGAGTACAATAAACCAATGAAAATAATTGTCGTAATCCCTAACTTATATGGAAAAAAATAAACAAGGTAAATGCACAAAATGAAAATTGAGATGTACTATGATATCATATTATAAAGGAAGCATGCCAAATACCCTCCTCATTTTTTCACCCAATAAACCAATGAAAATAATTTTCGTAATCCCTAACTTATATGAAAAAAGATAAACAAGGGAAATGCGCAAAATGAAAATTGAGATGTACTATGATATCATATTATAAAGGAAGCATGCCAAATACACTCCTCATTTTTTCACCTTTTCGCTCTATGACAACTTTCTCTCCTTTTTTTTTTTTTTTAAATGGATAAGTGCACTAAAATCTTAAAACTTGTTAAGTCCTTAAAAACTTATCAAATTGATGCAATCAAGTCGTTCTATTATTCATTCTTATTTTTTTTAGTCAAAAGCTCCATCCTACTTGGTTAATGTAAAATGTTTATTGCTATTTTCTCTCTCCTATGTAAAACAAAACATGAAACATGGAGCTAAAATGACATTTTTTTTTTTATCCAAATCTTTCTTTTTCAAACTAAATTTGAGTTAAATTAGATTAATAAAAAAAAGGCCATTTTTGTTTTTTGAGAACACAAAACAAATTGACCCTCGTCCCTATCATCCCACCATTATTGAAAATGGCTGGCAATGGTGGGGCGATGCCCAGTTGCTCAGGTCTCTAGCTAACAGCCACTAGCTCCAAGGTCTTTAGTCCTCACCTAAGGTTGAAAGTGTTGCAGGGCACCATTTTTTTTTTTTTATCTCACTCCTTTTTTGTGTCCTTTTTAAAAAAATGTAACCTTTTATTTAAAATTCAAGTAAAAAAGAATTAGATTTAGACCAAAACGATATCATTTAGTATTATGTTTTTTGTTTAGTGAAGTCAACATCACATAGTATAGAGAAAATAAAAAAACAAGTCATTTTTTTTTTTTTTTTTCCATTAGCCAAGTTGGATAGAATTAACGACAAGACTAGATTATTTTAATATATAAATTTTCGAACTTAATTGCATTCTTGCAAATTTTAAGATCCAATTGCATTTTTGTGATAAATTTTAAAATTTCAAGTATATTTATCCTTTTTTTAAAATACTGTTCCGCTTCTTATTAAACAAATTATCCAAAGAACCAAATCAGTCTCCCGCACAAAAAATCAACCTAGATCTAATAAAACCAACCACAAACTCATAACAAATCTCCAAAGCCCAGTCTTCTGCACCCACCAACACTTGCACTCGTCGATCATGGCTACCTATCACAGGCACCACAGGATTGCTCTCTAGCGCAAGCCCACCGTCTCTCTCTCTCGCAAGGACCGTGAAAGGGCATGGCGACGTCATGTCTTAGGGTGGTGGAGGCTGTGGAGACAGACGACGGTCGGAAGTTGTCGGGGGTAGACTAGAGTTGGGGAAATCGGAATTTGTGCTAAGGAATAAAAACGGTTCTGTAAGTCTAGTCTGTCAACCGATATGAGGTATATGGTTAGGTATCCAACATAAAACTTATGGTACAAACTCTTATTTTGATATTGAAAACAAAGGATACAAAGCGTATTCTCTAAGCTTTGTAGTCATTACGCCGAAGTGGTCAATTGCGCAACGGAGTGAAACATGTCATTTTCCAACATGCATGGACGCATTATGCTTTGACTAGGAAAATAAAAATCGCAATTGTTCTTTTGGGCTCCTGCTTCTGCTGCATCCACTTGAATCGAATTGCCTCTTTAGCTCAGCACTCCTAACTTAATTTGCATCACCATCTCTTGACTCGTGTCACCACCCAAGACAAAAAATTAGGCACTAACAATGCCTCATCTGGTGTTGCAGGATCTCTCGTGTCCAAACCATGTTCTTGCTTCTGATCCTGGTCTCACTCTTCCTCGGTTCTCAGCAAGCTTATTCCTCAACTTCCTCTTCAAGTCTTGAGCCTACAAGTTTCTTTTTCCCTTCTTTCGACCCTGGCTCTTGCACCGATAAAGAGCTCATTTGCATGGGCTCCGTAAGCTCGTGAGATGGGTATTTGAACATCACGCCGGAGCAGGGTAATTCGAGCCTTGCGCCGATGCCGACAAACCAGGTAGGGCGGGTTCTTTATTCCCAGCCAGTGGCTGCTTGGCCTGCCATGATCTCCACCACGTTCACCGTCAGGATCACCCCACCGCCGAATTCCACAGTCTCTGGTGACGGGATGGCTTTCCTTTTCGCACAGGACAGTAGCCCCTCACCGCCGAACAGTACTGGCTCATACATGGGGATTCTTGATCGGTCTACTCAAGGTACTTCCACCCAATCTTTCGTTAGATGAATACGAAATCGGCGGTACTTTGCTGCAGAGTGTTGATAAAAGAACGATTTCTTTTCAACTTAATATTTAGGTGGTGTTGTTCGACAACTAGCCGTGGAGATGGACACTTACATGAACGAGTTTGATATTGATGGGAACCACGTTGGCATAGACACGACGAGCACTACTAACTCAGTCGTCGCCCAGAGCCTAAAGAGCACAGGAGTGAACCTAAGAAGTGGAAGGGACATCACAGTCGGAATTGAATATAATGGCTATAAAAATGAATTCCAAATCTCAATAGCATATTCTGGGAATTCGCTAACAAGTGTTCTCAATTATTCGATCAAAATGTCGGAAATGGTCCCTAGGCTCGTGTACGTGGGCTTTTCGGGAGGCACTGGTCCTCTTCCCGAAAGCCACCAGGTGATTAACTGGGCATTCAGCTCTTTTCCTTTATCTACGGAGGATAAGCGGCTCAAGAGAGACAACAGGATGAAAACCATACTGGTTCTGGTCGTGCCAAGCGTGATGACGGTATTGTTCATCATTATATGCGTCTACCTCGTTAAGAGAGCACCTAGGAAGGAAGACAAGAAGGATGCCGACATAGAGAGCCAATCGAGGGAGGCCGCGAACGTTCCAAAGATGTTCACCTACAAGGAGCTAGCAAAGGCCACTCGCAACTTCAGCAAGGACAACTTGCTCGGCACCGGCGGTTTCGGAAGCGTTTACAAAGGGGTGATCTCAGATCCTCCGGTCGAAATAGCCGTGAAAAGGATCTCGGCAACCTCGAAACAAGGTTTGTTTCTTTACTTGTATCATGTCCTTTTAGTACATTTTTCTTGAACATGGTCCCCTAGATAAGATCTAAACATTACAGAAACATAGTGCTGAAGCAATTTTAGCATATTTTGCTTTCGTTTATATTCATCGCCAATTGCTGTGAATAAAGTTGGAGAGAGAAATTCTATATATTTTCAATATATCTAGAATAGAGTACTTGGAGTCTATTTATAGGCTTGAATAGGTGACAATCTAGGTAAATCAAATCAGATATGCATAATCATAATAATTAAAGAAAATGTCCTTAATATCTCTAGAAGATACCTAAATATCTCTAATACTCCCCCTTAAGCTAGAGCATAGTTATTAATCACATCCGGCTTGTTACAAATATATTCTATCCTCCCATGACCTAGAAGTTTAGTAAATATGTCTACAAGTTGTTCACTAGTTGTAATGTGACTTGGAAGGATCACTCCACTCTATAGCTTCTCTTTTATATAATGACAATCGATCTCAATGTGTTATGTTCTCTCATGAAACACGGGATTGGAAGCTATATATACTGGAACCTTGTTGTCACACCACAGAGGCATAGGAACTTAAGTTTTAAAGCCTAATTTAATCAATAGTTGCTGAATCCACACTAATTCATATGTCACTTGTGTCATGACTCTATATTCTGACTCAGCACTTGAGCGGACAACAACATTCTATTGCTTACTCTTCCATGATACTAGATTTCCTTTAACCAAGGTACAATAGCTAGTGGTCAATCTCCTATTATCTAGGGACCTTGTCCAATCAACATCAGAAAATCCTTTAACTCTGTTATGGCCATGATTTTGGTAAACATTTCATTTCCTTAAAATCTTCTTCAAGTGCCTCAAAATCCAAATAATTGCATCCTAGTGAAATGTACGAGGAGAAGACAAAAATTAGCTTACCACACTAATTGGAAATGTAATGTCTAGTTGAGCAATTGTGAGATAATTTAGCTTGCCTACCTTTTTTTAATTATCTCTCAGGATTATCAAGAATCTCTCTTCCCTTAGCAACTAGATTATCTCCTTGTTCCATTGGTGAATCAAGAGGTGTTGATCCCAACATGCCTATCTTAGTGAGCAAATTCTGGGCATGCTCTCAGTATAACAGAACAATACCTTTTTGTGACGGTGTCACCTCAATTTTTAGGAAATACTTCAACTTGCCCAAGTCCTTAGTCTGAAACTATTGCTAAAGATAGAGCTTTAGTTTAGCTATACTAACCAAGTCATCTCCTATGACAATAATATCATCAAAATACGCAATTAAGAATAACTTGCATTCCCCTGATTGTTTATTAAAGGAGTAATCATTTCCATATCTAAACATTCCAAAAGAAGATTAACTTCAGAAAATCTTCCAAACCACGCTCGTGGGGACTACTTCAAACCATTCGACTTTTTTAACTTGTAAAGTAGTCTCCCAAACGTCCCCTAAGCAACAAATCCTAGAGGTTGCTCCATTTACACCTCCTCATATGCAATAAAGCATTCTTGACATCAAGCTGAAATAATAGCCAGTTATATGTGGCTACAACAGAGATAAAAAAACCAACATATGTTAATTGTCAATAGGAGAAAAGGTGTTTAAATAGTCAACCCCACACACCTGAGCATACCTTTTCGCAACAATTCTTTCTTTTAAATGAGCAAGAGAACCATCGTGAATGACTTTGATAGCATACGCCCATTGACAACCAATATCAATTTTGCCAAAGGAAGAGGTACCAAGTCTCAAGTTTGATTAACCTGTAAAGCTTTTAATTGTTCTTCCATAGTTGTTCTCCAGCCAAAGTCATGTAATGCGTCAGCTACAAACTTAGGGATAGAATATTGTTCAACAGTAGATAAAAAGTAGATAAAAAGGACCGAAAGAAAGGAGACACAGAAGAGTATGAACTAAAGTTTGCAATAAAATATTAAGTACAAGCATGATTTATTTGTGATGAAGAATATGGGTATGCTAATGGCAAATCTAGAGCTGAAGATGACATAGTAGTGGTGGGAGGAAAGGGGGAGTAGTATCTACTTGAGGATGCCAAGTATAAACCTTGAGAGAAGTTGGTTTTTGGGTAAATATTAGGGAAATTGATGGATCAATTGACCAAATGGTGATCACATGTAAGATTTCATCCACCTCAAAAATAGTAATTGAAACATTGTGATATGCAATAGATTCAAAGAGGGAAACATCAGTAGTTATAAAGTAATTATGCAATGATGGAGAATAACAATGGTATCCCTCTTAAGTGCAAGAATAATATAGAAACGTATACTTGATGGCTGTAGGATCAAATTTTAATACTCCAGGTCAATGACCACAAACAAAACAGACACAACAAAAAAACAAGGTTGTAAAAAAAATAATGATCGATTGAGCAACAAATTAGAAAATGGAATAGAATCTTGTAAAACATAAGGAGGCAAGTGATTAATTAGATAGTATGCAGTTAGGGCAACATTAAAAATAAAAATAAAAAGGTTTTACAGATCTTCATCTCAATAACATGGACCTGGTGACTTCCAATAATGCCTATTTTTTCTTTCAGCTACATCATTTTGTTGTGGTGTATCGAAACAGGAAGATTCGTGGATCATACCATGTTGAGTCATAAAGTCAAAAAAGATGCAAAAAAGTACTCTTAACATTATCAAAAACACAAAATTTTAACATGTACACCAAACTGATTATGAATTTCAGTATTAAAAGCACAAAATATAGAAAACAATTCTAAACGACTTCCAATTAGATATAGCCAAGTGACTCTGGAATAGTCATCAACAAAAGTAACAAAGTATCTAAAGTCCACCAAATATCTTAATGAACTAACAAAAAGGAGGCATTGCTAGCTTAATGACTCTAGGCAAATAACTAACACGATGCAATTTGCCAAGTTGACATAACTCACACTCTAAACTAGAACGAGATTGCAAACTAGAATCTAAATTTTGAAGATTGTGCAGCCAAAGGATGGCCAATACGACAATGGATTTGATGTAAGGAAGCAACACTAGAGCATGAAATAGATGGATCATTTTCAACCACATACAACCCTACCTCACGTCCTTACCAATCATTATCTTTGAAGCCAAATCTTGAAAAATACAAGAATCAATGTAGAATGTCACCGAACACTGAAAGATTTTGGTTAATATTCTAATAGACATAAGGTTAAATAGAAATTGTGGGAGATAAAGCATCAATGATAATGGCAATGAAGAAGTTGGATGAATGGCATCAAACCCTTAACTTGTGTAGATGAATCATTAGCTAGGGAAACAATGGATGATGAAGGAGTAAGACACCCAAAAAAAAAAACAAACAAACAAACAAACTTGAAAGACCTAACAAAGGATGAGATATAGTTGAAAGGCATGTGGTAGAATTACTTGTTCGTACCAAAGTAACAATGAAAGAATTAGGCTATGTTGAAACTAGCTGTATTGGGCAAATTCCTTATTAAACATAACCATTGTGTTGCCTTTTGAAAACTATGGCAAAGAAGAAGAGTCAGTACTAGATGCAGTGTTTGCAAAATGTAGTTGCTACCATAGTCTCCCATGTAACTTGTAACAAGATTTTTGAATGCAACTAGTTTTGCCACATTAATGACAAGTCCGAATTATGGGTGAGCATCGGTCCAGGGTCAAACCTGGACCGACCTTGGATCGGCCCAACCCTGCCAGTCCAGGTCTGGTTCCCAAGGAGATTGGGTCGATCCTTGGTCCTAAGATTCCTGGACTAGCACTGCGTGGGTTGGTCCTCGGTCCTAGGAGTTTAGGGTCGGTTCAACCTGTACCAACCCTAATTTGATATATCAAACCTTAAAATAAACTGCATCAACAATATTAAACAATTATTTAGTGAGTAATTCAAGTAATTTTACATTATTCTTTAATAACTTAGATTTTTAATGTCTTTTACGGCGTCAACGGTCATAATTTATGAATGAGGAAAACATTTTTGTGAGGAGTTCTCACGCATCCAAAATGGCATATATAGCTTCTTACGGCATCCTCCTCTAGTACTCATTCTCTTCTGTCTTATTTGTCTTCTTAGTCTTCCATTTGCCAAAATCGAGAGAAACAACTTCTCCGCTTGCCACTCAACACTCGCCTCACTTGCTTTGGGTCACTCGTGCCGCTCGCCGCTCGATGCTCACTTGGCTTGCTCCCTGCTCAATTCTTGATGCTCACTTTGTTCGACGCTCACCTCACTCGACCCTCACTGCTTGTCTTTCTTAGCTGACCTCGCTCATCATCAAACCCATTAGGTCGATCCGGTCCTTGGTTGCCCTTTCAAGGAGTACAAAAAATGTAATAAAAAATTATTGATTGGTCCCGGGTTGACCCTGGAACTGAACTGAACCCATTAGGTCGTTCCGGTCTTTAATTGCTTTTTCAACATATTAAAAATGAAATAAAAAATTATCGGTTGGTCCTAGGTTGACTCTAGAACCGGACTGAACTCACTGGATCGGTCCGGTTCTCGGTCCCAAGCTCAATAGGGTCGGTCCTTGATCCCAAAAATTGAGGACCAGCATTGTGCGGGTTGGTCCTAGGGTTAGGGGGTGGACCGACCCAACCCGGATCATGGTCACCCCTAGTCCAAATGGCCCTTGAGCTATCAGTGGGATTGTGGAGCTGTCCATAAAGCTATTCTTGGCCTTAGCATCTTCTTGTTCCTATGCCCTAGCCAACACCATGGCCACCACAAGCATTATGTCCTCTATGAGTTCCTTTATCACTCCCACTACCACCTTCGGTTCAAGACCAAAACACAAGAGCTATCTACCATAGATATAGTGTCCTTAGAAGACTCACAAGATACCCAAAGAACTCAAGCAAAGGTATCTGTGAGTGATGCAATAGTCTCTCTCTCCTAAGAATTTGAAAACTAATAGTTTCATAGTTTGGACCGAAACCTCCTTAAATCCCAGTACAACCAACTATTCTCTCTACAGTTGCTTTTGCTCAACAATAGCTGAAATAGGGAGAAGATGATTCAACTCCTCATACATTCTCTTAAAATTAGCAAAGTATTGTGTAATGGAACACCCATTCCTATTAAATCAATAAAACTACTGCATAGCTCAAAACTCTGTGAAAGGCTATTTTGGCCAGAATGCAATATTGCCAAATATTCCCATAATTCTTTAATTGTGTCAACATGATTTACGAGATCAACTATATTACTCTTCATAAAATTCAACATCGACCAAGAATACGTGAATCAACTACATTTTAAGTTGCATCAATACTGGGTTTAAGCTTAGTCAATTGTGTAACTTGATTCTATCTATCGAAGTTAGCTTCACAATTTTCTTTTATTGTTGAAAGTTGGCACTATCCTCAAGCTTCCTATTGGTAATTCGATGAGAATAAGAGGAAATCACCTCAGTCATCGTAGTATTACTCTTCAAAATCACCCGTTCTTTAATAAGAATAAGAAAATTACCACAATATTTTCCTTCAAGCAACTCAACTTCAATAATTCAACACAATTGAGAAATATCATTGATAGACCATCAACAATGTTGTCATGGCACTAACAACCAATTGAACAAACAATCTAGACGTAGGTATAGAGTACTTGTAGCCTTCAAAGGTTCTTTAGGTAGAAAGTTCATGCACCGATGGTCATTCCAGCCGACCAATCATAGGAACAAGGGAAACAAAGACCAAATTAGATAACCCTCCCAGATTTCGTATAAATCTCACAGAGTCAATTCTTGCAAAGTCAATTCTCGCAACCCAATTTCCTTGAATTTACCCTCAAGATTCCAAACATCCCTACCTCCAAAGACCACGTCGATTAACTTCATCAAACTGGACAACAGCTCACCTACTCACCTAGTGCACTGCATAACGAAACATCTCAATTAGTGTAAGCTAAAACTGCTAGAAAATTCCAATCTAATCCAATATAGCTCGACCATTAGACAAAGGGCATGATCTAGGCGGTCTTGGAAGACTTTGAAAAAAAAAATAGCAAATAAAGGGAAGCACCAAATTGACCTTAGCGAAGAGTGAGAGTTAAGACTAAGAACCTATACGCCAATGGTGAAAAGCCGAAGAGAGGGAGTAGGTGACATTTGATGACGCCAAATTTGACCTAGGTTAGATGGCGATGCTAGGCGACGCTAGATCTAGACTAGCAACTTTTATTTGTTTTTAATAAGAATTTCTACAACAGGTGACGGCTTGAATACCATGTGAATAAAGTGGGAGAGAGAAATTATGTTTAATTTCAATGTATCTATAAAACAGTACATAAAGTTTATACATGGGCTTAAAAAGATGACAATCTAGGAAATTTAAATTGGAGATGCATAATCAAAATAATCAAAGGAAATATCTTAAATATCTTTAGAAGATACCTAAATATCTCCAACAATTGCCACAACTGCGAAGATCCCCTGTGAAAAAGTTCTCTAGTATTTGTTAATTAACTTTAGGCAATTTTTCAACCTCAAATTCAACAGGTGAAAGACAATATTTGGCAGAGATATGCACAATTGGGAGGATGAGACACAAGAACATAGTGCAGCTCCAAGGTTGGTGCCACGAGGGGGAACAACTTCTACTAGTCTACCAATACATGGCCAACGGTAGCCTTGACCGCTTTATCGGCAAGCTATCCCTCAACTGGGAGACTCGGTATGAGATCCTGACCGGCGTGGCCTCAGCGTTACTTTACCTCCATGAAGAATGTGGGAACCCCGTGGTCCACCGGGATGTCAAGCCCAACAACGTCATGCTGGACGCCAACTACAATGCCTGCTTGGGTGACTTTGGGCTCGCGAGGCTGATCCAAAGCGATGCCTCATTGACAACCATGCTCGCAGGCACCCCCGGGTACCTAGCCCCAGAGGTGGCATACTCAGGGAAGGCCACTCCGGAGTCAGATGTGTATAGCTTTGGGACGGTGGTCTTGGAGGTGGTGTGCGGGAAGAGGTCAAAGGAGATCATAGAAGAGAACAACTTGGTGGATTATGTGTGGAGTCTCTACGGAGAAGGCTCGCTTCTAGAGTGTGTAGATCAGCAAATGGAAGGCCAATTTGATGAGGAGCAAGTGGAGAGGGCACTAATAGTGGGCCTTGCTTGCTTGCACCCGTACTCTGCGTGCAGGCCGAGGATGCGAAAGGTGGTCCAGATTTTCCTGAACCCGAATGAGCCGCTGATGGAGTTGCCCAAGTCCCGGCCCAGCATGGCCTTTGTACCAGTCTCATTTTTGGGCTTGACCACCGTCGGCTACTCCTCCACCTCCGGGACCAAGTCCGCCTTCACTCATTCACAGCTTAGTTCACCACAGGAGATAGAACTCAATCATGAACAGGGGATGCCGGGGTTGCATTAATGGTCTTGAGAATTAAAGATCGTATCAGAAAATTTCAAGCAAGAGTCATACATGAATAAGTTTTACTCTGTATTATGCTACGATGTAGTGCAAAATGGATACACTTTGAAGCTAAGTGTGCTGTATTTACATTCCTCTATGAATATTACGTTCTTATGTGAAATCAAGTTGGAGTCGTTCAAGTCATGCTGCCTCATTACAGGAGTTACATGGAGCATATGAAGAAAAAGACCCACTTAAATCGGGAACGATTTACATATGTCGATTCATGTGTTTATGAATTTCAAGGCTCATGGCTCAATTACCACTAGAGATAGAACTCGATCATGAATAGAGGATGTCAGGGTTGAGTTAATGGTCTCGAGAATTAACGATTGTATCGAAAATTTCACGTGATCAATACATGAGTCATATAGGAATGAGTCTTACTTTGTATTATGCTAGGATGTAGTGCAGAATGGATACTCTTTGAAGTTAGCCGTACTGTAGTTACATTCCTCTGTGAATATTACGTTCTCACGTGAAATCGAGTTGGAGTGGGTTCAAGTCATGTTGCCTCATTGCAGGAGTTACATGGAGCATACGAAGAAAATGACCCACTTAAATTAGGAACAATTTACATATGTCAATTCCTATATTTATGAATTTCAAAGCTCATGGCTCAGTTCACCACCGGAGATAGAACTCGATCCTAAATAGGGGATGTCAAGGTTGCGTTAATGGTCTCAAGAATTAAAGATCATATCGGAAAATTTCACGCGATTCATATCTAAGTCATATGGGAATGAGTTGTACTCTGTATTATGCTATGATGTGGTGCAAAATGGATACTCTTTAAAACTAGCTATTTTGTATTTACATTCCTTTGTGAATATTATGTTCTTACGTGAAATCGAGTTGGAGTGTTTCCAGTAATGCCACCTCATTGCAGGAGTTAAATGGAGCATACGAAGAAGAAGACCCACTTAAATCAGGAATGATTTACATATGTCGATTCATATATTTATGAATTTCAAGCCTCAAATTAATCCAATGAAAGAAAAATAATGTGTAAAATGAAAGAGAATTGTTTCATTTGCTCACGGCTCAATTCACCATAGGAGATGGAACTCGATCATGAATAGGGGATGCCAGGTTTGCGTTAATGGACTCGAGAATTAAAGATCGTATCGGAAAATTCCACACAGTTCACATTCAAGTCATACGGGAATGAGTTTTGCTCTATATTATGCTACAATGTGGTGCAGAATGGATACTCTTTGAAGCTAGTTGTGCTGTATTTACATTCCTATGTGAATATTACGTTCTTAAGTGAAATCGAGCTGCAGTGGTTCAAGTCATGCCACCTCATTGCAGGAGTTACATGGAGCATATAAAAAAGAAGACCCACTTAAATTAGGAATGATTTACGTATGTTGATTCATATATTTATGAAGTTTAAGGCTCAAATTAATCTAATGAAAGAAAAATAACGTGTAAAATAAAAGAGAAGTGTTCTGGCGAGAGAGAACAAAAAAAAAAGAAGCAAATTGACGTGCGTTTGCCAAGAGTCGAACCCGATCTATTGCTTGGAAGGCAATTATCCTAACTGTTGGACTACAAACGCCGAGCTAAGCACTTTTGTGCTATATATTTTTATAAATATTCTGTCTCTCCCCTTTCCATAATGGCTGCATGACTAACAAACCATTGGGCCGATTAGGCTCGAGCATCGTGGTTGGAATAAAAGCAGTAGTAGACATCTAATGAATGTAGTTGAGCATTTAGGGCCACACCCGTGCCGATTGACACATCACATAAATGATTGGTCCGTCTTCGCCCAATCTAGAATGAGTCGAAAAGTTGAGATTCTCAAGTCAACCTCGGGTACTCCACACTAGATTGCCGGGTGACCAGCGGCGAACACTCCTTTCACAACCGCATATGTAGTTCTCTGACTCTACATTTGAATCAAGCATTGGAAGGCTTATTCAATGGACGGGCCTCGGCTCCCACCTAACCTTGTTATGGAGTGTGAGTTTTGACTCCAAAGATCAAATGGAGCATGCTCAATCCTGAATCATATTATGAACTTTATGTCTCACCGATGTTCAAGAGAATGATCACCGTATAGTAGTTGGCAAGCCTCCCGTGATCTTGTTGGTGGTACAACCAAGTTTAGGCCCATTATAAAGTGACTCAAACCGATGTACATGAAAAAAATCTTTTGTTCGTTTTGCAGTTCACTCTCACTCAGTGGAAAAGCTTATACATGCACTCTCCGAAAACGATCGGGATGACAAAAATGAGTTGAATCACAGTGAGATCCCATACAAGGTTGTCGATCAAGCTAAGGATATCTGTGATGCTGAGTAGCAATGCATGCTACTCCAGGGATCAAGCTCAAGATTACAAAAATAAAACCCTCGTTGTCTAGGTTTGCATTCTCAGGAAGATGGCCTTTGATCTGTTTCAACTCTCCGGAGAGCTTGATAGTTGAGAATGGTTTCTACTTATGAAGTAGCTCGCGAGTCATTCTCTCATCTGATATGGGATTAGCCTGTTGTTAGAATAGATCTTGATCAAGGATTTAAAGCCTTAACCCCTCATTCTACACTTCAAGTAATTCCATGGAAGCTTTCTGAGTAAATGTAGAGGCACAGTGGAAGCTAAAAGCTTATAGTTAAGAATAATAATACGGAAAAAAAGGAATATGGAAATTTATGCATACTTCGATGTGTATTAATGAAGACTATATCGGTTTGTATTAGATAATTATTCTAAAATAGTAACTTAATCAAGATATGCATAATCAAAGAGATATATACATTCAATATACATGCAATCTTGAGATATAAGGATAACCAACAGAAATATCATAATTAGCTCTAATGTAGAATATTATTATAGAAAAATCCCTAATTATCTCTAACAAACCACTCAATTGTACAAAAGCCAATTTGAGTTTTTGTACAAGTCTAAACAATGTCTAGCGATTGAGACATGGCAAATGCGGCGGCATCCAACCATTGTTCATGGCTAAACTTCTTGATCTAGCTAGTTTGAGAGCGGTAAGTTTGGTGGTGTTTTTGGCTTCTCGAGACACATGCAAAAGTTCACGAAGTGGAGGGGAAACAACAAGTGACCGATGTAGTTAATAGTAACTAGCGATGTAGCCCATACAGCTGGCATCATAACGTCAAGTGGCCTATATAGCAAGTTCGAGAAAATAGTTATTGAGTGATGCGACCTATGCAACTATGTTGAAAGAAAAGTCACTTCTGTGAAAAAGGATCAGTTAGGCGACACAACCAGTGCGATTCGAGTCAAAACACACCATCATGAAATGCACTCAATTAGATGTTTTGTTAGATGAGACTTGTGCATATAGAGTGAAACTTGTTGAGCTGTAGGGATGGATTTATTTGGGTTGTAACTAAGGTTCTCAAGGTGCACACCATGCATTTAAGGTTTCATCTATTGAGAAAACTCCTATCATGTTTTGAAGTTAACAAAACTTTCTTGTTCTTGTTCTTATTCTAAAGAATAGTAGACTTCTAAAGTCATATCACAAATTCTTGTCAAAGTCTATTCATTCCAAAAGTTTTTCCCACTCTGACGCAATTCAGACTGAAACCAAGTCTAGAACAAAGATATAATCAAACTCATATTTATTGATCTTATGACAAGGATTCAGTATGAACATAATAAAGATTTATTTTTTAATATCTGGCTTTCTAGCAAAAAATCTCACTTACCTTTTATAAATACATTGATGGAATCAATCACGAATTAATAAAATCAATCTTGAAGACAAGTTCATTTTTGGGAAGCATCTATTTATGGTAACCTAGATTCTGATTGTACGGGTGACCAAAATCAAAGAATTTTCATCTCAATCTTCAAATGGCTATAAGATTTCCTTAATTGATTCTGTCTAATGAATTGATTAGGAAGAAATTCCTCTAGAGAATGCCAACGGCTAGTAAGGCGTGGAGGAGTATTTAAGGAGGTCATTCAGTCTATTTGAAGTGTGCATGAAAATTGAAATTCCAAAGTCTAAAGCCTTTCTAACCACTTGTTCTTCAACGACAGCTCTTACAAATTGTGCTCGCGAGAGAAAATCACAAGAAGAGTGAGTTAGTGAGGGAAAAGAAATCTTCCACTAAGTGTTTGCACTCAAAACATTGTACTTCTCTATTGATACTTTAGTGAATTTTAGCTAGAAGGCGTCTATGTGGGAGAATGGATGTAGTCTTGATCTAAGCCAAATCACTATAAATTTTGTGTGCAATCTTCTCTTCCGTTAATTCTCATTATTTAAGTTTGTTGCATACTTACAAGTTATTTTAGAAGTCTGTCTATTGCATAATAGATTCTGAATATCTACCAGAAGTCTGGTGGCTCGTTTTCAAACTCTAATCCTTATTCAGACTTTGCTCACAACTTGTTTTATTTCGCATTTATTTGTCAAGATTTCTTTTAAACACCTATTTACCCCCTCTAGGTATTAGTACTAGCATCATCATCCTCGATATAGGTAACTCTGGTACCAAGTCAAGTATAATAAAGCAAAAGAGAGGAATATAAAAATTCCTATGTACTTCAACATATGTTTATAAAGAATACATCGGTCTTTTTATAAGTTTTATTAGATAATTCTTATAAAATAATATCTCAATGAAGACATCCTATGACATCTAGATTTTTGCCTAAACATTGAATGCTTAACGGTCCATGCCACGTCGACAAGCTCATCATCAGACTACGCCATTAGCGTTCCCAACGATGCCACCTAGCACTACATTGCCTCACCCCACACACTACCGCTAGGCACCACCTCATCACGTCCCCAAACCTGTAGTCAGCTTCTTCTTGTAAGGCCAACTGAGTGATGTGGCCATTTCAAGTTGAACACGCCCATTGAGCTGTCAAAGGGTAAATGAAAGTTGCTCACCAAAGCCCATGTCTACCTCCAACCGTCCCTTCCTTAAATGGACAATAAACTCCTTGAGTTCTCAAGTGGTAAATTGAGAATTACCACCAAACAACCACGTTTCTTTTTCCCCAGCAGAATTTTCCCCGAATTGCCAACGTTGACGGAAACGTGGCAATTTAATCTCTTGCGGTGCATGCATGAGGAGGTGGAAGAAGGCAATATAAGCATAAACCAACGCCATTTCCTATGACTTTGTCATCTTCACCCTCGGACTCTTCATCACACCCAAAAAGACCGCAGCCTCCCCTTCTCTCTTCAGTCATCCATCTTGCGCAGCTTTCCTCACCATTTTTGTAACATCCTCGATTCCAAACCCGTAAGGATTGGCCATAAGGTCCAAAAGGGGATCGATCATGGGCCACTGGTCATGGATCGATCGGTTCGATCGCCAAAGAATCACAGACCGGTCATGGTTCGACCGACCAACCGGTCACTAATTGGTCGAGGTGTCGACTGTGAATTTCTACCAACCATACCAATGGGATAGGATCATCAAATCATAAGATGACCTTTTGATCATGAGAATTGATCACGGGATGATTTTAGATTGGCGGATGGTCATGACCGGTCATAGTACCCACCACGAGTGATTCCACCTGGCTATGCACCAATGCACAGACGATCTAACCAAAAATGTATCATTCCCTATTTAATTCTTAGTGATAGGAAAGGAATCTTGAATTGGTGATTTTCGATCATTGATCGATAATGCACCGACCACGAACCATACGGATGGATCGGGTACCAACCGGAATGAGCTCAAGGATAGACTCGACTATTCTGTCACTAATTCTAAGGTCCATGAGTGTCTTGGCTTAGTGTTAGGCCATATATAGCCTTAGGATTGGCCTTGAATCGACCAAAGGACTAAGGACTGAAAATAAAGGAAATCGGTTGCGGCAAGTTCGACAAGAGGCCAGGGACCGACTCGAGAGCCAATCCTAAACCTAGATGGACGCAACTGGGCCAACCGAAAGGCCGGCCAAGGTGCCAACCAATGCCGACCCCCTAGGCCAACCAACCCTCCAAGGGGACGGTTTGGGCGAATATGGGGCGTGATGGCCGAACCTTGAGTGCACGTGATTTGGTTTTTTGAGGTGTACTTAATGATTTCTTCTCCAGCCCCGAACTAACTTGGACAATAGAATTTTCTAGATCGTCTTCTTGAGGAAGAAAAGGACAAAGTAAAGAAAATTCTAGAACACCCTCATTAATAAAGGGGGTGATGTGTTCTTTGACTCTTCCAAAGTAATGATGAAGTTGTAGATATCCTTGATGGGCAAGAAAGGGGTGGTGTACACATGGACCAATTGAAGAGCGAAACCCAAGCCCCTCATTAATGACCGAAGAATCTAGATGCCAAGTTGCAACTTTGATGGCATCTTATCCAAACTTCATTAAATGCTCATTAGATGTGGGGTATAGGTAGACCAATGGAAGAGTGAAAAGTGAGCCACCATCAATGATGCCTACAAGCTAGATTTGCCAAGTATGACCACTGTCAACTCATTCCTTAGGTGCAATTATTGGACAAGTAAGCTTGCCATCTAAGGAATTTAGGCGGGACACTTGGAAAAATTAGAGTGGACCATTTGCCTTGGTAATGATGGCTTGAGATTTGCCTTGGAGAAGAAGTTGGTGACTCAGAAACTTAGGTGTCCTCTAGAATCTTAGATTATGATGAGCCTAGAAGATAGCCTTGGTGAACAAGGCAAAGACCAACCAATCAAGAGAGGACATTAGACATCAAATGGGCTTATGTGTCCCTTAGGACCATAGGCACATCATAAGCCTAAATTGAACCTTGGAAAGCAAGCCAATAGGTGATCCAATAAGAAGATGGCAAGTGTTCTCTTAGGATCCTAGGCGTGCCACCTTGCAAAATAGGCTTGCCACCTCGATACCAAAGCCGTGCCACTCTAAGAAACGTGATTGGACTTGATGAGTAATGCTATAAATAGATGGAGGCCCCATTCATTTCCATCATTGGAACCCCTTTACCATTCACACACCATCCTCCCCTTTCTCTCCTTTCTCTTGCCTTGCACCATCTCCCCATCAAGTTATCTAAGCTAGTTCTTGAGGTTTGCTAAGGTAAGTAAGGTTCCTCTTTCTCCTCTTGAAAGGTAGATTTCATTGTTGAGGCTAGCTAAGTGCTCACTTGTCAAGCTGTGGGTGGTGTGTGAACTCTTTTATTTGGTTTTACTTGCAATTGTGTTTAGTCATGTGCTTCTATCGTATACGTCCGGAAATGAAGTTGAGGTTCGCTCAGATTGAGATCATCGCAAGGCAATGGCGTCCAAACCATAAGGCCTTGAATCGGCATAAATAGTGTGCTGGTTTCGAATCTCACTTGGTGTGGGAATTGCTTAAGGCCACAAGATCCTAGATCGACATTGAGGCGTGTCAATTTTAAACCTTGATCGGTACCGAATCGCCCATATCCACGAGATCTTAGCAAGGCACAAAAAGGTGCCGATTATGGGATTCGGTTTGATGTGGAGACCTTGTGCTTGATGTTGAATCAAATCAAGAGCCAAGGGTCATTCACAATACGTGGTATGTTCACATCGGGTTGCAGCTGAGGTCCGTCAAGTTTGGGATCGTTACTAAAGTGAGGTGTACCCAAGCCTTGAGGTCTTGGATCGGCATTAAGGCTTGTCGTTTTGAGTCTTGTTCGGTGCGGGAATCGACCCTAAGTGATCTATTCAAGTTGCGGACCAAGAATCGTTTCCTGGCATGTTTATTAGTTTAGTGCGATGACTCATGGTCTCATTTTACAACACGAACCGAATGAGCATGCATTCCGCTCGCACCGCCACTACCACGTTCTCAATGAACGAATGAGCATGCATTCGGGCCATGTATGTGTCGTCTAAAAGAAAATATAAGAACCAACTTGTGTGATGCACTTGTGTGTGTGCACTTAAAGAGGAAAAAGTGTCCGTCGTCACATAGCGTTGGCGGCGATGCCTCGTTCATTGAATGGGATGCCCTGGTTGAGCGAGGAAGCCCCCTGAAAGTATGGGATGCCTAACTTGATGGCTAGATGCCTTGGTTGAGCTAAGAAGCCCCTGAAAGTATGGGATGCCTGACTTGATGGCCAAATGCCCTGGTTGAGCCAAGAAGCACCTGAGAGTATGAGATGCCTAGCCTAAGGCTGGATTGCCAACCCGCGACTAGAAGCCCTTGAAAGTATGAGAATAACCGTTTATTTGGTTAATGAACTTATTGAACATGTTACTATGTGCTGTTGATAAGCTTGTTTGGTGAAATGACTTATTTGGTAAGTTGAAAGTGGATCACATACAGCTAGTCAAGAGGTGGCACTTGACTTGCAATTGATTTGCCATCGACACTATTTGTTAGTGCTGAACTTGCTAGGTTATTATGATGATATGCTTTCCTAGTAGAGAACTAGGAATTTTACTTACTGAGTTTCCCCAAAACTCATCCCTCATCTTTCAGTCTTGTAGGCATGGAAGTCTCACGTCAGTTTTGGGAGATGCGGTCATGCTAGAGGAGATAGGATTTCCCTTGGCCTATGTAGAAAACTTGTACTATGATGTAAAAAGAAAAGAGGACCCGTAGAGAAAGGGCTTGTAAAAATATTGTTATAATAGGAATTAGTGTATTTTGCTTGATGTAGGTCCCAGTCTTCCAGTTGTCGTTTGTCTAAGGAATTGTTTATTCATGTTTCCGCATGTGCATTATAACGAGTTAAAAAGAATCGGGACGGCGACGATCTTGAGACGTCGCGAAAATAACCCTTGTTGCTCGCGACCCTGGAGATGGAGTCGGGGTTGTGACAATTTTCATCAATAACACGCCCTATGCCACCATCTGCGCACGCCATCTTGCCATTCCAACTATCGCCGACTAGACCACGAGGCAAGTAAACATCGACTATTCTATATTATGTGAATTCTGTCATTGCTTGACGAGATGTATTCCTTTGGATTTCTGCATATTAATATTATTTCTATGATATTCGTGTTATTTGGTGGATTTGGAAATAAGATGAACCTTTCTGAATCCATGGTTACTGTGAATTTTGAAAGTATCACTAAGGTATTGGCTGGTGAAGTTCGAAAGTGGTTCGGTTGACCACAAATTCAGAGGAGTGAAATACGTGATTTTAACCATGGTCAGATTAGGATTGTGGACCCATGATTTTATTGTTTTTTTGTTGCGAAACTTTTGGGGGCTTTAATGTACAGATTGTCTTATACAGAAAATTCTAAATTTTGAAACTCAAAAATATTTCTGAGGTAGCAAATTTCGAGGGTACTTCGGGTAGAACGATACGAATTCTTGGGGGGGGGGGGCTGAAAACCGTGATTTTGATTGTGATCGATTCGGATCACATTTAAGAACCTGATTTTACGAAATGTTTCTACCGATGTTGGGTGTTGCAAATCTTTGGGATTTTATTTACACCTTGTTTTATACTGTAATTCTAGATTTCGGAACTAGATTGTTTTCCTTGCATTAGCAATGTGAAAAATATTTTAAATTGAACTACTGAATTGCTGCACCATGGTATGAATTTGATGGATGCCGTCGGTCCTTATGACGACGATGCCTCAAATGTCAAGATGCCTAGAGGGGTGTAACACGATGCCCGAGGGATGTAACACGATGTCCTCTGGATGCCTGGGGGATATAATAAGGGTCCCCCTCCCCCGGAGGTCCTCGTGATGCCAAGTGGGGTGCGAGATGCCTAGAGGGGCATAACACAATGCCCTTCGGACGCCTGGGTAATGTGATAAGAGCCTTGGAGGTCCTCGCGATGCTAGTTGGGGTGCGAGATGCTTGGAAGGGTATAACACGGTTCCCTCTGGAAGATGGTGGTAGTTGAACTTGAATCTAAACTAATTAAAGTTCCCAAATTTCCATTTGCTTCCTGGTATACCATTTTCGTGAATTTCTTTTAGAGCCAATGCAAGTTGAATTATTTCTATTTCGTGTATTTTATTTTTGGGATTCCATCTAAAGGGTAGTGGTAGATTTGCATAGTATAGTCTAGTAGACTTTTGGTTGCTGAGTGTCGTGCTCACCCTTAATGGATTATCATTTTTCCAGACCCGTAGGTATGCCTCTGCAACCCACGTCCTCTATGATGCTCTATGGTATCCCAATAGATCTCAAGTAGAATCAGATGGAGCAGGTCGACTCCAACTTCCCAGAGGTCACATTTATTTAGATCACTGCGATCTTGACTGTCGATGTTGGCCTCCCATCAGGCCCCATGCTAATTGGGTTTGTCTCCCTCTACGCCCGGATCAGTGGGCGTACGGTGGGGTCACTCCCACTTCTAGATGGCAATGATGATGGCGACAGCGGGGTCGAATAGGAGGAGGACCTAGGGGACGAGGGTGGCATTTTTGGCGAGACCAGGACTTTTTATGTAGGCGGCCGTGTAAATAGACAATAGGATGGTTAGGGCAGTATTTTGAATATAGCCGGGAGAAGGAACCTTTTGACCCTATGTACCAACCTAGGTCATCTACAATATATAAATAAATAAAAGTGCCTAGTTCTATATCTCTACATGCGTTGATTTAAATTATAATGCATTGATTTGTTGTTACACATTTTTGTATGCAAAAAAAAAAAAAAAAATTGCATAGTCACAGTAGCCATGACGTGCTGGGGTTATTACATATGCACAATCAAAGGGAGATATACAAGCAATATACATGCACTTTTGAGAGATACGGATAATCAATAAAAATATCATAATTATCTCTAACATATAAAATTATCTTAGAAAAATCCCTAATTCTTTCCAACGCTGTCATCTTTTTTAGCTGTAGGAGGAAGAGGGTCAATGGTGGTTTCCATGGAAACCATGCGAGTCCTCTCTTTCTAAGTAAATGCACGAGCGACTATGGAAGCTAAAAGCTAATTAGCTGACGTCTTTTTCAGCTGTGAAAGGAAGAGGATCAATGGAGGTACCGTGCGACTCGTTGCCCACAGATCCGCCTGCTTAGTCCCCCAATGAACGGGTCGCTGGCTGTCCCCACCGGTCTCAATGCGCGGTGGGCGTTTCTTCTTGCTGTCTTCCACGAGCGCATCATGTGGAAAGGTTTTCTGAAACTGCAAGTTCGAGGAAGAAGGGAGGGGACAACGGAAGAGCCCGATTCCACTGCTCTATCATTGTTTAATTTCCCGAGCTGATGCAGAAAAACTGGACAAGCCTTCCCAGGCTTACGCGAGTCAACGCATTCAGCATCGCCCCTTAAAAGTTTTACTGGTGGAGGCTTTTGTTGCAAGATGAAACCTCATGTTGTAATCTAGTCAGATTTTATATATCGCATGAAATAGAAGACTGTTCTTTCTTTAGGGAAATAATAGTCGGCCTGCACTCTTGATTATGCAAATAGATCCGACAATCAGGGACAATACATTGCACTATCAGGGTCAGCACAGTTGATTAGGATTTGTGAGGAAATCTGGTTCGAGAATTGAAAGTTATCTGTGCTGATCCCACCAATTATATGCAAACTGCTTTAAATCACAATGTTACCTAACTAGTTCAAGGAGTTTGTAAAGTATAGTCAGGTCTCTGCCCGTGTGCCCCCATGTATTAACAAAAAACTTAAGGATATGCTTGTTTGGATGGAAATTAACCATAACTTTCCCTCACTTTCTTACCGTTTGGCACCTCATAAACATTGGTTATTGAAAAAAAAAAAATCTTGGCGACAAATGAAAAATTGTATTAGAGTTTGAGAAATTGGCTCATGTTTGTTTGCTAAAAATTGTCAACAGTAACTATCAACTAAACAACATTGAATAACAAACTGCATTAATGATATCGGAAGATACACTGCAATCCTTATACTTGATTGACTGACGATTCCAACCAACAAAGGAACATGAACTTGGCTTACTGATTTATTACAAAGTATGACCACAGTTTGTCAACAGCATAAAACTGTTGACATCTAAATTTTGTCAAACCATTTAAGCATTAATTGCAAAAAAAAAAAAAAAAAAATTATTCCGGGCCTCAAAACAATTGTTTTAATTAAATTGTATATGATTATTAGGAGCATTTGTATTAGTAGAAATTTGATAAGTCCATATAGTTTGCATTTAAATTGGACCAACTGCGGAAAAACTTAAATAAATCATATAGTCTAAGCCAATGACAGAATAGAGAGAACGAAGAGAATAGTTTATAGCCAAATCCCCTCTCGGCCACGCTTTCCTTGCTGCACCACCATTGCTCGCCAGACACTACAAAATTTTCTCCCAACCATGCTGCAGTCTTCTTCAAAGAAGCAATAGCCTCAAGACTAGCCTCATTGCTTGTTAGAAAATATGTCTTCGAATTGGATAAAATAATCAAGTCAGACTTTAAGATGTAATATCACTTTTTGAAGAATTTATTTACCCTATAATGTTATTAATGGTTACAGCAAATTTCCTCCGGGATATAATAAAGTCTCAATTGAGAATATTAAATAGTAATTTTAATATTTCTCCATGATCTTTATAGGAAATAATTGAAATGATGGTTGTAGTTTTGAAAAGACGACTCGAAATTGATTGTTTCTCACTCATACCAAAAATTGACATATATATAAATATGGTCTTAAAGAACATATGCAACTCTTCGAGAAAAATTGCAAAGTAAACAAATGCAACTATTCAGGAAAGATCGTAAAGTGAACAAATGCAACCCTCGGGAAATGTTTCAAACTGAACAAGTATAATTTCAAAGGTTATCTTGAAAATACACATAAAAAATTGGAAATAAAATAATTAAAAATAATTTTTTAATAAAATAAAATTTTGAATTTCATAATTCTAAAAACATTGAATGAACAAATACAATCTTTCAACTAATAAAGGTTCACAAGATAATCATACAAAATAAAATTAAAAATAAAGGCAAAGAGGTTAGTGCTAATAAAATTGCGGGAGAGCAAGCGCGCCAAGTACAAAATGCATCCAATAATCGCCAACCTCATGCGGGTGTTGCAGAGTTTAATCCACGCCCCAATCTTGTTCTTTAAACACACTAGAAAAGGCTCACACTTATAAAGTGGCCCATTTCCTCTCAACTTTCATATGTGGGACAATGAAAAATACATTTTGTTTGTTTTACAAACAAACAACCAATACCACCTAGCCAAGACGCAACTCCCCTAGCAATTTGCCCGCCAGCTGCACCACAACCTGTTGATCGATCCCCCACATCCTCTTCTGAGCCACGGCGAAGCAGACTTCCCGCGCCAACCTGCACCACGAGTCTGCAATCTTGAGCTTGCATCGATGCATCTCCATCGTGATCACATCAAACCAGTCACGAAGTTGCTTGACGACGAATCAACCAATTCCCATTGCTCTTGCCGTCGCCTACACCGTTGGCTAGTCACAAACCCTACACTTCCGCGACGCCTCCACCTGCTCGTTGAGCCATACCAGTAGCGCAAACCGAACTTGCTGCCCTCGCGACGAAGCTGTTGTCCCTCACTACCGGTCTCTGCTATGAACACTGATATCTTGGCCCCATCGTGACTTGCCACCGAAAGTTCCCATTTACAGACGCCCTGCCGCCAACCACTGTGAACCAACCGCCGACTCCCATGATCCACCGTCCTTGGTTTGTTTCAGAAACGAATATTCGAATTAGGTAATTATCCGGTCCAAATTTGAATTCGATATTTTATTGCCTAATTTGATATTATTGTGATCTAACTTGGTTATTTTGAGATTTTTAGGCATATCACATCCAAAAATTTCTGATTCCGAAGTGTGCACAGGGACGATAATTCGATCTTTGGGCATTAAGATTGTGTTATGGATTGCATGAAATCAGTAATTCAATCTTTAGGCATTAAGATCGAGTTGTCTGTCTATTTCTCTCCAATTTTGAGATTGGTGGATATATTTGATTGGTTTGAGCTTACCTTATTGCTTCTCTAATTTTCTTGATTTAAAGATTGCATTGCATGATCGATTACGATAGTTTTTTAGATAGGTTCATATATTTAGATAATATCTATTAAGTTAAGATGAGATTCCCAGTTAGAATAGGATTTAATTTAAATTATTTAATAATTTGAGTTAAATAATCCTTCACTTTAGATAGTTTCTTTTTATATTTATTTATTTTGAATTTTAATACAAAATAAAAAAAAATAACATGTGCATGATTTAGTTGCATCACACATGTATCCCTATTTGCTATGTCATATTGCCACGTTATGCCATGTCACATGCTATGTCATATGCCACGCCATCTATACATGCCTGTCATCAATGCCGTTAATGTTGCTACATCATGATTATGTGTCACGTCATGAATGCCACGTCATTATCATATCATTGCCATATCACCATCCCCGCCACGTCATCTACGCCATGTCTTTTAGTGATTGCACGTTTAGGGTCATTTAATCTGTAATGCATCTCATAGTAGAATAATTTATATTAATTCTTCCCTTTTTAGAATTAGGCCATGTCACATGCCATCAAAGTAATAAATCATGCATGCAAAACCTAGATTAGAATTTCGTATAATTATTCTTCATAAATAAAGAGGAAAATAAAAAAAAAGAAAAGAAAAAGAATTGATTAGAATTGTTAACTAGTTAGTAAAATCACGGTTAGGGTAGGTATAGAATATTAGAAATCAAGTAACCCCGAGTTGTTTGAAATTTTGCTTCATTTCTAGAAATTTATCTATTCGATGCTTTGTTTATTGAGTGTTATTTTATTAGTCGTGTACCCACATGATCATCTTTCATATATTAGTGGCTAGGTCACAAGTATTTTTTGAGAATATAGAAAAGATACTGAAAAGGCGTAATTAAGTCCAAAAATCCATTAAATCTCTAGTTTGAAAATTTTAAATATGTTCACATACTTCGTTTGGGCTTATAATTGACCCACCAATAATAGATTAATGGCATCTCCTTAATAAATTAATTTGCATGTTAAAATTGAACTAAAAGTTGAAATCGGTATGAGCTTTGGAGAGTTCAAGCTGTGTAAACTTAGTAACCCATTAACTATCCCTTGGTTCACCCGAGAGAAGGTCATGACTAGAAACCTCAAACTACAAGAGCAAGGGTAGACGTGCAAGGAAAACATGAAAATAAATTGACTGAAAGTAAACAAAAAATATCTTGAGTCAAGAAAAAAAATCTGGTGCTTAATATAATCCGTCGGCGGCCAGCCTCTCCCGATAACTGTTCCTGCTCTAAAATCAAGCTGCAGCTGAATGTCTGATGGTGATATCCGTTCTTGTATAAGAAATCGACTGCAACAATTGCTTGATTCAACTGCGACAATAATTAGACCGAAATAACTGATCTACAACGACTGTCAATTGACACCTCTGAAAACTGTTTCCGCTCCTTTTCCCCCCCTTTTATTCCATTCGATTTCAGCCAAATTCAGTGTGTCGATGTTTATATTTCTCTACTCGAGCGACATCAACTGGGCTATCAATTGATAGATGGAACTATTCCCCTCGAGTCCACTTAACTCTATTGGCTTCTCAAAATTAAAAATAGTGATTAACTATCCACTATATTCACAATCAGTATAACATTACATTTGTTGGTCAGCATTTACTCAAATGGTATTTTACTTTTGTAGACGCTCAATACGTTCAATTTCTCGGTCAATACTCACCGTTGGTCTTGATCTTATTTAGCCAATAACTTTGCTTTTATCATTACTACCAGATTTAAAGAGCTTCCTATTTGTAGGGGAAATTACAAAAAAAAGTTCCTAAATCTATTGCTTTTGTCTTAATTTATTCCTAAAACTTTTTAATTTAGCCAATTGAATCTTAAACCTTAAGACAATTCATTAATGTAGTTCATTCGATTAATTTTAGTCGAAAATCACTTATGTGAATGTTGGTCGTCTTACGTGGTACCGCTGATGTCATGGACAATTTTTGCAATTTAAAAAAAAAATGGACATTTTCAAATTTTTTTTTTTTTTCGTTTTCCTCTTGTCTTTTTTCTCCTTTTTTGCAGCTGGTGAGGGCCGACCCTTGCTTGTGACAGGCAAGGGCGGCCCTCGCTTAATCAGGCAAGGGTGACCCTTGCCAAGTCCTCATTGGCCATCGCCTATGGCTAATCTTCAACTATTACCTAAGACTAGCCACTAACGAAAAAGAAAGAGAAAGATAGAAAAAAGTGCAAAAACAAAAAAAATAGAAAATCTTAAAAAATTATTTACATCAACATCGCTTGTCCTATGCGACGTTGTTGAAGCTAACTAGATTGCCATATTAGTATTTTCTTGTTAAAATTAGTTGGAATGACTATATTAGTAAATTGTTAAATGGTTTAAGATTAAATTACTACAATTGAAAGGTTTAGAATTAAATTGGCACACACACAATAGATTTAAGACTATTTTTGGTAATTTTCTCTTTTCTTGTCCATGGCATCAATTACTTATTAACTTAACTATTTTGACATCTTGACCAAAAAAAAAAAAAAATTGGCACTTTTAGGGTGCCATTAACATTATAAAAATTTGAAAATCATTTTCTAAAATCTCCTTTTCATCTCTATCACATCCATACCCATCCCAATAGTGACAAAAACTTCAAACCTGAGCAGTCGTTAATTGGTGAAACGCGTTCTCTCCTTGCTTGCCGCTACTTCCAAACCCACAAGATTTGGAAGTCTCCATGTCTTGTCCGCTGAGGATATGCTTTTGGAAAGTCAGCTTATTCCCGTCGCAAGTTTGATCCTCGGAACATTCCAATCTCTACCAAGAAGTATATATAATCCCACGAAGATTAGAAGAGAACTAAGAAAACCCTAAATTTGCCAAACGCCGTAGAGTCAAACCTCGAAACAATACATGCACGAACGTACGAAGTCATGATAAGGTTTGGTACGAAGGCGCTATCAGATGAGCTGTTTTTTTATTTTTATTTATTTTGTTTTTTCCCAAGCGATTTGCAAAAGGGACAGAACTGGCTATTCGAAAATCTGGGCACCAAGTTAAGTTAAGGGAGAGTTAGAGTTTAATTAACTGCATTTATTTCGTGAAAAAATGATCTGAAAAATATTTTTTAAAAATTTATTACTTGTATCACTCGAAATAATTATTTAATAAAATAGGTTACAGCAATTCACAATTGAAAATTTTTATGGACATAGAAATTTTTTTCGTTTATTTTTTTTTATAAGTGATATAAATATTCATTTTCATTAAAATGTTCTCCAAATCATTCATTATCTACGAAATAAATAGAGTTTGAGATATATTTTTCTAGCACGTCTAGACCATTAGATAATGAATGTTTGTTGACAATATGATACTTACTCAATAGACGATCGCATAAAGAAATATTATGATTTTCTGTACACTCACATCCAATTATGAATTTTGTACGCTCAAAATTAACCTTTTTATGTTGGACACGCTTAATAAGTGGCACCAAGCACTCGTTAGCGTCATGCCACATGACAATATTTAACTGCATATCTGAACTGCCCGAGGCACGTGCTTGTCACGTTGCAGACTAGGCCGGCAGATGCAACGCATGCATTGCATCATGCATGGTCAAAGTCAAAGTCCCATTTAAGCGATGGCCAGCTCCATCCCCCGTCTTCCTCTAAATTGGATTATGCAAATATTTTCATTTTTTTATGGTGTAGTGTGATTAAACAATTGTGGTTGTTTTCTCTATATTTTCCGATGTCACAACCATAAATATATAAACAATGCCAATAATTGAATTTCAAATTTATAGATTGTTGGCTCTTTCTGAATTACTCATCTCGATTTATTTTTATAATCAAAACATGACAGTTAGGCTGAACAAATTGAATCACATATACCCATACTGACTCGAAATCAGCCCTTCTGATGGTCTGAGGCCATTAAAAGTTTGAGTCAATCTCGACGAAATTGAGGTGAAACGTAATTGACAATGCATGATATCATATCAATTCACGACTGTAAAAACACGTCAGCCCCAATTGCAAGTTTTCTATATTACTGATCGGACAAAGCTACTCGACGAGTCAAGAACGCGTCGATCGTTAGTCGCGACTCGCTAGATTCTGACCCTCTAATGTTTTGTTCTTCCTTTGTTTAAAAATGGCTTTTGAGAGTGGACCAAAAAAGGGTGAAACCGGGAACCGCCCAAACAGGTAACTCAGGACAAAACAAAGACAAAAACACAAAAAAAAAAAAAAAAGAAGGGAAAAATAAAAGCTACCGGAGGTGCGAAACCTTTGTACGTACATCGAAGCTCAGCTCAGAACCTTAAAAAAAAATCCCCCGTACCTGTTCCTGTTCCTCTCTCTCTGTCCGACACCATCTTCTTCTTCTTCTTCCCCAAACCCTCTCCACTCGCCTTGCGAATCCTCCACTCCCTCCTCATCCAGCAGCGCGCATTCTCCTCCTCCTCCTCCTCCTCCGCCGTCCCGCCGCCGCCGCCGCCGCATTCGCCGGAGGAGAAAATGGGGAAGGGAGGGTCGCTGAGCGAGGGGGTGGTGCGGAAGATCGTGCTGTCCTACACCTACGTGGCCGTCTGGATCTTCCTCTCCTTCACCGTCATCGTGTACAACAAGTACATCCTGGACCGGAAGCTCTACAACTGGCCCTTCCCCATCTCCCTCACCCTCCTCCACATGTCCTTCTGCTCCGCCCTCGCCTTCCTCCTCGTCAACGTCTTCCGGGTCGTCGAGCCCGTCGCCATGTCCCGGGAGCTCTACCTCTCCTCCGTCGTCCCCATCGGCGCCCTCTACGCCCTCTCCCTCTGGCTCTCCAACTCCGCCTACATCTACCTCTCCGTCTCCTTCATCCAGATGCTCAAGGCCCTCATGCCCGTCGCCGTCTACTCCATCGGCGTCCTCCTCAAGCGGGACCCCTTCAAGTCCCAGACCATGCTCAACATGGTGTCGATCTCGCTCGGCGTCGCCGTCGCCGCGTACGGCGAGGCCAAGTTCGACGCCTGGGGCGTCGCCCTCCAGCTCGGCGCCGTCGCCTTCGAGGCCACGCGCCTGGTCCTGATCCAGATCCTCCTCACCTCCAAGGGGATCCAGCTCAACCCCATCACGTCGCTGTACTACGTCGCCCCCTGCTGCCTCCTCTTCCTGCTCGTGCCGTGGGTCTTCGTCGAGTACCCGGTGCTCGCGGAGGCCACCAGCTTCCGCCCCGACCTCGTCGTCTTCGGGACCAACTCGCTCTGCGCGTTCGCCCTCAACCTGGCCGTGTTCCTGCTCGTCGGGAAGACCTCGGCGCTGACGATGAACGTGGCCGGTGTGGTGAAGGACTGGCTGCTGATCGCCTTCTCGTGGTCGGTGATCAAGGACACGGTGACCCCCGTGAACCTGTTCGGGTACGGGCTCGCCTTCCTGGGCGTCGCGTACTACAACCACTCGAAGCTGCAGGGGCTCAAGGCGAAGGAGGCGCAGAAGAAGGCGGCGCAGGCGGGCGAGGGGGAGGCCAGGAAGCTGCTGGAGCAGAGGGAAGGAGAAGGGTCGATGGGAGAGAAGAGGGACTCCCAAGCCTGAGGATGATTCCTTGAATGTGTGATGCCCGAGAAGGCGAAATCGTGAAATCGGTTCGATGGCCAGTCGAAGAACGAAAATGGAGGACTTCTCGGCAATGCGGTTGAGTATTGAGCGCATGCAAGATCTAATTTGGGGGTTTGATTTCTCTCTCAACGTGCTCTTTGGGTGAATTCTTGTTGATTATGCTGTGTCTGCATATGCATTCTTGCAGTTTCTTGCTCTGCTTCACTTGCTGGTCATGAGGTTTATTTCTTTCATTAGTGTGCTCAAAAGCCTTATTTACTAGAGGTGAAGAATCTCTTATTGCTAGTCAATGTCCTCTGTTGCTGCAAATTTTTGTTCCTTCTTTTGTATCCTAAACCTCCTCGTCACTTATGGAGATTTACTCCTGATTTTGCCCTTGAATAATCTTATGTGCACTGTCCTGCGAAGGCCTTCTTTTGTTGTCACTGCTTCATGTGGACACTCAAAGCATGCTGTCACATTGATTAAACATGGTGCCTTGGCTCTTTTAATATTGAGCACTAACAAAACACTAGGTCTGCTCAGCAATTTGTCTGACTTGGTGGGCGATGAGTTCCTGAATTTTTTGAAGAGGGATTATCTTCCAATTGCTTTACAAGCCATGAGACCCTGTCTTTCTCTTGACTGAAATGCGTGTGTATTGTGAAATTGGAAGTCACAAAGGGCTATCATAGAGGAGTTGAGGACCGACAGAATTAATGGTTGAAGCCAGTGAGAATGCTCAGCACCGTCTTCATCACGTCTCTGCTTGAATGCTAGTCCGAAGTTGCAGGAGTAGCTCCGATGGACCCAGCAAACGACAATGGCAGCTTATGGGTGTTTACATCTTCCCTTGCGAGGGTCCCTTTGATGCTCTCTGTTGCTCTCGGGAGTACACGTTCGTTTTTAATTGCATAGGAAAGTGAAGTTCACCTGTCTTCTCTGGGTACGACCTTTGCGCTCTTTCAGAGAAAGCCTCTTTAATTGCGTCGGTGAGGTTTAAAGAAGCGCTCTCTGTGATTGAGTTTCGGGTACCATTTGCGACTAATGCAAGAGAAAAAGGCTCCCACCTAAAATAGGAACCGTATGGGCAAATGCAGACGCGTTCAATAGGACAATTTTCGGTAAATAAGGAAGATTATGCAGATATTCTTTTCCCTGCTCCACCGCGAGGGGATAATCTGTCTTAATCTGTGTCTTATCATGGCACTGTTCGAATACATGAAAAGCAAATGCGGAGTTTGATCGTTTTGTCTCGATCTATGTAATAAACAATGTCTTAGCCCTGTGAAACTCCCTGGAAGTTCATGCAGCATTTGCGTTCAAAAGGTTAAAAAGCATCTTCCCGTGGTCATACACCTCAAGAAGGAGCTTCTTCTGACAAAGGTTTCCCTTGTGGAGTTTCGATCTAGATGGAACCATCCAACCATCCACGAGAATAGCATGCTGCATTCTGTCCTCTTCGTTCTTGGCCCGACCTTGCAAAGCTGTGCATTCTGTCCTCTTCATTCTTGGCCTGACCTTGCGAAATTGCAGAGAGCTAAAGGAACTTACCCTGATAAGAAACATGCTGTGGATCCCCACAGCACAACTGATCTCAAGCGAGCTGTTACCATTAGACCCCGTAGCTCTGTCCTTGGATCTCGGTCCGAGTGGCAAAGCTTAATTACATTGTGACAACGATGGTCCTTGTGATGAACCAATTTATTCTTCTCGACAAGAGCAAGGACAGACCACAATTTGTACCCCCTTACCCACCTAGTGTATTGGCAGCCCATCTCCCCTTAATTCTCAAAGGCTCAGCGTATGCCTTCGGATTTTGAAGATGAAGTTTTTCAGCTCTGGGGACATCTTAATTTCCATGACTATTTTGCAGATCCTGCTTACCCAACCCTGACTCAATCAGGCCATCTTTACTATTTTTATGGTGTATTACATTGTTATTCCCATCTGGTGCCCTGCCCAGAGTGTAAAACACATTGCTCCTCCCAGACAGCACTCAGCGTAGCATTGTCATAATAATCGTTAGAGCAACAGTGCACTCAAGATAAAAAATCAGGCTGCCAATTCCTGTTTCTCAGTTCACAAATCTCACAAGGATCCTCAAGAGAAGATATGTGGAGGCGACCTTAGCAAGATTCTCCAGGTTTATCCAACACTTAGTAGTTAGTATACAAGATAAAAGCATATAGCACCTTGTCGAGACACTGGTTCCTGCCGAAAATGAATGTTTCATGAAGGTCTCTGGTGAGAAAGAAAGCCAGCTCCAACCCATCTTATGCTCCAATCCATGTTTTTCTGCATTCAAACCAGGAGATCACCACAATTATACTGGTTGGACTATCACAGACGCTATGATTCCCAATTGAGGTTTCTGGCTAAGAATTTCCGAGTGAAGAACTTTTGTGCTTTTCATATGACATTCTCTCTCCACAAGTAAAGCATTTGAGTGGAGCTTAAACATTTGATCCCAAGCAATGAAACATGATGTTTCTCTTGATGTGAGTCCCCCAATGCAGGGACATTTCACCAAAAGTCTCCACACGAGCACATGCCATCCTTGAAATGGTGAAATCTATTCCTGTCCCTCACAACTATCTCTCGATCATAGATTTTGGAGATGAACTTGGTAGCAGAGTGACAGTCCTCACAAACTCGCAAGTTCTTCACTATTCGGATAGAGGTTCCAGGTGGTGTCCTGAGAAGAGCAAATGCAATTGCCAACTTTTCACTGTGCCTATTCAAAGCATCTTCCTTATCCTCTTCATTAATATCAAGGAGCACTTCCGACGTAGAAGGAAGATATCCAGCCTTCTTTATCTCCCTCCCCATCTCATCCAACATCTCATAGATTTCCTTATACTGATCATGTGACTTGTCGCCAGCAACAAATTCATAAATCTCATTCTCTAGTTCAATCAAGGTGCTTCCAGGAATCTTTCTCATCCCCTTGGTGTCCATAACCTCTCTGATCTTGGTCTTCTTTTCCCAATGCGACATTTTGGCATATATATTCGAGAGCAAAACATAATTTGACTCGTGCATGGGTTCTTTTCCGATTAACCTTTTGGTAATGTCCTCCCCAAGCTTGAGCTCACCATGTGCACGGCAAGCATTAATTAGGGTTCGCCAAATAACTGGGTTCGGTTCGAGGGGCATTTTCTCAACAAACTCTATGGCCTTTTGGATGAGACCGGCCCGACAGAGCAGATCTACCAAGCAACCATAGTGCTCTATCTTAGGTTTAATGCCAAATCTCTTTGTCATCAAGCTGAAATAATCTCTGCCCTTCTCAACCAAGCCAGAGTGACTACATGCCGAAAGCAACCCAATGAAGGCAACATCGTCTGGTACCACCCCAGCTGCCATCATCTCATCAAAAAGAGAAACAGCCTCCACACCACGGCCATGTACTGCAAGACCGCCAATGACAGAAGTCCACGAAACAATTGTTTTGTTACTCATGCTTCTAAACAACCTTAATGCACTATCGACATCACCGCACTTGGCGAACATGTCGATAAGAGCATTGCACAACTCCACGGTCTGTCGAACATTTTCTCTCACAACATAGGACTCAACCCACCTCCCCAGCTCAAGGGCACCTAAATCTGCACAAGCCGACAACACCAAAACCATAGTAATCTCATCAGGCTTGACCCCGGCAATCTGCATCTTCCTAAATAAGGCGACGGCATCCCCCGATTCACCCAAACGTACATACCCGCCGATCATGGCACTCCACGAAACAGAGTCCAGCTTCGTCATTCCATCGAACACCTTCCTTGCAAACTCGATCCCCACTCCACCACAACAGCTGTACATATGGACCATCGTGTTCTGCACATGAACATCTTCATCGAACCCGAACTTGACCACCGAGCAGTGAACCGCCCGCCCCAACCTCAAGTCCCCGATGCCGGCACAGGCCTTAAGAACGAACGGGTACGTGAACTTGTTCGGCGAAATGCCAGACCGAAGCATGAGACGGTAAAAACCCAAGGCCTCCCGGCGTTTGCTCTGGGCACAGGCCCGGACGACGGTGTTGAAAAGGAAGGCGTCGTAGAGGCGGGCGTCGGCGTCGGGTGCGAAGACAAAGGAGCAGGCGAGGTCGACGGCGTCGAGATCCGAAGACGCGGAGGCGAACTTGGTGAGGACGAGCGGGTTGTTGCCGAGGCCCCATTTGATGATGCGGGCGTGGGCCTGGGCGAGCTTCGGGACGGTGTCGCAGAGTCCGAGGGAAGCTAGGCAGCTCTGCTCCGCCGCCCGCCTGTTCGCGACGGGGCGATGCCGCCCCTCCACTGCCGCCGCCGCCGCCGCACGTCGAGAGGCAGGTGAATCTGCGTGCGAGCTTGCTGGCTTTGATGGCGGGTGAGGGTTGCATCTGAACAGTCGTGTTCGGACTCGGAATCATTTCTTCCGAGTTTCGTCGTTCATCGGAGTAGGCTTCTCGCGAGAACGCCGCTGCGCGCTTACCAGAATGCTGCGATGCTTGAATTTTTGTGATTGTTTGAAACGAAAGCATTGGGAAGAAGGAGAACTGCTAAAAGTTGTCTACCGTATGTTAGTGTTTGGGCAAGAAATTCCAACTAAAATAATTATATAATTTTTATGATTAAAATTTGGAAGAATGATATTAGATATCAAAAGTTATGTGCAATATTTACTTTAATAATAAAAAAAAATTTAGGATTATTTAAGTGCCATTTTCTTTATAAAAAAAAAAAGATCACTTAAATATCCACTATAATTTATGTTACTGGAAATCCGATGTGGCCATATTTTATTAATTTATCAATCCTACGTTCATTAGCATACTTTATCAGCATATAACCCTAGATGACGTCACGCATACAAGTTAACGAGTAATTATATGAGTGCCAAAAATTATAGTTGTGAATCTTTTGAGTGCCAATTATTGTTAAAGTGATTACTTTAAGTGCCAATCTTTTGAGTGCCAAAAATAATCACTTTAGTATTAATTGTTATTAAAAAGTTATGTGTCAATCTCAATTGCAAAGTGATTATTGTGCAACGTTACATGAATTACTTTTTTTTTTAAATGTGCCAAGTCATATTAAAATTTTAATTATAAATGTTAAGTAATTAATTTGGCTAATATTTTTTGTCGAAAGCACTTAAGTGATAGTTTTTCTCCGATTTGACACTTTGAGTAAATCGACAAAAATTTTTAGCACTAAAATAAAAGTTTTACACAATTTTTGATATTTTTAGTGTCTTTCTTCCATTAAAATTCAAATATGAGTTAACATATTTTTATTAAAACTAATCCACACGGATGTGCAAAAAAACGTCGCATGAGCCGAAGTGGATGGCTTGCCTAATAACGACACCGTTGCTCTCTTCTCTCTCACTCCCCCCTTTGCTGGGACACCTTTGTTGCCTGGAACTTCCTCTTTGTCCTCAATCTAGCTGTTCACTTCTCCCCTTGGCTCACCAGTTAGGGTTTGGATTTTAGGGGCAAATCAATTAAGATTTCGATGGGGACTTTCTTTCAAATTGCAATTTAGGGTTTATAGTTTGGAACAAAACATGGTTTGGGGTTTATATATTGATTGGGCATGTTGGTCAAAGAAATTAATAAAAATGGTTACGTTGGATTTCTGGCTACCGAAATTGGAATTGACACTTACATAATTTGTTTTTTTAAAATGCAGTAATTTGAAAAAAAAAATTAATGTTAAAGTGAGTGCTTTGCATAACTTTTGACACTTCTAAAGTACTTTTTTTCAAAAGAATTGAGATGCTTTCATAATGTAATTATATCGCTACTATAATTTCCTATAAGTAATTTAGAATTATGAGAATATGATGCAATATTCAAGAAATTTGGCATTGATTATCCCAAAGTACTTTGGTTTTTGCTAATATTCCTAAGTTTCTGAATATACAGCACTATCAATAAAGAATTCTGTGATTTCTGTTTATTATATAATATAAGTATTTATACAATTTACAAGATGATTATTTAAGGTAATAAGATATGACGATACTAATTACAATCAATTGGATCAATCATAAATATACACAACCTAGAAAGATATACACAAAACCTTACATAATTATATGAAAGATCTAGGCAGATATATATTCCTAAAACATCTCATTACTTAAGTCAGAGAATCATTATTCCCTTATTATTCATGTTTCATCATAGGCTTATCAAGTAGTAATTATATGCTAACTTACTGCCGTATTCAAACACTTCATACGTTTATGTTGTGAGTCTAAACCCCATAAAAATGTTATAAAAAACAATGTTAATACCATGAAAAACCTGAAATTAGTATATTTGTAACAAATGTATCTCAAACTAATTTTTTGACCACTTAGAACTCCAAATTTGTACGCTTATGACAAATTTACTCCAAATAACTATAAAAAAAACCTTAAACTTGCACATATATAACAAATTTATTCTTAACTAATTTTTTTGACATCCAAAAATCATAAACTGGTATATTTGTGACAAATATATCCTCCATTAAATTTGATTAATACTATAAAAATCAAAACCGATACACTAGTAAACTGTCATGTATCATCTAATTCAATAATTAAATATCGGGTAAATTGTTATAAGTGTACCAATTTGGAGTAAATTGATCAAATATGAATTAATTTGGGATTTTTAACAGTTAAAAAATTAATTTGAAATAAGTTTATCATGAATGTATCGGTTTAAGGTTTTTTGTAGTGTTAACCCTAAAATCAAAACTAGGCAATATAAGAGTTAACAAATAAGCTGGAAATCATATGATACAAATCAAATGAAGAAATGAGTATATTATCTTTTTTCATAATTCTATTTCAATGAATTAGTAAATTGGGGATGTATGCTAAAGAATTATCATGTTTTCCGAGTATATGTCCCTTTCCCTTCCCTGTGATTTCTTCTTAAATCTGTTCGTGTACCCATGGCGTTTCGATTAAAAAGTCACATCGAAGTTTTTTTTTTTTTTGATGACCTTAACCGCCGTCGGCGGCGAGCCTTGACGTAAACCCGGACGGACCGAGCCCACCACCACAGACTCCAAATTATGCGTTTGAGTCGCGTGAACGCAACGCCTGCCGGATTCGAACTCCTCCCCTTCGTGAGGGGGAGGGAGCCCGAAGCCAGTTGCGCCACCGCGGGCGGTGATCACATCGAAGTTTTATCAGCGAAAAAAAAGAGGAAAAAAGTTGCAGACAAAAAACTTAGTAAAATATCCGAAATTCCGAAATTTTACTTGTTTCCTCACCCTTTTTTTTTTTTTTTTTTTTTTTTTTGTGTCTTTTGTCGGAACCTTGTTTCCTCGTTAGCTCCGAAGAGGTGCACTCCAATTTCGAACCGGATTCCTCTCACCTCAGCAAACAGCCAGGCAGCCTCAAAGCTATATAAAAGGAATGTCTTTGCAGAACAATTCATCCAGCAACCCAGCTGGACGGAGAGAGAGAGAGAGAGAGGTGCTATTCCGGGTCCTCCAATCTCTCTCTCGGCGAACATTCCTTGATCCCCCATCGCCTTCTCTCTCGTAACGTCCGACCCCGATCAGAATCTCTCCACGCCGGGTTCGTATTCCCTGCTCTCGACTCTTTATCAACATGTATTTCGGTTTCCTCCTTTGTCTCTGCGGTTAAAGCTCCAGTCTTTTCATTTTTTTGGGAGTACCCATCTCGTCAAAATCCAGTCTTTGCCTCTCAAGCTCTTGAATTTTGGCTATGAGATTGAGGGAACCTTGTCAAGAAGCTTGCTTCTGATATACCCTTTTCTCGCGTTCGCAGGGAGAATTCTCAACTGTCTGAAATTAAGAGGGGTTCTTTTATTTTTTTGAGAAGGATTTGATCGAAACGTCGGAAGCAAGTGCTTGTGGACAAAGGGTTTTGATCATGGGTGGGAAAGATTTGCAGCTTTTTGATGATAGGAAGGATGGGTTCTTCTCTCTTAATAACTTGGGCTATCAGTGGAGTTCTGTCGATCGTGATATGTGTCCTGTAGGTGGGTTATTTGCCAGTGTAGGCCAAATGGGGATGAATTTCGGTTTATCGCCGAATTCGCCTAATAACTGTGATGTCGGGGGTGTGAATAGCATAAAATTGACCTGCCCTGATTTTATGATTAAATACGTGTCGTCTCCGGAGGGTATTCGGATTGTTGGTGTCCCAGAGGAGGAAGAAACTGTGAGCAGTAAAAAGAGTGGGCTTAAATTGAAACTAAAGGTGAAAAACCCTTTGTTGAGGAGGTTAATTAGTGGGGCAGTGGCGGGGGCTGTTTCACGGACCGCAGTAGCACCTTTGGAGACGATAAGGACACATCTGATGGTAGGAAACAGTGGGCATTCTACTACTGAGGTGTTCCAGAATATTGTGAAGACTGATGGATGGAAGGGATTGTTTAGGGGTAATTTGGTTAATGTGATTCGGGTTGCCCCTAGCAAGGCCATAGAGGTAACGTTGTTTTATTTACTTTTTGAAAGTTAAATTGACTTCTTGGGACTTTTTTGTGTCTAATCAGTTGAAATTATGCATGCTGTCCTGCTTTGGTCATTAGTGCCCTCAATATTCTCTGTTTAGGAGATCTTTGGGCAAATCTTCTGACGTTCGTTCGTTTGTTTGTCATCCAGTTTGTCCATTGCTCTCTTTTCTGGCCATGGTAGATACATGTACCATATATGGCGCTATTGCTTCGTGTGGTTGTTTATTTCTGGTAGAGGTCGTGCATTGTATGCTTTGCTATTGTCGATATTCCTGCAAAGCCACTCAGCAATCTCTGTCTCTTTGTAGTCTCTCAATGTGACAGCACTGTTTCTTAAATGGAATATTGTGCCTTTGTAGAGCTGAGAATTGTCCATCTGTGTTTAACCAGGCCAACAGGACATAGTAAACCAGAAGACATGCTTTGCTTAGGATTTTCTGTCAACTTAAGCTAGACGAATCTAATGTATTGTTGATTGCATGTTTGTGAAAAATTTTATGACTTAATTGGTCGATTGGAAAGACTTTGACTGAGTTGCATTTTGCACTTACTTGATGACTCACGATGCTTTTATCCTTATGTTGGTCAGTTAAATAACCTTTGCATCGTTTGGGGCTTGTGACATGGCTGTAGCATTGATAATTTAGGCCCATGCTTTGCTCATCATGGTTGAGTACATGTCCAATATCACAATTAGTTTCTAGCTTTGTGCTCTATAGGATATTCTGTCAACCTTTTTTTTGCATGTAAGCATTGCGCTCCTTGTGAGACAAGTTGAAATGTTTGTCTTTAATGGGAATTTATAAAATTTCTTCACACTCACATGAATAGTGAGGAGGGATGGTCCTAGTATCCTTTACACTGAAAATACTCTGGTGACAGTAGAGGCTTGTAACCTTACTGATTTGGTTACAGTTCTTGAACTAATGAATGCATCACTTTTTTCTTAAGATTTAAGTTAGAAAATTTATTCTGCATAATTAGATTGGTTTTTGGTTTTCACATTAATCACGCAAATGTGGCTGGAGTAATCATATTATCTTTATTCCTTATGAAATGAAAGATATGATATCATTGATTTCCTTGGCAATTAATCTTCCACTCAAGGAATGATGCATTGTATTGTTAGTATCATCAGGTATTGATTAGTTTCTTGAAAGCCAAGGATGATAATGTTTCCTCTTTGGAAAACACTCTATTTTGCCAGTTCGCACAATTGATGGCGCTATTATGTTGATTAGAGATTAGGGTGGAACCAATGCTTTTCTTTCTGTTTTTCTTTTCTCGTTCATTTAAAGTAGAACCAGTGTTTTCTTTCAGATATAGTTGATCCATTGTCCAATATCACACTAAATTATATTTGACAGCAGACTATCTCTTTGATAGACCTGAGCACTAGTACCTGTTGCTCTATGATTAATTACATGACCTCCTAGGTTGGTCTTTTGTGTCAAGTGTTCAAATGCTACCAAATGTCTTGAGGTCTCTTAAACTTGTGTTGGTCATGGGTACATAGAATGGCAGAGAAGCTGCTTGCTATTTAGGTGTATCATTTGGTGGATAATCTTGTTATAAATCCATTCCTTATCCATTCTGTCCCTAAGAGGGGAAATAAGGAGGAAAATGACCAAGAAGAGGGGGAAAAACAACTTCAAGAGTCACTTACCGTGATTCACTGAGCTCCTTATTTTTAAGTTGACTAGGTTTCTTCCTTTATCTATGCAATCAAACGTTTCAAAGGCAGGGGTAGAGCTACTTCCTCACTAGGCATATCCTCACTAGTACCTGTTGTACATCATCATTGACAGCAGAGGCAAGTCTTGAAAAAAAATTAATATCATTGCTTCCCTCTCTGCCCATCATTAGTGCACAGCTTTATTAATTTGACTAGCCTCTCATTTAATAAGCCAAGGTTCCCTTTTCTCTTCATGCATTAAGACAAATTGTGTCAGGGAATTCCTTTTGTATCCCTAAGGGACGTTCTTTGGTTACATGTACTTAGAAGGTTTCTATTCTTCCGGTGCAGCTATTTGCATATGATACAGTCAACAAGCAGCTGTCACCCAAACCTGGGGAGCAGCCGAAACTTCCAATCCCCGCGTCATTAGTTGCTGGGGCCTGTGCTGGTATCAGTTCGACGTTATGCACATACCCTCTTGAGCTAGTCAAAACTCGTCTGACGATACAGGTACTGGTCAAAAGCTTGCTTGGTATTTAAAGTGTGCATACTTGCATCAATTTATACGTTCCCACTAAAACTGCAGAGAGGGGTTTATGATGGTCTCTTTGATGCGTTCGTGAAAATAGTAAGAGAGGAGGGTCCAGCAGAGCTCTATAGAGGCCTTGGGCCTAGCATTATTGGGGTCATCCCTTATGCTGCCACCAACTATTTTGCTTATGACACATTGAGAAAAGCATATAGGAAGGTTTTCAAGCAAGAGAAGATTGGAAACATCGAGACCCTCTTGATTGGTTCCGCCTCGGGGGCTATTTCGAGCAGTGCGACTTTCCCACTGGAGGTGGTGCGTAAGCACATGCAGGTTGGGGCGTTGAGCGGGAGAAAGGTATATAGGGACGTGATCCATGCTCTCATGAGTATCCTTGAGCAGGAAGGAATCGGAGGCTTATATAGAGGTTTAGGCCCGAGCTGCATGAAGTTGGTGCCTGCTGCTGGGATATCATTCATGTGCTACGAAGCTTGTAAAAGGATATTGGTGGATGATGATGAGGATGCTTAGAAATAGATTTTGCGAGGAGCATGGAGTTTTAGGTTTTTGGTTTTTTGGCAGAGAGGAGCTGGTTTTGAGCCATCTCTTAGTTTACTAACTGCAGGCATGTATTTTTTGCATCTACTTTCTTGGTTTGCATCTTTTTCGTATGGGGAGGTCGCGGTTGACGTGATTGTCACGATTTTTCAGGGTGAGTTATGATTTTCAGTCTCTTTCATTGTAGCGGTGACGGTGCATTAGATTTACATAGTGAGGCTCTCGAAAGTACAGGAGAAAAATTGACTTAATGTCTCAAAAATGGTTTTTGTGTATTATCCTTGAGAGCATTGGGACGTACGAGACATGTTCTCGGAGGGAAGCATCGGTAATTCATATTTTCAGGTCGGGTCGTTTCAGGTCCAGGTAGGGATGACTGTACCCATGCCAGGCCGGTGGAGGTACGTACTGCCCTATGGTGCAAGGCGGTGTTCACCGAACTGGGATGATGCAAGGCCAAATTAATTTTTCAGCCACTGGATGCATTGCAAGAATGAGCATAAGAATGTACTGATCCATGTCCGAAGGAAACAACTCGTACCAAAGAGCCCTCAATTTTTTTGCTTATCAAATTCAAACAGGCTTTCGGAAGCCTGAACTCCTCAAGGGCTCGCAAATGACAATAAACTTAAAGGTAAGATCCAGCAATTTTCACGACGAAATATTCATTTACCATTGTCCAGTCTCGGAGAAACAGTGAATAGACCATATTTTTCTGAACACAAATACTGACGAGACAAGGGACTTAGAGCAATCTCCTTGAAGGACTATAGACAACTCCATGACTAATATTTACTAAAATTTCAAGTCCGAAACCCTCACTGTAGTAGAACAAGCTGGAACCCCGAGTAGCGGAAAACACAGCTCCCCCTCCGAGATACAACATGAATTACTTCATTGCATGAACCCAACTGGTGGCTTGGTATCTATTATTTACATCACAAGAAGCACGAAGTAGTCGGCTCTTACCAGCACCATAAACAAACGTTACTACTCCTGACTAGCAATTGATGCCACATTGACCTTTTGCAGCAGCTTTCGTGGCGTCAGAGGTGAATGGATCAATGCGCACCCAAAGCAGAGAGAAGATGGAAGCAAGCAGTATTGACCACACGATCACGATGGTGGGGGTACGATTCTGCCGGCCTACCAAACCCTTCAAGAATGGATAAAGATGAGCAATAACCCATATGGCAAAGAAGAGCTTTCCGAAGAGTGGACCCCATGACTGATAGCCACTGTTGATGGCGTATGAGACTCCGGCTACGATCCCCACCAAGTTCACTATGAGGACAGTGGTTGGGGGAATGAGAAGTGATGTCCACTTGAACACATAGAGCTCCGCGAAATCCCCATCTTCGTCCGATGCCTTTGAAGTGACAGTGAAGTTGGTGTCGATTCCGGCGAGAACTTTCAAGAGCCCTTGAAACACGGCAAAAAGATGAGCTGACGTACCCCCGATGACCCAAAACTGTTCATTCCTCCACCAGTCCTCGATGCTCACTCCACTCCATCTGAGCTCAAGGATTCCAGTAGCAAAAATGGAGACAAAGAGGAGAATGAACCACATACTAGCAAAGTTGCTAATCTGCATTAACAAATTAGTAGATATTTGTTACAGCAGCATAAAAATGAAACAGCATTGAGGTTGGTGTTTTAAGGTACATGTACACCTATACTATTGCTTAAAGTCCTTGCCACATCAAGGGCTTGTTTGTTTTGAAATAAGTTCAAGTAAAAAAGCAATGTTTTGCAAACTCCCAGAGGTTGAACTGGTCATCAAACCGGTTTCCGGTTCATCTGGTTTAACCGGGCAAGTCAAGTTGGTGACATCATTACTACAAAAAATAAAAATAAAATCTGGAAGATTTAGGGGAAAAAAATTTCGGAAAACATCTTGAATACTTAGCAAAATGATGATCTTAATGTCTGAATGAGATGAACTTAATGTCTTAATGATAATAATGACAGAACATTTTAAAAACACAATTATGTTCACATATAAGAAAATATAATGTCACAACTTAAATGGACACAAAAAATTTCTTGAAAGGGGCTCCTTTGAGTGGCAAATGCCTAATAAGACATTACATCACAAGAAAAGTCCAAGAAGGCTTCATGGAAGAGAGAGGGTCATTCATTTTTGTTTTTCTCATGAAAAAGACAACGTGACCCTAGTTTTTTCTTTGTGGCTATTACTTTTTCCAGTTTTGGTCGACAATGAGCTGAAGATTTGATTGGGATTTGAACCATCGGGTCCCAAAATCAAGCTTTTCATTAAAATCCTGGTCCAACCGTCCAAATCCAGGTCATAAAGTTCTTCTGGGTTTGACCGGGTTTTGACAAAAATAAGTCTAGGGATTCAACTGAAGCGGATTGACTGGCTCCTGGTTCAACCAGCTAATCTGGTCTAGAATTAAAAACATAGGCAAAAAGTAATGGAAAAAGTATGTGACTCTTATGTGTTAATATTCATATATAGTAAAAATTTCAGAAGTCTGCTAGAAAAAAGTCGAAAGTAAATCTATCGTAAGATTTAGACCAAGCAAAAAACCTATATTTAGACATACCCTAAAACAGCAGTAGAAAAAGCCGAAACAATTGTAAATGATGGGAGCCACTTACCTCTGGGATGATAAATTTTCCAGTAAGAAGGCAAAATGCAGGCAGAATGCAATAAGCAATCAGAGGGATTGAAGTGAGGGGATACACAATGGTATTTATATATGCCAATCTCTCCAACCACTTCAGTCTCCCATTGTAACCATACCATATAGGACAATGCCTGCTTAGTAAAATCTCAATGGACCCCAATGCCCATCGAAGAACTTGGTTCAGACGATCTGAAAGATTTATGGGAGCGGAACCCTTGAATGCTGGGCGCGGAGGCATGCAGTAAATGGAGATCCAACCTCGAGCATGCATCTTAAACCCTGTTAAGATATCTTCTGTGACAGAACCGTATATCCATCCAATCTGCCAGCAAATAAAATGTAAGTGCCCACAAGAAAGACATTGAGAATGTGATTATGATAATATAGATGCCGTAGTAAATTGCTATGTAACCAACCTCTTTGCCCCACTCAGTCTTGTCCTCATAGCCACAGCTGATAACATGAATCGCTTCCTTCAAAAGAGTTGCTGGATTAGTAGATGGTGGAAGCCCTCCCTGTTCCATGAATGTCGCTGCAATGAAGACTGGTGATTGACCAAAGCGCTTCTCTAAGCTTTTCTGGGACATAAGCAGTGATCTCTCATCATCATAACCTGCACAACAGAAGCAAGACCTTTAGCCAAAGTCAACATGGAAGCTGTATTTATTCACCTTCCCATCATTGAGTGATGAATGCAACTATCCCAGAAACCCTCAAGGGGGAATGGGAAGTGAGCTAGACCAAAAAGTGTAAACCTTATTGATGAGCTGCATAGACCAAAAACAGCAGCAAAAGCAAACCACATCTCAGGCCTGGCACAGATGGGTAGGTAGGGGCCTGAGATAACTCTAAAGAATTTGGCACATCAGTCATAATAAGAACCAGAATACCAGAGACTCAGGATGCCTTACTTAGAGAAAATTTACCAGGTTGAAAGTATATAAACCTCATCTCTAATAAACCTATTGGACTTCTCTTTCTGTTACTTTAATTAAACAAACTGGGGAACTCTGTCTAAAAACTAAGACGCACTGAATTTACTAAGGCTCCTACCTTCCATCCCGTCCTCAATATCCTCCATGTTGAATATTGGAATGTTGGATTCAGTTCTTTTGACAGCTGTCTTCTTGTCGATGTATTTCTTGTCACCACCCTTTCCTTTCTTTCTGGGACCACAACAGCTTTTAACAATAATATTTGGTTCCAAATCTGCCTCAGTCAATACTGGGTCATACCCATATAGGGCCTGCCTGTTGAAACAGCATCCAGTTCCCACATAGACAGGCCCTTGGATTCCATCAAGTCCTTTCAAGTTAATCTACATAAAATGGAAAGTCAGAGCAATATAATCGAGGATAACAGAACCTGTGATAACCTATTTTGAAAATGAAGTTAACCCACATCAAAGAAGACAATATTCCGGTTAGCATATCGATCATGCAAGTCAATGCCGTCAAAACGCTGTGGAAATTGGACATAGCATGTCTTCTTTCCGAGAGCAGGATCCATCATAAAACACATCGCTTCTTTAAGAGCTTTGCTGTTGTTGAAGTAGTGATCACAATCAACATTCAAAAGATATGCTCCATTGGTAAGGACAGCTGAAACACGAATCTGTTTAACAAAGATAATAATGAATTACAATTCTACAAATGCATACAAGAAAAAGAAATCTGCAACTCTTTGCTTATATCATATGAGAAGAGTGATACCATCTACAGCTGCAAATATTTGCAGAGTGACACCTCTCACAGCAACAAAGCATCATTATAAAGAAATATATTAGACTTTTTGTTTCCTATAATTTTTCTGGGAGTTTGGGAGCATGGCAACACAAATGATCAAAACTAAAAGGGAATAATGGATGTAGTAAACAATAAAAATGAAGTTCATAACATTCAGAATAAGCTTGATGACCATGCCCAAGTAATACATGTGACTTTTGCAACTTCAAAAGCCATTCACATGATCTTTTCTTTTCCAGGCTATATTAGAAAGCTGTGTAAGGAGGAACTAGAAGAAAATTATACCAAGGCATTCATCGCCCCAGCCTTTTTGTGATGCTGAAAACCAGGTCGCTTTTCTCGAGAAACATAGACAAGTCTTGGTAACTCATTTCCATCTGTATCGAGCCCACCACTGTGACCCAAGAAAACCTGCATCACAAATAAAAGATTAAGAGAAGTCTCAGGGACGGACTTAAATTGACTCTGGTCACGATGAAGTCTCAATTCATATAATTGTATATGTATCTAATTTTACTTTAGTAAAATAAATCAAACTGAGCCTGCTGCTGTGAAATGAAGCAATTTAAGCAATTCACTTCAAAAAATAATGGGTGAAAATCAAACGTTTTGAGTAATTTCAAAACACGCTGGATGATCCCTCAATCCTTCTTAAATGGAGCTATCCTGCTCGAATCTAATAGTAAGTATCTAAGTGTACCTGAATCATTCCTGGATGATCCCTGGGGTTATTTCCAGGCCATGGAGTGCCATCTTGCATTGTCCATCCTTCTTCTGGCACCTTCTGCGCTTTGGCAACTAAAGCATTGATCCGCACCTTAAACTCTTCATATTCTCTCTGTAGATTATATGCAGGAAAACAAAAACTTTTAGGTTTGTCACTGTAGGTAAGAGACAAACAGGAAATTTCTGCACAAAATTTTTAAGTATTAAAACAAAACAAGAATAATTGCACATTAATTTAAAAAATATGGAAGTACAAACCCCCACAATTGAGAAAAAAATTCCCTCAAGAATTTTGAAAAAACACGAGCATTGGTTGATTTTTCAATTGTTTAGTTTTATGTCTCATCATATGGACATCTAATTCAAGTTCTTCCGCTCTATAATACTTCTTTACATAACAATATACCTTCACCTTCACAAAAGTCCTAGGTAGCTCACTTCAGGGGTCGAGTACTTAATTAAACACAACATGAGAAACTATGAAGTGCTCAGTCCAGCATTTGTATTTTAGTTTTTCATAGGGCTCCGTTTTGGTGGGCTTGTTGGGTGCACGCTCAAAACCAAAGCCACAGCAGTGCTCTACCTTTCTGAAAGCAATGATTGTTACCAGAAATTTCTTTTCTCCATGTAAAAACAGACATCTAGTTGTCCCTCATGAACTCATGATAACTAAAACACATTGGCAATGCCAGTAGACATCACGTTGTTAAATTTAATTCCCAGTGGGAGCTCCAGAGCATTCATCCACAATCTTCAACTTTACAAAACATGATGATGTGATGTAGAAGCAATGGTTAGATAAACAAATTGACATAAAGAGAACCAACAAATGGTGTACTGCCACAAAACTAACCTTCATTGCCCTGCGTTCCTTTACAAAAGATGGCTGTATCTTGTCCTTCAAGTAATCTATTTTTTGGGCAAAGTAAAATTCAGGGGCCCTAGGTTCGATGTTGTGCTTCTTGCAGAAGGGCACCCACTTCTTTGCAAATTCCGCAGTCTCTGAAAGTGCTTCAAAGGTCAACATTGCAGATCCGTCATCAGAGACATAGCATGAAACTTTATCAACAGGGTAATCCACGGCAAGTATGGACAAGACGGTGTTGGCAGTTACAAGAGGTGGCTCTTTGAGTGGATCCACCGTACTAACAAAGACATCAATAGGAGCCAATTGAGAAGGTTCCCCCTCACGGTCATATCTGTGATCGAAAATGATGATCAAGATGATGAAAATACTTGCAAATATACTCATTTTAAAATACAGCGAAGATAAAATTAGCTCACCTCAATGCTAGCCTGTCAAGGTAAGTCTCACGGTTTATCGGAAACCATTTTGGGAACTGATCCAAAAGCCAAGATAAGGCAAACCAGATCTCACAGATAACTGATGTTAGCCACAGTGGATAAGCATCTTTCACAGGGTGTGTGGCACGATATTGCAAGAAGAAGCCCAAAATAATCAGACGAAGAATAATCACAACACGATAAGGGGTGAGATGTGATGATGATATGGGCACTACGCGGCTCAAAGGTAGACGAGCATCGTCAGCCCTGAAGAGATCAAATGAAAGTCAACTTTGCTTTGCAATGAATGAAAGCTATGATCAGCAGTCAATAACATTCACGCCCAAAAATAGAAATGTTACTCCATGGGCATATTGGGACACAAACACAGTTTCTTTATCTCTTCGGAGTTATGAATGCAAGAAGTGAATGCATACAAACTGTATATTGATAAATGAACCAGCATATTCCTCCTGAAACCTTATATATTCTACATGATATTTCTTACATCTGAAGTTCTTCTCCATTAGAGCCAGTTCCTTCTATGTCTCCTTTTCCTTCCGGGTATCTACTGGTCATGTGGGGGATGTTCTTTTCCTGCTTGAGTTTCCAACTTTCAACCCTTTCTTTCCAATCAACATTTCCAAGGCCATAAGAGTTCAAGTCCCTGGAGGGGTCCACAATTCGCACAGGAACTATAACAACAGAAAACATTGTCAACCAATATAATCCATGCTTATGCAATGCAAGTGAACAGCTGCTGAATTAAAATTCAAATTACTATTTACCTGGCTGTCTAGGATCAACAGAATGAACTGAATGCCTATCAGAAGGGCCCAAAGGTCCAGATGTTGTCCGAACAGATTGATTGTCAGGTGTAGCACAGGGGATTTCACCAGATGCCTGAAATATATTATTTTATCAGGATAAGGAAATTTTTGCAGCTTAGCTGCTTTAGATGGTCTTCAATAACATATCATATTCTGACAATGTCTTGATTGCAACGCAACTAAAGATAAGTCACTAGGTTTTATGACTCACAAAAAGCTTGAGAAACTTTTCCTAGTTCTGAAAGATTGAATTGTAAGACAGACATAACTTGATTCTCTAAAGAAGAAAGGGATTCTTTTCACGCTTCATCTAAAGCAATGTCAAAGCATCTATCATTGAATATAAATTTTGACTTTTCCACCGGAACAACAAAGCTACCATGCAAAAGATAAAATGGAATACAAAAGAAGAAGAAAATGTTATTACACATTATTTGTTAGCTACTTGGAAAAAGGGGTTTTTTGATAAGTTCCCACACTACATATATGCCCAAGTAATGGAAAGACTATCGATAGCCCATATTTATGTTTCCAGTGCATCCTGGTCCCCTGCAAGTTAGATGCTTTTTGCAAGTTTTGGCAGTACATAGTAAGTTTAAAGATCAGGTACATATGTAATCTCAAAGATAAGTATATTTAAATTAGACATTTATAGTGACAGTTGTGGAATTTGTGAAGTTGCATTTCAATGGCCCCAATCAGTATTATTACTTGAAAGCAGCCACGAATTATGCGTTGCATTCTCATTATTCTCATGAACTATGTGTTATGTGGTCATGAACTCAAATAATGGACCAATGTCTTTTCCCATTTTGCGATAAATAGCCAAATGAATGCTGTTAATGTTCCTTTCGCTTTTCGCAATAAAAATGACTATTGTTTCCATTGAATTGCTTATGCCTATCACTGTTGCTTTGCAACAGAGTAAGTATGGAGAGATAGCTCTGAAGAAGATGGCAATAGCCTGGTTCGCTCTTCATGATGGGAGGAGTAACCACTTGATAGGGTATTAACATGACAGGAAGAAATGGACAGATTTGCTCTGCTGGTCTAGCAATTAGGATGAGGGAGCTGTCTCAAGTATCTACTTTTAATCCCTTGTGCAAAGTCCTTTAGTACATTAATGAATGCTTCAAGTAATCAGCTAGTCTCATTTCTTTAATCATTGAAGGTCAACCAAACAATATAATTCGAGAAGGAAGCTTGAGGTGGTCTAATTGCTTACTGGCAGCCCATTAGTGAGAAGGGGGATTGGGTGTTGAGATTCATGTCTAGAAGAAGACGAGAGATCGGGATCTTCTCCCTGCCATTGGCGCCTCCTGGCATTTCCTTGGGTGTAGTTGAACTCATTCTCTAAATCATCAACACCATCTTCTTCATCATCTCCTTCCACTCGAGGACTCCCTGAAAGACTTTGCCTTGCTAACTTGATCCGAGTTAAGAAGGATGGGGAACGGGATAGGTGCATTTACAAATAGATAGAAAGAGCTAACCTTTTTGCCTTTTGTAGCGAGTCTTACACTGAGGACAGCACCGGTTTCCATCTTTCCTCTCATACTCGTAACAGGGACGGCACACTGGGAATGCGCACTCATTACACGCAACAAACACATCACCATTGACAGAAAGTCCAACGGTATCACTACAAATCTGACACATCTGGCCATCCAAGTGCTTCAGGGGCTTGGGCTGCATAATGTACAGCAATCTACAATTCAGCCTCCACCACGGAAAGATGGCAACCAATTCTCACGTGTGTGAGAATATAAAAGGCATTACTCAAACCAAGGAATAGAAAGTCTAAAACTAGATTTCCATATCCTTGACGCACTTATCAATGGCCACATCATTTACTAAATAAATCGTAAAGACGACAAAGGAAATCTTAACGAAGCCCAGTACAAACTATACACTAGAACCCATTAACGCTCTCAAAAGTAACAGTCCAAATGGGACGAGCAATCACCAGAAAGAGAAGAATCAAAGCCAAATCTAAGAAAACGTCAGGCCCTTGGCCAGGGAAGCAGGGCCACTAACGATCTAATGGCAGGAACGGAGAATGCAGATTCTGACCCAGAACAGTAATCACAAGAAAGACTCGATCTTTCCAATAATGCTCGCAAGGAGCGACCGACCACCCCAAAGTAGTCTCCACCGCTAGAGTTCCCAACAATTCCACAGCGCCTCGGAACTAAAACCCAACAGCAATGCCAGGATCTAGACCGCTAACTTCGACGCGAACAAAGGACACCCACCAGAAATGCAGACAGAGCAGAGGGGAACAGCGGACGGAAAGAGACGAACCGCGCTGTCGGAGTCGTGGCGTATCCGGACCAGCTCGTTCCGCTTGTATGATCCGGCCACCATCCCGGCATTCGCTTCCATGTCGTCCCCTCTCGCTCTCGCTCTCGCTCGGGGGGCGATCCCGGTTCTCGACAAGCGGTTCGCGATTCCGGGTCTCGGAGAAAACGAGATCGGCGGCGAGCGGCGGCGGCGACGGTGCAACGGTAGCGAAGGAGGTGTCGAGAGGGAGAGAGCGAACGCTTGTTGAAGAAGGAGGGGGAGGCTTCCTCGTCACTCCATCTCTATCTCAATCTCTCTCTCTCTCTCTCTCTCAAACATCAGTCAGTCACTTCAGTTCCAGCTCTCACTCAGTGCTTTTTGTCTTTTCGTCATCTTATGTTTTCGTTTTGTTTCGCTTTTCTGGTTTTTTTTTTTTTTTTTTTTTACAGAAAATAAGGGGTTGGTCGGCGTTCGTCGTGGTGCTTTTGTATATAATTTGGGATTAATATTCCGAAAAATTCCAAAATGAATTCACTTAAATTAATTTTTTAATTACGAAAAATCTCAAAATGGTATTCATGTGATAAATGCACCCCCAATTATCGTAAACCTAAATTGATATACCTGTGACAAATTTACTCCAAATTAATATACCCTCTATGACAAATACTCATTCCATTAAATTTGATTAATACTATAAAAATCACAAAAATCGTACAATTGTGACATACGAAAAATAAAATCCGAAACTGATATATTAGTCAACTGTCACATGTTATTTAACTTATATATGATAGTAAAATTTAACGGAAACTAATTAAAGGTAAAATTTTCACAGATAAATTCATCAAAGATGTACTAATTTGGGATTTTTAATGATTAAAAAATTAATTTGAAATAAATTTATTACATATATACTAGTTTGAGATTTTTCAAATTATAAACCCTATAATTTTTCAAGGGAAAAAGACACCAGCAACTCTAAATTATACCCCTTATGATACATTTACTTTGCACGAGTGAAATATTTACCCTAAACTCATACCGATGTGACATATTTATCACCAAAAATCTAAAACTTGTATCCACATGACACAATTTGGATTGTCACATGAGTATAAGTTTGGAATTTTTTTGTGTTACAAAAAAAAACTTTGGAATAAATGTATTATAATGGGTATAGTTTAGGGTTTTTAGTGACATTTTTTCCAATTTTTTTTAGCTGGATCTCTCTCTATATTCAAACTCTACAAAATGTACATCTAATGGCAAATTACTCGATTGCATGAAGTAGTCGAGTGTTTATCCAAACAATCAAGACATGCCAAACTCGCCAATGAAAGGATACTTTATCTTCTTTTCTTCTATTTTAATGCAGTGCGCATCTAATCTTTTTCTAATGCAACGATTTGCGTCTTTGTGCATGTTGGATGTTCATGAGACACCCATATCTTTACTTGTAGGATAAGAAAGCATAAGTATGGTGATCTGAATACATACTCTGAATGATGCTATACTAAGCTAAACTTAAAAGTGTTACTTTTTATGGGTTACGATGTAATGAAGCCTGATAACTTATTGCATTTTTTAAAAAGTTCAATTTGATTCATTAGGAGCATGGATGCTCATCTTAGTTCTTCGATTGTTCAAAAGAAAAAGCCAAGTTGTTGTTTCATTTATTAAGACATGAAACTACTCATCAATTTTTTATAGATCATACGTTTAAAGAAAATGGTCGCGCCGTGACTCCAAGACAATATCAATTTTAAAGGCTTAATATTCAATGAGATTCCATCATTTGACTAGCATTTGTATAGCAAAGAGTATTAAGACATAAAATAAACACCATGTCTTTTTCTAATGGTATGAGCGGGCAAAGATTTAGTTGGAGCCCAAAAGCTCTTTAAGCAATAGAGGATTCTTAAAACCTCTAATCACTAACGATTGAGTTATGAATGTTCCATTTTAGTCCATTGAATTATAAATTTTCTGCAAAATGCTGTTAAGGTATAGTCTCACCGTCAGCAATGCATGTTGTCACCGGAAAGCTGCACGCTAATTAAGAACAATTTTGACCTAAAACGAGAAATAAAACATTGACAAAAATCGATCGGCTAAGAAATCATCCCGAAAACAGAAGAACTTCGAACTTACAATAAAAGTGCAGAGAAAAAAAAAGTGGGAACCGCCTTTGAAATTAAGCTTAGGAATGTCGTCACGCGAGTCCTCGAGCTTTTTCCGATTTTTGCAAAATTGGATATTTAGGCTTTTTCGATTTGGGCAATGCTAGTCCCTCCGTAAATTGGCCGGATAGGATGCTAAAGTGGCGGCCATATATCCCCAACGCGGTGTCTATGTGGCTTATACAAATTTCGAAAATTAAGAAAAATAATGCTGAGATTTCTAAACGATGCAGATTGAAAATAAAAATAAAGAGGAAACCATATTCAGCTTGCCCCTACAAATAAAAGAATGTTCCCAGTGTTCGTCTATACACTCACTCTCGTCGCTTGTAAACACCACAAGCAGTAGAGCGTGCACTCGAGAAAGAGGGGCTGTGCCAGGCAAGGCTGCGGCCCTAGTCATTGTCTCTGCCGACACGTAGCTGCCATAAGCACTTAACAGCTATTTTACTGTCACATCAACATTTTTATTTAAGGTGGAAGGATTAATATTGAGCAAATTTGAGAAAGTTCAAGGACTAAATCAAGGAAAAAACAAATTCAAGGACGATGTTGTAAAACCCAGAAAGGTGAAGGTCCCATGCCTTAATCCCTACAACATATTGCAATCAATATCGAGACACTGTTGGGTACTGCCGGTAGCATTTACTTGTTCATATAATTGCTGTCGGTGGGCTCAATTTTTGCCTTTTTTTAAAAAAAAAAAAACAAATTCCAGGTGGAATAATAGCGTGGATTTTGCTCTTGGTTGTCAACTATAAATTTAATGATTCATTTCATGAAAACACTAAATTGGTATACTTACAATAAATATATCTCAAACTAATTTTTTGATAATTAAAATTTTAAACTAGTACACTTATGACATAATTACCTTAAATTAATTTTTTGACCAAAACAATCCAAACTGGTATATTTGTGATGAATTTACTCTGCGTTAGTTTTGTTAAATTAGATTAATATCACAAATAGCTCGTAAGCTGGTACACTTGTGAAAAATGAAAGGTAAAACCCTAAATTAGTACACCCGTTAACTAACACATGTTATTTATTTCAGCAATTTGACAGTAAAATTTAACAGAAATTAACAAAAGGTAAATTTATCACATGCGTATCGGTTTGAGATTTTTCGTGTTATTAACAATAAATTTAATTATAATAAACAAATTAGTTACTTTATAAATTTTGCAAAAAAATTTTAACTCGGAAAAACTCCCCTGTACCATAACTAGAGTTATCAAATTTTTTATGACAATGTTCAAATGAAGCTTTTTCCGATGTATAAGGTAGTCAGGAGATAGAAAAAAAAAGAGGCTTTTGTTTGAAAAGAGAGAAGTAGAGGGAACTAGAAAGAAGTGCTATTCATAATATTAAGAGGTAGCTCAATCTTATTTTATTTATTATCATTTTTCACTGAACAAGCTCGTTCAATCTTACAGAGTCTTCGTCTCTTCGTGCTTTGAAAAAGAAATATGGAAAAACCTTTGGCATCAGCTACAACCAATGTCTTCTCAACTTTGGAAAAATTTACTTGGATGAAAAATTTTACTTAGATGAACCTGTCAAAACAGCTAGTTGAGGCGTCAGAAGATTCCTTAGTTACTAGAGATCACTTATTTACTTCTTCCAATAAATTAGGTTCCGAATTTGGGCCTAGGTCAATGACCTTGATTTTAATAAAATATAAAAATTTCAAATCATGTCATTAGCTAATAGTTTAAAATATAAGAATTGTTGGTAGCAATCCCACAAGAGCTTGCACCAGGGAAAGTTACTTAAAAAAGTAATAATTCTAAACCTAGTACTTGTGTTAATTCAGTTCCAAACTTTTTGATGATTTGCTGATTCAGTCCTAAGTTTTAAATTATGTCAATTTAGTTCTAAAACTTATTATGATTTATCAATTTTTTTTGTCAAATCAATTTGTCAATTTAATCCTAAAGCTCTGGAAAATTCATCAATTTAGTCCTAAAACTTTTGACGATTCGTCAATTTAGTATTTTTGATCAATTTTGACTTGAAGTCACTAACATGGTAGTCTTGTCAGTGTTGGTCATCCTAAGAGGCACGACCAGTGCTGAAGTGAATGATTTTTTTATAAATACTTATGAATTTTTATTTTTTTTATTATTGTCTTCTTCCTATTTTCTTTTTCCTACCCTAGGCCCTCTCACTTGGTTGAGGTGTGGGCCCTCCTAGACCAAGAGTGGACGTCATGGCCTTTGCCATCGTCGCCTATGGTTAGCAAGGGCTGTGATGCCATCGCCCAGACCAGGCGAGGGTCAACTAGCTTTTTAGGACAAAAAAAGAAACGAAAAAAGAAAAGAAAGAAAATTTAAAAAATTAAAATTGTCAATGTCAACACTAGTCATGTCATGTAGGAGGGTTGATGCTGACTATACCATCATGTCGACAATTATGGGCCTAAATTGCGTGAACGACTAAATTGGCATATTCTCAAAAAAATTATGACTAAATTAGCAAAATTGTTAAAAAAATTTAGGATTAAATTGACACAATTGAAAGGTTTAGAGTATTGAATATTGAATTGGCATAAATACAATATGCTTAGGACTTTCTTAGTAATTTTTCCCTTGCATTGTGTTTGAAAAAGTAGCCAAGATTTTATACTAGCGCCATATAATTATTGAAAGAAATTTTTACACATTTTTTCTAGTTTTAACTTTTGGTTTTTTCATTATTTACCAAGAGATGTAGCTAATGGAAGGGTTAAGAATGAGAAGAGAATATAACAAGTTTTTTATTTTCTTAGTCAAACTACATGTTTAATCCACGTTGTATCTCACTAAAACTCCCATGGGATCAAAGCATTGATAGTGAAAGTACCAAAAAAATCTTAAATTTATTACATTGGCACTAATTTGGTTCTAAACATTTCAATTGTGTCGATATAGTCCTAAACCTTTCACAATTTGCCAATTGAGCCATCTCGATCAATTTTGGCTAGAAATCACTAATCTAAATGTTGGCCGTTCTATGTTGCATGGTTAACACTAATGTTGATAATTTTAACAATTTTTTTAAAAGTCAAATTTTCAATTATATTTTATAATTTTGTCTTTCCTTTTCTTTTTCCTTTCATTTTGGCTAGCAAGGGCCATAAAGGCCTTGGGTGAGGGTGTGACCCTTGCTAGCGGTTGATGCGACCTTACTAGCCCTCACCAAGTGGTTGCTGGCCAAAATGAAAGGAAAAAGAAAAAAATAATGATAAAAGAAATAATAAAATGAAAAAATTATTACAATATTATTAAAAATATTTATGTCAACACTGGCCATGCCGTGTAAGATACCCAATATCTGTGTAAGTGATTTCTGACGAAAATTGATTGGATGGACTCAACTGGCAAATTGTGAATAAGTTTATTATAAAATTGGTCAAATTAAAAAGTTTAATAATGAATTGGCACAAATGCAATAAATTCATAATTTCTTTAGTAATTTTTCAAGCATAAATAGTTCTCGAACTTTTTTAATTTGTTCAATTTAATGTCTGAACTTTTTTTTTTGTCCATTTAGGTTCTAGAACTATATTCCTTTTTGTTCAATTTAATCCTTCGGTAAAAAAGAAAAAGGTAATTTTGACTCGAAGGAAAGAGACAAGATGTCTTTGGATAGCCTAGTTTACTTGAAGTGGCAGGGTTCAATGCCACAGTGAAAAGATCAGAGGCATATCTGGAAGGGAAAATGTGTAGCTAAAAACCCTAAGCTGTGTCTTGTGCCCTCGAGCGATGTTGTTCCCAACTGGTCTTCTCGGGCTAGCAATTAACCACAAAACCTGTCTAATCATGTTCTTGTTCGCCCATCATGTGCTCTTCACCCTCTCCTTACTACCCTTTTCCTATGCCCTCTCATACGCCAACTATTGAAGTAACAAATCAAAAAGGAAAAATTCTGATTGGTTGCAGTGCATAATCTTCTACAAATTAACATGAAAATAACATATCAAGCAGAGTATCAACAAGTTGATCATTTGAAGATTCTTTTATGATTTGTATTCTATTTAATTTCCATATAGACAAAATTATTATCTTTTATTTTAAACTTTAATCATAATTATAGGTGGTGATATCTCTCTATATATTATGCAAAATATTAATTAAAAGTAACACTTCATCTATTCAATTCTCTGTTTCTTTTATGGTATTAGAGCCACGCAAGGGCACACTGATCTTTTCTTCAGGAAAAAAAAATCGATACAATCATGTTGTCTTCTTCTTCAAACCCAACATTTCAATTTCCTTCGAACATCAATGTGGCAAATTTTATTACTTTGAAACTCAATGAATAACTTTTTATTTTGGGAGACACAAGTATTGTCTCTTATTGAAAGTTGGGACCTACTTGGTTTCCTTAGTGGAGAGATAGTTGCACCGTCGTAGACTCGGACATGGGAAAATGCAATGGAAGAAAATAATCTAGAACTTACGTAATGGGTGTGTAGTGACGACTAACTTGAAAAGTCTTGGATCATGGACACACCCTCTGAAGTGGTTCTCAGACATGTTGCGGGACTTCAAACATCAGCAAAAGTATAGAAAGCTCTCACCAATCATTTCAAGCAAAGCTTGATGACTTGTGAACTTGACCTCCTTGGACAACTTCACTACATCAAGTAAAAAAAAAAAGCCTTTATATGTTCATCTTTGTAACTTTAAATCTACTTGCGATCAATTGCATTCCATTGGTAAACTTGTATCAGATGCTAATAAAGTCTTTAATAAAGTCTTTAGATTACTTCAAGGACTTGATGACAGTTATGAGTCGTTCAAAACAACGATGCTCAGACTTCCTCTTTTATCTCAGCTAAAGTGGTTACTCAACTTCAAAGTCACGAGTTACGCTTCAACCATGCTCCCAAATAATTCAACAGCCTTTGTCTCGTAGTGACGCAATGGTAACTACAAAAACAATCCCAGAGGAAGGGGTAGAGAATCCAAATTTAATTCTAAGGGTTGTGGCTTTTCTCAGACAAACCATAATGGTTGCCATTGTATAGGAAACTACTATAATACTCACCAAACCAAAACCGTTGGCGCACTGCCAAATTCAAGTATAAAAGTGCCATTTCTCATCTATCAGATTTGCAAGAAGAAAGGGCATGATGCATTGAATTATTGGTATAGTTTTGACAACAATAATCAATATGTTAATATACCCTAAGGCCTAATTGCCCTTCATATCTCAAACTCACAAGATGAAGAGTGGCTGTACAATGATGCTAATACTCATATGACTGATAATCCAAATAATCTTGTGAATGTAGTTCCTTACCTTGGCCATGACAATGTGATAGTTGGGAATAGTACATCACTGTCAATTACTTCGATAGAAGATAACACATCAAGCAAAGTATCAACGAGTTGATTATTTGGAGATCTTTTTTTATTCGTTTTTCATTTAATTTCCATGTAGATAAAATTGCTATCTTTTATTTTAAACTTTCACCATAATTATAGGTAGTGATATCTATCTATATATTGTACAACATATCATTGATAACGCTTCATCGACTCAATTCTCAGTTTTCTTCACCGCCTCCATTGTCTCCTTATAAATATTGCTTTGTTCCTTCTCAGAAGTCAAATTGTTAATCTTGATTTGTCCAGCTCTCGCTATCACCTTTGCCTTCTCTTAAGGCACCTTTCTGTTGCCTCGCATTGTAGGATGGGATTAGTCTCTGCACTAGACAAGCCATTGCAGTAGCCCCTCGCTCGCCGAGACAAGTCCATTGCTGATGATTACTTCGACATTTAGATGTCCGATCCTCATTGTTGGTAATTAACAATTTTGCTAACTAAAAACAAGTTGCTAGAAGTTTTTTTCCTCGCAGTTTTGGTTTGGTAATCGGGTGGAACCTTTGTTGTTGCTTGTCAAATGTTCAACGTGGAGAGTGAATTTTAAGATTGGCTTTTGATTCAAAGATGTGTCGACCTGAAGGCAAGTGCTGGAATTTGATGATTCATATGCTCAATATGTTTGATCCTTATTGCTGATGATTGATGGATCTTTTACTCGAATCTCGTTGCTTACAGCATTGTCGTTATGTAGAGTTCAGATTTTTTGTTTGACTTGTTGATTTTGAGGTATGCTAATAGTAGAATCTGTTTGGCAGTATTTGCGAAATATGGTCCTTATCGCTAGTTGTTGATGAATTCTATTAGGTCTCGAATTTCAAGATATGTGATGATTTTCGATGCTAATTGATGGTCCTCCAATTGAATCTCAGATGTTTTGTTGGTGGTTTCAAGTTGAAATAGAATAGAGCAATGGTACTGCTTGTTCAATGGTCAGTATAGCCTTGGTGACTTGGGATTTATTTGTTAAAGTTTCTATTTTTCAAAATTTCTATTCTTTTGTTCCTAGAACAAAAAAAGAATAGAAATCTATTTGGTAATATTTGCTTTTTTTTTTTTTAATTTCCTAGAATAAAAAAGTGATCAAAAAATAGATTTACAACAAAATAAGAAGTAGAAAAAAGTTGCTTCTTATTTTCGAGAACAATTTCTAGACTAACTCATTTTCTTTCATTTCATTTTCTTTTTGTTTCTTTTCTTCTTATTCCTCTTCTAACTTATCGTCGGACCTTGCCGGCCTCCAGCGACTCAACCCTAGTGACCTAGTTAGCTCTTGTCTTTGGTCGATTGTTGGCCATCGTTGAGGCCTAGTGATTGGCTAGAGGAGGAAGAAGAAGAGAGAAAATAAAAAAATAAAAAAATAAAAAAATTATTGAAAAATTAAAAGAAATTCTATTCCATAAAAAAATTTGAGGATTGTACCAAACACATTTTATTTATTCTGGGAATAAAATTTTTATGCAATTACCAAACACATAAACTATTTTAGGAAATAGACATAGAAAAAACCATTTTAGACATGAAATTCACATTGTGCCTTGGATCGACTTGGCTTTGATTCCACTTAATATGGGCAAGCTATTCTAACGTTCCCTTATCTGTATAGCCTTAAGAAACTCTTTCCAACATGGATGCCGGTTACCCTACGTGGCATTGTTGGCATTGACATGGACAATTAATAGAAAATTCAAAAATAAAAAAATCCATGCTAAATGGATAAAAAAAAAATCCACATAGGACAATATGTTGGGAATGACACTCAAATGATTGATTTTATTTTAAAGTGGTACTCAAGTGAGCGAAAAAAATTTATGGTGCTTAAATAAGCACCATACGATACTTATGACATTCCTGTTGTCCTTATCCCAAGCATTTTATTTATAAGTGAAAATTTTTGGGAGGGCCAATCAATGTAGCTTTTCCTTTGGACTTTACTATAATCGTCCCACGTAGACAAATGCCTTGTATTAATTAATTCTTTAATATATATATATATATTATATTAATAGAAGTGGGTACCACATATATAACACAATATACTTTTCGTGAATGAGACCTGTTCCATATAAAATGCAAAATATTTTAAAGTTAGTTTTCAACAAAGATAGAAATTGAAATATCATTAAAATAATTATTATGTACTAATACATAATTAGTGATCGTTATAATTTGCCTTTGTCACCTCTCCTTTTACCCCACCCTTGTACGGCCCTTGATTCTATAAACCCATTATACATTCTTCTTATTTTACTCAAATAAACTCAAATATCAATAAATGAGTTGGGTTTAACATTTGAATGAGAAATTAGGTGAAAATGATAAATGCATAAAGGCTCGTGCTTTTCTCATCCATTTTTTGACATTTAATGCCCCCTATTACCTTAAATTTGATTACAATATCTCTTGTAGATCCCGTATTTAAGATTATTTCCACCCCATAAAAGGCCTATATAGGGGATAGGTTGGTTTGTTTTACCTTTTTTATTTTATTTCTTAGTAAATACTGATGCATAAAAATATGCATTTGTCAATGGTTTGATTGGATTGTCTTATAATGCAATTACATTATTCCATTTAATCAAGCTATTTTTTAGTTTGTCAATGTAATCCTAAACTTTTGGGCGATATTTAATGTAGTCTTTTCTGCCAATTGCCACTGAAAATTGCTTACATGGCATTTAGTCATCACTGGCTTTGTTGACGAAGGCAAATATTAGAAAATTGCACTATGATATGAGCTAGGGAAAACAAAAAATGAAATTTGTAGCAAGTGTGCTATCCCACACGCACGACCCTTCCGACCTTAGAATAGGGGCTGCCTCTTAGCCACCATATTCCTTTTCATTTTTTTGACTTATATTATAGAAAATATTAAGGTAGCAGAATTTTGCATAGATTCCACATTGTGGCAAGTGTAGAGTATACTACCAGGATTAATTAGAGCATCCCTAGTTTAACGAATCATACTGGGCAAAAATGAAGAGAGGAGAGAGATTTAGGGATTCACAGTAAAGCACACAATATCATTTTCTGGGGAGAGTGTGTTTTGGCCCTTAGCATTTATTGACATTGCCTTCTTTAGGCATTAAACAAACACTAAAGAAAATTTTATAAGCTCTTTATGGCGGACAATGACCAAATATTTGACACTTATATTGATAGACTCTTATCCCACATTTTTCGCTTTTGCTATAGTATGCTATAGTACCAACAGTATTGCTATAGTGCATACAATGTCACTATAGTGCCAAACAGTACATGAATAGTGTTTTGCTATAGTACTTAGGCCAAAATTTTATGATCTTCACGTGTTGCTTCAAACTTCTCTTTCTTGTTGCTTTAGTCTTCTTCATGTGAAGATGCTTCATACTTCTTCACAGGTCGTACTTATGACTTCATCGTTCGAGCTGTTTAAACCATATCCTTCCTTCCGCTTTCTATTTTTCCTGATGAGTCTTTTAACTTCTAGAACTTCCAAAAGGTCGATACTTTACACTCTAGGGGTTGATAAGAACTGGACAAGATATTACTTGAATTGCAAAAAGTGTTTTTCTCATGATTATCTCCATACCTGCCTGAGTGCTTCAAGGAGCTTTTCCACTTCTTCAATTTTGAGAGCAATTTCGGCATTTAATTTAGACGATCTTTGTATTTTGGATGACTGATGAGAGCTCTCGAAACACTGGAACTTGATGGAATGCTAGGTTGAGGTAGATATTTGAGTTGGAGTGATGGACTTTTCTTGTCAAGGCCTTGATTAAGTGCAAGTTGCACTTCACTTTGGTTAAAAAGATCTTGTGACAATGGTCCTCCCTATGAATCCTATGATGATGAACTTAGATCTTGTGAAGATGTTTGTGACTTAGAATTGTCCGACATGTCAATTCCATAGTATCTCCTAAAACACGCATTGATTGCCGATCGGGTTGTGCAATAATTGTTATAATGATCCCAAGAAACAATATTAACTTCTATTGGACATGCTTCTGGTGGAATGGCTTGATTATGATAGCACAATATCCTTTTCAATTCTTGATACTATTGAGGATGAACTAAAATTTTACAAGGAGTTGCAAAAATTTCATTAGGAACAAGTTGGGGTTTACACGTGGATACACCAACATCAGCTAGAGTTTTACACATATCTCGATAAATAACCATGGCCTAAAAAAAATAAAATAACTGTATGAAGCTCTAGGTCAAGCCTGCATGCACTAAATTGTACTTGGAAAATATTTTTCCATGCACTCAATGGTTAAACCAACTAAGCATTTGCCTAAAATATATGTGCTTGGCTTCTCCTTGGTTGATCCTGCTGATGATGAGTTGCACCTTGGCCATTAGAAACTCGGTGACAATGGTATGAGGATTAAATAAATACCAATAAAACAATTTGATCTTTTTTGGAACTTCCTCATATGGGGAGAAAGATGGAGCATGATTGAATGGATATTTTGGGTGCAATCTATCTGGGCGAAGAATAAGATCACCATAATCACTAAAAATATGGAAATGGTATTGCAACATAAGACTTCCAAAATTTTCAAAGAGCATGTTGTCTTTAATAAGCTCAGGGACTTCTGTTGGATACAAGTATAAAGGCTATTTGAGTTTTATTTCTTGAGTTTTGAAACCTCGTATTGGATTTCTTACCACATACAAATTTATGATGTAGTAGCTGCAAATTCTTTTGGTCAAGACAGAAAAACAACAAGTATATTCTTTTCCCTTGCAATATGTTTGGTTTCAAAAGAATACTTTGAGAACTATTCTACCTTTGAGGAGTTAAGGATGTGGGATCTACTTCTACTTGAACTTCAACATTTGAGAAAAAATAGACATGTTTATCTCTACAAGGAAATGATGTCCTATAAGATGCAATTCAAATTTCTTGATGCCATATTTGACTGTAAAGATTTCTTTGAACGTAGAGTAGTAGTGCATTTCCACTTGTGTGAATCTTCCACTCTTGTGCTCGCAAACTCTTTGCTTCCGACCGATTTCTTTAAGAAGAACAATAGCCTAATATTTGTCGTCGGCATCTGTTTGCAAAATTCTTTTTCCCGTGGAAGGAAGTTGCAATGGGGGAAGATGCAGAAGAATTTTTTTAAGCCTGCTAATAGACTTAAACCAACTAAGCCATTTTGTGGTCGGTGAGACCCAATAGCTACCGCATTTATAAATATGTATGTAGTGAAATCTAAGAGGAGGTTCCAAGATTCAAGAAATGAAGCCCAAATGACCGTCATACTCATATCCACTAGGAATGAGTATGACCTGGTGGGGAATGAATGTGTGAGAGAGAAACCCTAAGGGATTTCCGTTTGTCCTCCCTTGATTGCCAAAGAGGGAATTTGAGTTTACTAAGTTTTTTTATAAGTATTTCCTTATTCATAGGTTAACTTGGCATAGTTGAATTTGTGTTTATTTAGGATGTTTCATTGATATCTTATGTAGATAGTTTCCTCCATGTTAATGTTGTTGTATCTTCTGATGTATTAGTTACATTATGTAAAAATGTGTTTTTTAATTAGTGGATGTTCAATGTCGATTGTTTCTGTTATTATGAATTCTTCTGGATAGTTTAAACAAGTTTTAGTAGCTTTAAAGAATTTATTTTGCATAAAAGATTATATTAATAACAATTTCAATTTATGATTTTGGATGATGATTGGAAATAATCATGCTCTTTTGATTCTGAAATCTTATTTGAAATTATTCATTAACATGATTAGTTTATGAAATAGATATATAAATGATGGGCATTAATAATTCGTGCATGTGTCGATATGTTCAGATCCAATGGCTTCAGCAATTAAGAGTCTAGTCACTGAATTGAGCAAATGAGAGATACTGAATGGAGATAATTATGTAATATCGCATATGAAAATCTAATATGTGCTAGAAGAGGAAGAGACATTGGAAACTTTTAACCTAATTCTTGAAGCGCCTAAAGATAAAACATTGCACAACACAAAAGAGAGAAGGGTATATTTGCTTCATGAAAAAGAAAGAACTCTTTTACTTGTATTTCGTTGCCGAGTAGCATGGAGAATAATGTCATGTGAGAGTTTAGGTATTTTGAGAATGTCAAAGAGATGTGGGAAGCATTAGTGGTGAAATTTGATCATACATTGGTGACCAAGTTGAGACAGCTTACTATAAAGTCTGACTTATACAAGAAGTCTTATGGTCAGATTATGAAATAACACTTGAGAAAGATGTCAAACATGATCAATGAGTTAAAAGATATTAGCCCTGTTTTGATTGACGAGTAACAAATGGAAGCAGTGATGTATTCCTTACCTTAAAGTTGGGAGCATATGAAGGTCCACTTGACCCACTATGAGAACATCAAAATCTTTGAGAATGTAGCACGTCACCTTGAGCTAGAAGGGGATTGTCTCCTAGTGGCTAAGTCAGAAACTAATATTTGTTATACTGGTTCTAGCTCACAATTGGTTTCGAGTTTGAAGTGCAAGTGTCTTTATTCATTAAAAAGGTGAAAAGGCAAGTGAGCGAGCTATTTAGGCAAGAAACCAATAGTTGACCAATATGAGAGATGAAAGCGTCCATGTATAAAGAGAATATCAAGAGTGAAGTGTTACAATTGTGTTAAGAAGGGTCACTATGCTTGCGACTGTGGCGAGCCAAAGAAGGAAAATACTCCTTGTATTCTTGAGAGATTTACTTATATATCAAGTTCTATTTTTTTTTTTTTAAATTTTGAATCTAATCCCTTGTGAATTGTAGATTTGGGAGCAACATACCATGTGGTGAAGGATAGAGAAGCCTTTATGAAATTCTGATGAGTATTGATTGGAACAAAATAGATTTATGTAGGGAACAACTTAAAAGATGAAGTTAAAAGGATTGACACTTGTCATTTAATTATGCGTGGTGGACGCACTTTGTTCCTATATAATGTATTATATGCTTCGAAAATTCGTTGGAATTTAATATCTATTTTAGTGTTGGTTCGACTTGGTTTTAATTTGAATTTCCATAATATTAATATGGATTTGTATTTAGGCACAAATTATTATGGCTGTGGTTATTTTCTAAATGATTTTATCTTATTGGATGTTGACTATAATAATGTCAATGTTTATTATTTCCTTTTCATGTCTACTAATTCATATGATAATGATGTGAATGTATAGCATGCTAGACTTGTTTATGTTGGCCAATAATGAATGAATAGATTAGCCAAATAGAGCTTATTGGGCAATATTAAAAAAGTCGATTTGCCCATATGCAAGCATTGTCTAGTAGGGAAAACAATAAGGAAACCATTTGGAAAAGATATAAGAACTAAATTTCATTTGTGTTTAATCTATTCTGACATGCGTGGTCTAATGAATGTGAGACAAGGCATGGGGTTGTATATTTTATTATGTTTATAGATTATTGTACTTGATTTAGACATGTTTATTTCATTTCTTATAAGTCTGAGGCATTAAGTAATTTCAAGAAGTTTATGAGTTTGGTAGAAAATCAACTAGATAAGAAAATAAAAACATTAAGATCCGGTCGAGATCGATAATATCTATATGATGGGTTTAGAAATTTATGTGATGAAATAGGAATAAAAAGAACAGTTATCTATTCCCTAACTCCTTAACAAAATGGTGTTGCGGAAAGGAGAAATAGAACCCCATTAGAAATGGTTAGGTTTATGATAACGCATGCTAACTAACATATCACTTTTTGGGATGATACTTTGTCAACTGCTACCTATATATTTAACCGTGTGTCTTCCAATTAATTACTTCTACTCCATATGAGTTATGGACAAGTAGAAAACTCGACTTAAGTTTTCTTAAGCCATTGGGTTGTGTTGCCTATACTTATGAACCCTCTCACAAGTATGGGAAATTGGGTCCTAGAGACAAGAAGAGTATTTTCATAAGATACTCAAAGCACTCGAAAGAGTATGTGTTTATAGGTAAGCAAGAAAGTATGATTATAACTGAACTTGAGTCATGAGTTTTTTTTTTAGGGAATAAATTTCACAATAAAGGCGAAATAGATAAGGATTACTTCTTATTTGAGACCTTAGATTAAGATAATGAACTTGATATAGTTCATCTAAGTGGGAGTAATGTGAAAATTGAGGAATTAAATTTGACTTAGTCTCAATTACAATCATATGATAAGACGATATTGTTATTATCTAATCCGAGTGAGAGCATAATGGAGGATAATGTATAAAATGTACAATCTCCCGTACGGCGAATAGGTCACAAAAGTATTCATTATTGACGTTTTGACATTGAAATGGAAACTTTTATAAATGCTTCACAAGATGAGGATGAGTCAAGGAATGTAAATGAGACTTTGAATTGCTGTAAACAACAAAACAATAGGGTATCATGGTACATTAACAGAGATTTGACCTAGTAAACAAGGTCCAAAAATGTGAAATTTTACCACAATGTAGACAAAAGAAAAACAAACAAACTTCGTTAGGGATCCAACCTTAGAATCCTTAAAGAGAAAATCACAAAAAAAAAAAAAAAAAAAGAGATCGGACTCAATTGGGGTAAAACGGGATTACTGAATTTTACTTAGGACAGATTTCTATCCTAACTTGACAAAAGTGGAAAATGGGCCAAACATTGTGCAAATCATGCAAAATCAGTGTCATTGGAAAGATTAAGGCAATTCCTAAGTCTTCCTAAGAGAGGTTGAGTCCAGTTGAGGTCAAATTCATAGTCAAAAAGCGATAATCGTGAAGGCATGCGAATGAGCTATGAGCAAATCAAAACAGAATGCATGCTTAATGGTTTATGAGATCACCTAAACGATACACAAAAAATGTGACACGACATAAGGTTGAATGCGACAAAGGTTTAGTTAATTCATTTAACCTTAAATCAAAGTGCAAAGAAATCACACAATTCATTAACATTGAAGGGTGACTTAGTGCCAAGAACAACATGCTTGACAAATTTCAGTTACAACTTGCTAAATTGATGTATGATTTCCATATAGTAAATGATGTTTAAATATAACGTGCGATACATCGATGCGAAGCTTGTAACACATACTCGAAATGTTTAGAAGACATCAAGACCTGATTTGGCCCTTAAGGGACCCAAATAAAGATGTGTAAATGAGTTTGTGATCAGTTTTTAATTCAACATGATTAGCATAGAACATAAGTGACTTTTGATGATTTAATGACATGCAAAAATCATAGGAAAAATTCTATATGTAGAATGTGAACCATAAACATTTTTATTGAAGGCATCTAAAACTAATTAGTCCACACGAGCCTACACGAAAATGACAAAATAGAGCCATGTGATGAAATTCACAAGTTACAATAGCATCTAAGCATCTTCGTATATGCGATTAACATAGTAAACGATGTTCAATTTTCACACATCATATCTTATTAGAACACTTGCGACACATGCTACAACTCTGATGAGGATACAAACTCAAATGGACTCCTTTAGGGCCTTAATTTTAAGCAAACTCAGATCGGACTTAATAAATGGTAGATTGACCCGAGGACGATTTTTGGTGATTTTACCTAACACAATCAACTTCAAAAAATCTGAATATATATATATATATATTTATATATATATATAACAGAATCAAGACAATTTCATGCAATTTTCATGAAGGAAGTACTTCTAGAATCCAAGCATAAAAATTAGTATACGACTAAACAGTAATTTGCTACAAGTCAGAATAGCATATCAAGCACAAAATCACCGCAAAATCAACGAACTTCGGAGGCATTTTTCAGGTACCGAATGATGTCTGCTCAGGGCGTGCAACCTATCAAATTGAAGCTTGATGAGTCTGGATTACATGTTTAGAAGGGCTTGAGACCAGAAGACATCATTTACCACCTCATTTCAACCAAAATAGAAAGTCACTCATGAGAACACGATTTCACAGATCAAGGCAAATCAAGCAAGTTCAAGTTCAAGTTCATCATTAATGATCATCAACTCATCACAAATTATCTCATAACATCTTAAAATTTAGATCTAAGCATAAATCATGATCTTAGAGTCAAATTCTAGCCTCGAGATCGGCTAAGCCAATCTCACTTCATCGGATTCGTGATTAAAGGAATACTTTTTGTAATATTTGTCAAACTCAAGCGCGATCGGACGAAACTTGAATCGCCGAAATGTGATTTGAGCTTCGAGAAACTTTAGAGAGCTGGATTGGATCGTCAAGGGATCAAATCAAAGGCTGATCGGACTACCAGTTTGCAGTTGAGAGAAACCGGTTCGGTTCGGATTGGTTTAGGGGCGTCAATGAAGATCCCACCATCGGAGGAGATCCGGTGGCAAACCAACCAATCCCCAACCATTAAATGGTGGGGATACACTAGAGGGAGGATCGTAAGTGGTCAGGTCTTCCCCGAACAGCCTCAAGCCGTCGATTAAGGAGGAGGAGGTGCCGGTTCAATCACCAGCTTGATCACCGATGAACCTTGAGCCACGATAAGGCCTGGGCGGAGGGAAGCGAGGGTCACCGAAGGGAACACTGGCCTCCAGCACGTTAGGAAGTAGCTGAGGAAGGCTGTCGAGAGGGGTGATCAACAGCGACAAGCCGGTCGGCATGTGGTGGTGAATGGTGGAGGGCATAGCAAGAGGAGAGAAAGGGAGATAGAGAATTTGGGCAAGAAATCTAGGGTGGAGAGAGAGAGAGAGAGAGAGAGAGAGAGAGAGAGAGAGAGAGAGAGAGAGAGTTTTCATAAAATTTGGTCTGCAAATTTTACAAAATGAGCCCCTCTAAGGTTTTTTGGAGGAAAAACCTTATATATTCTTGATTAATCATCGAATCTCGACCATCGGTTCGATTCAACAGTCAGATTTAATCTAATGATCAATTAAGCTCATTAAGGACTAATCCTACTAAAAATGAGTTCTAGGACCAATTAGATGACTTTGATTCACAAAAAAATGGGAATTAAAATGAAAATTGCGATTAAGGCCTAATGAGGGGTGATTTTGTAAATTCATGAAATCCAAGGGTATTTTCGTAAAATTTTAAAATCAAAGGATGTGAGGACGACATACACAAGGAGCCAATGGGTGGTCCTCAGCGATCAAGAGCTAGTTGGTAAGGGGTCGAACTGGCCTATCTCGTTGATGACTGGTTTAATTAGTTCTAGTCGAGTAGTCCTTGGGGCTGAAAAATTTATGCAATTTGGTACTTTTGAGGACCAAATTGAAAAGAAAACTTATCTAATTTGGAGAGAAACGGTCCAATTCTAATTGGATTAGGTCAATTAAACCATGTGCATGCGATCCATTGATTGTTTATTGACCCAATTACTTGATTATTGTGAAAAATAGTGGACCTAGACTGTGGGTAAACATAATTGAACATTATAGGCCAAAACGGACAATTTTGTAATTCCTCGCTCGAAATCACAAATGAATTGAAATTGAATTCAACTAATATTGCGATACACATATTCAACTAAGTGCTCATGCTTAGGATAACATATTGCATCCAAATTGACCTTGAATTGACATCACGACTCTTATGCCAAAAATGAATCGAGGTCCAATATTGAAATTGGATCTTGATTCACGTAATTAAACCTTAGTCTTGAATGGGTCAACTCGAATTTCTTCAATTGAAGCTCAATAATTTCATTGTCCAATATTCTAAAAAGAGGAATTCTCTCAAATTGGAAAGTTCTCGAGTGAATATCTTAAAACAGACCCGATTTGGACTTATCACAAGAAAATGAGTGGAATAAAAGGTTCGTTCACAAATCATGAAGGATTGATCCGGACCCCCTAAGTAGGGCAAAAAATGTTATTCTCAAAATTGAGTGAACGATAAATGAGAAATAGTCCCTAATTATGACTAAAATGAAAATATTTTTGTTTTTTGTCGATTTTGAACCTAAAACAAAAAAACTCGGAAAACAAGGATCTTAATCAATTTTGAGAAAATTTTCAACACTAAAGTCAAGTTGACATTAAAATGAAGTGTTTTGTTGATTTTTGATTTTTTAAATTTTTTTAGTCAAAGATTTGACCAAAAGTCAACCATTTAGTTAACTTTTCTTAAAAGATTGATTTTTATGTCAAATCTTTTAATTTTTTTAAAATTAAATTGGTTAAAGCAAAATTAAGATTATTTTACATCTTTTAGTGCAGAAAATCAAATTTTAACTCGGGGTTGTCTTTTGATCAAAATGTTGACAAAAAAATCAACCTAAAAGTTAACTATTTGACTTTTTAGGTTTTTGCTAAAGATACATAGGAAATTAATCAAAAATGAAAAAGCAAAAAAAAAAAAGAAAAGAAAAGAAATGAAAAACCACATTTTTGTTTTTTTACGTAGAAACAAGCTCCGTTGCGATTGAAAACCCTAATATTGATTTTTACCCTTCAAAGACACGTCAGTTAAAAATCAAGTGTCAACAAGGAGCAAATGCAACTTGTTCCTTATGTCAATGCTGTTGGAAGTTTAATGTAAGCTATGATGTATACAAGACTTGACATATGTTTTGTAATTGGAATGGTAGGAAGTTACCAATCAAATCCAAGTCAAATACATTAGACAACCAATAAAATAATACTAAGGTATCTGAAGGGAACTATTAATTATTCATTAAGTTATCAAGGAAATGATTTGTAGCTTGAAGAATACTCAGATGCTGATTAGGGATGGGATTTAAATGAAATGAAATATATTTTTGGATTTGTTTTCTTACTGAATAATGTCGCCATATTTTGGAGCAATAAGAAATAGACATGTATAGTCTTGTCCACGATGGAAACTGAGTTCGTGGCATTATTAACAACTATACAAGAGGGTGTTTAGCTTAAGAGATTTTTGGATCATTTAGGTATTGCCAAAAATGCTGCAAGCTCATTGTTAGTTAACTATGATAGCTAAACAATGATAGCGTACACTAAGGATCCGAAATGTTATGGAAAGATTAAACATATAGATACCAAGTATAACTTTGTCAAGGATATGGTTGCACAAAAAGATGTGAACTTGCAGTACATATCTACACATAAAATGATAACAAATCTTATGATGAAGTCAATACCTAAAGATGTTTTCTATGGTTATGTAAAATCTCTAGAATTGTGTCAAGGGTGATATACTGAATATTGTAATTTTCCTAAGTGTTCACACTTAATGAAGTTATCTTTCATCATTAATGCCTATGAGTTTTTTTTTTGACATTTATGTATCTTAATATTTAGTGCATTATAAAATCGAGAAAGTATGTCAGATAGATAAGAGATTAGCCTACTCACACATGTAATCGCTTCCATTTACTGTGTGATAAATAAATTAAGTTTATTATCTAGGTAATAATCGAAAGCTCAAGTGTAAAATATAAATGTCGTCATAATTGAATGTTAAGATGATGACATAATTACTATGTCCAAAAGTAAAATAACCTACATATTTTACTTTATCTGTTTTTTATACCAGATGTGAGTTCTAATGGATTCTTTGAAAGAGTATATATATGAACTCAAGTTTGACATTATATATGTCTGAGTTATTATCTGTACGGTATTGAAAGCGAAGACATATGCTCAATGGGAAAGGAGTTAATACCATAATATGTATTTCATACTATGCATGCATGAGACGACCAATAAAAGTGACAAAAGTTTTGATCTCAACTTTTATATTGTGTGAGACTAATGAGGAGAAGAGTCCCTCAATTAAGTGCATTTATGACTCTTAGTTGTTTTTCAAGATTTCTATTTAATATTTGTTATTTTAGAATGTTGCTAATGATCATAAATTGATTCAATCTAACGGAACATTTCTAGAAAAGCAAGTTGAACTGAAATTGAGAGTTTCAAGGAAAGAAGAAGATCAAGTTTGTTATATCACATTCTACTTTTGTGTTCACTAGTCGACTAATTATAACTAGTTTGAGATAATCATAATTGTGAATACAATATATCATAATTAAAAAGAGATAGAGAGAGATATAAATGTGTTAATCAATCTAAGGTACTGCATATTATTTACTCGAAAATGATATGCCTATTTTGAGTTGTTGTATATTTCTAATAGATGTATGGTAATGAGCTCTCGAAATATGTTGGCTGCATGGATTATTTGCTAGTATGAACGTTGTAGAGAGGATGTGACATCCTGGATTTTCAGTCCTGTTTTCAATTAAATAAATCGGGCCTTTTATCGACGTGCTTATAGTGTTATTCTCAGAGCCGATCACTCGTGAGATAACTAGACTATCTGGGGAAGTCATTAAGAGATTAATATGCAATGGACTTGAGAATTTGACCAGAAATCGATTGCTCGACCGTGCCAGTCTGCAAGGGTCATTACGGCATGGTCAAGATCGATAAGAGATCAGGGATAGGTCGATTCGACTTAGATGTGTGATCAAAGTGTGGGTGATTCCACTTGATTGCAAAATTCTTGTCGATCGGCACTAGACCGAATTTTTGTCGTTTTGGGTACATTCTGCTTGTAATTGAAACCTTGAGATTTTCACGACCACCGAGAGTTGCCGATATGTCGAAGTGGTACATTGTAGTTGGAAGAAAATCAACCACGGGTCATTTGCACTAAAAATTTATGAAAGCTACTTGGTAGTGTAAGTCACACTAAAATTGCGCTGGATTGAAATTAACCACAAATTTGAACCGATTTCAGAAATTGAAAGTTATGGCATATCCAGATTCATTTTAGGAACGTCGACTCAGTTTCAGAAGATTTTTCTGCAAATCGAGACTTTTTGGGAAAAAGTCGAGGTAGGGTCGTTTTTGTCCAGAAAATGTCGGGGATCGTTTTTGATCGCACATTTGGGATGCAAGTGGGATCAATTGGTGAGGAAAAATACCAATTGGATCGGTGAGGTGTCGGTTGATTTTATAAAGGCCGGTTTGTGTTGAATTAAGAAGGAAATGATGTCCAATTGAAGGAGAACCAACCAAATTCGTAGCCCCCCCTTGCCATGACTTGTGGACCATTTCAAAAGGCTTCTAGAAGGGTTCTTGGTCTGGAAAATCTAAGTGCAAGCCAGCCTTGCATGTGGGGACCAATTTTGGGGAACAAAGAGATGAGAAGACCAAGGTGGTCCCCCCCTCTTCTCCTTCCTCCCTCCTTCCTCTCTCCCCCCACCCCACCATCGAGCACATCTTCCCCCTCCTCCTTCATTTGCTGCTTTGAACTCAACAAACCCAGAAAACCAAGCTCAGCCTCCCTTCGCCGTCGCAAGCTAGCTGGAGACCGCTTGCACGCCGCACCGTCGCGCGCCTGGTCCCCGCGTCCCGAGCCTTGTCCATCGCTGTCCCTAACCGTCTAGCGTCCCCTGGCCTTCGTGGAGCTCGTCAGAGCTCAGCTCGCCGCCGTACAACTTGCCGGAAGTCCCGCCTGGACCACTGAAGCCGCCGGTCCTCCTCCTTGTTGTTTTCGCGCCAAGTTAGCAGTCGGTTCCTCCTTTCTCGGCCAAGATCGGTAGCTGAAGCCAGCAGCAAGCCTAGGACTTCAAGGCTCATTTCCAAGCCTTTCTGGGCCTTGCTTGGTGTCGCCGTGGGCTAGTTTATCGCTCGCCTTCGCGTCCCCGTCGTTTTGATCCGAGCGGATCCAAAATCAAGTGAGTTTGCTCACTAAACCTTACTTAGTAGATTAATTATGCTTAAGGGTTGTTTAGATTAGATTAAGTATGGATTAGTGATAAACTAGGATGGTTATATTAGTCTTAGAATGGATTATTATTAAGCTAATTAGTAAGATTAGCACCGTTGATGATGGATTAGTCGAATCTAGTGGAATTCCTGCAATTCGGATTTCTGGATCCTCGCCATTTGTCATTTTTGTAGATCGAAATGGGTTGTGAATTTGAGGTTGATGTCTTCTTGAGAAATGTTTTAGACATCCTCATATATAACATATATATTTCTCAAGATTTTTAGGTACTTAAAAAAAGGAGATATCAGCTCTGTCATTTACAAACAGAACCTCAGTTTTCGCTAGAATTGGTGACTTTTTAGGATTCTAGGGATTTTTATCAACTCTTAGGGTTCGAATTTCAAAATTATTTTTTTCACAAAAGTTGTTTTTCATATCTTCTAGTTTAACATATTCAAATTTCAGATCAAATGGACATGTTTTAGACCTCGAACCAAATTGATTTCGGAAAACAAACTTTCTGGAAACAGACCCAGTTTTGGTTCTAGATTGAACGATTTACTGGGCCGAATCTAGAAGGATCTGGGTTAAGATATCTCATGAAAAGTGTTTTTTTATGTGTCTTTTACAACATTTTCAAATTTGAGAATTTTTGAGTTCGTTCGGTTAGGTTTCTGGAATGAAACTTGGAGACGCGCGAGTGGCCCGGTTTCCGCCAATTAGGACCAGTTATGGTTTTGTGGTTGATCTTGACATTGTGCTTGCTAAATAAGGTGTATTTAGTGATGTGGTGGACTGGTGGCATGCTAAGAACTTATGTGTGAGGTCATGAGATGGATTGCTCTATGTTGGTGGGTTTGTGACATGCCTAGAGTGTATGCTTGATGATCGAGTGATAGTTAAGAGAATCCGTCCCCAGCGTGTGTTGGTGGATGTTAATAGTTAAGAGAATCTGTCCCCTGCGTGTGTTGGTGGACGTTAATAGTGAAGAGAATCCATCCCCAGCGTGTGTTGGTGGACGTTAATAGTTAAGAGAACTCGTCTCCAGCGTGTGTTGGTGGACGTTAGTAATTATTATTCTTCCCCGGCGTGTGTCGGTGGATTTTATTCCTTCTCGGCGTGTGTCGGTAGCTATTACTCTTCTCCGACACGTGTCAGTGGATTTTACCCTTTCCCAGCGTGTGTCGGTAGTTATTAGTCTTTCTCGACGTGTGTCGGTAGTTATTAGTCTTCCCCGGCGTGTGTTGGAAATTATTAGTCTTCCCGGTGTGTGTCGGATAAAATTGCTCGTGTGAGTAGTAATAGTTAATTAATTGGAACGCATGTTGAGTTGAATTGATGAACCTACGTGTATCGGTAATTCTTGCTTTGTTGTGTATTGGTAGTTCTTGCTCGTGTGAGCAGTGATTTAATTATAATTCTTGCTTTGATTTGTATTGGTAGTTCTTGCTCGTGTGAGCAGTGATTTAATTATGATTCTTGCTCGTGTGAGTAATGATTGGTTTGGACGTTCCAAATTGGTGTGTGAATTTGCTATATACATATGGTTGTGATAAGAACTGTGCTGACCTGCAGGAAGGAACTGAGGCCAAGGTAAGCCTCTGTGATTGTATGATTGTGCGATTAAGACGTCTTAGGTGTATTACCCTCCTAATCGGAGTCTAGAGTGTGAACTTGCTGAGATTCATATCTCATCCCGTCATGGGCTTCATTTTTCAGGACCGTAGGATGGAAGACCTAGAGTCGAGCTGAGGGGATCTGAAGTGTAGGTCAGATAAGACAGTTTCTTTTTGAGAGTCAATCATTTGAAGTCTTGTGACTGTAGACTTTTGTATTTGACTCGGTGTGTATTTAAAAGCATGTTTTGTTTGAAAATCCGATGTCTTGCTTTTCTATCCCGAGATGGTTACTGTCAGGAGATTTGTTATTCGCTTCTACATGTGCAATAAAATGAAAGGGTCGGCGACTCGTCCTAGGAAGTCACACAATTTTTATCGACCACTGAGGGATGGGAACGTGCTCGAGGATCGGGGTATGACAGAGGAGAAGTGACAGTGGGAGATGATTGGTTTTTTATAAAACATGTTGGGCCAAAACCCGGCCGTCCGCCCATGTTAGGCCACACCCAGTCCATAAGTGAAAGGCCCATAAAAGAAAGGGCAGTTATTTTTATGTAAAATAAACGACTATATAAAAAAGAACGTTGAAAGCAACAAATTAGTATGTATGTTCTTCCGATTTTTATGGTTGATGAGTTCTCTCTTAATAAATGAACTCCAAGGCTTAAATTGATCCCTGATGAGACTGCCACAATATTTAATCAGTGGCAAATAAGATACGTCCATTTTGGTGATGTGTCTTTCGATTGGTGTTATATGTATACTTTGGCCTATTTTCATGTTTGTTTTTAGTATTCGACAGTTTGAGTATCAGTTTGTTTTTAGGAATCCATTTCCATCACTTTTGAAAGTCCCAAAACGGACAAGTGCCGCATGCAAGTCGCAAAAATCCCCCAAAAAGTCGCACGAGTGTCTTGGCTCACGATATGTATAGACTGAATCTCAGTAAAAATCTCAGTAAAAACCAACTGATCAACGTCCGCCACGACTACATGGTGAGCACGTAAATCAAACTATGACTCAGGCCCTAGAACTTGTAAGTCCTAAACGAAGCTTGCCACTCCAACTACAAGGATTGCGTCCTTCCCCACAGACCTACGAGAGGGCGGCCTTCAAATCTGAGGCGAGTGCAACTCTAGTGGCATGACATGGGCATTTATGTACTGAAGTGATATTGACGCAGTTCCAAGTCGGATATTCCATCCATATATTCGACGGAAGGACTAACTTAAGCAAAAAAAATAGTTCGGGGATTCAATTGGACAAAAAAAGAGTTTAAGATTGCAAAAGTATATAGTTAAAGCCTTAAAGCCTTAAACCATTTATTTTTTACCAAAAAAATTGTCATAATATTATTTTTTAATAAATAATTTAGAGTATTTATTGATACCAAATAAGCACAAGGGAGCTAATCCCGGTCATAAGCCGTACATTATTAATATGGGCATATGTAACCGTGGAAAAAGTCTTGGAACAAACATTTTCCAAGAAGAACTTTGCTTGTGCTATTGTGTCATTGAGAATAACTAGAATATAGGGAAAAGTACAAAAAAAGTCATAAACCTATTGTTCTTGTGTTAATTCAATCATAACCCTTTCAATTATAACCCTTTCGATTAGAGTCCATTTGGCTGATTTTGGGCAGACAATATTCGACATGAATGCCACCCGTTTCACATGGCACGATTGATGCTGATAAGAACAAATTTTACAACTTTAAAAATATTATTTGTGGATTTTTTATATTTTTGTTTTGTTTTCTCTTTTCCTTTCTTACTTTGTTTCTTTTTACAACTTCGGGCCAGTGGGGTTGCAACCAACTATCATTGGGAATAGGCGAGGACACCCTCGCCTAGATCCAAAAGAGGGTTGACACCCTGGCTTGTTGATCGGCGAGGTAGGCCCTTGCCAATCAACAAGCGAGGGTTGCAACTATTGCTTGGATTTGGGCGAGAAGGTGGAGGTCCTCACCTAGACCTTGTTGGCCCATAGTTGAAGGGGGGGAAGAAAGTAAAGAAAAAAAATTAAATAAGAAAATGAAAATAGAAAACATCTAAAAAATCAGAAAATTTTAAAAAATTTAAAAATTGTCCACATCAGTGTTGATCATGTCATGTAAGATGATCAATCTCCATATTAGCGATTTTCCGCCAAAATTGATTAGACGAAATAAATTGGGAAATCATAAAAAAAAATTAGTTATCTACTGGCATGATTGTATTAAAAAACATTTAAAAGGTTTACGATTTAATTAGCACAAAAGCAATAGGTGTAGAACTTTTTTGGTACTTTTCCCTTGGAGTACTTCATAGGTGTAGTGCAATTTCGACTAAAGTATCATCGCTTTTTCTGCATCGAAAGCTTGTCTAAGAGTCTAGATAAAATTGGACCAAAAGGAGTTCTTTCCGTCTTAATGGCAAGGAAACGAATTAACTCTGTTCCGTGTCCTTTTTCCCTTCTCCCTTTTTTTTTTGTTTTTTGTTTTTGCTTTTGTTTTTGTTTTTGGGGTTACTAGTAACGGTCAGACCTTTTGCGTGCAAAGATAATGATGCTTCATGGAAGGTTAAAGAATATCAGATCTTTCTTTTCATGGTTTGCATGGTTCCTCACTGTGTAGTCTGGGACGCAAACCGGACTTCTCCAACAACGGCAAGAAGGAGGAACGAATTCTCGATCTCGAATCTTAGGTCAGCCTCTATAATTTTATCTCTTTACATCTTTCAACTCGGTGCTTCTTGTGTAGACATAAAGCATCATGCTGCAATTATCTTCAATCAAACAGTACAAGAACTATGTCTGATTGCCAGTATAATAGCTGAGAAATAGAAGGTTAGATTATGCGTGTTCCGGTAAGATTTTTGGGAGTTACGATCTCCTATTATTTGTGGCGACATAATTTTAACCGTAGATGACTTTGTTGCACGGCGTTGAGAGCTCTAGGTACTTGACAATAATATTTCATTATTCCCTTCTCAAGCTTTGCAGATTCTTCAAATAATTTCTCAGCTAGCTGAGGCACAAGGCTTCCTGCAACTGAACGACTTTTCCGATTCGTGCAACTGAACGACTTTTCCGATTCGCCCAAAGTTGTCTGGCAGAAGCATAGCGGAGCGCCACACGTTGAATCTTTCAAGAGCAAGGGTTTCTTCACGACAATCAAAATCAGATCACGTTATTCTGTCAAAGTAGTCCTTTGTGCCATTTCCAATACATATTGATGCATTGCGAGCTGCAACATGTTTTCTGCTCTATCAGAAAAAACATCATTATCATGTTATTTTAGGATAATTGTTCAAAAAGTCCAAAACATATTGTATGACAGTTAATTCAGTTATAAACCTTTTCATTATGCCAATTTAATTCTAAACCTTTTTTTTCTGTGAATTTGGTCATAAATCTTTTGAAAATTTGCCAATTTAATTCTATACTTCATATTTGGATATTTGACTAGAAAAATTATGTTGACAAATAGTTAAAAGGTTTAGGACTAAATTTGCAAATCATCAAAAGGATTATAATTAAATTGATAAATTATCAAAAGGCTAAGATTAAATTAGCACAATTAAAAAAGATTTATGATTGAATTGTCTTATTTACAATAAGTTTAGGACTTTTTGAACAATATTATCTTAATTTTGGCTTTGTTATCCTTTTTCATGTGTCTCGAGTCCCATTAAATGGAACAAAAGAATATATGCTTAATTCATTCTTAAATCACTGTGACATGTCATTCATGTCGATGGAATTATGCCCAAACGTACCTGTTCACTCTTTCTAGTTTCATGGTTTGTAATCTTTTTCTCTCGCTTGTTTAGATATGAGTCAGACTGTCAAGGAAGTTGCGATTACCATAAAGAGGAAGATGAACAACTTGCCTCGCGTGTCCACCGAGTGTTGCATCTATCGAGTGCCTGACAAGTTGCGCAGAGCAAACGCAGGGGCCTACACCCCTCAAGTCATCTCCATTGGGCCGTTCCACCATGATAAAAAAGAGCTTCAGTTGACGGAGGAGATCAAACTGAGGTACCTGACAGGCTTCCTCCACCGTAGCAAGGCCGACCTCCCAGCTTGCACCAGAATGATCAGCGAATTGGAAGACCGCATTCGGCAATGCTACCAAGAAAAGCTCACCCAAGGAAGCTATGAATTCGTAGAAATGATCTTAGTGGACGCAGTTTTTTTAGTTGAGCTGTTCATAAGGAACTATAACTGGAACCATGACCCCGACCGCCGAGACCTGAATGATGAGATATTCAGCAAGCAGTGGATGAGCAACGCCGTATTCCACGATCTCCTGCTGCTGGAAAATCAAGTACCGTTATTTGTCCTTGAGAATCTCTATAATCTCACCGCATTGGGTACCACTATCACATTCTTCAAGCTTAGCTACGAGTACTTCAAAGATGTCCTGCACGGGCACGAGCTTGCAAGCACGGGAGTTCACGTGAATCACCTGGTGGACTACGTGCGAGCCCACCAACTGCCCATGTTCCTACAGCGCGCGCCATCCAAACAGGGCAAGAAAACTCGGACGGTAAAGGAGCTACAAGAGGCCGGCATCACGTTCAAACGGGGCAAGGGAACCTCCATGCTTGAGGTCATCTTCAAGGACGGAACACTCAAGATGCCGCACGTGGTTGTGCACGAGTGGACCGAGGTGTACCTCAGGAACATGATTGCGTACGAGCAGTGCCATCACGAACACAAGTACATCAGCAGCTACGCCATCCTCATGGATAGCCTCATTGGCACGCCCGATGACGTCGACATTCTAATCAGCTCCGGAATTTTGGAAAATCAGCTCTGCAGCGCGGACGGGGTGGCTAGGATCGCTCGTATCATCAACGGCATTCACAAGGAGACCCTGAGGGACTCCAGCGAGTTCTACTACTCAAGCCTGTGCGAGAGCCTGAATGCGTACAGCCGGACCAGGTGGCACCAGTGGAAGGCCACCTGGTACCGGTGGAGGGTCATCCTCAACCGGGACTACTTCAGCAACCCGTGGTCTGGGATCTCCGTGGTCGCTGCCATGGTGCTGCTTATTCTCGCCACGGTGCAAACTGCGTATTCCATTTTGCAATTTTACGCGGGCGATGGCCAGAGATTGTTCCCAGGGCGCAAGTGAGGACGTAAAAGGCATTACTAGAACCAAGGAAGTAGGAAGTCCTAAACTAGAATTCTGTATCCTAAACACACTTGTCAATCGCCCCATCATTTATGAAATGACGTAAAGATGAAGCCCAATATAACGGTTGAGAAATAATAAAGCGGGAGAGAGAATTGTGAAATTTTTGTATATTTCAATATATATAGAAAATAGTACATGGAGCCTATTTATAGCCTTTATTAAATAAATATATATGGTAATAAGATGAACGTAACATCAAATTTAATCCATCAAGGATATGTACTATCAAAAGAGATATGCATAATTCTAAGAAATGTGCAATATCATAATATCACTAACATCTCCTCAAACTCAAGTTGCATAGAAAATGTTAAGTTGAGTTTGAATACAAGTCTAAATAACGTCCAGCAACTGAGATGTGGTGGATTATGCAGCGTTCGGCAGTTGTTCGTGGTAAAACTTCCAGCTAAGATGTAGTGGATTACGCGGCATTCGATGGTTGTTCATGGTGAAACTTCCAGATTTAGTTGGTTTGAGGGTAACGAGTTTGGTTGTGGTGTTGGCTTCTTGAAATGACTCGCGAAAGGTCAAGCATTGAAGGGGAAATAACAAGTGGTTGATGTGGCTAGGTACAGTAATGGCAACGTAGCCTATACAACTGGCGTTGTAGTACCAAGCAGCTTGTACGGCTAACTTGGGAAAATAGTTACTGAGCGATGCGACCTATGAAGCTAGCATCAATGAGTTTGGTTGTGATGTTGGCTTCTTGAAATGACTCGGGAAAGGTCCAACATCAGAGGGAAACAGTAAGCAACCGATGTAGCTAGCTTGCAAAGTTGTAATTGAGTGATGCGGCCTATATGACTATCATTATAGTATCAAGTGACCTATATAGCTAGCTTGGGAAATAGTTACTGAGTGATGCGACCTATGCAGTTGACATTGAAAGAAAGCCACTCCCATGAAAATGACTCGTTTGGGCGACGCGACTAGTGCGGTTAGTGTTGAAACATGACTATTGTGGAATGAATTCAATTAAGTGCTTCCTTAGATAATCCTTGTGCATATAAAGTGAACTCTGTTGAGCGATGAGAATGGATTTATTTGGATATGCACCGAGGTGCTCCAAGTGTATGGGTGCAAAGTACTGCACTAGGGTTGGCTTAAGAAAAGAGGCTCTGATACCAAGTTAAGAATAAATATGCGGGAAAAGAGGATTGGGAAATTTATGTATAATTCGATATCTATAGGAAAGAGTACATGAGACTTATTTATATATTTTATTAGATGACTTTCTACGGCAATAAGATAAATATAAAATCGAATATAATCAATCAAAGTTATGCACTATCAAAGAAAATATAGGCATAATCCTGAGAGATGTGCAAAAATAAAGTAAACATTCTGATATCGCGAACAATATCTATTGACTTGAGGTTCTCCGCTGCCAGAAAGGTTTACTATACACAAGAACTCGTTAACGCTCCCAAAAGTAACAGGCTGAAAGGGACGAGCGATCACCAGAGACATAAGAATCAGAAGCAAACCTAAGAAAATTTCAGGTCACTGACCAGAGAAGCATGATCACTGACCAGAGAAGCAGGATCACTGACGATCTAATGCAAGGAACAGAGAATGCAGATTCTGACCAGAACAGTAAATACAAGATATACCCGATCTTTCCAATAATGCTCGCAAGGAGCGACCGATCATCCCAAAGGAGGCTCCACCTCTAGAGTTCCCAACAATTTCACGGCGCCTTGGAACTAAATTCCAACAGCAATGTCGGGATCTAGACCGCTTAACTTCGAATTCCAAAGCAAGCGAACCTCCCGACGCGAGCAAAAGACACCCACCAGAAATGAAGACAGAGGGAAACAGTGGACTCAAAGAGGCGAACCGCGTTGTCGGAGTCGTGGCGTATCCGGACCAGCTCGTTCCTATTGTAAGATCCGGCCACCATCCCCGCATTCGTTTCCATGTCCTCCCCCCGCTCGGGGACGATTTCGATCCTCGACTCGTGGTTCGCGATTCTGGGTCTCGGAGAAAGGAGGTCGGCAGCGAGCTGTGAATGGCGAGGGCGATGCATTACGGGTGCAGCAGCGAGAGGTGTCACAGAGAGAGAGAGAGAGAGAGAGAGAGAGAGAGAGCGAATACTTGATGAAGAAGGGAGGAGAGGCTTCTACGTCACTCCATCTCTCCCAAACTCTAGCATCAGTCAGTCGTTTCGGTACCAGCTACTGTTCATCAGCGCTTGTCTCTTCGTCATCTTAAGTTTTTGTTTCTGTTTCGCTTTGCTTTGCTTTTCTCATTTTCTTAAAGAAAATTTAGGTGTCGGTGTTTTTCTTTTTTGACTGGGGGAGCAGGTAGCCGGTAGTGGCGCTTGGGGTAAATGTTTCTCTCTATATTTCAACTCAATAAACGTAAATCTAACGAGATATTTTAAATGTAAGCAAATCTCTAAAAAGTTTCATCTTGTGTTTTGTCCAAATTTCGGGATCCTTGAGATGTAAAATAACAAGAGAGCATTCTCTTTCTTTAATGAAGACAGAGATATGGAGAGAAGAAGGGTTGTGACACGTGTGGGAACTGATACATTAAAATAAGGAAGGCTCTGGCTCTGATCCAAAAAAAAAAAAAAAAAAAGGAAGGCATTCTGACAGCTTGCTATCCTGTATATCAAACAGATAGGCGCAGGAAGCCATGGTAGGGATTAAGCCTCCTGGTCTTGGCAAGAAGAACCTTTAACTAGACACCAAAGATCTAAGGCTAGCCCCTAGTTAACGGTTAAAAGAGGAAAGCCATGAAGTAGTCTAATGAAAGCTCTCTATTTTTCTCATTCATGATTATTTGGCTCCCAACTAATTTTTTCGAATATGATGATTTGCGCGTCTTTATACATGTTGAATATTTTCGAGAAACACAAATCTTTACTTATGGGATTCACTGGGAAGAAAACATAGATATGGTGATTTAAATATATACTCTGAATGATGTTGTACTAAGCTAATTTTAAAAGTGCTGCTTTTTACTAGGCACGATGTAGCAAAACCTAGTAATTCATCGTACTTTTTCGAAAGTTCAATTTGATCCATTACAAGCATGGATACTCATCTCTTAATTGTTTGAGTAAGACATGAAACTACTTGTCAATTTTTGATAGATCCAAGATAGTATATATGTCAAAGGCTTGACGGTCGACAAGATTCCGTTGTTCTACTAGCATTTGTATAGAGAAGAGTGGAAAGTCATTAAATATATTCTGCGTCTTACTCTAACAGTACGAGCCCGGAAAGATTTGGTAGGAGCCCTAAAAGATTTCTTTTAGCAAATAGAGGATTCTTAAAAGCTCTAACCATTGTCGGTTGAGTCATGAATGTTCCATTTTAGTCCAGTGAATTGCGAGTCTCTTGAAAAATGCTCTTAGGTTATAATCTCACCGTGGCGGTGCATGTTTAGTCACCAGAAAGTTGCACCCTAATCAAGAACGATTGTGACTTTAATCAAGAAATAAAACATTGACAAAAATCGATTGGATAAGATATCAACCGGAAAACAGAAGAACTCCCTTATAAAAGTGTAAAGATAAAAAAGTAGTAACCACCTTTGTAATAAAGCTTAGGAATGATGTCAAGCGAGTCCCAGAGCTTTTTTTGATTTTTGCAAGAATGAATACTTGGTCTTTTTCGATTCGGGCAATGTTAATCCCTCTGTAAGCTGGGTGGAGAGAAAACTGACATAATAGCCAAATGGCCGTTAAGTGCTGATGTGGCAGTCATATGTCGCCAACATGGTGCCTACGTTGTTTTTACAAATCTAGAAAATTAAGAATAATAACGTTGAGGTTATTGAATGAAGAAAAATGATAATAAAAATAAAGAGAAGAGAAATCATATTGGGCTTGCCCTACAAATAAAGAACGGAAAATTCCAAATAAAAGCTTGAAGTGCTCTTGTTTTCTCAAATTAGGGCTCATAGCTGAAGTGCTCTCGTTTTCTCAAATAAAAGCTCTAAGTTGACATAATTGTTTCAAATAAGGGCATAAAATGGCCATGGTTGTTTCAGACAAGGACCTGACTCGCCGATCATCGATTGGCTAAATATTCCGACCGATCAAGGGCGTTTTCGTCTCATTATAATTATAAATATAAATTATTTATTATTATTATTATTTTTTCGGCGAGGGTCACCAACCCCTCGCCGGCCCCGGTTGTTGGTAAGAGCCTAGTGAGGGCTTGGCCACCTTTACAAGCCGCGGGCAAGGCCACCCTCGCCAAATCTGGCTAGGGTTGGTCTCACCTAAGGTTGACGAGGGCATCGCAAGGGTAGCTTCACCCAAGGCGAGGGTCGCCTCTCCCAGGTGAGGCCGTCCCTCGCCAGTCGTTGGTGAGTTGACCCTCGCCCAAATTTGGCAAGGGTCGACCTCACCAATGGCCGTGAGGGTAGCCTCCCCAAGGCCAAGGTTACCTCACCGACACTAGTTAGGGTGGCTCTTGCCCAACCCTTTTCAGCATTGCTGGTGGCCGGCCGGCCACTGATGAAGAAGAAAGAAAAATCTGAAAAAAGGAAAAAGAAAGAAAAAAAAAGAAAAAGTTAACAAAAAGGTGAATGACTAAAATGCCCTTGACCAGCCGAAAAGTCAAGCTCTTATTTGAAATAGATATAATCACTTCAGGCCCTTCTTTGAAATAAGATCCACTTTAGGTCCTTATTTAAAAAAAATGATGGTGCTTTAGACCCTTATTTGAAACAAAATCCACTCTATACTCTTATTTGAAAAAATGAAGGCATTTCGGGTCCTTATTTGGAATTTTTCTAATAAAAAACGCTCAAGATGTCCCTCACCACCGGTGATGGTGGGTAGCCCCTTGCTAGCGTCTAGACGCTCCCTTTCGTCGCTTGTAAACAACATAAGTAACGAAGAGAAACGGAGTGCGACGCATGCGGTAGAGACAGATAGAGTGTGCATGTGAGAAAGAGAGGCTTCACCATGCAAGGCTGGGGCCCTAGTTGGCGTCTCTGCTAAGCTAGTAAGGGTGGCAAGCCCTTTGCAAACACTCATGAGGGTTGCCGCCTTCACCATCGTGTCCCGAGCAGTCGTCGAGGGCAAGACCTTTGTCTCTCTCCATAGGTATGTACCTTTGTGTGATGTGTAGGGGCGACGCCACTATGGCCTGAGCTTGGCAAGGGTCTGGCCACCCTCGCCGATGACTGGTAGAAGAGTGACCACCCTCTCTTTGTGAGACAAGCTGAAGATGATTTTTTTCTCTATCCAAATTTTCAATTCTTTCCTTTCGGACTGCTTGACTTTGTTTTTTTTTTTTTTTTTAATTCTTTAAATTTGTAAAGCTACGTAAACACCGTATTAGCAACATGTGGCTGCGATGTAAGCGCTTGACATCTAATTAATTGTCACATTGGCATTTCGTCCGAGCACCTAACAGAAGGATTAATAATATGCAAATTCAAAAAAGTTTAAGGATCGAATAGTAAAAAAAAAAAAAAAAAACCTTAAAAAGTTGAAGGTTCCATGCCTTTGGCCTCTTTTGGTTTAGCTTTTCGAAGGGGCTTTGAAATCCTAAAGCCCATTAGGAAAAATATTAGGTGTTTGGCAAGCATTTTCGGAAGCCCATTGGCCAAATGTCGACATTGGGAAAGCTGAACGCTCAAAGTAGGTGAGCTTTTGGTATTTTGGAAATGTAAGTCTACTTATACTGTTCACCCATTGACTTTTTTCTTTGGGTTGACCATTCATCTTCCTCTTGCCCACTAGCTGCTAGAGGCCAGCCACCGCCGATTGAGGGGTAGCGTGTCCTCGGGCCATCGCTAGGGGTGATCAGGTCCAGGATGGGTAGGGTCTAAACCTGGACCTTGTACCCGACCCTATTATAACTGATTCATTTTTTTTGATCCTGTACCAGACCCTATTATAATTGATTCCCCTTTTTTTGACCATGTACCTGACTCTATTTGTATTGGACTCTATTTCTAACCCACCATGTTTTTCCGGTCCGGTTCTAGGGTCAACCCTGTTTCCACTGGAACATATTTTGAAATCTCTCGATATCCTATACAACTTCGAATTTTATATTAATACGCGAAAAAATAATGTAATTCTCCTAATTTGTATCAAAACATTAAGCACTTGTAATAAATAAATACACGAACTTTTTGATTAAACGAAAAATTAAGGATCCACAGGGCTAATTATAATAAATAAATTTATAAGGCAAAGAATTAGCAACAAACATGGGTCTAATATTAGTCTTATTCCTACAACTATTACATAAATCTATTAATTTATGCAAGCATAACTCCTTTACAAAAAAGAAATTAGGCGAGCCAATCCACATGGTGCACAAGAATTTGGCGGCAACGAACACCGTCTGTCCGTCGGACGGTGCGAGAGGGAGCCGATGAGGGAGGGAAGCAAGTGAGAAAGAGGAACGACGAAGGAGGAGTGCCGTGCATGTTTGAGAGAGCCAAGAGGAAAAACGTCGTGTAATTGTGGGAGTAAGAATAGAAATAAAGGGGAAAAATAGGGTTTTGGACCTATACTTACAAAACTGGTTCCAAAACCGGTCCGGGAACCGGTTCCTAGGTGGGTAATCAATCATACCCGGTTCCCAAACCGGTTTAAACTGGTTCTGAATGTTGGGAACTGGTTCCCAACCCTGTTTTTCGGGTGGGCCAGTCCAGCTGCACACCCCTAGCCATCGCTGCCTAGGTTCGCGCAACCCAAGCAACCTCAGGTGGCATCGCATGGGTCGCATGACCTTAGGAGATGGCGCCTGGGTTTGCGCTAGATTTGGCCGTCGGCAGTTGGTCTGTGGTGGAGCTTTATTGAATTTGATTTTATTTTTTATTTTTTAAAAATAAATAAAAGCCCTTTGCAAATGTAGGGCTTACCAAACGGCATTTATGCCAAAGTCACTTTCCAATGTACTTTAAAGTTACAATTTGCCAAACATTAAAACATTTCGTATAACCCCTTTACCCCAAAGGTATTTATATTTTACCAAAGCCACTTCCCCAAAATCTAACCAAATGGGTCCTTTGTGCTTGAAACTTGTTGCAATCGAAGTCGACACGTTGCTGGTGGATTCTATTTTTTTGCTTTTTTAACAAATTCCAGGTGAAATAATGGGGTGGATTTCGCTCTTGGCTGTCAACTATAGATTTAATTATAGTAAACAAACTAGTTACTTTAAGAAATTTTGCAAAAATATTTACACCCAGAAAAATTCCCTAATGCCATAACCAAAGTTATCGAACAATCTCGAGGATGTTTTTGTTTTTGTTTTTTTTTCCAAAATTGATGAATGAACGAGGTGTAAAATAAAGCTTTTACCACCACCGCCAGCGGTGGTGCAGCTGGCTTCGGGCTCCCTCCCCTTCGTGAGGGGAGGAGTTTGAATCCCAGAGGCGTCGCGCTCGTGCGACTCAAACGCAGCTGGGTGTGTGGTGGTGGCTCAGTCCGCCCCGAGTTTACGTCTAGGCTACCGGCCGACGGCAGTTCCCGGGTCATCAAAAAAATAAATAAATAAATAAATAAATAAATAAATAAATAAATAAATAAATAAAGCTTTTATCGTGCCTAAGGAAGTCAGGAGAGAAAGATATTGCTTTTGTCTGAAGAGAGAGAAGTAGAAGAAATTCAAAAGACAATAGACGTGCTATTCATATGTTAAGAGGTAGTTCAATCTTATTTAGTTTTATTTATTTATCGTTTTTTGCTGAACGAGGTAGTTTAACCTTACGAGGTCTTTGTTTCTTCCTGCCTTTAAAATAGAAATATAAAAATACCTTTGGCAGCAACTACATACATTTGACATGTTTAGGAAAGAAGAAGAAGAAAGTCGAGAGATATGAATGTCATTTCAACTTTGAAAAAATTTACTTGTACAAATCCGTCGTAACAATTAATTGAGGTATTAGAAGATTCCTAACTTAGTTACTAGAGATCACTTATTTAATTCTCGCCATTATGTACAAAGGTTCCGGATTTGGGCCCAGGTCAATGGCCTTGACTTTTCTAGAACATATAAATATTAAATATCATCATTAGCTAATATTTAAAAGGGTTAATACCCCGCAAATCTCTAAACTGGTACATTTATGATTAATTTACCCAAAATTAATTTTTTGACCACAAAAAACCTCAAATTGGTACACCTGTGAAAATTAATCTCAAACTAATTTTTTGACCGTCAAAAACCCCAAATTGGTATACCATTGATAAATTTACTCCAAACTACCTAAACTAGTACATCTGTAATAAATTTACCATCTATAAAGTTCGGTCAAATTTTACTATTAACTTTGTCGATGTGAATGACACATGGTGACATGTTATGGCCAACGTGAAAATTTATAGGGTCAATGCCACAAAAAATCCCAAATTTGTCACAGGCGTACCTTAAATTTATCACAAAAGTATATTTAAAATTATCACAAGTATATTAGCTTGGGATTTTTTGTAATATTCACCCTATGAATTTTCACATGGATTTGCCATGTCACTATGTGTCATCTAGATCAACAAATTTAACCTTTAAATTTGACGAAAGCTTCCGGAGGGTAAATCTGTTATAAGTATACCACTTTGAGAATTAGTTTGGAGTAAATTTATTATATATGTGTCAGCTTGGGGTTTTTGATGATCAAATAATTAGTTTTGGGTAAATTTATCATGGGTGTGCCAGTTTGGGGTTTTTTGTGGTAAAAAAATTAATTTAGGATAATTAGTCACACGTGTATCAACTTTGAGTTTTTCAAGGTATTAATACTAGTTAAAAATGTGAAAATTGTTGGTAGCAATCCCACAAAGGGCTTGAAAAAAATAACAAAAAAAGCCCTAAATCTAGCATTTATGCCGATTCAATCATAAATATTTTAATTGTGCAAATTTAGTCCTAAAAATTTTAATGGTTTGTAATTTCAATCTTAAATCTTATGATGATTTGCCAAATTTAGTTCTTCTAGCCAATTCTAGCCTGAAGTCGATAACATGATGGTCTTGTCAATACCGGCCATTTTACAAGGCACGGCCGACGCTGACGTGAACAATTTTTTAAATTTTAAATTTTTATTTATTTATTACTATTTTTCTTTATCCTTTTCTTGTTTTTCCTAATCCTAGGCCTTCCCTCACTTGGTCAAGGCGTAGGCCCTCGCCCAGACCAGGAGTGGGTGTCACGACCCTCAACCGGACTAGGTGAGGGTTAGTCGGCAACCTCACCAACCCCTGGTTAGAAAAAATAAGGAAAGAAAAAAAGAAAAAAAAGAGAAAAAAATCATAATTTTTTTTTAGAAAACAACCATGCCACTAGGACGGTAATTATTGACTAGATCGCCACGTCAACGATTTTGGGCCCAGATTGATTGGAAAGGCTTAATTGACATATTGTCAAAATGTTTAGAACTAACTTATTAGGATTTAGTTTGCACAATTGAAAGGTTTATGATTGAACTGACAAATTCTCAAAAGGTTTAAGACTAAATTGGCCAAATTGGCCAAATTGAAAGGTTTAGGGCTGAATTGGCATAAGTATAATAAGTTTATGACTTTTTTTTGGAATATTCCCCATATATTGTTTTTGAAAAAGTAGCCAAGTCTTTATATAAGTGCCTAAGATTATTGAAAGAAATTAGTACGCATTTTCTACTTCTAGCTTTTGGGATTTGCATTCTTAACCAAGAGATGTAGCTAAAAGCAGGGTTAAGAACGAGAAAGAAGATAACAAGTTTTTTATCGTCTAAGTCAAACTACATGGTTCATCCATGTTCTATTGCTTAAACTCGTATGGGATAAAAGCATCGTCAAGGAAAGTACCAAAAAAATCTTAAACATATTTTATCGATATCAATTCAGTCATAAATTTTTGAATTGTGCTAATTTAGTCTTAAACTTTTTCACAATTTGCCAATCGAGTTGGCCAAAAATTGTTAATATGTACGCCAACTGTTTTACATAACACAGTTGACGTAGACAATTTTTATTAATTTTTTTTGAATATTGAATGTTTAATTTATTTTATTAATTGTTTCTTTTTGTTTTTTCCCTTTCATTTTGGCTATCAAAGGTTATGAAGGCCTTGGGCGAGGCAGCCCTTGCCCAAATCTAGTGAGGGCTGCAACTCTTGCCAACGGCCAATGAGGGCTTGCTAGCTCTCCTTGGCCAAAATAAAAGGAAAAAAAAAATGAAAAATGAAAAAAAATAAAAAATGAAAAGAAAAATATATAAAAATTTATTAAAATATTTCCATGTGCTAATCATGCCATGTAAGATGGCTGGTGTCCACGCTGACGATATCTAGCCAAAATTGATTGGATATACTCAATTGGTAAAATATGAAAATGTTTATATCAAAATTGGCTCAATTGAAAAGTTTAAGATTGAATTGGTATAAGTGCAACAGGTCTAGGATTTTTTTGATGCTTTTTCCAATCGTCAGCAATCCTTTAATTTTTTTAATCTTTGAACTTTGCTTATTTAGGTTCTTGAATTATATACTTATTTGTTCGATTTAATCCTTCCGTTAAAAATTAGTAATTTTGATCCGAAGGAAAGAGACAAGATGTCTTTGAACAGTGTGGTTTGCTCGAAGTGGTAGAGTTCGATGCCACAATGAAAAAATTAGTGGCATATTTGGAAGGGAAAATATCTAGCCAGAACACCCAAATGCCCTTACAGCCGCGCCCCCCGCACGACGCCCGCCCTTAATGTTCCTCTGAGGCGACCATCAGGCACGCCTCACCCTTTCCTCATTACCAAACGTGTCCTCTCATGCGCCGCCTCCATTGCCTCGTTATAATTATCCCTATGTTCCCTCTTAGAAATCAAATTCGCGATCTCGACCTGTCCAGCTCTTGCTATAGCCTTCATCGTCTCTTAAGGCACCTCTCCGTTGCCTCGCGTCGCAGGATGGGATCACTCTCCGCACTAGACGAGCCATTGCAGTATCTGCTCGCTCGCAGAGATGAGTTCGTTGTTGATGATTACTTCGGCGTTAATATATCTGATCCTTATCACCGGTAATTAACGAATTCGCTAACTGAAATCGAGTTACTAGACGTTTCCTTTTTGTCCCCGCAGTGTTTAGTTTGGTAATCAAATGGGCCCCTTGTTGTTGCTCGTCGAATGTTCAATGTGGACACTGAATTTTGAGTTTAACTAGTTGATTCTGAGATATGTTGACTTAACTAATTGATTCTTATATATGTTGACTTGAAGGCTAGTGCTGGAATTTAATGATTCATAGGCTCAAGATGTCTAATCCTTATCACTGATGATTGATGGATCCTATACTCAAAATCTTGTTGCTTGGAGCAATGTTGTTATTCGAAGTCCAAATGTTTTGTTTGACTTGTTAATTGTGAGGTATGTTAATGGTAGAATTTGTATGGTGGACTTTGAGATATATGGTCCATATCAATAGTTATTGATAAATTCTATCACGTCTCAAGGCTTCGACATGGGTGATGCTTATCGCTGCCAATTGACGGTGCTCTGATTGAATCTCATGTTTTGTTGGTGGTTTCAAGTTTTAAAATCAAACGGAGCAGTGTTACTGCTTGTTGAATGATCAGTATAGCCTTGGCAGCTTAGGATTTGTATGTTCCAGGGACCAATTTCTTTTCAGAAATAGTTTTTTTCTATTTTTATTTTCTAAAATAATTTTTGAGTACAAAAATGTGTTTGGTAACTACATAAAATTTCTATTCTTAGACTAAAAAAAGAATAGGAATATACATTTGGTACGATCCACAAATTTTTTTGTAACGTAAAATTTCTTTTAATTTTTTTAATAAATTTTTTGAATTTTCTTTTTTCCCTTTCTTCTTCTTCTTGCTCCTCCTCTAGCCAGTAGTGGCGGCAGCATCCGGCAACTGGTGGAGGCAGCGGCAGCGGCAGCGACTAGCGACCTATAGCGACCGGAGACAAGCGGCGGGCGGCCGACGGTGGTGGGCGATTGATGATAGGGGCGGTGGACGGCAAGCAGGGAGGAAGAAGAAGAAAAGAAAAAAAATGACCTATTTCTAGAAATTATTTTTGGGAACAAGAATCTATTTTTTTATACTTCTTGTTTCTATTCCAAATCTATTTCCTCACTACTTTTACATTCCGGGGAATGGAAAAATTAGTTGACGTTACCAAACGAATTTCTGTTCTTTTTTTTTTTGGTTCCGGGGAACAAAAGAATAGAAATTGGAAAAAATAAGAATATTACTAAATGGAGCCTTGTTGGGCCTCGACCTTTTCACCGCCTTGCTGATCCTTATTGATGGACGTCATGTTTGAATGAACTACCATTGCGCCTTGTATTGACTTGGCTTTGATTCCGGGCTAGCTATTCTAATGTTCACTTATATGTGCAGTCTTAGGAATCCCTATCAGCCTTACTCACAACAACACAAGCAATTCTAGAGAGAAGCTCTCAGCTTGTGTTTACATCGCTTTTGTAATCCAAATAAGAGGATGAGAGTGCCAAACACCCCAAGTGCTGAGTGGATACATAAATGTCAAAACTTTCAAAAAATACACTTAACTATCCAAATCGGAGAAAAAATGAGCACTTAAGTGCCAACGGCGAGAATTTTTGACAAAATCATTGACATGGCATTTTCCGACGAGATTTTTAACCGATGCGGCAATTCTTTTAAAAAAGGTATCCACATGGTGATGATGTCGTTAGATAAGTTTAAAATGACTTCGTTTTTGTCCAAATTTATTTTTAATATAAATATTAATTAAATTAAATTTAGAAAACAAAAATAAAAAAGGATCATATCTGCGGCCGTAGAGGCCCTCACCACCGCCAAGGGCCTCCATGGCTCCAAATCCGATCTTTTTTTTTTTTTTAATTTAATTTAATTAATGTTTATATTAAAAATAAAATTTAGGGGCACAACGGCATCGTTTTGGGATAAGGATGTTAGGTGGACATTATGGCAAGCCACATAGACCGGTTTTATTAACGCAATGTCAACTTTTCGACAATTCTTGTTGGAGTTGGCACTAAGTGTCCAATTTCAGAAAAAAATGGCATTTAAGTATATCTTTTGGAAGTTTTGGCACTTATGTGTTCAAGCATACTAAGTTTTGACACTTGTGGTGTACTTCTTTCAAGAGGAGGAGAGCCCTATTTATATGACCCCTATAATTGCAACCGTAGATCTACAATCCGATCAATGGTTAATTAGAAGTCTCTAAAATACAAGTGGATATTTTCCTATATTGTCCCAAGATTACTCTAGAAGCGTTTCTCTGATTACCCTTGGAACAAGAGTCTCCGAAAAAACTCTAGAAACAAGAAGATTCCAAAACATTAGGCCAATTTATGGGTTATCTTGACCTAGGTGCAAGAAAATCCTAGATATAGTTAGAATATAGAACATTGGACCAATTTATGGGTTATCTTTCTTAGATTTAGTTAAATAGGTCGGGTATGGGTTGAGAATGGGTCGGGTCGGGTCGGATATGGGTCAAGAATTTTGCATTACGATAAATGAGTCACAAATGGGTCAAATGGGTCGATTTGGGTTAAAACATTTATGACTCGACCCATATTCAACTTGACCCACCTATTTGATAGGTCTACCCAAACGCACAAGTGCCTCATGCCAAGTCCCAAAAATCTCCCAAAAAGTTGCGCGAATGCCTTGGCTTAATATATATAGACTGAATCTTAGTAAAAGCCAATTGATCAATGTCCGCCATCTCTACTTGGCGAGCATGTAAATCAAATTGCGAATCAAGCCACAGAACTTGTTAGTTCTAAACAAAACTCGCCACACCAACTACAAGGACTGTGTCCCTCACCACAGACCTGTGAGAGGGCGTCCTTCAAATCTAAGGTGAGTGCAAATGAAGTGGCATGATATGGGTATCCATGTGGTGAAGGACGTTGATGTGGTTCCACGTCGGCATTTCTATCCACATATTTGACGGAAGGATTAATTTAGGGGTAAGAACATTATAAGTGCTAGTACTTTCGTACGACACTTACTTGAGTATCAAAACTTTTTTTTTTTTGCTCACTTGAGTGTCACAAATTTGAAATATCGATCACTTAGGAAGCGCATGACAACGTTTCTGTTCCTCTGGATTTCTATTCTTTTGTTCCCTGGAACAAAAAAAGAACAGAAATCCATTTGGTAACGCCAAGTTGTTTTTCTGTTCCTCGGAATAGAACGTTAGCCCGGAATAGATTTGAAGTAGAAACAAGAAACAAAAAAAAAAAGGTTGCTTCTTGTTCCCGGTAACAATTTCTAGAAATAAGTCAATTTTCTTTTTATTTTTTTTTTGTTCCTCTCTCTTGCCGCGGCCACCTCCAACCGCTCGAAGCCACTGCCCACCGCCGCCCACCGCTCGACCGCCGTTGGCGGCAGCCGCCGCCACCGTTCGACCGCCACCTGACCGCCGCTGCCGCTGCCGACCTCCGCCAACCGCCTGCCGTCGATCGCCGCCCGACCATACGCATTTATATTCTTTTTCTATTCCAAGAGTAGAAATTTTGTGTAGTTACCAAACACGTTCTTTTACTCAGAAATTGTTCCCCATAATAGAAATAGAAAAGAACTATTCCTTAAAAAAAAAAAAAAAACTCTTCCCCAGCCAAGAAACGTTATCATGCGCAGCCTTAAGTGCCACTTCCAATTTCCCGCACTAGTAGTCTGACGAAACTGCTGGAAAATATTATTTTAATATTTTATAATTATGATTTTTTGAATATTTTATTTTTATTTTTTTTTTTTTCTTTTTTTTTTTTTTTCTTTAGGGGTCATTAGCAACCCTTGCTAGCTGCGAAATCCTCACCCAATCTAGGTGAGGGTCGCCTTGCCCTCGGCTATGAAGGCCTTGGGCGAGGCCGTTGAGGCCTCGCCGGTGGTTGGCAAGGGTCCTCACTGCCTCACTCTTGCCACAAAGGCCTTGGGCAATGGCGTCGGGGCCTTGCCAGTAGTGGGTGAGGCCGCGAGGACCCTCGACCATGGCCGCCCAAAGCCGGCAAGGCCCCTCGTAGCCTCACCAGTAGCCGGCAAGGCCCCAACCTTGGCCGAGGGTCGCCGGTGACTCTGGCCAACCCTAAAGAAAAAAAGAAAAGAAAATTCAAAAAATTCAAAAAAAATTCAAAAAATCCACATAGGACGTTTGGAAAAACGTAGCACTTAAGTGAGCGATTTTACTTCGATATGGCACTTAAATGAGAGAAAGAAAAGTTTTGGCTCTTAAGTAAGCATCATATAAAAGTTTTGACACTCCTGCTAGTCTTATCCCGACTAACTTAAGGAAAAAAAATAGTTCAAGGATTCAATTGGAAAAAAAAAAGAGTTTTAAGGATTAGATCAAATGAATTGCAATAGTATATAGTTATAGTCTTAAACCATTTATTGCCGAAAAAATTGTCATAATGCTCTTCTTTATAAATAATTTAGAGTATTTATTGATACGAAATAAGGACAAGGCAGCTAATCGCTGTCATAAGCCTTACATTATTAATATGGGTATATGTAACCGTGGAAAAAGTCTCAGAACAAGCATTATCAAAGAACAACTTTGCTTTTGCTATTGCGTCATTGAGAATAACTAGAATACAGGAAAATATACAAAAAAAAAGTCATAAATCTATTATTTTTATGCCAATTCAGTCCTAAATCTTTTAATTGAAGTATGTTGGTTGTCCTACATGATATGACTAACGCTAATGAGAACAAATTTTACAATTTCTAAATATTTTTTGTGAATTATGTATTTATTTATTATTTTATTTTTTCTTTTCTTATCTTTTTTCATTTCTTTTACAACTATGGGCCAGTGAAGTTGCAGCCAACTATCACCAGGCACAGGTGAAGACACCCTCGCCCAGATCTAGGCAACGGCCGACACCCTCGCTTGTTGGTCAGCAAGGGCATTGCAGCCCTCCCTTGGATCTGGTCGAGAGGTGAACTACAATGACAAATTGTAAAAAAGTTTAGTTATCAATTGGTATGATTGTATGAATAAAAAAAGAAATTAGTACAGTTGAAACGCTGAATTGGCACAAATACCATACTTTTCCTTTAGAATACTTCATAGGTGCAGTGCAATTGTGACTAAAGTATTATCGTGTTTTTTGCATCAAAAGCTTCTCCAAGAGTCTAGATAAAGTTGGACCAAAAGGAGATCTTTCCGTCTTAATGGCAAGGAAACGAATTAACTCTGTTCTGTGTTGTTTTCCCCTTCTCCTATTTCTTTGTGTCTGATAGTAATGGTCAGACCTTTCACAAGATAGTAATGCTTCATGGAAGGCTAAAGAATATCAGATCTTTCCTTTCACGGTTTGCATGGTTCCTCACTATATATAGTCTGGGACTCAAACCGGACTTCTCCAACAACGGCAAGAAGGAAGAACGAATTCTCGATCTTGAATCTCAGGTAAGCCTTCATAATTGTTCTCTCTAACATCTTTCAACTCAGTGCGTCTGGTGCAGACATAGAGCATTATGTTTAGTGACCCCATGCTGCTATTATTTTCAAATCAAATGGTACAAGAACTATGTTTGATTGCTCGTAGAATAACTTAGAAATAGATTATGCGTGCTCCAGTAAGATTTTTGGGAGTTACGATCACCTATTATATGTGGCCACGTAATTTTAACAGCAAATTGACTTTGTTGCACGGCGGAGAGAGCTCTAGAAACTCGACGGTTTTTCATTATTCCCTTCTCAAGTTTTGCAGATTCTTTGGGCACGCATGGCAAAATTTCTGGAACAGAAATCAATTTTTATTCCATGGACAAGTTTCTGAGCAAAAAAACGCGTTTGATAACGATTTAAAATTTCTATTTCTAGAATAAAAATTTGTTTGGTAAAAGAATAAAATTTCTATTTCTAGGAGTGGCAATGACTGGCGTCCGGTGGTTGGAGTCTGACGTTTAGCGAGCGGCGGCGAGCGGCCGGAGTCTGGAGTCCGTCGTCTGACGTCCAACATCTAGAGTTTGGTATCTGACGTTCGGCAGTTGACGGCCGGCATCCGGCGTCCTAAGTTTGGCATTTGGCGTCCGACTAGCCAGTGACCGGCATACGACGTTCGGATTCCGGCGTCCGACGTCTAGAGTCCGGTGGCTGGTGGTTGGAGGCCAATGGCCATTGGTCGAAGTCTGGCGGGCGGCTGAAATCCAACAGTTGGTGGCAAGTGGCGGGCAATTAGCGGCGAACGTCCAGTGGTCAGCAATGGGCCTCTGGCGTCCAACGATTGGCGATGAGCGGCCAACGACTAACGGGCATCCGGCATCTGATGGCCGATGGTTGACAACAGGCGACCGGAGTCCGGTGGTCGGCGGTCGGCGGTCGGCGGCGAGTGGCCGGTGGTGGGCGGTTGGCGAGTGGCCCACGTCCAGTGTCCCACAAGCGGTCGGTGGGCGATGGGCAGTGACAAGAGTAAACAATGAGAAAAATTTTGATTTCTCACTTCTGTTTCAGAAATAGAAAAGCTAAAAATTTTAACTTCTGATTTCTACTCCAAATCTATTTCTGGAATAGAAATCTGTTTTAGAAATAGAAAAATTAGAATTGCATTACCAAGCGGATTTCTATTCCAAACCTATCCCAGGGAATAGAAAAATAGAGAAATCGAGAAATATAAATGTTGTCATGCGCGCCCTTCAGATACTTTCTCAAGTAGCTGAGGGACATGGCTTCCTGAAACTGAATGACTTTTCCAATTCGCCCATAGTCGACGGGCAGAAACACTATGGAGCACCACAGGTTGAAATTTTCGAGAGCAGGGGTTTTTTTCATGACAATCAAAATCAAATCATGTTATTCTGTCAATGTAGCCCTTTGTGCCATTTCTAGAACAGAAAAATGCATTGAGAGCTGCGGCATCTTTTTTGTTTACTAGAAAATACATCATTGTCATGTTGTTTCCAAGATAATTGTCCAAAAAGTCTTAAATCTATTGTATGACAGCCACCGTCAATGTCAATTTAGTCATAAAACTTTTGATAGTTTGGTAATTTAAACATAAACCTTTCTTTGTGTCAAAATTTGGTTCTAAACCTTTTGCAGATTTACTAATTTAGTTCTAAATCTATTATTTGGATATTTGGTCAAAATGATTACATTAGAAAATCGTTAAAATATTTAGGATTAAATTAGCAAATCGTCATAAGGCTTATAATTAAATTGACACAATCGAAATGTGTATGATTGAATTGACCCGTGTACAATAAATTTAGGACTTTTTGTACAATTTTTCCTTAATTTTGGCTATGTTATTCTTTTTGACGTGTCTCTCGAGTCCTGTTAAATGGGAAAAAAACATATATGCTTTATTCATTCTTGTCATCAGGCATCAAATCACCGTATGTCATTAATGTCAATGGAATTAATTTTCTTGGGCTTGTATTCTTTTTTTTTTTTTGAACGATGTATTCTTTTTCTTTCACTTGTTTAGAAATGAGTCACGTTGTCAAGGAAGTTGCGGTTACCATAATGACGAAGGTGAAGAGCTTGCCTATCGAGTCCACCGAGTGTTGCATCTATCGAGTGCCCGAGAAGTTGCGCAGAGCAAACGCAGAGGCCTACACGCCTCAAGTCATCTCCATCGGGCCGCTCCACCGTGGTAAGGAAGAGCTTCAGTCGTCGGAGGAGATCAAACTGAAGTACTTGAAAGGCTTCCTTGGTCGCAGTAAGGCCGACCTCCCAGCTTGTAGCAGAATGATCACGGAATTGGAAGACCGCATTCGGCAATTCTACCAAGAAAATCTCACCCAAGGCAGCAAGGAGCTCGTGGAAATTGTCTTAGTGGACGCGGTTTTTTTAGTTGAGCTGTTCATAAGGAACCATAACCGGAACCTTGACCCTGGGCACGGAAACCAGAACGACGAGATATTCAGCAAGCAGTGGATGAGCAACGCCGTATTCCACGACCTCCTGCTGCTGGAAAATCAAGTCCCGTTCTTTGTCCTCGAGAATCTCTATGAGCTCACCACATTGAGTGCCACTGTGAAATTCTTCAACCTTAGCGGCGAGTACTTCAAAGACGTCCTGCACGGGCATGAGCTTGCAAGCACGAGAGTTCAGGCGACGCACCTGGTGGACTACGTGCGAGCCCTGCAAGTGGCCTCAGTCCCGTGGCCCGGGACGATCGTACAGGGCAAGAAATTCAAGCTGACTCGGAGTGCAAAGGAGCTGCAAGAGGCTGGCGTCAAGTTCAGCGGGGGCGAGGGAACCTCCTCCCCGCTCGATGTCCACTTCAAGCACGGGACCCTCGTGATGCAACCCGTGGTTGTGCATGAGTGGACCGAGGTGTACTTCAGGAACATGATTGCGTACGAGCAGTGCCACCACGACAAGAAGTACATCAGCAGCTACGCCATCTTCATGGACAGCCTCATCGACACGCCCGAAGACATCAACATTCTTACCAGCTGCGGAATTGTGGACAATCAACTCGGCAGCGCGGACGACGTGGCTCGTCTCTTCAACAGCATGTACAAGGAGACCTTGAGGGACTCCATCGAGTTCCTATACACAAAACAGTGCCAGAGCCTGAATGCGTACAGCAGAAACCAGTGGAACCAGTGGAAGGCTGCCTGGTACCGGTGGAGGGTCATCCTAAAACGAGACTACTTCAGCAACCCGTGGTCCGGGATCTCTGTGGTCGCTGCCGTGGTGCTGCTCGTTCTCACCTTGGTGCAAACTGCGTGTTCCCTTTTGGATATTTACACGGGCGACGCTCGGCGACTGTTCCGTAGGCGCTGGTGGTGATATAAAAGGCATTACTGGAACCGGGGAATAGAAAGTCTCAAACTAGATTCCATACTCGTCCATGGCTGCATCATTTATGAAATAAAATTGTAAAGACCATAAAGGAAATCTTACCGAGCAAAATTTAAAAGTGTTGCTTTTCGCGAGGTACAATGTAGCAAAACTTAATAAATTATTGTATTTTTCGAAAGTTTGATTCGATTCATTAGGAGCATGGATGCTCATCTTAAATTTTCAAATGTTCAAAAGATAAAGACATTTTGTTGGTTTATCTATTAAGTCATGAAACTACTCGTCACTTTTTTTCTTTTTTTTTGGGTGACCGAGGAAGGGAAAAGTACCAAAACAGTCCTAAACCTTTTGAATTGGTACCAAGTCAGTCCTAAACTTTTCAATTGGACCAATTTAGTCCTAAACTTTTTCATATTGGTACCAATTCAGTCTATTCGGCTAATTTAAGCCGGAAATTGCTGATGTGGCCGCTGGCAGTCTTTTGTGGCACCACATGAACAAAATTTATATTTTTTTAAAGATTTTTTAAATTATTTTTTTTCTCTTTTCTTTTTTCTTTTCTCCTTAGCCCTTGGCCGGCCAGGTTGTCGATCAGCCGACCATCGCCGGCCACAGGCTGGTTGGGGCGAGGGGCCCCGCGCCCTCGCCGGCCATGAGCGAGGGTGTCAGCCCCCGCCCAGATCCAGGCGAGGGCCAAAACCTCGCCCATTGGCGGGCGAGGTGTGCGGCGGCCCTCGCTTGGATTTGGGGGAGGACCGCCGCACCCTCGTCGGCCACGGGAGAGGCGCGACGGCCCTTGCCCAAATCTAGGCAAGGGCACGACGCCCTCGCCCTCACCACAAACGAGGGCCACTGCGCCCTTGCCGCCATGAGTGAGGGCCGCCGCGCCCTCGCCAACCACGAGTGAGGGCCGCCGCACCCTCGCCGTGGGCGACGAGGGCACAGAGGCCCTCGCCGACCAACAGCGAGGGTTTCGGCCCTCACCGGATCTCGGGCGGGGGCCGACACCCTCGCTTGTGGCCGGCGAGGGCGTGGCGGCCCTCACTAGTGGTCGGCGAGGGCGTGGGGCCCCTCGCCTCGACCAGCCTGTGGCCGGCGACCTCGCCGGCCAAGGCCTAAGGAGAGAAGAAAAAGAAAAAAAAAAAAAGAGAAAAAAAGGAAAAAAATAATTTAAAAAATCTGAAAAAAATTAAAATAAGACTGCCGGTGGCCACATAAGCAATTTCCGACTTAAATTAGCCAGATGGACTAAATTGGTACCAATATAAAAAGGTTTAAGACTAAATTTGTCAAATTGAAAAGTTTAGGACTGAATTGGTACCAATACAAAAGGTTTAGGACTATTTTGGTACTTATCCTGACCAAGGAACCGCCGGAGACTCTTTTTCGCTTACGCTAGTCAAGGTCACACCGCCCTCCGATGCCTGATGGTACTGTTGGACGTCGTCACAAGCCACTTTTTAAACGTAAACCTTGGGGGAGGCTGGCCTAGAAGCCCACCACCAGGGCCCCCCGCTTAAGACGTGTTAGTAACGCAGAGATTTAAACTTGTTCCCTCGTCGATGGGGTAGTAAAGACCCAAACCAACTGCGTTGCCCACCAGTAGGTACTACTCGTCACTTTTTGATAGATCAAACTTTTAAAGAAAATGGTTGCGCCATAACTCCAAGATTGTATAAATGTAAAAGGCTTAAAATTTGATGAGATTCTGTCATTTTACTAGCATTTGTATAGAGAAGAGTATTAAGACATAAAATCTATTCTGCGTTATCCTCTAAAAGTTCTTTTGGCAAATAGAGGATTCTTAAAAGTTCTAATAATTGTTGGTTGAGTTATGAATGTTTCATTTTAAGTCCACTGGATTGCAAGTCTTTTGAAAAAGGCTCTTAGGTTATAATCTCACCGTCGGCGGTGCATGTTTAGTCCCCGGAAAGTTGCAATCTAATGAAGAACGATTTTTACTTTAATCAACAAATAAAACATTGACAAATGGATTGGATAAGAAATAAACTGAAAAGAACTCCGTACTTACAGGAAGCGCAATGAAAAAATTAGTAACCACCTTTGTAATAAAGCGAAGGGATGATGTCGCGTGATTCCTCGAGCATTCTCATTCTTGCAAAATTGAATACTTAAAGCTTTTTTTATTTGTGCAATGATGGTCCCTCCGTAAGAGGGTTGGATAGAATGCTAACGTGATAGCCAAATGGCCATTAAGTGCCTATGTGGCAACCCCATGTCGCTAGCGCGGTGCCTACATGGCTTTTTATAAATTTAGAAAATTAAGAAAATAACGTTGAGCTGAGTGAAGAATATTGAAGATAAAAATAAAGAGAAAACCGTATTCAGCTTGCCCCCATGAATAAAGAATGCTCATGGTGTTGCCAGGCACCGGCGACGGTGGCCAGACCCTCGCCGGCGTTTAGACGCTCGCTCTCGTGGCTCGTAAACACCACAAGCAGCAAACAGAAATGGAGTGCAACAATAACAATAGAGACGGAGAAAGTGTGCGCGTGAGAAAGAGAGGCTGCGCTAGGTGAGGCTGTGGCCCTAGTCGGTGTCCACTGGCCGATGGCCGCCCTCGTTGATGACTGGTAGAACAGTGATCACCCTCTCTTTGTTAAAGCAAGCTGAAAATGACTTTTCTTTATCTTAATTTTCAATTCTCTTCTATCAAAATCCTTTGACTTTATTTTTTAAATTCTTTAAGTTCGTAAAGCCATGTAAGCATCGTGTTAGCAACATGAAGCCACCACGTAAGTGCTTAACAGCCATTTAATTGTCAAATCAGCATTTTCATCCTAGCACCTAACAGGAGGTTTAATAATGGGCAAATTCGAAAAAGTTATTGAATTGTCAAAAAAAGAAAAGAAAAAAAAAAGTAATTCAAAGGTGACATTGCACAAACCCAAAAAGTTTAAGATCCCATGTCTTTATTCCTAAAACTTTTGCAATCAAAGTTCAGATGTTGCGGGGTACTGCCGGTAGCCTCTACTTGTTCCTATAATTGCTGTCGGTGGGCTCAATTTTCACTATTTAACAAATTCTAGGTGGAATAACAGTGTGGATTTCGAATTTAATTACAATAAACAAACAAATTACTTATAGATTTTGCAAAAATGATTACATCCAGAATGACAGAACTAAAGTTACCGAAAAATCTCGACGATATTATTATTTTTTGCCAAAATTAATGAATGAACAGAGTGTAAAACGAAGCTTTTTCCAGTCTATAAGGGAATTAGGAGAGAAAAATTATATTGCTTTAGTTCGAAAAAGAGAAGTAACAGGGATGGAAAAACAATAGAAGTGTGCTCTTCATAACGTTAGAAAGTAGCATAATCTAATTTTATTTATTTATTTATCATTTTTTGCTGAACGAGGTAGTTTGATTTTATGAAGTCTGGGTGTCTTCATGCTTTCGAAATAGAAAATAGAAAATCCTTTGGCAACAGCTGCATACATTTTACACGTTCATGAAAAAAGAAGAAAGTTATGAGGCGTCAATGTCTTTTCAACTTTGGAAAAATTACTTGTAAGAAACCGTTGGAACAATTATTGGGGGTCTGAGAAGATTTCTACCTTAGCTACTGGACATCACTTATTTGATTCTCACCACTGCATACAAAGCGTAGTGTCACGAGGGCTTGCATTGGGTTTGAAGAAGTAGCCAAGTATTTGCATAGGTGCCCCAAGATTATCGAAAGAATATATCCTTACACACTTTTTGCTAGTTCTAACTTTTGGAATTTTCTTTCTTTACCAAGAGATGGAGCTAATGGCAGGGCTAAGAACGAGAAGCGAGAATAATTTTTTTTTTTTTACTGTCTCAGTCAAATTTCATGTTCCATCCATGTTCTATCTGACTCAAAATCCAAGGGATTAAAGCGTCAATAGTCCTGAACTTTTTCAATTTATTCAATCTAATCTCTAATTTATTTTTCTGTCCATTTAGGTTCTTATACTATAAGCTCTTTTGTTTGGTTTAATCATTCCGTTGAAAAAAATAACAAATATGATAATTTGACCGTTGAGTTGCCGTTAAGTGTCATTGTGGCATCATGTAGCAATTAAACGCTAAAAAATAAAACTAGACAAATATTTGTTAAATCTTCATTACAAAAACATATCTGGAAAAACACAAATGAAAGACAAAATGGATAAGAAGGGATGGAAAGCTATTGCGGTAGAAGCACCACTCCCCAAGGGCGAGGAGTTTGAATGCCGCCGTTACCTCTGCCATTGCCATTGCCACTTTTTGGCGAAGACGATCCAACCTGATATGCAGCTCTCTTGGTGGAAAAGAAATGGCAGTGAAAGACAATAGCAAAGATGTCTCACAAAACGGAGCCCCAACAACATTGTCATACATCTCCTCGTTAAGTTCATCAATAAAGCAAAGCCTAAGAACTCCAAATGCCGAAGTGGGCGTGACACAGTTAACCCAATCAATTACCAAGTAAGGAATAAGAAGAAGAATACAAAGTATGTACATTATCAGGGCTAGCTGAGGGAGTCACATGCTAGTGTCATGGGCTGGCCAACCTAGCATGTATTATCTGTGCCGCCAAAGAAAACTCTTTCCCAACTTAGCCTCACTCACAACAACACAAACAATTCTAGAGAGAGAAACTTGGAGAGAGAAGCTTTGAACTTGTGTTTATATTTCTGGATTATCCAAATGAGGGGACACCCCTTATTTATATAAGAAGTCTTCTAATTGCAACTGTAGATTTACAATCCAATCTAACCATAGAGATTAATAGAAAGTCTCTAGAATATAAGTGGATATTTTCTATATTGTCCCTAGGAATACTCTAGATTATCCTTGTGTACATTTCCCATATTACCCTCGTAACATTCTAGAGTCTCTTAAAATACCTTAGATACAAGAGGAGTCTAGAACACTGGCCTATCTTGGCCTGCTTCTGCAGTTTATCGCGCTTTAGAACTTCTTAACCGTAACATTCTCCATCCAATATGGTGACGCCTTTGTCGCATCATTGACATGTAAGGCATCATTTCTTGAATTGCCATAGTGCTTCTATAGGTTCCCAATTGGTCTCACTCTCAAGCAAACCCTTCCACTGGATAAAATATTCTAGCTTTACGCTATTGGCCATGATGAAGTTGACATCGTGGTCATAAGTGGTTTTCTCCCTGAGAGGTGTACGCCACGATTCTCCCTGGTTTGGGACCTTTGGGTCTACATGGAACGACTTTAACATTTTCACATGGAACACCAGATGTAACTTAAACTTCGGTGGAAGCTCCAGCTTGTATGTCACCTTCTCCACTCTTTTCAAGACTAAAAACAGGCCCTCATAACGGTGATTCAACCCATTTTGCCCATCTCAATGTTGAAGAATCAGGTGTAATTTGGCCAATGCAAGGTCCTCGAATTGGTAACTATATGCTAGTGTTTGTTTTTTTGGCCCACTTCTTCATGCGGTTCGTGGCCTTATTTAGACAATACTATGTCAAGTCAGCTTAATCGAGGTCGATGGGTTGCTCCTTCGATAGCTTGTTGCAACCATGCTTGGTGCGAGCAGTTGTTGCCTTGTCAAGATCTCGAAGGGACTTTGGTTCATGGACTCGCTCCATTGCTAGTTCTAGGAGAAGTGGGCTACATTGATCGTTTTTGTGCAATCCCTTTAAGTTGTGCTCACATAATGTTGAAGGTACAACTACGAGCGTGCAAACTTGTGGAGAAGTTGAAATTAGACCCCAATAGCTTGAAGAGCTTTGTTCAAACCCATCTCGTGAATCGTGATTGCTCACAATCGTTTGTGGTACACCCCAATATTCGACTATGTGCTTCAATAGTCTTCCTACCTCCTTGTCTATTGTAATTCTTCATGCCTAGCACAAACATTACATACTTGGAGAATCAATCCACCATAATCATGAGAGTTCAACACCCTTCGAACCTAGGCAGATTTACAATATAGTCCATGGAAACATTCTCCCATGGACATTCGGGGATAGGAAGCGATTTGAGATGTTGAGGCTAACAATGTAATCTATAAGGAAGTTGAATAGGTTGATTGAAAATATTGAAAAATTTCGTGGACCATAAAAGTGCAATCAGCAAATCAAATGATGTAAGACCTTTAATCAGCGTGTGTGATGATGTTTATAAGTTCAAGGAGATGATGAACAATAAATATGAATCACACAATGATTTATAGTGGTTTGGCTTTATTTTTAATCTTACGTCCACTCTCCACATAACAAACTTAACACATGTTGTTCCTTTCACACGATAGATCACATTATCATAACACAACGACAAAGCTTATGCTTGTATACTTGAGTATTTTGCTATTACAATGCTGAATCTTTACGAAGAGATTACGTAATGAGAAACATTAAAGATATCTAGCTTAAAGTGCAATTGTAGTATTTATTGTGTCTAACCTCTTGGAAGCTTCGCTAATCCTTATTTATGAAGTCTTCAATCTATTTGTTGGAGCCCTTCAAGGACGTCCAACTAGCCATTTGAGAGTAGGCGAAGACCTTTGTCAGAATCAATATTGTCCGTATAGTCATTTCTTCTGACATGAGCATATTTCCAAAATGGAATTTATTGTAGCTGTCGCTTCACTAAGGCAAAGCCCATCGGTTGCTTTTCTAATTTCTTCCTCGGTTTTTCAGTTACGGAACCTCATCTTGTAACAGCTATTTTTTGTACCGTCAATGGTCATCTTCAGACACAAAGGTCACCAACATTTGTGCCTACTTATCATGAGCATGATCTGAGGCACACCATTAGCACAGGCAAATTATAAGTGAATTGGTTAACAATCTTCAGTGACGACATCGAAGAAATGACTCGCAATGATGGAACCAATGATTTTTTCCACCTTTATTAGTAGATAATGACCTCCAATATCACTAGCTTGAATTTTGGTCCTTCCAAGTCACCATGCGATACCACTCGCATTGGCATCTTGTTCACATATTGGTCAAGGCCTAGCTTTTCATCTTTGACCATATAAGGAATCGTTGATATTTGCAAGAACTAATTCACTATTTGCACTTACCAAAGTAGATATTAGTACCAAAGGCAGTTTTAGAATCCTAATAATTTCATAAGAATGTTTTCCCAACATGAGAAGCCTTCCCGGCCATTGTAGTTCCGCTAATCTTGTTGGCACACAAGATACGTCTTTCCATAGGCTTCAACATTGTTGCATAGGTGAGGCCAGAAAATAAAGATCCTTCACAAGTGCCGGAGTGGGCTGGACTCTTGGATGTCCCGCCAGCTAGCAACAAAGATCATCGTGAGCTTTTTGCTCCATATATTCGGATAAAATTGTCGATGAAATTCCTCGGACGAATCTCGCCCACATTTTAATGGGTTCACCATTCCTTTCATCTCACCTACTTCCCCACCACAACAAGGCTCCATCGCTTAAGTATATGGATGTTGTGCTTACTTTGAAGCATGTCATCGACAGTCCCCATTGCTCGAAAGTACCACTCTATGTACCCTAAGAAGTTGTCTTCTTCTTTGGCCATCGTGTCCCTTTAATTTCCTTTGGCTTGGGATGTCTAGATGTTGGCTTGGTGTACAATGATCACTCCACTCACATGTACCACCTTTATCTTAGTGAGTTTTGCCTCGAGCTCATCTCTACGAGCATGGCCTCCACCAAGGCTTCTAAGGCACCATTCCGCTGTCGGAGTTCATTGAGAGTGCTGTTCAAGGTGCCCTGCATCTCCTCGTGAAGCTCCTCCATCCCGGACTCGAGCCCCTTGGTGCTTTCGCGCGTGTCCTTGACTGGGTCTTGGATGTCCCCCCATGGCAAACTCCACCTTTGCCACGAGGGTCTCCAGTGCTGAGACCACTTCCCTTGAACTCTTGTGGCCATTCTTCGCCTTGGCGCCTTGTTGGTCCTCGGCCTTTCCACCTGTCATTACCGCCTCGTTCATCCTCATTGACGGACGTCATGTTGGAACGAGATGCCATTGCGTCTTGACTCGACTTGGCTTTGATACCAATCCTTATAGGCCAGCTACTCTAACGTTCTTTTATCCGTGTGGCCTTAGAGAAACTATTTCGCAAGTTGGCCTTACTCACAACAATACAATCAATTCTAGAAAGAGAAGCTGTAATCTTGTATTTATATTTCTTGGTAATCCAAATGAGGGTGAGGGGAGTCATATTTGTACAAGAACCCCTATGATTGCAATTGTAGATCTAAAATCCAATATAACAGAGGAGATTGATATAAAATACAAGTGCATATTTCCTATATTGTCCTAATACTATAGAATAGCATGTGTACATTTCCTTAGTTATCCTTGGAACATTCTAAAGTCTCATAGAAAACCCTAGATGCAAGAAAATTCTTGAACACTGGGCCGATTCATGGGCTATTTTGACGTACTTCCTCGGTTTGTTAGGCTTGAAAACCTTTGGACCGTAATACTAAGATCCTTGTTGCAGCCCCCAGCAGTAGAACCACTCCTCGTACCCAAATCACTGACACCATGGACGACAGCTCTATTTCACTATTCATTCAGAAACTTCCCAATGTCCCCAAAACGCACATGGGTTGTATGCCAAGTTGCAAAAATCCTCCAAAAAGTTGCGGGTAGAATACCCTGGCTTACGATCTACAGACTGAATCTCAGTAAGGCCAACTAATCAACTTCTGGCATGACTACACGGGGAGCACATAAATCGGACTGTGACTCCGGCTCTGGAACTGGCGGGTTCTAAACAAAACTCGCCACTCCAACTCCAGGGGCTGCGTCCCACGCCCTAGACCTGAAAGAGGGCGGCCTTCATTCATTTCTGTGGTAAGTGCAAATGACATGGCATGACATGGATATCCACGTACCGGTGTGGCGTTGACATGGTTCCACGTCAGCATTTCTATTCATATATTTGATGGAAGGACTAATTTATGTTGCGACCCTCTTGAAGATGAACCACCTTGGGGTTGGCTAATGGATTACTAATCTCACACCTAGTTTAGGTTCTCTCAAGCCCATATCAATTCATAACTTAAGGTTCAAGTTATCTTATGTGCAAAATTATTTCAATTAGGTGTCGCCACTAATCTATTTTTTGATGAATTGATTAGAAACCTAGATAATGTATTGCGAGAATTACTTTACTCCTATGAATTAGAGAATATTGATTTGGGGATTTGATTACGCTAGATTAATCTAATGCCTTTTCAACACCTTTTCTCTTTTATTTAAAAAAAAACGTTTTGTAGACAATTTGAATTGATTTTAACTTAGCCACTGGCATGTGAGGTGATTATACGGATACACAACTATTAATGTAACACTCAAGAAAATAAAGCAATAAATAAATTGCTAGAAAGAAAAGAAATTAAACACACTAAAACAATCAATTATTTTTGGGGTTTTTTTTTTATCATCTATATGTCGTGCAATTTTAAATTAAATGAACCTAACATACAAATATATGACATGCATATTAAAAATATGTTAAAATTATATAATAAAATTTTAAAAATATATAATAAAATAATTAAAAATAAGAAAAAATAGAAAAAAAGGAAAAAAAAAAAAAAGGAAAAAAACTGTCAAAAATAATTTAAAAATAGAAAAAAATATTTTAAAAATATACAGATAAGCTACTAATACATTTTTACCCAAAGCGAGCTCGCCACCAACCGTAGCGGCACCATCCGCTAAAATTTGTCCTTTTTTAATGCATTTATCCCGCGGAACCTGGGGTTTTTGATGCATACAAGTATTTTTGTTTTTAAATGTCCACATCAGCACTGGCCATGCCACGTAGGATGACTGGTGTCCACGTCAGTGATTTCCGATCCAAATTGGCCGAATTGATTGAATTAGTACCAATGCGAAAAAGATTTAGGACAAATTGGTTTAATCGAAAGGTTTATGACTGAATTGGTACCAATGCAACGGGTTGAGAACTTTTTTGGTAGTTTTCCAAGGTTTCCTCATGACAATCAAAATCAAATCATTTTATTCTGTTACTATTGACCTTTGTGCCATTTTTAGAACATATTGAATGCATGCGAGCCAGGCCATGTTTTTTTTTTCTACTGGGAGAAAACATCATTTTCATGTTGTTTTTTGGCTGTGTTTTTCTTTTTGACGGGTCTCGAGTCTTCTTTAATGGAAAAAAAGAACATGTGCTTAATTCATTCTCGTCATTAGGCACCAAATCACCGTGATAAAAACGAGAATGTTGATAGAATCATGCCCTGATGTACCCTTTCACTCTTTCTAGTTTTATAGGCTTGTAATCTTTTTATTTCACTTGTTTAGAAATGAGTCAGACTGTCAAGGAAGTTGTGGTTACCATGAAGACGAAGATGGTTAACTTGCCTCCCGTGTCCACCGAGTGTTGCTCTATCAAGTGCCTGAGAAGTTGCGCAGAGCAAACGCAGAGGCCTACGCACCTCAAGTCATCTCCATCGGGCTGTTCTGCCATGGTGATAAAGAGCTTCAGTTGATATAGGAGATCAAACTGAGGTACTTGACAGGCTTCCTCCACCACGGCAAGGCCGATCTCCTAGGTTGTACCAGAATGATCAGGGAATCGGAAGATCGCATTCGACAATGCTACCAAGAAAAGCTCTCCCAATGCAGCTATGACCTCTTAGAAATTATCTTAGTGGATGCAGTTTCTTTAGTTGAGCTGTTCATGAGTAACCATTACTGGATACATGAACCCGAGCACCAAGACCAAAACGACGAGATATCCCAGAAGCGGATGAGCAACGCTTATTCCACAACGTCCTGCTGCTAGGAAATCAAGTCCCGTATTTTGTCCTTGAGATGTTGGAAATTTCCAATAATATGAATTTACATTAATTAATTAATTTTTTATTTTAAATAATCGGGTTAATGGATATTCTAATATTTGTTAAACCTTAGAGTGATCTTATTGAATTTGGTATTAGCATATATTAATAACAGGCTTAGTTGAACAGTAAAGTGTAGGCAATTGTGTTTAACTGAAACCCGTAATAGGAAATGCCAAGTTAATACGCTATTGATTAGGGTTTGCTAAATCCCATTTTTAGCCTATAAAATAGTAGGTTATATCTATCAGTTGCTTAATCCCATTGAAAACTGCTATACGGAATTAGGTCGTAGAGAGGGATATTTGGCATACTAATAGATCTCTGATATCATAGTGATATTATTTTTTTTCAAGTGAAGTAATGGCTCAAACAGGTAAGTTTTAATTCTATTGTGCTTATCGATATTGATGTTTTACAGTCATATATGGATCCAATTGTTATTGATTAATTAATTATTAATGTGAATAAATTTTCTACATGAGACACATCGAGTACCACTGTCACATTCTTCAAGCTTAGTTACGAGTACTTCAAAGACGTCCTTTACGGAGTTCAGGTGAAGCACCTGGTGGACTACGTACGAGCCCTGCAACTGCCAGCGTTCCCGCATTGCGCGACGTCCAAACGGGGCAAGAAATTCGAGCTGACTCAGAGTACAAAGGAGCTGCAAGAGGCTGGTGTCAAGTTCAGACAGGGCGGAGGGAACCTCGTCCATGCTCGATGTCGACTTCAAGGATGGGACCCTCGTGATGCCGCACGTGGTTGTGTACTTCGCCCATCCACTCTTGAATTCGCTAATTCTCTTTTTTTTTTCCCCGAAAATTTAAAATTTTCTTTTAATTAATTTTTTTAAAAAGAAGTTATTTATGTTCTGGAAGACGGCGGACCCGGGCCGGGCCGGGCCCCTCGGGCTCGTCCGATGGCCCGTACACTGGTCTCATTGACCCGGGCCGAGACACGCTTGGGCATTTAACTCAAACCCATTTTCAAAGCAATTCAAGCCCAATTTAAAAGCAAATTAAGCCCAACTTATCAATAACCCAATGCTTCTAACAAAGCAGATCAAAGCCCAAAAAACATCAATCCAATTAAAACTAGAATTAAGCCTAAACTTCGAAGTCGGTCTACCATCATTGGAGAATCCGACTCACAGCTAGTGACTGGCGCTGATTCACCATCTCCACCCAAGTCATACTATCATAAACTTTGAAGAAACTGACGCCTATGGATAAGGAAGTGAGAGATGAAGCAACGAATCATCTCGATTCGTCACCAACAAACAGCTCTCAGTCATTTTTCTCATTGCCCCCCACCGTCAATTGCGACACGAGATGCAAAAAAAGAGAAAGAACAATCGGATGCGTAGTTTTAGTCTTAATGATCATGACCACACTCGAAATCAGGGCGAATGACCAATGAGGCAATCAGCAAGGTATAAACTATATCGTCACGCATTGAGTTTGAACGCTTTGAGGAGCTATTATATGAAAATGCCATAGTCGCATTTCGTCGAACAGGTTATAGTCAACAAGTTAAGGAGTAGGCTTCAAATACCCAAATCTCAAACACCATGGACAATAGCTCTGTTTTGCCATTCATTCAGAAGATCTCCAAAGTCCCCAAAACGCGCATGTGCTGCAAGCCAAGTCGCAAAAATCCCTCAAAAAGTTGCGCGCAGAATACAATCTATAGACTGAATCTCAGTAAATTATTCTCCAAACCTGCAGTGGAGAATATAATGAATGAAAACATCTGATCAACGTCCACCAGGACTACACAGTGAGCACGTAAATCAGATTGTAACTTGGCCCTAGAACTTGCGAGTTCTAAACAAAACTTGCTATTCCAACTACGAGGGCCACGTCACAATTGACACATGGATATCCATGTGTCAAAGTGGCATTGACACGGTTCCACGTCAGCATTTCCGTTCATTTATTTGATGGGAGGACTAACTTAAGAGAAGTTATAGTTCAAGGATTTAGTTGGACAAAAAAAAAACAGGAGTTCAAAAATCAAATTGAACAAATTGAAAAAATATATAATTCAAGCCTTAAACCATTTATTACCAAAGAAACTTGTGATAATGTTCTTTTTCTTTTTTATAAATAAGAGTATTTATTTATACGAAATAAGCACAGGGGAGCTAATCCCTCAGATAAGCCTTATTAAATCAGGGATATGGGTATATGTAACCATGGAGAAAGTCCTAGAACAAACATTATGCCAAGAAGAATTTTGCTTTTGCTGTTGCGTCATTGAGAATAACTTGAATTCTTCACACTTGCAGTATAATTGTGACCAAAGTATTATCACTTTTTCTGCATCAAAAACTTCTCTAACAGTCCAGACAAAGTTAGACCAAGATATCTTTTCGGTTCAATGGCAAAGAAACCAAATAACTCTATTCTGTGTGCTTTTCCCCTTCTCCTTTTTCTTTGGAGTCAATAGTAATGGGCAGACCTTCTTTTGTGCGCATAAGATAATATTGCTTCATGGAAGGTTAAAGAATATCATATCTTTCTTTGGTCCCCCCATAACTACCGTTTTCATGGTTTGCATGGTTTCTCACAGTATAGTCTAGGAAGCAAACGGGACTTCTCCATGACAACAAGAAGGAAGAACACATTGATCTTGAATCTGAGGTAAGCCTTCTTTGTTTTTCTCGCAACATCTTTCAACTCAGTGCTTCTTGTGCAGACATAAGGGTGTGTTTGGTAACTACTTTCTCAAAGCCCTTTGGGTTCTAAAGGTCCTTAGGCATATGTAAGTATGATTTGGCAATTTTTGTGGAGAGTTTCGGCAAGATGCAATTGCATTTCACAAGGCCTCTAAATGCCTTTAAATCAAGGGAAGTTCAAAGGTTCTTTGGGCTTTGAGCACTTTTGGAATGCTAATTTTTTTCCTTCCAACTTTATCCTCACTAAATTTTCATAATTATGAAAATGCCCTCAAATGCCCTTGGCTTACGCATTGTTGCTAACAAAGAACTTAGCCATTAATGAGCTATCAGGAAGCCTCAACCTCACCTGAGGTTGTGCGACCTAGGCGATGGTTAAGGTCACGCGACCTCAGGTAGACTTGCCTAGCTGGCAACCTAAATTCTACCGACAAAGGTCAGAGACTTCTTTTTAAAAAAAAAAAAAAATTAACAAAAGTACTTTATAAAGTGTAGTTTTTTCCAAATGGCATTTCAGTCAAAATTGCTTACAATGTGTTTTTAAATTACACTATACTAAATACTATTTATATTTTGGAAAAAAAACCTTTTAATCTAAAGTCCTTTGTATATTCCCAAAAGTTTTCCTTAAAAGCATTGCCAAATGTCCCCATAGAGAATTATGTTTAGTGATGGGAAAATTGTTCAAAAAGTCCTAAACATATTTTATGGTAGCCAAATTCATTATAAACTTTAAATTATGCCAATTTAATCATAAACCTATCAACTGTGCTAATTTAGTCCTCCATCTTATGATGATTTACTAATTTAGTCTTAAATTTTTTAATGATTTGTCATAAAAAGATCTAATCATTTTTGGTAGAGTTATGAATGTTCCAGTTTAGTCCGTTGAATTGCAAAGTCTTTTGAAAACTGCTCTTATTTGGTTATAATCTCACGGTCGTCGCTGCATGTTTAAGGGGTGTTTGTTTGTGTTCTTTTTTTTTTTTTTTTTGTTTATGAAGAAAAATTCTGTTTTTTTGTTCCCGGGAACAAAAAAAAAAAGAAACGCATTTGTTTGCGTTTTTGTTCCAAATCTATTTTTTTTTTCTCGAGAACAAGAAAATAACAGAAACAAGAAACAAGAAAAACTTGTTTCTTGTTTCTAGAACAATTCCAAGAAACATTTCTCTCCTATTTTGCTCTTTTCTTTCTTTTTTTCTTCTTTTCTTCTTCTTTTTTCTTTGGCTGGTTGCCGGCCTCGGCCATGGCCGGTGACCAGCCGTCGAGGGCTGGTGACGCCGTCGAGGGCTGGCGACCTTGCCGGAGCGTCGCCGGCTCCTGGTGAGGCTCAGCCTCGCCTTGGCTAGGCGAGCTCGGGCTCGCCTAGATCCGGCGAGGCCGAGCTCGACCTCGCCGGATCCGGGCGAGCCCGATCTCACCTAGCCAAGGCGAGGCCAAGCCCCATGCCGGTCGGCGACGCTCGGCCTCGCCTTAGGCCGAGCGAGCTTGAGCTCGCCCGGATCTGCGCCGCCGAGCTCGCCCGGCCCACCTGGCGAGGCACCGCTAGGCGACGCCGACCTCGCCGGTGGCTAGGCGAGCTCGGCCTTGCCGGATCTAGGCGAGCCCGAGCTCGCTCGGCCAAGGCGAGGCCGAGCCTCGCCGTGGCCGGGCGAGGCCGTCGGCCCTCGTCGGCCGGTCGCCGGCCTCGGCTGGCCGGCGACCGGCCACTAGGAAGAAAAAAAGAAAAAAGAAAAAGAAAGAAAAAAATGAAAAATAAAATAAAAATATTAAAAAATTAAAAGAAACAAAAAAAGAACACAAATTTACTAAGCATGTTTCTGTTCTTTTTTTATTCCAGGAACAAGTTTATCGAACGTGTTCTTTTGTTCAAAAATCGTTCCCCGGAACAAAAATAATTTTTTTTATTTCTGTTCCCTGAAACAAAAAAAGAACAGAAACACAAACAAACGTACCCTTAGTCACCAGAAAGTTGCACACTAATTAAGAATGATTTTGACTCCAAACAAGAAATAAAAAAAATTGACAAAATTCGTTTGGATGAGAAATCAACCGGAAAACAGAAGAACGCCGAACTTACTTATAGAAGTGCAAAGAAAAAAGTAGTGACTTCCTTTGCAGTAAAGCTTAGGGATGATTTCACGTGAGTGCCACATTGGCGTATAGCTGCCATGTAAGCGCTTAACAGCTATTTAACTGTCACATCAATATTTTTGTCTAAGACAGAAAAACTAATAATTTGCAAATTTGAAAAAAAAATTAAGGATTAAATTGCAAACATTCTTGAACGACGACGTTGTGCAATTCCACAAAATTGAAAGCCCCATGCCTTTATTCCTAAAACATATTGCAATCAAAGTTGAGACGTTGCTGGGTACTGACGGTGGCCTCTTTTTGTTCATATAATTGCTGCCGGTGGGTTCAATTTTCTTTTTTTCAACAAAATCCAGGTGGTATAATAGTGTGGATTTCACTCTTGGCTGTCAACTATAAATTTATTTATAATTAACAAACTAGTTACTTCATATATTTTGCAAATTTTGCAAAAATATTTACACCCAGAAAAATTCCCCAGTGCCATAACTAGAGTTACCGGAAGATCTTGACGATGTTATTTATTTTTTATTTTTTATTTTGCCAATATTGATGAATGAACAGGGTGTAAAATGAAGCTTTTTTCTAGTGTATAGGAAGTCAGGAGAGAAAAATACTGCTTTTGTTTGAAAAGAGAGAAGTAGAGGGAATTAGAAAGACAACAGATGTGCTATTCAGTATCCATAATGTTAAGGGGTAGTTCAATCTTTATTTATTTATTTATCTATCTTTTTTCGTTGAATGAGTTTGCTCTTATGAAGTCTGTCTCTTCATGCCTTTGAAATAGAAATATAGAAAAATCTTTGGCAACAACTAGATACATTTGACACGTTCAAGAAAAAAAAAAGTTATGAGATGTAAATGTCTTTTCAACTTTGGAAAAATTAAAAAGTTATGAGATGTAAATGTCTTTTCAACTTTGGAAAATTTTACTTTTACGAACCCGTCGTAACAATTAATTGAAGTATCAAAAGATTCCAAACTTAGTTATCAGAGATCACTTATTTAATTCTCGCCATGTGTACAAAGGTTTCGAATTTGGCCCTAAAATCATTGACATGACGATATTGTCAGTGCTAGCCATCCTACAGGGCACGGCTAATACTAACATGGACAATTGTTTAAAATTTTTCTAATTTTCTATTTTTTATTATTATTTTATTTTTTTGTCTTTTCTTTTTTCCCTCCTTATCCTAGGCCCTACTCACTTAGGCAAGGTGTGGGCCCTTGCATAGGCCAAAAGTGGGTGTCACAACCCTCGTCATCCTCGCTTGTAGTTGGTGAGGGTGCGGAGGCTCTCACCCATGGCCGGTGAGGGCCAAGACCAAGGTCAACAAAAAAAGGAAAGAAAAGAAGAAATAAAGAGAAAAGAAATAAAAATCAATTTTTTTAAAAAAAATTAGAATTATCCATATCAATATCAGTCATGCTATGTAGGATAGTCAGTGCTAATTAAACTGCCATGTTAGTAATTTTGGGCCCAAATTGCCATATTGTTAAAATATTTAGAACTATATTGGCATATCGGTTAAAAGTCTTAGCACTAAATCGGCACAATTAAAAGATTTAGAACTAAATTAGCAAATTATCAAAATGTTTATGACTAAATTGGCCAAAATAAAAAATTTATGATTAAATTGGCACAAGTACAATAGGTTTATAATTTTTTTGATAATTTTTCTCTTGCATTGTGTTTGAAAAAGTAAGCCAAGTCTTTATAACGATTCCCCAATATTATCGAAATAAATTCGTACAAATTTTTTTCTAGTTCTAACTTTTGGATTTTTTTTTTATTTACCAAGAGATGTAGCTAATAGCAAGGTTTAGAATGAGGAGAAAAACAAGTTTTTTTTTTTGTTTTTTTATTCTTCTTGGTCAAACTACATGTTTCATCCATGTTCTCACTTAAATTCCTATGGGACAAAAGGGTCGGTAGGAAAAGTATAAAAAAAAAATCTTAAGTCTATTATAGGGTGTTAATTTAATCACAAACTTTCATTTATGCCAATTTAGTCCTAAATATTTTTACAACTTGTCAATTGAGTAATTTTGGCCAATTTAGAAATTACTAATATGGATACCAACCGTCCTACGTGGCACGGAAGACGTTAATGTAAACAATTTTTACAATTTTTTAAATCAAAACTTTAATTAAATGTTATTATTATTTTTTCTTTTTCCCTTTGATTTTGGCCGATGACATCAACAAAGGCCCTAGGCAAGGCGACCTTCACCCAGATCTAGTGAGGGCTTAGGTGAGGGTTGCGACCCTCACTAGCTGTTGATGAGGGTTTGTTGGTCCTTGCTGACCAAAATGAAAGAAAAAAATTTAATAAAAGAGAAAAAATATAAAAAATTAATATATTATTAAAATATATAAATGTCAACGTCGACTATGTCATGTGGGATGGCCATGGTCGGTGTCCACACTAACGATTTTCTGCCAAAATTGATCAAATGGACTCAATAGACAAAATATGAAAAAAAAAATTAGGATAGAATTAACTCACTTGAAAGGTTTGAGATTGAATTGGTATCAATACAATAGATTTATGACTTGTTAGGTACTTTTGCCAAGCGTCAATTGTCCTTGAACTTTTTAATTTGCTCAATCTAATCTTTGAATTTTTTTTGTCCATCTAGGTTCTTGAACTATATACTTTTCTTTTCGATTTAATCATTCCATTAAAAAATGGTAATTTTGACTGGAAGGAAAGAGACAAGATGTCTTTGAACAGTCTAGTTTACCTAAAGTGGTAGAGTTCCATGCCACAATGAAAAGATTGGTGGAATATGAAAATATATTGTCAAAGCACCCAAACACCTTCAAGGCCTCGCCCCCACGCGAGGCCTTCCCCAGTTGTTCCTCTTAGGCTAGCAGTCAGCCACAAAACTCGTCCAATCACGTTCTCATTCACCCATTTGCGCCTCACCCTCTCCTCATTACCTTTTCCCATAGGGGTGCACAACCGAATTGGATTTACCTAAGAATCGGACCAAACCACTAGCAAAACAGGTCTAGGAATGGGTTCCTATTTGAACTGGTCTGGCAATCGGTTCAATTTTTTGGGAATCAGTTGAAACTAGTTCGGGAACCAGTTCCAAGTAAAAGCCCTCCTAGAAACTAGACTAATTGGACTGGTTTGGAACCGATTTTTACTAATGTTAAAAAAAGAAACCCTAGTTGCCTCCCTCTCTCTCTTTCGCACGATCTGCCTCCTTCTTAGTCGCCTCTCTCTCTTAGTTTCTCTCTATACGCCCAACCACCATCATTGTCACCATCGTAGGCATTGTAGCCTGCACGAACGCAACCTAACTCGTTGTGGCCTCTTGTCTCGTTGTCACGAGATTTGCCATTATTGCCCACACAAAGCAAACTTAAGCAAGGTGAGTTTGAAATTGATTTTCTTTTTTTTTTGTAGGGTTTTCGATTTTTTGGGGATGGGGTTTTTAATGTCTCTTTGATTTTGACGCTGGCATTGGGCTTCCAAGTATAGGCGTTCTGGTGATTGGTGGGCCACGCCAATTGCTCATCTCTTCTTTGTCTTCAACTTCTCTTTTATCTTCTCAATTCAAAGAAATGGAATGGGAGTAGGCATTATGGTGCTTGGGCTTCCACGTGTAGGCGTCTTGGGTTTATGATAATTAGGCTTGTAGGTCATTAGTTCTTTGTCCAGTCAAAAAGTTCATGTACTTACTAATTGATTACATGTGCTTAATGTTTCAATACAAATTAGGAGGATTACATTGTTGTTTTCTCACGCATTTATGTAAAATTTGAAGTTGTATAGGATATTGTGTGGTTGCAAAATAGGTTCCAGTGCAAACAAGGTAGACCTTGATACTGGACCGAAAAATTAGGATAAGTTCCAAAATAGGTTACAGTACAAACATGATAGGGTACAGGGTTCAAAAAAAAGGAAACCGGTTATAACATGATAGCATATAAAGTTCAAATCTGAAATCTACTCACCCTAGAACTGATCACCTCTGCTTTACCATGCGCCCTCTCTCTCGTCCAACTCTTGTTATTGTCTTCACCGTCTCTTAAGGAACCTCTTACAGTGAGATCTATTACGGTATCCGCTCAATCATAGAGACGAGTCCATTGTTGATGATTACTTCAGTGTTAAGATATCCGATCCTTATCGTTAGTAATTAATGAATTTGCTGATTGAAATCGAGTCACTAGAGGTTTTTTTGTCCCCATAGTTTTTGGTTTGGTAATTTTGAATTTGACTAGTTGATTCCGAGATGTGATGAGCTGAAGGCAAGTACTGAAATTTGACGGTTCATAGGCTCAAGATGTCTGATCCTCATCGCTGATGATTGATGGATCTTGACTCGAATCTCGTTGCTTTGAGCTTGTTATGTGGAGTCCAGTATTTTTATTTGACTTGTTGATAATGAGATATGCTAATGGTAGAAACTGTTTGATAGACTTTGAGATATACCATAATTGTTGATGAATTCTATTAGTTGTCGAGGCTTTGAGATATGAAATGCTTATTGCTGCCGATTGATGGTCCACCAATTGAATCTCATATGTTTTATTTGTGGATTCAAATTTTGAAATAAAGCAGAGCAGTGTTACTGCTTGTTGAATGTTCAGTATAACCTTGGTGGCTTGTTGATCCTCGACCTTTCTACCTTGTTCATCGATGACCTTACTGCCTTGTTGATCATGTTGGAACGACCGCGTTGTTACGGGCTCTAATTCCACTTGTTATGGGCTATTATAATTTTTCATTATCCGTACAGCCTTAGGAAGCTCCTTCCGAAGTCAACCTTACTCAAAACAACATAAGCAATTCTAGAGAGAAGATCTCAATTTGTGTTTACATCTCTTGGTAATCCAAATGAGGGGAAGGGGAGCCCTATTTATATAAATACCCCTATAACTACAATTGCCGATCTACAATACAATTTCATGGTGATGATTGATGAAAAGTCTCTAAAATACGAGTGCATATTTCCTATATTGTCCCCAAGATTACCCTAGAATACCATGTGTACATTTCCCTTATTACCCTCAGAACATTCTAGAGTCTACCTAAAAACTCTAGATACAAAAAGATTCTAGAACACTGGGTGATTTATAGGTTATCACGACCTACTTGCTAGGCTTATTGGGCTTGAAAACCTTCGGACCCTAACACTAGGATCCTTGTTACCATCCTCAGCAGCAGAACCGCTCCTCAAACCCAAAGTCCCCAAAATGCACTTGTGTATGCCAAGTCGCTAAAGTCCCCCAAAATGTTGCATGGATAATACCTTGGTGTATGATCTATAAACTGAATCACGGCGAAAGCCAACTGATAAATGTCCGCCATAACTAGACCGGCGAGCATGTAAATCAGACTGACTCGCACCCTAGAACTTGCAAGTTCTAAACAAAACTCGCCACTCCAACTACAAGGGCTGCGTCCCCTGCCACAGACTTGCAAGAGGGCAGCCTTCGCTCAATTCTGTCGTGAGTGCAAATGACATGGATATCTGTGTATCGAAGTGGTGTCGACGCAGTTCCATGTCAGCATTTCCGTTCATGTATTTCATGGAAGGACTAACTTAAACAAAGGAATTTACAGTTCAAGGATTTAGCTGGACCAAAAAAAAAGAGTTTAAGAATTAGAATGAACAAATTAATGAAGTATATAATTCTAGCCTTAAATCATCTATTACCAAATAAACTTGTCATAATGTTCTTTTTCATAAATAAGTTAGAGCATTTATTGGTACGAAATAAGCCCAGGGGAGCTAATCCCCATCATAAGCCCTAAATTAGTGATATGGGTAAATGTAACCATAGGAAAAATCTTAGAGGAAAAGTCTTAGAAGAAACATTAGGCCAAGAAGAATTTTGCTTTTGCTGTTGCCTCATTGGGAATAACTAGAATGCTTCGTAGTTAAGTGTAATTGTGACCAAAGTAGACATTCGCTTTTTCTGCGTAACAAACTTCCCTGACACTGCAGAAAAAAGTTGGACCAAGAGGAGATCTTTTCGGCTTAGTGGCAAAGAAACCAAATGACTCTTTTCTGTGTTTTTTCCCCTTCTCCTTTTTCATTAGGGTTGATAGTAATGGTCAGACCACTTTTGTGTGCGTAATATTATAATGCTTCATAAAAGGTTAAAGAATATCAGATCTTTCTTTTGTCCCTCAATAGCGACTGTTTGCATGGTTTCTCACTATATATCCTGGGAAGCAAACGGGATTTCTCCCGTGACGGCAAGAAGGAAGAACGCATTCTTGATCTCGATTCTCAGGTAAGCCTTCTTTGTTTTTCTCTCAATATCTTTCAACTAGGTGCTTCTTTTGCAGACATAGAGCATTACGATTAGCGACCACACGCTGCACTTAGTTTCGAATCAAGTAGTGCAAAAACTATGTATGCTTTCGACGTTATTGATTGCCCATAGAATAGCCGAGAAACAGAAGGTTAGATTATGCGTGTTCTAGTAGAATTTATAGGAGCTATGATCTTGTATTATTTGCGACCACGTGATATTAACGGCAAATTGACTTTGTTGCACGTTGTCGGGAGGTCAAGGGAGCTGACGGTCTTTTATTATTCGTTTCTCAAGCTTTGCAGTTTCTTTAGATATTTCTTCCACTAGTTGAGGCGCAGGGCCTCCTCAAACTGAACGACTTTTCCGATTCGCCCAATGGCAAAAACACGCCAAAGTGCCCCAGGTAAAATCTTTCGAGAGCAGGGGTTTCTTCATGACAATAAAAATCCGATCACGTTATTCTGTCAATATAGACCTCTATGCTGTTTCTAGAACAGATTGAATGCATCGCGAGCCACGACATGTTTTCTGTTCCACTAGGAAAACATCATTTTCATGTTATTTTTGGCTTTGTTTTTCTTTTTGACGTCACTCAAGTCCCCTTAATTGGAAAAAAAGAATAAAAAGTATGGAGGCTTAATTCATTCTCTATCATTAGGCACCAAATCACCGGGACATGTCAAAGAAATTATGCCCAGATGCACCCTTTCACTCTTTTTAGTTTTATGGGCTTGTAATCTTTTCCTTTTACTTGTTTAGAAATGCGTCCGACTGACGAGGAAGTTGTGATTACCATAAAGACGAAGATGCACAACTTGCCTGCCGTGTCCACCGAGTGTTGCATCTATCGAGTGCCTGAGAAGTTGCGTAGAGCAAACGCAGAGGCCTACACACCTCAAGTCATCTCCATCGGGACGTTCCACCGTGACAAGACAGCGATTCAGTTGATGGTGATCAAAGTGAGGTACTTGACAGGCTTCCTCTGCCGCTGCAAGGCCGACCTCCCAGCTTGTACCAGAATGATCAGCGAATCGGAAGACCACATTCGACAATGCTACCATGAAAAGCTTACCCAAAGCAGCTGTGAGCTCGTAGAAATTATCTTAGTGGACGCAGTTTTTTCAGTTGAGCTGTTCATAAGGAACCGTAACTGGAACCGTGACCCCAAGCAACGAGACCAGAATGACGAGGTATTCAGCAAGCAGTGGATGAGGAATGCTGTATTCCACGACGTCCTGCTGCTGGAAAATCAAGTCCCGTTCTTTGTCCTCGAGAATCTCTATAATCTCACCACATTGAGTACCACTGTCACGTTCTTCAAGCTTATCTACGAGTACTTCAAAGACATCCTGCCCGGGCACGAGCTCGCAAGCACGAGAGTTCAGATGAAGCACCTGGTGGACTATGTGCGAGCCGTACAACTGCCCCTGTTCCCGCGACGCGTGGTGGTCAAAGAGGGCGAGAAATTCCAGCTGACTCGGAGTGCAAAGGAGCTGCAAGAGGCCGGGGTCAGGTTCAGACTGGGCGAGGGAACCTCCCCCCTGCTCGATGTCGACTTCAATGATGGTACCCTTGTGATGCGGCATGTAGTTGTGCACGAGTGGACCGAGCCGCACTTCAGGAACATGATTGCGTACGAGCAGTGCCACCACGACGAAACGTACATCAGCAGCTACGCCTTCCTCATGGACAGCCTCATCAACACGCCCGAAGACGTCGACATTCTAACCAGCAGCGGAATTTTGGAAAATCAACTCGGGAGCACGGACGACGTGGTTAGTCTCATCAAGGGCATGTACAAGGAGACCATTCGGGACAGCAGCGAGTTCGTCTTCTGGAGCCAGTGCCAGAGCCTGAACGCGTACAACAGGACCAGGTGGCACCAGTGGAAGGCCATCCTCAACCGGGACTACCTCAGTAAGCCGTGGTTCAGGACCGCTGGGGTACTGCTCGTTCTCACCATAGTGCAAACCGCGTGTTCCTTGATGGATGTTTATGCAGGCGACGCAGGGAGATTTTTCCGCTGGCACGGGTAATGCACGTCAGAAGTACTTCGCCCAACCACTCTTGAATTCGCTAATTTTTTTTTTTTTCCCGAAAATTTTAAAAAATTTCTTTTAATTAATTTTTTTTTAAAAAGTCATTTATGTTCTGGAAGACGGCGGACCCGGGCCTGCCCGGGCCCCTCGAGCTAGCCCGGGCCCCTCGGGCTAGTCCGAATATGGCCCGTAGGCTGGTCTCATTGACCCGGGCCGAGACACGCTTGGTCTTTTAAGTCAAACCCATTTTCAAAGCAATCCAAGCCCAATTTAAAAGAAAATTAAGCCCAACTCATCGATAACCCAATGCTTCTAACAAAGCAGATCAAAGCCCAAAAAACATCAATTAAATTAAAACTAGAATTAAGCCTAAACTTCGAAGTCGGTCGACCACCATTGGACTATCATCGGAGAATCTGACTTGACCGGCGCTGATTCACCATCTCCATCCAAGTCATACTATCATAAACTTTGAAGAAACTAACGCCTATGAATAAGAAAGCGAGATGTGACGCAATGAATCATCGCGAATCGTCACAAATAAACAGCTTCCAGTCATTTTTCTCATCGCCCGCCATTGTCAATCACGACACAAGATGCAAAAAAAAGAAAAAGAAAAAAAAAAGATCAATCTTATGCGTAGTTTTGGTCTTCATGATCATGAACACACTCCAAATCATGGCTACTGACCAATGAAGCAATCAGCAAGGTATAAACTAAATCGAACTCATTGAGTTTGAACGCTTTGAGAAGCCATTTTATGAAAATGCCATAGATGCATTTCGTCGAACAGGTCATAGTCAACAAGTTAAGAAGTAGGCTTCAAATATCCAAATCTCAAACACCATGGATGATAGCGTTGTTTCGCCATTCATTTAGAAACTCTCCAGAGTCCCCAAAACGCGCATGTCCTGCAAGCCAAGTCGCAGAAATCCCTCAAAAAGTTGCGCGCAGAATACAATCTATAGACCGAATCTCAGCAAATTATTCTCCAAACCAGCAGTGGAGAATACAACGAATGAAAACATCTGATCAACGTCCGCCAGGACTACACGGTGAGCACGTAAATCAGATTGTGACTCGGGCCCTAGAACTTGCGAGTTTCTAAACAAAACTTGCCATTCCGACTACGAGGGCTGCATCACACTTGACACATGGATATCCATGTATTGAAGTGGCATTGAGACGGTTCCACAACAGCGTTTCCATTCATATATTTGATGGGAGTACTAACTTAAAAGAAGTTATAGTTCGAGGATTTAGTTGGACAAAAAAAAAAAGAGTTCAAAAATCAAATTGAACAAATTGAGAAAGTATATAATTTGTGACATCTTGAAATTCGACCTCGTCTCGAATATTTGAAATGGGCATTTCATCGACGCACCTATGGTCCTTTTTTTTAAGCTGATCACTCACGAGTTAACTGATTTATCAAGTGAAGTTATTAAGGGATATAAATACGACAGACTTGAGAATTCGATCAAAAATCGACTGCTCGACCGTGATAATGGGCAAGGGTCAATACAACACCGTTATAAGCAATTAGTGATTGGATATAGGTCGATTCGACAGAAGCACGCAATTGAACCTGATTGCAAAATTCGCGTTGAACGACACTAACCCATTTTTCTGTCGATTCGGTACCCGGTACCCATAATTGAAACCTTGAGATTTTTACGACAACCGAAAGTCGTCAATAAGTCGGAGATGCACAAATGTGGATCGGAAATTATCGACCACGGGTCAAACGCATTAAAATCCCTAAAAGCTACCCGGTAGGTTACGTTGTATTAAAATCGTGTTCGGTTGATTTTAACCACGAAATTGAATTTAGTTTTGGGAATCAGACGTTTGAGTGTATCACGATTCATTTTTAGGACATCATCTCATTTTTCGGAGAAATTCCGTCGAGCCCGGAATTTTGTAGAAAAATCGGTTTTCGGCAAAAAGGAATTAAAGAATTCGGATGGGCTGATTTGTGGCATTTTTGGCTGCCCAAAAGGAGTTAATTTGCGAAGAAATGAGGGAAATTAGCCATTGGAGGGGTGTTTGACATTAAGGCATGAAGACTTTGGGGCTTAGGCAATCATGGTTTAGATATTTAATCTTGACTTTCTTTCCCCCTCCCTTTCTCTCTCCATTTCTCCCCTCTCTCACTCGTGAACTCATCCCCATCTCTCTGCCGCCCACCTTCTTCTTTCCTTCCTCCCCCTCTCTTCTTCTTCACCCCCTTCATCCCCTCACACCCCATTATTCTTCCTTTTGTTGACCACACGACTCCACGCCTCATTCCATTTCTTCATCTATTTTGCCGCCACCACCTCACGCCTGCTGCTCCATCTTCATGCACGCCACCTAGCCACCACCCCTTCCACTTCACTGACCGCCGGCAGCCCCTTCTTCCTTTCATGGTTGCTGCTACTGCCCCATCCAGCCCTCACGCTAGCTCACTCGCCACTGCAACAATCTACAACCACACCCCCTCTGTCCAGCGCAACTCTAGCAAACTATGGCCATCAAGACCAACCCAAGCCGAGCTGTGTCTATCACCGATCAGCCCAAGCCAGCCGAGACCAACTCAACCACAGAAACTCCTCTTGGCCGTGAGCCTTGTAGGACCTTTCCTCAGCCGTTGTGCCTCCGTTTGAGACACGGTAGTCTCGGGAACTCACCGTCGTCGCCATGAACCCATTTTCTCGCTAATCCGGTGAGGTAACTCCTTAATCATTGATTAGATTGTTAATTAAATTTAGGGGTTTAGATTAGTATTAATTATCTTATTTATATTAGTGCTAAGAATGATTAGTATCAAGCAAGTTGAATTAGTGAAATTCGGATCAATTCACTAGACCCTCGCCATTTGCCATTTTTGTGGATTGAAATGGGCTACGATTTTGAGGTCGATTCCTTCTTAAGAAATGTTTTAGACATCTTCAGCTATGACATACATTTTATTGATTGTCTTGCTTTTCTATCCCATGTTTGATTGTTGTCTGGGGTTTATTAGTTCGCTTCAGCATGTGCATAAAAGGAAAGGGTTGGCGACGCGTCTTGGGATGTCGCAAAATTTTAGTCGACCATCGAGGGATGTTCGCACGCTCGAGGTTCGGGGCGTGACATAATTCAAGCCTTAAACTGTTTATTACCAAAGAAACTTGTCATAATGTTCTTTTCCTGTTTTTTTTAATAAATAAGAGTATTTATTGATACGAAATAAGCACAGGGGAGCTAATCCCTCACATAAGCCTCATTAAATTAGGGATATGGGTATATGTAACAATGGAGAAAGTCCTAGAACAAACATTATGCCAAGAAGAATTTTGCTTTTGCTTTTGCTGTTGCATCATTGGGAATAACTTGAATTCTTCACAGTTGCAATGTAATTGTGACCAAAGTATTATCACTTTTTTTGCATTAAAAACTTCTCTAACAATCTAATAAAGTTAGACCAAGATATCTTTTTGGCTCAATGGCAAAGAGACAAAATAACTATGTTCCGTGTGCTTTCGCCCTTCTCCTTTTTCTTTGGAGTCAATAGTAATGGGCAGACCGTCTTTTGTGCGCATAAGATAATATTGCTTCATAGAAGGCTAAAGAATATCATTTGTTTCTTCTGTCACCCCATAGATACCGTTTTCATGGTTTGCATGGTTTCTTATTATTGTAAATGGATTCCTGAAAAAAACGAATCGATACTCGAACAATCGAATACTGAAAACAAATGCGGAAACGTGCCCAAAAAACATGTAATGGAGATGGACATATCTTATTTGCCACATATTAAGCACTCGTTGCAGTCTTAGAGGAATTGATTGAAATCCTATAGTTCCGTTCTTCAAGAGAGTGTTCACTATTTTCTCAAAAGGGGGAAGAAGAACATATTGTTTCGTTCTGTTAAATTCTTAACATACCCATTTTCCTTTCACACACACACACGCGCGCGCACACACACACACAGAGACACACACACACACACACACACACAGAGCAGTTAATATTTATTGAAAATATAACCGCTCTTCCTCTCTCATAAGCTCTCCCTTTATGGGCCGAATTTGGCCTAACATAGGCGGACAGGCCCACCTTAGCCCATCATCTCCCACTCGTATATGGTGGGCCGAACAGAACTTGTTCTTCACATCTCTGCAACGTTCATACTAATAAATAATTCATGTGACCAGCATACTTTAAGAGCTCATTGCTATAAATCTGTTAAAATATATTGCAGCTCAAAATGAGCATCACATTTTTTAGTAGATATATTATGTAATATCCTAAATTGATCGATCACATTTATATCTTTCTTGATCTTTTTTTAATAACAATTTATTATATTCACAATTATGATTATCTCATATTAATTATAATTGATCAACTAGTGAATACAAAACTAGAATGTGATGATCAAAAATCGATTTTCCTCTTTCCTTGAAACTCTCAATTCTAGTTTAACTTACTTTTCTAGAAATGTTCCATTAGATCGAATCAATTCATGATCATTGACAACATTCTAAGATACCAAACATTGAATAGAAATTTTGAGAATAAGTAAGAGTCATGAAGGCACTTAATTGAGGAACTACTTTCCTCAAGAGTCTCACACGACATAAAAGTTGAGATAAAAACTTTTGCCACTCTTACTGGTCGTTTCATGTATACATAAAATGAAATATGTATTACGGCATTAACTCATTTCTTATTGAGTGTATGTCTTCAATTTCAATACCGTGCATATGATAGTTTAGGCATACCCAATATTTAACTTGAGTTTATGTATCTACTCCCTTAAAAATCCATCAGAACTCACATATAGCATTAAAGATAGATAAATTAAAATATATGGGTTATTTTATTTTCGGGCATAGTAAATATTATGTTCTCATCTTAACACTTAGTTAAGGCAACATATATATTTTAAGCTTGAGCTCTCAATTATCACTTGGATAATAAGCTTAAAAATTATCTCATCTCTATTTTTCACATAGTAAATAGAGGCGATTACCCGTGTAAGTGGGCTAATGACTTATTTGTGTGACATACTTTCTCAATTTAATATGATGCATTAATTATTAAGATGCATAAACGTCAAGCAAAGACTTATAGGCATTAATAATGAAACACAAATTCATTAATGTGAACACTTAAAGGAAATTACAATATTCGATACATCAGCCTTTATGCAGTCCTAGAGATTTTACATGGTCATAGAACACATCTCTAGGTATTGGCTTAGATCATATCATTCTATGCGTAGATATATACTGTAAGTTCACATCTTTTCATGCAATCATATCTTTGACAAAATTATACTTTGTATCTATATATTTGGTCTTACCATGATATTTTAGATTCTTGGTGTACGCTATTACTACTTGGCTATCACAATCAACCAATAATGAGTTTGCAGTATTCTTAACAACACCTAAATAATCCAAAAATCTTTTAAGTCAAACTCCTTCTTATATTGCTACTGATAATGCCATGAACTCAGCTTCCATCATGAACAAGGCTATACACCTTTGTTTATTACTACTCCAAGATATGGTGCCATTACTCAGTAAGAAAATAAATTTAGAGATAGATTTTCTTTCATCTAAATCTCTTCCCCAATTGGCATCTGAGTAGCCTTCAAGCCACATATTCTTTCCTTGATAACTCAACATATAATTAACAGTTCTTTTTAGATACCTCAATATTCTTTTGATGGCTTTCCAATGTGATTGATTTGGATTGGATTGGTATCTACTTACCATTCCAACTGCAAAAAATATATCAGGTCTTGTACATATCATAGCATACATTAAGCTTTCAACAACACTAGTATAAGGAATATGAAGTATAAGGAATATGTTGCATTTGTTCATTCTCTTATGAAGTCTTTAAACACATTCTATGACTCAATCCTTCACCTTTTGTAATAGGATTATCTGTGAGTTGTAGTTTTGCATACGAAATTGTTCAAGGGCCTTGTTTATATAGATCTCTTGCAAAAGAGATAATGATATCTTCAAACATTCTCTTAAAATCTTAACTCCAATAATGTATGCAGCCTTACCCATATCTTTTATCTCAAAATTGGAAAATAACCAACTTTTAACAGTATTGATAAACTCCATATTACTTCTAGCAATCAGTATGTCATCAACATATTTTGATATGGTCACAAATTGACATTTGGATCGTTTGATATATACACAATGATCCTCATCAATCATTATAAAATCATATGCCATTATGATATTATGAAAACGTATATATCATCGTCTTGATGACTATTTAAAGTCATATATTGATCTTAAAAATCAACATACCTTTTGTTCTTGGCCTTTCAAAATGAAACCAACGGGTTGTTCCATATAAATTTATTCTTCTAATTCTCCATTGAGAAAAATGGTCTTTACATCAATTTGATGTAGCTTAAGATTCATATTAGCTATTATTGCCAAAAGAAGGCGAATTGAGATAAATCGTGCTATAGGAGAAAATGTTTCTTCATAATCAATTCATTCATGTTGATTATATCCCTTTGCCACAAGACGAGCCTTATATCTCTCTATTAAGCCATTAACTTTACACTCAATGGCTTTGCGTCCTTTTGGAAGATCAACCAGTTTCCAAACATGGTTTGACTTCATTGACTTTATTTCCTCTTTCATTGCATGCATCCATTTTTCTTTATTAGGGCAATTTAGAGTCTCATTTACATCTCTTGACTCATTTTCATATTGTGGAGCAACCATAAAAGTTTCCCCTTCAATGTTAAAATATTGATGGGGAATACTTTTGTGACTTGTTTGCTATACGAGAGATTGTACAGTTTGCACATTATTCTCCATTATGCCCCTACTCGGATTAAATAATGACGATATTATCTCATTAGGTGGTTATAATTGAGAATGAGTCGAATTTAATTCCTCACTCCTCATACTACTTCCACTTGGACAAGCTCTATTAAGTTCATTATCTTGATCAAATGTTTCAAATAGGGAGTAGTCCTCACGTATTTCGCCCTTATTAGGAAGTTTATTCTCAAAGAATATGACATCCGGTGATTCAAATTTAGTTATACTCTCATTTACCTATTCACCTATAAACACATACCCTTTCAAATGTTCTGAGTATTTTATGAAAATACTCTTCTTGTATTTCAGACCAAATTTCTCATACTTGTGAGAGGACTCATAAATATAAGTAGCATAACCCCAAGGTTTAAGAAAACTTAAGTTGGATTTTCTACTTATTCATAACTCATATGGAGTGAAAGTAACTGATTCGGAATGTACACAGTTAAGTATATATGCAGCAGTTAATAAAGTATCACCCCAAAAGGTAATAGATAAGTTAGCATGCACTATCATGGACCTAACCATATCTAGTAGGGTTTTGTTTCTCTTTTTTACAACATCATTTTGTTAAGAAATATAGGAAATAGACAACTTTCTTTCTATTCATTTTTCATTACATAAATTTCTTAACTCATCAAATGGATATTCTCAACCTCGATCAGATCTCAATACTTTTATTTTATTATCTAATTGATTTCAACCAAGCTTATAAACTTCTTTAAATAACTCAATGCTTCAAATTTAAGAGAAATCAAATAAACATGTCCGATTCGAGTATAATCATCTATAAACGTGACGAAATAAATAGCCACATGCCTTCCTCTCACATCCATTGAACCACAGATATTAGAATGGATTAATTGCAAATCAAATTTAGCTCTTTTACCTTTTCCAAATGGTTTCCTCATCATTTTTCTTACTAGGCAATGCTTACATATAAACAAATCAACTTTTTCAATGTTGCCCAACAAGCTCTCTTTGATTAGTCTATTTATACGTTATTGGTTAATATGACTAAGCCTAGCATACCACACACTCACATCATTATCATATAAATTAGAAGATGTGAAGAGGGAATAACAAATATTGGCATTATCATAGTTAACATCCAATACAATAAAACTATTTAGAAAATAACAACAACCATAGTAGTTTGTATCTAAATACAAATCCACACAATTATTATGGAAGTTTAAATCGAAGCCAAGTTTAACCAACACTAACACAGACACTAAATTCTAACGAATTTCCGAAGTATATAATACATAATGTAGGAACAAAGTGCGTCCACTATGCATATTTAGTTAGCAAGTGCCAATCCATTTTACTTCAGCTCTAAAGTTGTTTCTTATATAGATATAATTCGTTCCAGTCGGTACTATTTGGAATTCCACGAAGGATTCTATATTCTTCGCTACATGGTCTGTTGCTCTCGAATCTACAGTTAACAAAAGATTAGATTCAGTTAAGAACACAAAACTTGATATATAAACAAAGTTCTCAAGAATACAAGGGGTATTTACCTTCTTTAACTCGCGACAGTCGTAAACATAGTAACCCTTCTTGCTACAATTATAACACTTTACCATTGACAACTTCTTTATTCGAGGGCACTTTCCTCTCTCATGTTGGTTAACTCTTAGTTTCTTTTCCGAATAGCTCGTTCCCTTGCCTTTTCACTTTTTGAACGAATCAGGACACTGGCGCTTGAACCTTAAAACCCCTTGTGAGGTAGAATGAGCATAATAAATGTTAGTTTCTAACTTAGTTGCTAGGAGGAAAACTCCCAACAATGAGGCAAGGAACAAATCACTGCCTACACTTACTACTCGTAAGTCAGAATGTGACTAGCATCCTTCAGCTCAATAATGATGTTTGACATCTTTCTCAAGTGTTGTTTCATGATCTAACCATGATGCTTCTTATAAGAGTGAAACCTTATAGTGAACTATTTCAGTTTGGTCACCGATGTATGACCAAATCTTGCTGCGAATGCTTCTCACATTTCTTTGATATTGTTAAAACGCCTAAAATCTCGCATGACATCATTCTCCATGCTACTCAGCAACATGATGCGAGCAAATGAGTTTTTTCTCTTCCATGTAGCAAATGCTCCTTATCTTGTTTGTGTTGTGCAGTGTTCCCATCTTCAGACTCTTCCATAATCATGGTAAGAGCTTTTAATGCCTCTAACTTTTCCAGCACATATTGGATTTTTATATGCCATAATTCATAATTATCGTCGTTCAATTTCTCTCATTTATTCAACTCTGACTATACTTTTAGTTACTGAAGTCATTGGATCTGAACATATCAGACACACGTGCACAAATTTATTAATGCTTATCATTTGTGCATCCATTTTACATAGACTCATAATATTAGCGAATAATTTCAAATAAGATTTTACAATAAAAAAATCATTATTGTTTCTAATCATCATCCAAAATCCTAAATTGAAATTGTCATTAATATAATCTTCTATGCAAAATAAGTTTTTTGAAGCTATAAAAACTTTAATGAACTACCCACAACAATTAATAATAACAGAAGCAATCAACATTAAATATACATTGACGAAACATAATGTAACCATTACATCAACAGCTACAATAACATCAATATCGAAGGAACTATCTACATAATATATCCATAAAACATACTAAGTTAAAAAAAAAAAAAAAAAAAAAAAGGCTAGCGCCAAGTTAACCTATGAACAAGGAAAGATTTATCTAATTTCTTAGTGATTTCCTTTGAAAATGCTAGAGGCACATTAGGCAAGCATGGAAAAACATATGGAAATCCCTTAGGATTTTTCTCTCACACATTCATCCCTGGCCGGGTTGAACTCATTCCTTGGGTCGAAGTCTTTGTGGCTTCAATCCTATAGTATTCAATAAAAAAAACCACTACAAGCTTCTTATAATTAGGAACCACATTGATCTCTCATAGGCGAATTAACACTCCTTGCCATTTAGATGGAAAAGTGTTAATCAAGAACCACACCATCTCAAAAGTTGGCATTGGATAACCCTTCCAAATGACCTATGGAATTTTCTTATTGACCTCGAGAACATGTTCAATTATATCACCACTTTGTCATTGATAATTAGCCAACTCAGTTATTATCCTCGCAAGTCTCGTCTTTTGTCTTTTTGATTGTGTGTAAATAAGAGTATGCATACGAAGGGGAGACATTGTTCCTATAAGAAATGAAGAACAAAAAAGGATTACTTATAATCCATATGAACATTTGGGGAAAAAAAAATCCATATGAACATAATTGAAAAAGAAACACATTCTCTCTCTCTCTCTCTCTCTCTCTCTCTCTCTCTCTCTCTCTCTCTCTCTCAACGGTCAAGGTCAACACCGGTCAACGTCAATCAACAGTCAATACCAGTCAACGGATGAACGGGTCGAGTCAAGCGGGTTGGATCAAATCGGGTCAAGTCAAACCGACCAACCCGAGCAAATGATGTCATCGTGATGTCATCGGCACATGTCCCGCACTTGCGTGGGCAATAGTCGGCTGACGTCACGATGACGTCAGCAAGCACACGTGGTGCATGTGCAAGGTAGTTACCATGCACATGCCCAAGAAGCTGCCTCCCACACGCCGACGACGCTGCTTCATTCGATCGCGCATGGGGGCGCATCCAGCGGTCCCCGACGGCGTGCCACCTATCGTTTTTCTTGTCTTGACAAGAGTTACGAACCTACACTATTAAAAATAAATTTTTGATTCATGTAAAATAAAAAAGGAGGGGCGAATAGTAGATGGGTGTTGGGATTTCCATCCCCAAGCGTCCGACGGCAATGTTTCTCAAAATTTCAGCCAAAAATAAATTATAAACATCAACAATGATCAGGAAACATGAACAACATCGCTCTGATATCAATGTTGTAAATGGATTCCTGAAAGAAATTAATCAATTCTTGAACAATCGAATACCGAAAACAAATGTGGAAACATGCCCAGAAAACATATAACACCGATCGATGGCATATCACGAAAACGGACATACCTTGTTTGTCACAGATTAAGTACTCATTGAGGTCTCAGAGGAATCGATTGAAACCCTAGAGTTCTATTCTTCAAGAGAGAGTCCATTGTTTTCTCAAAAAAGGGAAGAAGAACATACTGTTTTGTTCTATTCAATTCTTAACATGCCCCTTTTCCTTTTTCTTATATATAGAAAATTTTCGTTGAAAAAATAACCACTCTTCCTCTCTCATGAGCTCTTCCTTTATGGACCGGGTTTGGCCTAATATAGGTGGATGGGCCAAGCATTGCCCATCAAATAAAAAACCCATCACTCACTATATTGTCTGAGAAGCAAACGGGACTTCTCCAATGACAACAAGAAAGAAGAACACATTGATCTCGAATCTCAGGTAAGCCTTCTTTGTTTTTCTCTCAACATCTTTTAACTCAATGCTTCTTATGCAGACATGTTTGGATGTGTTTGGGAACCACTTTCTCAAAGCCCTTTGGGCTCTAAAGGTCCATAGGCATATGTAGATATCATTTGGCAAGTTTTGTGGAGAGTCTTGGCGAGATGCAATTGCATTTCCCAAGACCTCTATATGCCTTTAAACCAAGGCAAGTTCAAAGGTTCTTTGGGCTTTGAGCACTTTTGGAATGCTAATATTTTTTTCCTTACAACATTACCCTTGCTAAATTTTCATAATTAAGAAAATGCCCTCAAATTCCCTCGACTTATGCAACATTGTTGGCAAAGAACTTAGCTACTGATGAGCCACTAGCAAGCCTCAACCCTGCCTAAGGTTGTGCGACCTAGGCGATGGCTGAGGTCACGCGACCTAAGGCAAACTTACCTAGCTGGCAACCTAAGTTCTACCAACAAAGGTCAAAGATTTAAAAAAATAAGAAAAAAGCACTTTATATAAGGTGCAGTTTTTTTCCAAATGGCATTTTAGTCAAAATTGCTTACAATATTTCTAAATACTATTTATGTTTTGGAAAAAAACCTTTTAATCTAAAGTCCTTTGTATATTCCCAAAAGTTTTCCTTAAAAGCATTGCCAAACGGACCTATAGAGAATTATGTTTAGTGACATGAAAATTGTCTAAAAAATAATAAACATATTTTATGACAACCAAATTCGTCATAAACTTTAAATTATGTCAATTTAATCATAAACCTGTCAATTGTGCCAATTTAGTCTTCAATCTTATGATGAGTTATCAATTTAGTCTTAAACTTTTTAACGATTTATCATAAAAAGATCTAATCATTTTGGTTGAGTTATGAATGTTCCATTTTAGTCCGTTGAATTGCAAAGTCTTTTGAAAAATGGTCTTATTTTGTTTTAATCTCACGGTCGGCGCTGCATGTTTAGTCACCAGAAAGTTGCACAGTATAAAAACGATTTCGACTTTAAACAACAAATAAAAAATTGACAAAAATCGTTTGGATGAGAAATCAACCGGGAAACAGAAGAACTCCGAAGTTACTTATAGAAGTGCAAAGAAAAAAGTAGTAAATTTCCTTTGTAGTAAAGCTTAGGGATGATTTCACGTGAGTCCCTGAACCTTTTCCCAATTTTGCAAATTTAGAAAATTACGAAAAATAATGTTGAGGTTTTTGAATGATGAAGATTGGGAGAAAAAAAAGAAAAGAAGAAGAGAAAACCATATTTAGCTTGCCCCTACAAATAAAAAATGCTCATAGTGTCGCCAGCCCCTGGTGATGGTGGCCAGACCCATTGTCTGTATGCTCGCTCTCGTCTTTTGAAAACATCAGAAGCAACAGAGAGAACCAGAGTGCGACACACGCAACGAAGACGGGTAGAGTGTGCACGCGACAAAGAGAGTCTGCGCCAGAAAAGGCTGTGGCCCTAGTTAGTGTCTTTGCTGGCTGTCGAGGGTCATAAGCCCTTGGCAGACACCAGGGCTGCTACCATCACCGCTGTGTGCCGACGGGTCGTTGAGGGCAAGACCCCCCTCCAGATACGTAGGTACCTTGGTCGATGTATGGGGGCGACACCACCGTGGCTCGAGCCCAGCAAGGCTTTGGCCACCTCGCTGATGACTGTTAGAACAGTCACCCCCTTCTATTTGTTGAAGCAAGCTAAAGATTGTTTTCCCTTTATCTTAATTTTCAATTGCCTTCTTCCGGAATCCTTAACTCAATTCTTTTAATTCTTTAAATTTGTAAAGTTACATAAGCGCCACATTGGCATGTAGCTTCCATGTAAGTACTTAACAGATATTTAACTGTCACATCAATATTTTCGTCTAAGACAGAAAAATTAGTAATTAGGAAATTTGAAAAAAATTTAAGGATTAAATTGCAAAAAAAAAAAAAGAAGAAGAATTAAAAACGTTCAAGGACGACGATGTTGAGCAAATCCAAAAAGTTGAAGGCCCCATGCCTTTATCCCTAAAACATATTGCAATCGAAGTTGAGACGTTGCTGGGTACTGACAGTAGCCTCTTCTTGTCCATTTAATTGCTGCCGGTGGGCTCAATTTTCGTTCTTTCAACAAAATCCGGGTGGAATAATAATGTGGCTTTCACTCTTGGCTGTCAACTATAAATTTATTTATAATAAACAAACTAGTTACTTCACATATTTTGCAAAAATGTTAACACTCAGAAAATTTCCCCAGTGCCATAACTAGAGTTACCGGAAAATCTTGACGATGTTTTTTTTTTCTTTTGCCAATAGTGATGAATGAACAATGTAGTTCGATCTTATGAAGTCTTTGTCTCTTCATGCCTTTCAAATAGAGAAATAGAACAACCTTTGGCAACAACTAGATAAATTTGACACGTTCAAGAAAAAAAGAAGAAAGTTATGAGGTGTCAATGTCTTTTTAACTTTGGAAAAATTTACTTTTACGAACCCGTCGTAACAATTAATTGAGGTATCACAAGATTCCAAACCTAGTTATCAGAGATCACTTATTTAATTCTTGCCATGGCGTACAAAGGTTTCGTATTTGGGCCTAAAATCATTCACATGGTGGTTTTGTCAGCGTCGGCCATGGCCATCCTAGGAGGCACGGCCGATGCTAACATGGACAATTGTTTAAAATTTTTCTGATTTTTTTTTTCCGTTATTCTATTCATCTTTTCATCTTCTTTTTTTTTTCCCTTTTTTTTCCTCACCCAAGGCCCTACTCGCTTAGGCGAGGTGTGGGCTGTTGCATAGACCAAAAGTGGGTGTCACAGAACTCAACATCCTCGCTTGGGGTCGATGAGGGCATGGAGGCCCTTGCGCATGGCCGGTGAAGGCTGAGACCAGGGTCAATAAAAAAAAGGAAAGAAAAAAGAAAAGAAAAAAAGAAAAAAAATCTATTTCTAAAATTAGAAATTATCCATGTCAACATCAGTCATGCCACGTAGGATAGTCGATGCTAGCTAAATTGCCATGCTAGTGATTTTGAGCCCAAATTGACCATAGAGATTAAATTGGCATATCGATTAAAAATTTTAGCACTAAATTGGTACAATTAAAAAGTTTAGAATAAAATTGGCAAATTATTAACAGGTTTAGGATTCAATTGGCCAAATTGAAAAGTTTATGATTGAATTGGCACAAGTACAATAGGTTTATGATTTTTTTTTTGTTGGTAATTTTTCTCTTGCATTGTGCTTGAAAAAGTAGCCAAGTCTTTATACCAATTCACCAAGATTATCGAAAGAAATTCGTACATAATTTTTTCTAGTTCTAACTTTTGGGATTTTTCATTATTTACCAAGAGATGTATAATAGCAAGGTTTAGAATGAAAAGAGAAAAACAAGTTTTTATTTATTGTCTCAGTCAAACTACATATTTTGATCCATGTTCTCACTTGAACTCATATGGGATAAAAGGGTCGGTAGCAAAAGTACCAAAAAAAAAAAAGATTCTTAAGTATATTACATTGTTGTTAATTTAATCATAAACTTGTAATTATGCTAATTTAGTTTTAAATATTTTTATAAGTTGCTAATTGAGTCATTCTATCCAATTTTGATCGGAATTTACTAATATGAATGCCGGCCGTCCTACATGGCAGGGATGGTGCTAATGTGGACAATTTTTGTAATTTTTTTTAAATTGAATTTTAATTATATGTTATTATTAATATTATGTTTCCTTTAATTTTGGCCAGTGACAATAGTGAAGGCCTTATGTGAGGCGACTTTCACCTAGGTCTAATGAGGGCTTGGGTGAGGGTTGCGACCTTCGCTAGCTATTGATGAGGGCTTGTTGGTCGTTGTTGACCAAAGTGAAAGAAAAATGTATAATAAAAGAAAAGAAAAGAAAATATTAAAATATTAAAATATTATTAAAATATATACATGTCAACACCGACCATGCTATGTGGGGATGGCCATGATTGGTGTCCACGTCAATGATTTTGTTCCAAAATTGATTGGATGGATTCAATTGGCAAATGTGAAAAGATTTAGGATAAAATTGAGCCAATTGAAAGGTTTATGATTGAATTGGTATAAATGTAATAATTTCACACTTTTTGAGTACTTTGGCCAAGCATGGGTTGTCCCTGAACTTTTTAATTTGTTCAATCTAATCTTTAAATTTTTTTTTCCATGTAGGTTCATGAACCTAAGTAGCATTGACACGTGACATATGACACACGGCATGACACATCAACATATCATTTCTCAAAAAATAAATAATTCTAACACATTGTATGTTAAATATATATTTTTATATATACACAATAAATTATCATTTTTATGATTATTTCAATTAAATTAGTTTGATTCAAATTCATAAATAAATAAATAATAAAAAAAGTTCAAAATGAATTTACACTTAAAAATTTAATCCATCATTTATTAATATCATTTATTGTTTCAATTTGACAAATTCAACTCTATTCTAATATCCATTAAATTTGGAGGAAAAAACACGCAATACACATTCTGCACTCGGGTGTCAAACATATTGGAAGAGAAGAAAAAGAAAAAACTTGGGGATGAATTGTGTAGCACAGGATATAAAAGTCAGAAGAGAAAAAAAAGATTATGTTTTTCTTCTTTCACCATTTATTTATTTATTTATTTTTCACATATATACATTTTCACCTTTCATTTATTGAAATTTTTTTAAATTGACACATGTTGGAAACTTGCATATCGAAATTCTAACTCAAGTGTCGAGAAAATTAACCAGGTGTTAGATTTTCCGAAAAGTGTTGATCAAGTGTCGGACACGTATTAGAGCGTTCGACATAATACGAAGGCTCATGAAAAGTGTTGGTGCTTCATAGTCTTGAACTACATACTTTTTTATTCGATTTAATCCTTCCATTCAAAAATGGTAATTTTGACCGGAAGGAAGGAGACAAGATGTCTTTGAACAGTTTAGTTTACCTGAAGTGGTAGAGTTCAATGCCATGATGAAAAGATTGGTGGCATATGAAAATATCTTGCCAATGCACCCAGACGCCTTCTCGGCCTTGCCCCGCACGTGAGGCTTGCCCCAATTGTTCCTCTTCGGCCAGCAGTCAGCCACAAAACCCGTCCAGTCATGTTCTCATTCGCCCATCGTGCGTCTCACCCTCTCCTCATTGTCCTTTCTTACGCGCCCTCTTACCCGTCCAACTCTTGTTATTGTCTTCACCGTCTCTTAAGGCACCTCTCCGTTACCTTTAGTCGCAAAGTGAGATCTATTGCGGTGTCCGGTCACTTGCATAGACGAGTCCAATGTCGATGATTACTTCGGCGCTAAGATATCTAATCTTTATCATTGATACTTAGTGAATTTGCTAACTGAAATTGAGTCGCTAATGGCTATTTTGTCCCCATAGTTTTTGGTTTGGTAATTTTGAATTTGACTAGTTGTTGATTCTGAGACATGTTGAGCTGAAGGCAAGTACTGAAATTTGACGATTCATAGGCTCAAGATGTCTGATCCTTATTGCTGATGATTGATGGATCTTGACTTGAATCTCGTTGCTTGGAGCTTGTTATACGGAGTCCAGCTTTTTTATTTGACTTGTTGATAATGAGATATGCTAATGGTAGAAACTGTTCGGCAGACTTTGAGATATAGTAATTGTTGATGAATTCTATTTGTTCTCGAGGCTTCGAGATATGAAATGCTTATTGCTGCCAGTTGATGGTCCACCGATTGAATCTCATATGTTTTATTCGTGGACTCAAGTTTTGAAATAGAACAGAGCAGTGTTACTGCTTGTTGAGTGGTCAGTATAGCCTTGGTGGCTCGTTGGTCCTCGACCTTTCCACCTTCATTGACAACCTTACCGCCTTGTTGATCATGTAGGAACGATCGCGGTGTTACAAGCTTTGATTCCCCTTGTTATGGGCTATTATAATTTTTCTGGCAAAAGATTGCTTCAAGTGCCATAAGTTGGCACAAAGGGACACTTAAGTGCCAAAGCTTACGAAAGTGACACTTAAGTGCCATATTTTAAAAAAAGTGGGACACCTGAGTGTCACCTCCGGCGAAGCTAGCCAGAAATTATGCGTGGCAATTAAATATTAATATTTCTTGCCGAGGTGGCTCGTCGGAGAGTTGACTCAACTCTAATCCATCCAAAACAACGTCGTTTCTATAAATAGCAAAAATAGAGCCCTTAAATCGGCCAAAACGGCGTCGTTTTAGCATAATTTGAATTTTAATATAATATAAAAATTAATTAAATTTAAAATAATAATAATAATAATAATTATTATTATTATTTATATTTACTTTAAAAAAATGGAGGAGGAGGAAGGCAGCCGGTGGGCGAGGGTTGAACCCTCGCCGCTACCGCCTCCCGTGGTCGTCGGAAGGTGGAGGAGGGTTGGCTAGGGCCGCTAAGCCTCGGCAGAGGGTCGGCGGCCTCGGCCAATGGCCCTCGGCCCGGGCTCGACGGCCCCGGCCGACTCTCCCCCACCTCCCCGCCGACAGAGGGGAGATGACGGCGGCGGCGGCGGGGCTCGGCCCTCGGGCGTCGGCTGCCTCCTCCTCCTTCTTCCCCCCTTTTTTTTCCTCCTCCTCCTTCCTACTCCTTAGCCGCCGCCGCCTCCCTCCTCCTCCTCCTTCCCCCTCGCCGGATCTGGGCGAGGTTGGCGGCCCTTGCCGGGTTAGGCCAAGGGCCGCCACTCGCTGCGGGTCGCCTCAACTAGCAAAGTGGCCCTTGGACCAACCGGGCGAGGGCCGTCGACCCTCGCCGGATTTGGGCGAGGGCTGCGAGCCTTGCCCCAGATCAGGGCGAGGGCTCACGGGCCCATGCCGCCGGTCGGCTAGGGTCATCGGCCCTTGGCCAGGGCCCAGTGACCCCAGCTGACCCTCCCCCCTCCGTCGCCGTCCCTTAGCCGTCATTTGCCTCCTCTTTTTTTTTTAATAAATGTTTTAAAAAAATTTAATTCTGAATTAAATTTAATTAATTTTTTACCACGTCAGCACTAAAACGATGCCGTTTTGTACTTACTTCGCTGGAAAATTGACACGTTAGCGTTTTGGCCAGATTGGCACTTAAGTGATCCATTTTGCTCTGTTTTTAGCACTTAAGTGTCACTTTAATAAGTTTTGGCACTTAAGTGTCCCTTTGTGCCAACTTATGGTACTCTAGGAGTCTGCGCGTCTAATTTTTCCTTATCCATACAGCTTAGAAGCTGTTTCCAAAGTCAGCCTTACTCAAAACAACACAAGCAATTCTGGAGGGAAGCTCTCAACTTGTGTTTACATGTCTTGGTAATCCAAATGAGGGGAAGGGGAGCCCTATTTATATAAGTACCCCTATAATTCCAATTGTCGATCTACAATACAATTTAATGGTGAAGATTGACGAAAAGTCTCTAAAATACAAGTGCATATTTCCTATATTGTCCCCAAGATTACCCTAGAACACCATGTGTACATTTCCCTTATTACCCTCTGAACATTCTAGAGTCTCCCTAAAAACTCTAGATACAAAAAGATTCTAGAACACCGGGTGATTGAAAACCTTCGAACCCAAACACTAGGATCATTATTACCATCCGCAGTAGTAGAACTACTCCTCATACCCAAAGTCCCAAAAGTGCACTTATTTATGCCAAGTCGTTGAAGTCCCCTAAAATGTTACATCGATCATACCTTGGCGTATGATCTATGGAATGAATCTTAGTAAAAGCCAACTGATCAATGTCCACCATAACTACACTGGCAAACACATAAATTAGATCAACTCGGGCCCTAGAACTTGCAAGTTCTAAACAAAACTCACCATTCCAACTATAAAGGCTGTGTCTATTGAGAAAACATTTCCCTAAGTAATTTTGATGATTGACAAAACTTAAAGACTTTGTTTTTGATAAAAAGTATTTTTAGGTGGAAAGTCTGATGAGATATGATCAGATGATATTAATTAGAATCAGAGTCATGGCTTATTTTCCTTCCTTACATATTTTGTCAAATGGCTAGGAATGAGTCAAATACTCATGCAATGGCTAATGGCGATTGGTTGGATTTCCTGCCATATTTTTAAGGAGTTTCAAAAGGAAAGTCTTCCTAATATCCATTGAAGATTCAACTTTCCTGGAATATCTTATTAGAGGCGAAACATTATTTCCAATCTGAAACACTCAACTTTTGAAAACCTGAACTGCTATATGGGTACGAGAACATATGGAAGCTTCATCCTTAGTGATCCTAAAGCAAATAAATGTTCTCAACTAGATTTAGGTTAATGAGTAGATTGGTTAGATAATCCTCTTAGAGATATGTCCAACAGTTAGCTTGGAGTAAGAGGAGTATAAGATGAGGTTTTGAAGCTAAGGGAATTAATTTGCATTCACCAGAATTGAAACTTTTAATTCCAAAGTTTGAAAAGTGTTTTGTGATCTTATACATTTGCCTTTGTGAGCAAAATTGTGTAACCTGTTAGAGCCTAAGAGTGTGAGGAGTTGTTCACACAAACTTGAGTGTTCTTAGCTCAAGTATTGTAACCTCTTATTGGTTCTTATTAGTAGATTCCAGCCAATAAACTGTAGTGTGGGAGAGTGGATGTAGGGTTGCAAAAGCCAAACTACTATAATCTTTAGTGTGCAATTCTCTATCCCTTACTCATATTTATTTTTGTAATAGAATTGCATATCAATAAGATCTAACCACTTCATTAGAAGTTGTCACGCTGCATTATTTGTTTACGTTCTTTCATTTTTGCATAATTATCTATTCATCACCTCATTAGGTGATAGTAGTCATAACAATTGGTGTCAGAGCTTGGTTACTCTTTATTGAAGTGTTATATTACTTATGAGTTATGGCTAGCAATATTGCTAGAAGACTGATGGAAGGATAGAGTAATATAAGGCCCTCATACTTCGACATAAAAGACTACAACATATAGAAGAACAACATGAAAGCGTTCATCGAATCCAAGGAGCCCTTGGAGTGGGACGTAGTTCTAAAAGGCATAAAACCTGTAGCTTCTTCATCTCAGGAAGAAGGCAAAAAGCTAGCAACCTCAGCCTTATCGGATGCGGACATTGCCAAAAGAGAAGCTATCCATTCGTTATAATGTCGAGATGAACTGTCCAAGCTAACCTAGGACCTAGTTGGAAACTTGGGAGATAAAGATGCTCGAAAATTAATGCTTCTTGACCAAGTAGGACACCTCCTTTTCCCAATTAAGGTTGCCACCATTGATTTTCGAAATTATTGGACCTATGCTACTTGCCAATTTTACATAGATTTTTTTTGTGCTAATTTAAAGGAACTTCCTCCATGAAAGTTGTTCTAAACATCTTGATCTAAAATATACTTAAATTTCATATTTTTCTGAGTTGAAATGGTAGGGACGAAGGCCCAATCATTCACCGTCTAGAACCTGTCCCGTGTAGTGAAAACGGTGACTAGGTTGCCTTATCGAATTTTTATAAAATTTTTCCTTTCAAATTTAACCATGCTACCTTCATAAAAGTTTTAAATGACATATATATCTACAACATATTAAAATTTCAAAGATTTTTGTGAATATTTGGATTTCAAAATGAGTCTCTCTCTCTTACTGTTGAATCTGCTTGACAGACGAATATTTGGATTGTGTTCAATGATTTACTACTCTTTCCATAGCATGGATTTGACTTGACTTCCTTCATGAAAAATTTCTTTTAAGGTCTTTTCTAAAACATATTAAAATTTCATAGGTTTTCGATTTCGTTTGATAAGGTAAAAACATTGATTTTGGAAATTGTTCAAAACTATTTTTCTCACCCATGAGGTATGAGTCACGCCCAAGCTTGGACTCAAGTCCTTAAATGCCATGTTGAGGTGTACCTAATGATATCTTCCTCGGCCTTGGAATCAACTTGGATGATAGACTTTTCTAGATTTCTTTCTTGAGGAAGGTAAATTTTCCTTTTTAAAGAATGAAAGGAAAGTAGAAAGATAATTCTAGAATTCCTTCTTGAAGAAGATGAGGTGTACCTTGACTTTTCAAAGGTCACAATTATGGTCCAAAATATCTTGGATATTCTAGAAAAGTGGCATACACATGGACCAATTGGAGAGCGCTACACGAGCCCTCATTATGGCCGAATATTCTAGAACCCCCGAGTTGGCACTATCATCATTAGGATTCATTAAATGCCCATTGAATGCAGGGTGTTGATGGACCAATGGGAGAGTGAAAAGCAGGCCGTCGTTGATGACGCCTAGGAACTAGATTTGCCAAGTAAAGCCTTTTAGCCTTCCAGCTCATCTTTTAGGCTTCCAACTCATCTTTTAGGTTTCAATTATTGGACCCATAGCCTTGCCACCCAAGGAATTTAGGCGGGACACTTGGAAACATTGGAATGGACCGTTTGGCATGGTAATGATGGCTCCAAGGGCTATAAATATGGGTTCTCTTCATTTTCTTCACTTTGCTCCCATTTTCTCCACCCTTCATCTCCTTGAATGCCCTCCACCTCACGTCTCTCTCTTGGCCTTCAAAGTAAGCCGTTCTTCCTTTGTAGTTCGTGTCTTAGCTCGAGGTTCATCGAAGGTAAGTAGAATCTCTAACTGTTAGCTAGGGTGATAGCCTACGTCGTCAAGTTTAGTGGTATGCTCACTCGTGTAAGCCGTGTGTATGTTGTAATGTTCTTTTGTGTGTTTGCTCATGTTTGCATGCTTGAGTGTGTTCACGTCCCGGGATGAGGTCAAGGTTCGTTCTGCTTGGAATCGACATCAAGTTGCAATGGCCTAAGAATGCGACCCAATTGTTCCCGGCATATTTTATAATATGATGTTGAGGATCATGGCACACTTACTTAAATGAGAATGCCCTTGGGCCTTGCATACATTGGCTAAGATAAGAGACGAAAAACCAGCTTGTGTGATGCACTCGTGTGTGCAGTTAAAGAGGAAAAAGCACTCAGCGTCATGTAGCATTAAAGGCAATGCCTCGTTCATTGAATGAGATGCCCTGGTTAAGCCAAAATGCCTAGGTTTGAGCTCGGATGCCTCAGGTAAGCTAGCCTTGAGATGCCCTGGTTGAGTCAGGATGCTTGGGTTGAGCCCGGATGCCTTGGTGAGCTAGCACCAGGATGCCTCAGTTGAGCCCGGATGCCCTAGTTGAGCTAGGATGCGTAGCTTGAAACTGGATGCCTCGGTTGAGCTGGGAGGGCCTGGTTGAGCCAAGACGACGATAAATGAATTTGCAAGAATGCCAGTATATGCATAAGTATGATATGTTGATGTGTTCATGAACAAGCTGAAGGTAAGCATACATTGAAGTGTGTTGCAATAGACATCTACATGTAGTCGAGGTGTAGCAATAAATTTGTTAATCGTCTGCCATCGATGTTGTATTGAGAGTGTTGTACCTACTAGATTTTGATGATGAGATGTCTTCCTAGTAGAGAATTAGGGGTTTTACTTACTGAGTTTCCCCAAAACTCACCCCTCGTCCTTTCAGTCTTATAGGCGTGGAAGTCTCATGTCAATTTTGGGAGTTGCAATCTCGCTAGAGGAGCTAAGGTTTACCCCGACCTTTTAAAGATGTGGTAGTTGTAAATATAACGGCCAATGATAGAAGCGCTTGTAAATGTAGCTAATGTAATTGTGTGTTTGTAAATGATTGTTTTCCTAGTTGCTTGTTTTTTTTTTCGGGTGTTGTATGTACACTTCCGCATGTGCTTAATGAAAAGATAAAGAGAAATGGGACGACAACGTGCCTGGGACATCGCGAAAATAACCCTTGCTACTCCTGACCCTGGGAATGGAGTTGGGGTCGTGACATTGCGGGTGACATACAAAGGAACTAGTCATGTCAAAGAGATGAAGATAAACTTTTTTCTTTAACAATATGAAGCCTTTAGGATGAAACTTGAATAATCCATAACTGACATGTTCAGCAAATTCGCTGATATTATCAATGAATTGCCATATCAAGGATAACCTGTTTTAGACCTAATGAAAGTAAACAAAATCCTTTGAGGACTATCAAAGGAGTGGAACAACATTAAGACGTCCATTCGATAAACTCAAAGGATGAACTTGTGAGAACACTCCAACTCTATGAAAAAGAACATCTAAATGAGGAAGACATCAGATGTAAGAAAGCAATTGCTTTAAAATCTAACTTTGACTCTGATGATTCAGATTTAGATGAAGATGACGAGGACGACGAGGAGATTGCACTCCTGATGAAAAAGCTTTAGAAAATGGCCAGAAAAGGAAGGAAGTTTAAGGGAAAGAAATCCTTCAAATCATTAGAGCAAAAAAGAAGCTTCAATGATAAAGAGGAAAATAAAGATGTTATCTACTTCGAGTGCAAGAAGTGTGGACACATCAAATCGATTTGCCCTCCTTTGAAGAAAAGAAAGAACAAGTATGAGAAGACAAAGAAAGCACTAAAGACCGAAACATGGAGCTACACGGAGTGTGAAGAAAGCGATGAAGAATACGCTAATATTTGTCTTATGGAAAAATCTGATTTGGAAGAAGAATTTGAGATAAGTAATTTTTATATTTTAGTTGAAGTATATAATCATATAGAAGAATTACTCATTGATTACAAGGCCGCACTTATAAAATTCTTAGAATTGAAAAGAAAAAAAACTCAAGATTAAGACAACAAGATTCTTTTCAAAAAGAAAAAAATTGATTATCTTGAAAAGGATCTTCTTCAAACAAAAGAAAATCATGATTCTGTTCTAAAAGAAAATGATTCTTTAAAAAAGAAAATTTCAGATGTTATAAATTGTTTTTTGATTGGTTCAAAGACTTTGTAATATATTTTGTCCATCCAAATCCAATATTACAACAAATCAGGACTTGGATGTAAAAACAAAAATGCTTTCCAAAATGATTTTCTGACACATAAAGAGAGGAAGAGGTAAGAGCCTCCAAGAATTTTCTATGAAAATCACTTTAGAAAATAGTTTGTAAAACCAATTGGTTGAAACCTTCTTAAATGCTCAATCTACGCTAGTCGTGATTATGAAAATGATCGTTCCAAAGGTTGGAAGCCGATTTGGAGAAACTTTCTAAGCATGGCCGATCCTTCTAACCAAAGAAGACCCAAACAAATATGGGTACCAAAGAAAACTTGAACTTGTTTTAATCTTTACAGGTATTAAAGAAAAAGAGAAACAAGTGGTACCTTGATAGTAGTTGCTCAAGACACATAACCACTGATCCGAACAAGTTCATTGAACTCACAAGATTCAACGGAGAAGCATTTCCTTTGGAGGGAACAATAAAGGAAATATCATTGGCAAAGGAACAATTGAGATTGATAACCTAACTATAAGAGACGTATCTCTTGTCAAAGGTCTGAACTACAATTTCATCAGTATCAACCAATTATGTGATGATGGGTACAATATCTACTTTCAAGAAGACAAATGCTTAGACACGAGCAAAGATCTGAAGTAGTTGTTTACTGGAAGAAGACACGAAAATATCTACCTATTGGATATAATAGCTAATGACGTTCAATATCTGATCTCTATTAAGGACGAATAAGACCTCTGGCATAGGAAGCTTGGACAAATAATTACCAAGCATGAAGATTTCTAGATATAAAGTTTGATAGATCTAAAGTTTGCTCAATCTGTGCCCTAGGTAAATAGGTAAGAAGTTCTTTCAAACCTATCAATTATGTCAGTACTAATAGAGCGACAAAGCTTCTTCATATAGGCATCTTCGGACCTACAGGAACATAAAGTCTAGGAGGTAAAAGGTATTGCTTGGTAATAGTTGATGATTATACAAGGTACACGTGGGTTTTCTTCCTTGCGCACAAGCATGAAGCATTTTCTCATTTTTCAAAATTTGTCAAAAAGATTCAAAATGAAAAAGATTATTCCATTTCTTTTATCAAAAATGATCATAAGGGTGAGTTTGAAAATCAAAATTTTCAAAACTTTTGTGAAGAAAGAGATTTTGGGCATTAGTTTCTGACTCTCTATACACCTAAATAGAACGGTGTAGTAGAGAGGAAAAATAGGTCATTTCAAGAAATGACAAGAACTCTTCTTATAGAAAGTAAAATTGCATCACATTTTTGGGCTAAAGTCGTTTCAACAACATGTTACATCATAAGTTGAGTTTTCCTCAGACCATCTTTTAAAAAGACCCCCTATGAGCTTTTCAAAGATAGGAAACCAATCATTTCATATTTCAAGTTTTTGGCTGTAAATGCTTTATCTTAAGAAATGCTAATGATGGGCTCAGTAAGTTTGATAAAATATCAGATGAAGGCATATATCTGGGATACTCAACTAAGAGCAAGCCTTTCAGAGTCTCGCACAATAGATGACTCCATCAACATGAAGTTTGATGAAAATCCTCAAATTCATGGAGACTCTAATCAAGCAAAGTAGCCATTTGATACAATTCAAGTCGAAGAAGAAATTAAGGAATCAAAATCAGATGAACAACCATAGCAACAAGAAAGTTCTGATGAGCATGACAGTGAGAAGCATACAACATTTGATGATAGATTCAAAAAAACTAGAAGCACAAGTCAAGCCATCCAAATCTGATTGTAGAAAACATTGATGACAAGATTAGAACGAGATCAACACTAAAAAATATCATTACTACTTTGGCACTCATTTCAGAGATTGAACCAAGACATATTGAGGAAGCTCTATCAGATGAAAACCAGATCCAAGCAATATAGGAGGAACTCCAACAATTCCAGATAAAGGAAGTATTGCAATTGGTTCCCAGACCAATTTCTATGATAGGAATAAAATAGGTGTATAGAAAAAGCTCAATGATCAAGGAAAAATCACGAGAAACAAAGCAAGATTGGTCACCAAAGGCTATTCACAAGATGAGGGAATTTACTACGATGAAACTTATGCACTAGTAGCAAGGTTAGAGGCAATTAAACTTTTACTTGCTTACACGTGTTTTCATGGTTTCGGGCATTTCTAGTTGGACATGAAGAGCGCCTTTTTGAATGGATACATAAAAAAGAAAGTGTTCGTGGAACAACCTCCAAGTTTTGAGGAACTAAGAAAACCTGATTACGTCTACAAGCTAAAGAATGCCTTGTGTGGACTAAAGCTAGCCCCTTGTGCTTAGTATGAAAGGTTAACAACTTTCCAAGGTTAACAACTTTCCTCATCCATAATGGTTTTGAGAAAGGTGATGTTGATATTACTTTATTTATTAGGAAAGAAGGTAAGGAAATTTTATTAGTACAAATTTATGTTGATGATATTATATTTGGATCTCCTACTGAAAATCTTTACAAGAATTATACTTAGTCAATGCAGGATGAGTTTGAGATGAGCATGATGGGAGAATTAAATTTTTTCCTTGGATTGCAAATCAAGCAAATAGAAGAAGGAACATTTGCTTTCCAAGAAAAATATGCCAAAGAGCTCATGAAGAAATTTCACATGGAAAATTAGAAGAAAATGGAAACTCCCATGTTTTCCTCTTCAAAGGTCAACAAAAATGAAAATGGCAAGAAAGTTGATCATAACTAGTACGGGAGCATGATTGGCTCCCTACTTTATCTCACCACATCAAGACTCGATATCCTTTTTAGTGTATGCATCTGTGCTATATTTCAATAAAACTCTAGGGAGTCTCATCTTTCTGCAGTAAAAAAGGATTATCAAGTATATTAACATTTACCCTTCTCTAAGACTTTGGTATCCTAAGAGATCAAAGTTTGTGTTATCTGGGCATTCCAAAGTTGATTTTGCAGGATATAAGATTGACAGGAAAAGCATATTTGGAACTTTTTAGTTGTTGGGCAACATGCTTGTGTCTTGGTTCTCTAAAAGGTAATTAACGGTTGCTTTATCAACTGTTGAAGCTGAGTATGTTGCATTGGGCAGTTGCCACATTCAAATCCTCTAGATGAAGCAACAATTGAAGGACTACGGAGTAAATGACTCAACTACAAGCATCAAATGCAACAATACTAGTTCCATCAACCTAACAAAGAATCCAATCTTACATTCCAGGGCTAAGCACATGGAAATCAAGCACCATGTCATACACAATCATGTCAATAACGGTGAAGTAAACATTCAGTTTGTTGATTCTCAAAATCAGTTGGTTGACATTTTTATAAAACCTTTTGACAAAGAGGCTCTTTGATTTTATTCAAGATAAACTTGGCATTATTAATCCATTTGCTCCAGGTGTTTAAAGGTAGGGTACATTAGATGATGATGAGTAGATCAACTATTGTATTTTTTTTTAATTGTTGATAAGAACATTTTTGGAAGCACATTAGGTATAATTTATCTTTTCCTTATTTAATTTATTGCAGAATAAATTCTTTTGTCTTGGAAATTATTTAATTTATTCGTTCTAAAACTATTTTACAAATTTTCTTTATTTTCCCTCAAAAATCATATTTTTTTAACCCTTTCAGTCACGATGGTTCATATCCCTTAAAAAAAATAAAGACATTTCTTTCTTCTTCTTCTTTTTTGTTTAAACATCCAAGAATCATATCTACAAAAAACCCTTCCCGTAGTTCTCTTTTGCCAAAAGTTCAAAACTTTTATTCTTTTTTTGAACTATGGCCCTAAAAACTGCTCTGAAGTTGAAGCCCAGACTTTCTAATTCATAGCGATCGAGTCGCATTGCGAGATTGCAGTCCAAAGTTAGAGGAAGCCCTCAATTCTTCGACTTGTCTAATTCTTCTGACAACGTTGAAGGTACATTTGATGAGAAACTTTTAAACTATTCTCAATTAAGATCAATAAGTGCTACTCTTAAGTCCTTAAGAGACAGTGAAGATGTAATTTCTCAGTTATTGGCTAAGTATAATTTTGATAGTTAAGAGGCATTAGAGTTAATGTTCGTTAATCCCATCATAAACATGCCTCCCACAAGTGCTGGTGATTCGAGTGCTGCTAGATTTAGAAAAGGGAAGGAGAAAGTGGCTGAAACATCTACTAGTAAGAAAAACATTGAGGATGATGTGCGAAGAGGTGATTATCGCGACCCATCCCTTGGGGGGAGGAAATAGGCTTAAGGGTATCGTCTAAAGGACGGACCTAAGGCCCATGATTAGGCACGGGCTCTCCCAAGCCCACACCTCGCGTGACGTTGGGGTGTTCTTAAGAATTTCGCAATAAGAAGTCACCACTAGCCTATTGGGGTCGGCTAGAAATCAAGTGAGGCATATGGGTGTACCTCACTTTCTACGGAATCAGAGAATCTAGCGTCAGGGACTTGATTACACTAATTAACTAATTAGTGTCATTTCGGTACCTAATCTTGTTCATTTTAGAAAGAAATTTTGTCAAGCAGTTTGGATTAATTTTAGATCAATTCACTAACACGCAAGGTGATCATGCGGATACGCAATCATTAAAATAACAATTAGCAATCAAGATCCTAATTGCAGTAAAATTAGCATGTGCAACTAAACATTTGCAAACCTAATTACATGTGAAAATTAAACCTATGACATAATCAATGTGCGAGAAAATAAAGGCCTAATTACATTAAGAATGCAAGACATGACAATTCCCAACCAAATTCCTGCATTTTTTAATTTTTGAAATTTTTTAATTTTTAAATTAAAAAAAAATTGGGCAAGCCAGGTCAGGTCCTGTCTAACCCGAGCTCGGGTCTGACTTGGTTGGGGCGGGCGGGTCACACCCGCTCGAGAAGGATAACCCGAACCATAGCCGGTCAGGCCTTATTCGATTTGGACCTAGCCCAGCCAACGAGCCCAACTCTAACAATACAAGCTCAACCCAAAGGTCAATTATCAAGCCCAAGCTTTCTAAAACTAAACAGAGCCCACGGAGGAAACTTAAGTTAATCCTAAAGTCCAATCCCAAATTTAGCCCAAAACAAAATCAAGGCCCTAAGCTTTGAGCCCATCTTTAAGGCTTGTTCCATCCCCCTCGAACTGCAGCTCCCCCCCCCCACACTCACACCACCTCACCGCAACAGAGATGGTCGTGATGAGCGACGTTGTCCATCGCCATCCAACCAAGGACACGTCTGGGCATTGCCTCAACCGCCTTGGGGCAGTGCACTGGGCTTTCGTATGGCCGGTGACACTCCAATGGCAACTATGATAGGGCCGCTTGGACGCCGATCCGCGAGAAGCTGCGGAGCCTCCATGGGTGACCACCATGGCGGTCATGGCAAGAATATGCCGAAATGACTGACACCCGGAATAGTAAACATAGTAAACCCGTCTCAATAGAACGAATCACCTCATGGACGCTCGGTTTTAGCTAAAAACGGGAGGACAAAACTAGATCTCACTGAAACATTTTGTCGAACGGGTGACGTGCGCTAATGAAACTCAGGGCTTTTGGTTCAGCTGAGGCCCAAGCGCGAGTCCAGACATCAAACGAGACATGCCAAAACGCAAAGAAAAGCAATGGAGGACGGGTGATGGTCGGAGCTTGCTCGAACTGGTCGAGGGAGCTCCGGTAGGCTCGATATCACAATACGCGCACTAGGTGTTTGATGGAATGCCTACTTGAGTTCCGGAGGGGATGGTGGTGGTCGGCGTCAGTTGAGCGGCTCACCAGCGGCGATAGGGCATCCCAGGGGGTCTCCTTCTCCTCAACTTCCTTCTCCAAGCCTGTCCTCCACCTCTTCCTCTCATTTCTCTTTCTCTCGTTGCTATCTTGTTCCTCTCTCCATTTTTCCCCACAAACTAGCCCCTTCTCCATTTTATCCCCTTCCGATGGTGCGCGTGGCTTCGTCCAACCCCCTAGTAGTCTCTGCTAGCCTGATCCCCGACCACCAACTCCAGTTGAACATTCCCACTTATCTCCTCTGCCTCTGTCTTTGCTGCTATCCTTTTTCCTTTTATGCAAGTTGTGCGCAAAGCCAGCTCCTAGGAAGAAGACAATCCTAGGGAAAGCGAACCGAGTTGAAGAGAAGGAAGTACTACGCTGCGCGAGAAGGAGAGGAAGAGAGGAGGGGCGGGTTGGGCCAAGGTCAGATTTGGCTCGACCCGACCCCTCTTGCGTTTTTTTCTTCTTCTTTTTTTCCTTTTTTTTTTTTAGGTTTTTACTTTTCCTTTTTTCTTTTGTTTGAGAGAAAAAAGATAGGTATCAATAGCTACCTCTCTTTGTATGTAGCCTCGAAGAGGTTGCATTCAAAGATAAAAGACACCTAAATTATTTAAACGGGAGAGACGTGCCAGATTAACCAATGGGACTTCGGGTTATGGAAACGCGTCATGGATAAGAGGAAGAAAGAAAGACCATGGGTTACAAAAGCACGCCGTGTCATAGGAACTCCGAGCTACAAAAGCACGACGTGTCATAGTAAAGAGAGACTCTGGGCTACAGAAGCACGCTGTGTTATAGAAAGAAAGAGAGACCCCGGGCTAAAGAAGCACATTGTATCATATGAAGAAAGAGAGACCCAAGGCTACGAATGAACACCGTGTCATAGGAAAAAAGAGAGACCCCGGGTTATGGAAGCACACCGTGTCATAGGAAGAAAAAGAGACCTCGAGCTATAGAAGCACGCCGTGTCATAAGAAGAAGGAAAGATCCCGAGCTACAGAAGCACGCCGTGTCATAATAAGAAGAAAGAAATGAGGTCTCACCATGTAACAACGGGTTTTGTCTAGGTTGGAAATACATGATTTAAGAAAAACCCATGAACCTTTGTAGATGACATAGTTTAAGGTTGACCATGAATCTTTGGAGTTGACATGGTTTAAGGCTAACCAAGAACCTTGTGGTTTTTAGGGAAGTACCCGCTAACCCCTTAGAAATTGCATGGCTTTACTAGAGAAACCTGTCAAACTCAGCCTGAGCAAATGTCATTAGGGACGGCATCAAGAAATGTATCAATAATATTGCAACATTAATTGAACAAGCTAATCAAACTAAGTCTGACTGCTTTGAAAAATATTCGATGTCAAATAGCATCATGTGACACGGAATTATCATCTTGCTCAGGGATGTATCATTAATCATCAAATTCTCTGGGAGACAAATTCTTATCAAAACGATTTTTACTCGTGAAAAAGGCTTATTAAGCATGCCAAGCTAGAGCTCTTTAGTCAGAAAGAGTTTCTCACATACTTTTAAGAAAATGACTATTTGATCTCATACACTCGTGTGGGAAGTAACTGGTTGCTGAGGGTATCTCACATAACCTATGTCAAAGGCTTTCGGAAACATTTGTGATGAACACAATCTAATCGATCAAAAAAGGTCTTTTGAAAGGACCGCAATATAGGCTTGGTCACGGGCTTACGCAAGGGATTATTGTTTTAAGGCCAATAAATGAACATTTGTTGCTATCTTCATCAGGTTTACAAGTTGAGAACCTAGAAGATAAGACAAGATAGAATTGCTTCCACTCCTTCGAGCGGTAGCTTCTTTGTGGCATTTCCACTTCCACTTAAACCACCCAATCAGAAGAGACTTCAGAAGATGGTTGTAATGTTGGATCGGGAGAGGCTCGAAAGGCCTAAATTTTTTCAAGAGGGTTTTTAAGAGCTAGTGATCATCATGGCATCATGACCATGTCACTCAATCTTTCGAAATCACTTGACTTTTGAAATACAACACGTCTCGAAAGTCCCTCGGCTAATCATCTTCGCATGGGAGCTTTGCTCATTTCTCTAATTTCTTTTGTTCTTGCGATGATTTTTTTATTACACAAGCATTTGTACTTTGATAACTTTTCTTTCGCATAAGATGCAGCCTTTTTGTCTCTTTCTTTTTAAGGGCATTGGCATTGCTTTTGCTAGGCACACGACTTTTTCATGCCCCCTAATTTTTGTTGAACTTTTTGCTCTTTAAACTTTTGGAGCTCTTATGACTTTTAAGATGCTTCATGTCAATTATATGTGGTCAATCCTTATGCCTTGCCCTAGTGAAGGGAGATGATCACCTCTTGGGCTTTAAAAATTGAACAATCAGGCCCGCATTGGTTTAAGTAACGGGTGTCAGTGTTTGGGTAAAGAAAGAAATGCTCTTCTTCACCTTGGAATGAGTCAAGCTCCAATGAGTATTCCTCTGAAACTATCATAAGATGATTGATACAAGTGAAAGTAATAGAATATTTCTCAATCTTTCGCTCTACATTTCAACCGTAACATCCTATGTTGCCCCAATGTAGGGTTGTTCTTGACAGGGGTACTTTGAAGAATCATCCTTATTTGGCCTTAGGGTTAGCAAGAGGTTAGCTTGGTGCTTGGGATTGATGAAGGAAATGCCTTTATCATTTCAACATTTGTGTTCAATGCAAATGAATCATTTGTCCTAAGAGAATGTTATTTTCCGCTCAACTCTCAAAAGTATTTGAAAGATGTATTTGGAAATGGCTTGCTTTTCTTCATTCTAAATATCCTCCACTTGGCATGATGAACATCTCCATTTCACTGTTCTGAGATCATCCGAGTAGATTAATCTCCATAGGGAATTTTGATTCAAAATGAATAACCCACAAAATGAGAAAACAATTTTGAAATAAAAAGGATGTTCAAAAAGTTTGTAGAAAGTTTTTTTTTCTTTTCTCAATTATTCACTTTTGTGTTTGTTTCTGTGAAAGTGCTAAAGGTTCTTTTTTGTAATGGAAAAAATTCTCCATTTTTTTTTTATTTAATTTTGAGAAGAATGGTACTTACCTGCGGCATGGCAACTCGGTAACCCTGTAAAGAATGTGAAAGAATATGTTAGTGCAAAAACCATTAGAGATTGAAATGTTGGAAACAATACATTATTACCCTTCATTTGCTTTTATCCTTTGGGTGCTAACATTTCTTGGATTCACCCTTGTGGATATCTGGTAACTCAACAATGCCCTTCACTTGCATTTGCCTTTAAGTGTGTGATGTTTTCTTTTTCAAATGCTCTTTTTGAAGAGAAGTTTAATTGACAAGGAGCTTGAAAAATTTAAATATGGATCATTATATGTGGTTTTCAAGATCTTGCTTTGAAATGAGAGGGATTGCTCATTGTTTTCACATTTGAGGATATTGTTCATTAGATGCTTTGTCGATTTATTACCTTGGTGGAAGGCACTACTTCTACGGTCAAGGTGCAACTTTTTTCTCCCATTTATCATCATTTGTTTTGTTGCTTCAATCAGTTGGTCATTTTTCTTTGTCTTGTTGGATGAGCTCTGCAGTTTGGAGGTCTCTCCTTCCTGGCGCATCATCCGACGCTTGAGTTCAAAGACCTACACTTTTGTCCTTTGGAAGATGTGATTGGCAATCTTAGATGATCCCTTTATTTTACATATTTAACAAAAATGGATGCATAAATCAATTGTTATACCAAAAGTCCCTACTGGAACGATTACAACTTTACCATCTCAAAGTATCATTTATGGACGAACTCTAGGCGACTCAGTGAAGAGATGAAATTTTATGCAGGTTCTTCTTGAAACTCTTTTTTCAAAAATTTCAAAGTTAAGGTATAAAAACTCAGCTCCAAGGGTCCATTTGAAATACTTAAAGAATGATGTTTTTTATGAAATCGAATTTAATTACTCAAATATGTGAGTTGCATGCTCGCAAAAGTGCCGATTGGGCTCGCATGCAAAACTCAAAACTGAAAATATGATTAATACCAAGAATAAAGACAATGATATCATACAAAACACGCTTGCATATATGAACATATAAATCTATTCTCATCTTAATTCTAAAGTCGACTTCTTGGCAGGATCAAGCGAGCGAGGTTCAAGGAGTGTCATCACGCATGACCTGCGAAAAGAAGACAATGTTAGTGTGTGAATGAAAAATTGATCTTTCAATGAGGTTGCTTCTTATAGCAAAATTGAGATGACAGTACATGTCCCATAGTCCCCATTATGGGAAAAAGGAAAAGCAAAAAGCCAAAAAAAGGGGAAAAAAAGAAGAAAAAACGCAAGAGGGGTCGGGTCGGGCCAAATCTGACCTTGGCCCAACCCACCCCTCCTCTCTTCCTCTCCTTCTCGCGCAGCCCGGCCCAGCCTCCCTTTGTATTCGGCCCGGCCTGCTCCCCCTGGCTTGTCTTCTTCCTCCAAGCTGGCCTTTGTGCGCAGGACCTGCAAAAAGAAGAAAAAGAATGCAGCAACAAAAAGACAGAGGGAACAGGACAAAGGCACAGCGTCGACCGGGATTTGGTGGTCGGGGCCAATCCAGTAGTGGCAACCGGCGTCGTAGGAGGCCATGCGCGCCGAATGGCTTAAAAGGGAGAGAGGAGAGAGAACGGGGAAAAAACTGAGAGAGAAAAGGAGAGCGGGAGAAACAGAGAGGAGATAGTTTTTTGGAGAAGGGGCGATTGAGGGAGAGTGAGGGCTACCAACACCTCAGCCACGCGTGGACCCGTCTGACGACTTCTCCCGGCAACGCCCTCAAACCGCACAAGTAAGCCTCGGCTCTACTATTGCCCTGTTTTGGGCACGCCCGGTCGGAGTTCGCGGCCGCTCGCTCACACGAACTCCGACTCACGTCATCCTTGTGTCTTGTCCTTGTGTTATTGTATGTCAATTTTCATGAGTCCCGGCACAAGTTTGAGCCTTGGCTGGTTCGTTTTTCTGTCCTTTTAAACAATGCACCCCAACTTCTCGATGAAATGTTTAAGTTAAATCTGCTTCTGTGTTCTTTGTTCGGGGCTGAGTGGACGCTCCCGCGTGTTACTAATCTTACCATTTTGCTGCGATCTCGAGCTTGACGTTTTTTTAGGGCCGCCCATGGCTACGCTTGCCTTGGGCTCGCTGGTTTTCTTATCGTGGCGGTGCCAGCCGAGTGGTATGAGTCTTGGCTGGCAGCGGGAAAGTCAGCAAACGAGTGGCGGTTGGAGCGGACGATCAACAAACGCAAAACGTTGGTGGTACGCGTCGTCGTTTGGGGTACAGGTCGTTCCATGAATCACTGAGAAGGGAAGTTCTCGGCGTGGTCTCGGTGAAGCACAGAGAAGAAGACGACGTGAAGAAGAGGGGTGAAAAAAAAAAGGCAAAAAGAAATTTAAAAAAGAAAAAGAGAGAGAAAAAGAGAGTAAAAATGGCTTCGGGAAGAGGAGTCGCTGAAAAAGTAGGGGAGTAAAGTGAATAGGACAAAACAGGGAACGGACAAAAAGAGAAAAAAAATATTTAAAAAAACTAAAAAAATTTCCCCGATTGGGTCGAATTCGGGTTTGAGTCGGGTCAGCGAGTCGGATCGAGTTTATCCGGTCCGAACCCGCTTCCTGAAATATAATAATATTAAATATTAAAAATATATTAAAAATTTTAAAAAATCAAAATTATAAAAAATTTAAAATTTTTTAAAAATAATACAAATTCAAAAAAATTTCTGAAAATTCAACAACTTTCAAAGAGCATTAAAAAATTCAAAACTTTCAGAAAATATTGAAAATTCTAGTTTTTCTAAAAAAAAATTAAAAATAGAAATTTTGGAAAATTAAAAAAAAAATGAAAAATGTCGGAAAATTCAAGATTTCTTTTGAAAAATTTTACAAAATGACTTTCTAAGCTATTTTCTTAAAAAATGGAAGCTTCTTAGCTCTAAAATTATGCTAAAAAATTGAGTAAGCCCTTAGGGTTTTATCTTAGGGTTTCATTTGTCCTCAAAGATAATTACTCATGTCTGCATGCTTTTGCTATTTTGATCCCTTTTGTCTAGTTAAGATTAGTTTTTATCTTTTCCTTAATGTTAAATATTTGCTCTTTCATGCAATTTATTTAAACACTTTCATTGGCCGCTAACTATTATTTTAATTATTGCGTACCCGCATGATGACCTCACATGTTAGTGGATAGGTATAAAATCAATCTAGCTTGCCTAACAAAAACATCACTTTCTTAAAATGAACAAGATTAGGTACCGAAAATGCACTAATTGGTTAATTAGTATAATCAAGTCCCCGAACCTAGATTCTTTGATTGCGTAGAAAGTGAGATATACTCACATGCCGCACTTGATTTCTAGCCAACTCCATTAGGCTAGCTGTGACTCCTTATTACAAAATTCTTATGAACACCCCAATGTCGCGCGAGGTATGGGTTTGGGAGAACCTGTGCCTAATCATGGGCCGTGAACCTGTCTTTAGGCAATACCCCCTAAACCTATTCCCTCCCCCGAGGGGTAGGTCGCAACAGTGATAACGATGAAAAACTATATGCCGGTTTTAGAAAGAAAATCACTAGATATGTGACTGATTCAAATCATATAGACAAATTGATTAAATTTGAAGAGCATAAGCAATACTTTAGATCTTTGATAAACAGGGGAGTAATTAAATGGAGGACTATCAATTTTGACTTGTTCAAGTTTACGGGTATTCATCTTAAGCAACTTTTTTTTATGATTGACTCCTGACTTATCTTTGTGTTACTGAATATCTTACATTCCCTGCGCCGACTGTATATTTCTATTAAACATTTTCGTTTTACTCCGTGGAAACTATTGAGTTCACAATGTTTGATAAGTCATATCTCATCCAAGCATGGGAATTGGCGAAAATTTTGGGAGTTAGGTATTCATAATTTGAAGCTATAGATGTTGATCCTAATATTGCCTATAGACAACTCCCTGGAATCTCTGATTTTACCAGAGATGACAAGTCACATGTTTCCTATAAGTTATTGCCTTTGAGACCAATTGTTCTTCATAAAATTATTATCAACTATTTGAATCCAAATGGATCTTCCACAACTAACATTTCTTTTTATGAAGCAAAATTGATGTGGGTCATCTTCAATGGTCACTCTTTTTCTATAGCTCATCTTGTTCTATCGCACATGTATAGAACTGTTTTGAAAAACAATGGGAAATTTCCCTATGGTTCTCTGACCATGAAGATCTTTTGTGAATTGAACATTGAGATTCCAAGAAAGTTGAGTAAAATTCAACTACCTCTGCTAAAGGTAAACGAGCAAATGATGAGGAAAATGAGTTTTAGGTACTCTACTGAAGGTTGGAAATATATAAAAGGTAAACTTTTGAAAGTGGATGCAGATGAAGTTGTGCTAGATCCACTTGACTGCCTCACCAAGAGAAGACAAATTGCTAAACAGAGACAAAGCTCTCAAGCTTTCTTATAAATACTCAATGAAGAATTGCTAGATGACTCTGAAAAGGATACGGTTGATTTGGATGACATCATCGATGCGTATTAGTCTAATTTTAATGATGATGAAGAGAATGAAGCCAAAGGAGAAATAGGGACATGAATTGTAACTGAAGTCATTACTGAAGAACAACAACAAAAGGATGCTAAAGATTGACTTAGACCAATAGATGATCAAGTTAGTATTGTGGATGTTGATCTAACCAATTACTCGGAGAGTGCTGATAGTGCTTCTAAGCACAAGGAGCCTGCTAAGGACCAGGACATCACAAAGCATCAGGAACCTACCTAAGATCAAATCATTGCTAGAGAATAGGATTTTGTCTCGAATATGGGCCTTGCTCAAGCTAATTCCTCGCATGTTGTTGCATCTATCCAGGGGAAGCCTGATCATGTGAAAATCATATGGAACTTCTGCTTGAAAACATTCCCATGGACTCCACTGATGATGCTAACAAAGGAGATTCTGTTGATATAGGAGCCACTAATAGTGCTGACATTATTCAAGAAGGTCAAGAAGTACCTAATGTAATGGCTGGAGCTCTCCCTGATCTTCCAGAAACTTAGGCAATTCGTGAAGACACTCCCATGGCTCCAGAATCTGTTATTGCTAATGCCCCCACTACTAACTTTCCTTCCATCCCTACTACAACTACTGGCATAACTGGTGAGCAAATTGCTAATCCTACTCACTCTACTCACCCAGTTATGCAAGATGAAGGGAAATGAGTTGCAAGTGTTGAGGGGAAGTCTGAAGCTAATAAATAGAAGTAAGAGGATATCAGTATGGTGATGAAACTTGGGGTAGAAGTTAACCCTTCAAAAATTCCTGTAATTGACAGTTCTAAGGATAGATTGTTCCCATGGACTCTACTCAGCATGAAGGAACATAAGGACACAATGGAGAAAGAGCTTAAGAACTTAGATGTCTTTGTCATAACTCAAGTTGAAGCATTGGATCTGGAAAATATGCAATACAATGTCCTTGTTCAATTGCCTCTAAACGTAGAGTTCCATCTCCTACTCCAGTTCCATATCCCGCTCCCATTCCAGACCTTGACCTAAATCAACCATCCTCCTCCAAATAACTTTCTTTGTTTGCATTATTTCTCGAAGTTTGGATCATTTTGCAATTTGTTTGTAATGGTTGTGGATTGTTTTTGAACTTGTTGGACTAACCTTTGTACTATGGTTTGCGTATAATATTATGCTTTATCTAGTATCTTTTTTATTGTTGACAAAAAGAGGGATAAGGTGGACCAACATAACTGAGGTTGCGAACTTTACTGCACCAACATTATTTTTGTAGGTTGTCTAAAGCTCTGAGTGTCACAAAAGCTAAGGGGATTGGTTATAAATTTTTCTTATCCCTTATCTTTTAATTTCAAAGCTTTAGCTATAAGAATCTTGCCAAAATTTTCATATTCATATACTTTGATTGCACTTCATTTTCAAAATTGGTTTTAACCAAGAGCTATTTAAATTTCACAATATTTTATCTCTTTAAAAGTCCTGCTTGTACCAAGTTTTGTCATCATAAAAAAATGGGAGATTGTTGAGAAAACATTCCCTAAGTGGTTTTGGTGATTGACAAAACTTAGAAACTTTATTTATGATAAAAAGTATTTTCAGGTGGAAAATTTAATAGGATATGATCAGAAGATATTAATCAGAATTAGAGTCATGGTGGCTAGTGGTGATTGGTTGGATTCTCTGTCATATTTATAAGGAGTTTCAAAAGGAAAGTCTTCTTAATATCTATCAAAGATTCAATTTACTTAGAATATCTTATTAGAGGCGAAACATTATTTCCAATCTTAAACACTCAATTTTTGGAAACTCGAACTGCTGTATGGGTGACAATATATGGAAAGCTTCACCCTCAGCGATCCTGAAGTAATCACATCTTCTTGACTAGATCCAGGCCAACAAGTAGATTGGCTAGTTAATCCTCCTAGAGATATGTCCAACGGTCAACTTGGACTAGGAAGAGTATAAGAGAAGATTTCGAAGCTGAAGGGATTAATTCGCATTCACGAAATTTGAAACTTTTAATTCCAAAGTTTGAAAAGTGTTTCGTGATTTTATACATTCGTCTCTATGAGCGAAATTGTATAATCTTTTAGAGGATGAGAGTATGAGGAGTTGTTCACACAAACTTTAAGTGTTCTTAGTTCAGGTCTTGTAACCTCTTATCGGTTCTTATTAGTAGATTCCAGCCAATAAGTTGTAGCGTGGGAGAGTGGACGTAAGCTTATAAAAGCCGAACCACTATAATCTTAAGTGTGCAATTCTCTATTCCTCATTCCTTTTTATTTTTGTGATAGAATTGTATACCGATAAAATCTGACCACTTCATCAAAAGTTGTCTGGTTACAATATTTGTTTAAATTCTTTAATTTCTGTACAATCACCTATTCACCCCCCCTCTTGGTGATAGTTATAGTCGTAACATCATCACTTGCCACAGACTTGCAAGAGGGTGGCCTTCGCTCAATTCTGTGGTGGGTGCAAATGATATGGATATGCATGTATCGAAGCAGTGTCGACATGGTTCCACGTCAGCATTTCTGTTCATATATTTGACGGAAGGACTAACTTAAACAAAAGAGTTTATAGTTCAAGGATTTAGCTAGACTCAAAAAAGAAGAAGAAGAGTTAAAGTAGAATGAACAAATTAATGAAGTATATAAGTAAGTTAAAGGGTATATTTATACGAAATAAGCCCGGGGGAGATAATCCCCGTCATAAGCCCTAAATTAGTGATACGGGTAAATGTAACCATAGGAAGAGTCTTAGAAGAAACATTACGCCAAGAAGAATTTTGCTTTTGCTGTTGTCTCATTGGGAATAACAAGGATGCTTCGTAGTTGCAGTTTAATTGTGACCAAAGTATACATTCGCTTTTTCTGCATCACGAACTTCTCTGACACTGTAGAAAAAGTTGGACCAAGAGATCTTTTCAACTTAGTGGCAAAGAAAACAAATGACTCTTTTTTGTGTTTTTTCCCCTTATACTTTTTCATTGGGGTTAATAGTAATGGTCAGACAACCTTTTGTGTGCATAATATTATAATGCTTCATAAAGGGTTAAAGAATATCAGATCTTTCTTTTGCCCCCAGTAGCGACAGTTTGCATGCTCTCTCACTATATATTCTGGGAAGCAAACGGGATTTCTCCCGTGACGGCAAGAAGGGAGAACGAATTCTTGATCTCGAATCTCAGGTAAGCCTTCTTTGTTTTTCTCTCAATATCTTTCAACACGGTGCTTCTTTTGCAGACATAGAGCATTATGATTGGTGACCGCATGCTGCACTTCGTTTCGAATCAAATAGTCAAAAACTATGTATGCATTGGACGTTACTGATTGCCCATAGAATAGCCGAGAATAGAAGGTTGGATTATGCGTGTTCCAGTAGAATTTAAAAGAGTTATGATCTTGTGTGAATTGCGACCACCTGATTTTAACGGCAAATTGTCTTCGTGCCACGTTGTTGGGAGATCAAGGTAGCTGACGGTCTTTTATTATTCGTTTCTCAAGCTTTGCAGATTCTTTAGATATTTCCTCAACTAGTTTAGGCGTAAGGCCTCCTCAAAGTGAACGACTTTTCCAATTTGCCCAATGGCAAAAACACAGCAAAGTGCCTGAGGTAAACTCTTTCGAGAGCAGGGGTTTCTTCATGACAATCAAAATCCAATCACGTTATTCTGTCAATATAGACCTCTGCTATTTCTAGAACAGATTGAATGCATCGCAAAACAGGGCGTGTTTTCTGCTCTACTAGGAAAAAAAAACATCATTTTCATGTTGTTTTTTGGCTTTGTTTTTCTTTTTGACAGGTCTCGAGTCCTGTTTAATGGAAAAAAAAGAAGATGCGCTCAATTCATTCTCGTCATTAGGCACTAAATTACTGTGACACGAACGAGAATATCAAATGTATCCTTTCACTCTTTCTGGTTTCATGGGCTTGTAATCTTTTTCTTTCACTTGTTTAGTAATGAGTCAGATTGTCAAGGAAGTTGCGGTTACCATACAGACGAAGATGGACAACTTGACTATCGGATCCATTGACTGTTGCATATATCGAGTGCCTGAAAAGTGGCGCAGAGCAAATGCAGAGGCCTACACCCCTCAAGTTATCTCCATCGGGCCGTTCCACCGTGATAAGACAGCAATTCAGTTGATGGCGATCAAACTGAGGTACTTGACAGGCTTCCTCCGCCGCAGCAAGGCCGACCTCCCAGCTTGTATCAGAATGATCAGCGAATCGGAAGACCGCATTCGGCAATGCTACCAAGAAAATCTTACCCAAGCCAGCAAGGAGTTCGTGGAAATGATCTTAGTGGACGCAGTTTTTGTAGTTGAGCTGTTCATAAGGAACCATTACCCCGAGCACCGAGATGAGGACGACGATATATTCATCAACCAGTGGTTGAGCGACGCCGTATTCCATGACCTCCTACTCCTGGAAAATCAAGTCCCATTCTTTGTCCTCGAGAAACTCTGTAATCTCACCGAATTGAGTCCCATTGTCACGTTCCTCAAGCTTAGCTACGAGTACTTCAAAGACGTCCTGCAGGGGCAAGAGCTTGCAAGCACGAGATTTCAGATGAAGCACCTGGTGGACTACGTGCGAGCCATGCAACTGCCCTCGTTCCCACGGGGTGTGACGTCCAAAGATGGCAAGAAATTCGAGCTGACTCGGAGTGCAAAGGAGCTGCATGAGGCCGGTGTTGAGTTCAAACCAGGCAAGGGAACCTTCTCCCTGCCCGATGTCCACTTCAAGGCTGGGACCCTCAGGATGCGGCGCGTGGTTGTGCACGAGTGGACCGAGGCGTGGTTCAGGAACATGATTGCGTACGAGCAGTGCCACCACGTGGAAAAGAACATCACCAGCTACGCCATTCTCATGGACAGCCTCATCGACACGCCCGAAGACATCGACATTCTAATCAGCTGCGAAATTTTGGAAAATCGGCTCGGTAGCAAGGAAGACGTGGCCAGTCTTTTCAACAGCTTGTACAAGGAGACCATGAGGGACTCCAGCGAGTTCCTCTACTCAAAACTGTGTCAGAGCCTGAATGAGTACAGCAGGCGCCCGTGGCACCAGTGGAAGGCCGCCTGGTACCGGTGGAGGGTCATCCTCTACCGAGAGTACTTCAGCAACCCGTGGTCTGCGTTCTCCGTGGTTGCCGCTGCGGTGCTGCTCGTGCTCACCTTGTTGCAAACTGCGTGTTCCTTGATGGATGTTTACGCGGGCGACCCAGGGCGATTGTTCCGCTGGCACAAGTAATGCCCGTCGGAATGAACCTCGCCCAACTTCTCTCCATTTCGCTATTTTTTTTTTTTTTCGTTTCCTCCTCGTTGTTGTTGTTGTTTCTTTATTTCCTTCTTTTTTCTTTTAAATTTTTTGAATGTTTGAATTTTTTATTTTTTAAATTAAATTTTTAAAAATCATTTCATATTCAGGAAGAAGGAGACGTGGGACGGGCCCTTCGGCTCGGTCCGAATACGGCCCATGCGCTATTCAAGCCCAATTTAAAAGCAAATTAAGCCCAACTCATCAACAACCCAATGCTTCCATCAAAGCAGATCAAAGCCCAAAAAACATTAATACAATTATAACTAGAATTAAGCCCAAACTTCCTGAAAAAAAAAACAACTAAGGTCTGTGTCTCCACTCTCCCCTCTTTCTCCACATACTTTTCTACTTCCTTATTCAGTTTTTATCGCCTTTCTTTACATTGCAGACCAAGAACTCTCAAAACTGAACATTAAAAGCTTTTTTAATCAATAGATAATGCTTTCTACTTTCAAGCAAAGCACAACCAAGACATCATCGTGAGTTATGTCAGTCCACCATCACTGGACCGTCATTGGAGAATCTGACTCACAGCTAATGAAATCACCATCTCCATATTATCACGAACTTTTGAAAAACTCACGGCTTACGAATAAGGAAGCGAGATGTGACCCAACAAATCATCATGAATCATCACTGATTAGTAGCTCTGGGTCATTTTTTCTCATCCCCAGCCACCATCAATTACACTCGAAATCATGGTTAATAATCAATGAACAAATCAGCAAGGTATAAACTATATCAACACTCATTCAGCTCGAATGCTTTGAGGACCTATTTTATAAAAATGCCATGGACGCACAGGTCATGGTCAACGAGTTAAGGAGTAGGCTTCAAATACCCGAATCTCAAACACCATGGACGATAGCTTCGTTTCACCATTCATTCAGAAGCTTCCCAAAGTCCCAAAAGCGCACGCGTGCTGCATGCCAAGTCGCTAAAATCCCCCAAAAAGTTGCCCTTAGAATACAATATATAGACTAAATCTCACTAAATTATTCTCCAAACCACGAGGGGAGAATACAATGAATGCAAACATCTGATCAACGTCCGCCAGGACTACACGAGGAGCACGTAAATCAGACTGTGATTCGGGCCATAGAACTTGCAAGTTCTAACAAAACTTGTCATTCCAACTACAAGGGCCACGTCACACTTGTCACATGGATATCCATGTAACGAAGTGGCATTGACACGATTCTTTGTCAGCATTTCTGTTCACATATTTGACGGGATAACTGACTTAAACAAAAGAAGTTATAGTTTGAGGATTTAGTTGGACCCAAAAAAAAAAAAAAAAAAAGAGTTCAAGAGTCAAATTGAACAAATTGAAAATGTATATAATTCAAGCCTTAAACCGTTTATTATCGAAGAAACTTGTCATAATGTTCTTTTAAAACAAAATTATAAATAAGAGTATTTATTGAGATGGAATAAGCACGGGGAGGTAATCCCTTTCATAAGCCTTAATTAGGGATATGGGTATATGGAACCATAGAGAAAGTCTCAGACATACATTATGCCAAGAAGAATTTTGCTTTTGCTGTTGCGATATTGAGAATAACCTGAATATTTCACAGTTGCAGTGTAACTGTGACCAGAGTATTATCACTTTTTCTGCATCAAAAACTTCTCTAACATTCTAGATAAAGTTAGATCAAGAGATCTTTTCGGCTCAATGGCAAAGAAACATTGCTTCATAGAAGGTTAAAGAATATAATATCTTTCTTTTGTCCCTCCATAGCTGCTGTTTTCATGGTTTGCATGGTTTCTCACTATATAGTCTGGGAAGCAAACGAAATTTCTCCAGTGACGATAAGAAAGAAGAGCACATCAATCTCGAATATCAGGTAAGCCTTCTTTGTTTTTCTCTCGACATCTTTCAACTCATTGCTTCTTGTAGACATAAGAAAATAATGTTTAGTGATGGGAAAATTGTCTAAAAAGTCCTAAACTTATTTTACCGTGGCCAAATTCATCATAAACTTTTAAATTATGCCTTGTCATAAACCTATTAATTGTGCCTATGCGTTGTGTTCATTCAATTGATTTCAAATAAGTCGTATCTTGGTCAGACCAATAAAGAGAGCAGAGGTTATAGTTAAAGCTGCTAGTAGAAAATCGAAATAACTAGTTATAGTAAGCATGAAGATGAAGGAGCTAAATGAAATGTGTTCTTTATATACATATGTTTAGAAAGCACTTCACTAAGTTTCAATATACGAATATAAGCAAAAATACCAATTAGTCCTTAATCTTATGATAATTTATTAAATTAGTCTTAAACATTTTAACGATTTGTCAATTTAGTCATTTCAATCAAGTTTGGATGGGAAATTGCTTACGCAAAAGTCTAGTCAATGTTGATTGTTCTATGTGGCATGTTCGTAGTTAAAGTGAACAAATTTTTCAATTTCTTTTTTCTTTTTCCTTCCACTGGCCTTGGGCAAGGAACGTCCAAGTTTTTGGATTTATGAGGGCCACCCTTGCTAGGGCCGCCATGCTGCAATTATTTTAAAATCAAATAGTATCAATTTTTCATATGCATACGACTTTACCGATTGCTCGTAGAATAGCCGAGAGATAAAAGATTAGATTATTCGTGTTCCAGGGGAATTTATGGGATTTATGATTTTGTATTATTTGTGGCCACGTGATTTTAACGGCAAATTGACTTTGCTGCACGGTCTTGGGAGATCTAGGGAGCTGACGGGCTTCCATTATTCGTTTCTCAATGTTTTGCAGATTCTTTAGATATTTTCTCAACTAGCTGAGGTGCAAGGTCTCCCGAAACTGAACTTCTTTTCTGATTCATCCAATGGCAAAAACACAGGCACGCGCCACAGGTATAATCTTTCGAGAGCAGGTGTTTCTTCATAATAATCAAAATCAGATCACGTTATTCTGTCAATGTTGACCTTTGTGCCATTTCTAGAACAGATTGAATGCATCACAAGCCGCGGCGTGTTTTCTGTTCTACTAGGAAAAAAAAAAAAAAAAACATCATTTTCATGTTGCTTTTGGCTTTGTTTTTCTTTTTGACGAGACTTGAGTCCTGTTAAATGGAAAAAAGAACATCTGCTCAATTCATTCTCGTCGTGAGGCACCAAATGTACCTTTTCACTCTTTCTGGTTTCATGGGCTTGTAATCTTTTTCTTTCACTTGTTTAGAAATGAGTCAGATAGTCAAGGAAGTTGCGGTTACCCTAAAAACGAACATGGACACCTTGCCTGACGTGTCCATCGAGTGTTGCATCTATCGAGTGCCTGAGAAGTTTCGCAGAGCAAATGCAGAGGCCTACACACCTCAAGCCATCTCCATCGGGCCGTTTCACCGTGATAGGACAGCGATTCAGTTGATGGCGATCAAACTGAGGTACTTGACAGGCTTCCTCCGCCACTGCAAGGCCGACCTCCCAGCTTGTATCAGAATGATCAGCGAATCGGAAGACCGCATTCGGGAATGCTACGAAGAAAAACTCACCCAAAGCAGCAGGGAGCTCGTGGAAATGAGCTTTGTGGACGCAGTTTTTGTGGTTGAGCTGTTCATAAAGAACCATTACCTCGAGCACCGAGACGAGGACGATGAAATATTCAGCAAGCAGTGGATGAGCGACGCCGTATTCTACGACCTCCTGCTCCTGGAAAATCAAGTCCCATTCTTTGTCCTCGAGAATCTCTATGATCTCACCGCATTGGATACTCCTGTCACGTTCTTCGAGCTTAGCGACGAGTACTTCAAAGACGTCCCGCACGGGCTAGAAATTCCAGCAAGCATAGTTCGGGTAACGCACCTGGTGGACTACGTGCGAATCCTGCAACTGCCTGTGTTCCAAGAGCGCATGACGTCCAAACCGGACAAGAAATTCCAGCTGACTCGTAGTGCAAAGCAGCTGCAAGAGGCCGGTGTTGAGTTCAGACGGCGCGGCACCGGTGAGGGAATCTCCTTCCTGCTCAAAGTCGACTTCGAGGCTGGGATCCTCGTCATGGAGCACGTGGTTGTGCACCAGTGGACCGAGGCGTGGTTCAGGAACATGATTGCGTACGAGCAGTGCCACCACGAAAATAAGTACATCAGCAGCTACGCCATTCTCATGGACAGCCTCATCGACTCGCCCGAAGACATCGACATTCTAATCAGCTGCGGAATTTTGGAAAATCGGCACGGTAGCAAGGAAGACGTGGTTAGTCTCTTCAACAGCTTGCACAAGGAGATCATGAGGGACTCCAGCGAGTTCCTCTACTCAAACCTGTGTCAGAAACTGAATGCGTACAGCAGGCTCCCGTGGCACCAGTGGAAGGCCGCCTGGTACCGGTGGAGGGTCATCCTCTACCGAGAGTACTTCAGCAACCCGTGGTCCGCGATCTCCGTGGTTGCTGCTGCGGTGCTGCTCGTGCTCACCTTGTTGCAAACTGCGTGTTCCTTGATGGATGTTTACGCGGGCGACCCAGGGCGATTGTTCCGCTGGCACAAGTAATGCCCGTCGGAATGAACCTCACCCAACTACTCTCCATTTCGCTAATTCCTTTTTTTTTTTTTTTTTTGTTTCCTCGTTGTTGTTGTTGTTTCCTTATTTCCTTCTTTTTTCTTTTTGTTATAAAATATTACGTTGCAAATATATAATAGAGAGAATATAGAGATTGAGTAGAGAAAATCAGAGGAAAAATTTTTATTTTCACTATGTCACCTTATATCTATAATAAAAACTAAACTCTTATTTATAAGAAAATAAGGATGCACTTATCATTAATATCGATGTATTGAATAATACATACATTGGATATAGAGATGGACATTCATTATATAGGAAGATGTACTTAAAATGTATGATACAAATGTACCATAATAAGTATATTAGATAAGATGAATATAATGAATATTCATTCATGTATTTCATAACACTCCCCCTTGAATATTCATTGTATCCATTATATTACGAATGTGTATCGAATGATACTGTCTCATTAAAAACCTTTAGCTAGAAAAACTTAGTGGGACAAAAACCGGACAAAAGGGAAAAAGAGTGCAGAGAACAAATTTTATGATTTCTTCCTTTTTATGGATGCATTGATTGCCTCGTTAAAAATTTTAAGCAGGAAAAACCCTGTGGGAAAAACCGAACAGAAAGAAAAAAGAATACAATGCATAGTTCATAATATCTCCCCCTCAATTGAGCCATATAGTCACTGCTGGGGTAGTCACTCTTGCATCTTGTAAACTCACCGCATACCAATGCCATATACTAATTTCTCAAAAGTTGACGTTGGCAATGATTTGGTAAAAAAATCTGCAAGATTATTTATGGATCGAATCTGTTTAACATCGATTTGTCGACTTTCTTGAAGTTCATGAGTATAGAAAAATTTTGGTGAGATATGCTTGGTCCTATCACCTTTGATATATCCTCCCCTAACTTGTGCAACCCAAGCAACATTATTTTCATAAATTATAATGGGAGAATTTGTAACCGATATTAAATAACAAGATTTATGAATGTGCGTTATAATAGATTTTAACCAAACACACTCTCTTCCAGCTTCATATAAAGTAATAATCTCAGAGTGTTAGAAGATGTAGCTACTAGCGATTGCTTCGTAGAACGCCAAGAAATAGTGGTGCCATTATAATAAAATAAATAACCGGTTTGAGAACGAGTTTTATATGGATCGGATCTATATCCAGTATCAGCATATCCAATTAAACTAGAGTTAGTGGAATCCTTGAAATGATATAATCTCAAATCTATGGTTCCTTGGAGATAACGGAAAATATGTTTAGCTCCATTCTAGTATCTCCGAGTTGGCTCAGAAATAAAACGTACCAGTAAATTTACCGCAAAAGCAATATTTGGTCTTGTACATTGTGCCAAGTACATCAAAGCCCCAATTGCATTGAGATATGGTACTTTAGGACTAAGTATCTCTTCATCAGATTCTCTAGGATGAAATAAGTTCTTTAGGAGATCTAGAGATCTTACAACCATAGGAATGCTTAATGGGTGAGTTTTGTCCATATTGAAGCATTTAAGTAATCTTTCAATGTATGTTAATTGATGGAGGATTATTCCATTTGCTTTATGCTCAAGCTTTAGACCAAGACAAAGTTTGGTTTTATCCAAATCTTTAACTTTAAACTTCATTTTCAAATACTTAGCAGTTTTAGCTAACTCTTCTGGAGTTCTAATTAAATTTATATCGTCGACATAAACTTCTATAATAGCAAATCCGATTTCCAATTTCTTAATAAACACGCATGGGCAAATAGGATCATTCTTGTACATTTCCTTAATTAGATATTCACTTAGGCGTTGATACCACATGCGACGGATTGCTTTAACCCATACAATGATCTTTGCAATTTTATTGAGAATAAATTGCGGGGAGTGCATGCATCAGGCATTTTGAATCCCTTAGGAATTTTCATATGAATATTATAGTTCAATGAGCCATATAAATATGCCGTCACAACGTTCATAAGGCGCATTTCCAATCTTTCAGAGAGTACTAGGCTAATAAGAAAATAAAATGTAATCATATCCATCACAAGTAGATATGTCTCATTATAATCAATCCTAGGTCTCTAGGAGAATCCTTGGGCAACGAGTCGGGCTTTATACCTGACAACTTCGTTTTTCTCATTTTGTTTCTGCAGAAATATCCATTTATATCCAACGGGCTTTACATTATCGGGAATTTGAATTGTGGGTCCAAAAACCTCTCGTTTAGTTAGGCAAGCTAATTTAGCCTTAATTGCTTCCTCTCACTTAGGCCAATCTTGCATTTGATGGCATTCAATAATAAATTGCGGTTCATAATCATCATACATAATTTTATGAGCAACTGAGAATGCAAAAGTATCATTAATGATGATTTCATTTCGATCCCAAATTTCATTACAATATGTAATGAAATTCTTAGCATTCCCGAGGTTAGTGTTCTTTTCATGGGTTTTTTTTTTTTTTTTCAGGGTAATAAGCTCTTTGACAGCGAGCACAACGCCAGGCTCTTCTAGAGCAGATTCTTGATTCTTTCCCCTTCATTTTTTAGGAACAGTATCTTTTGATCCTATCGGTCTACCACGCTTCAAGTGCGGAGGATTTTGATCCATTTTAGCTTATCCTTCAGGAACAACCATCCTAGTTGGAGCATTTGCAACTGGAATATGAGACTTCATTATCTTAGTAGCATTATTAAATGCGTCAGGAAGTCTATTGGCCATAACCTATAAATGGATTATGCGCTGCACCTCGTTTTTGCACTTAGAAGTCCTTGGGTCTAATTGAGATAAATTTTTCTCATTCCGAAAGAAAACCTTAACTGGTTTTTGTTTTGCAGTCATAGAAGTTGTAGGTGTCTCAATTGATGGAAACCTAGTTTTATCGAAATGACAATCTGTAAATCTGCAGTAAAAAGATCACCGATAGTTGGTTCCAAGAACCTAATGATGGATGGTGAATTAAACCCAATATAAATGCCCAAACGGCATTGGGGGCCAATTTCGTTCTTTTTGGCGGTGCTACAGGCACCTATATTGCACAACCAAAGGTGCATAAATGTAAAATATCTGGTTCATAACCAAGGACCATTTGAAGGGGAGATTATAAAAGACTAGCAGTGGGGCGTAATCTTATTAGGGCTGTCGCATGCAAAACTGCATGACCCCATGCTATATCGTTGAGATTCGTTTCAATAATAAAATGCGAGCAATGATTTGGATATGTTTAATCAAGTATTCTGCCAATCCATTTTGATTATGAACATATGCAACCGGGTACTCAACCTCAATTCCGAGTGAAGCACAATAAGTATCAAAACTCTTTGATGTAAATTCACCAATATTATCCATCCTTATGCTCTTAATTGGATAATTAGAGAATTGTGCTTGGAGCTTTATCATCTGCGCAAGTAAACGTGCAAATGTGAGATTGCACGTACATAATAGGCAAATATGGGACCATCTACAGGATGCATCCACTAGTACTATAAAATATCGAAATGGTCCACTCGGTGGTTGTATTGGTCCACAAATATCACCCTGAATTCTTTGCAAGACTAAAGGAGATTCAAGATTAACATTTGTTATAGAAGATTTGATAATGAGCTTTTCTCGTGAACAAGCCTCACAATTATAATCTTTGGACAACAATATATTTGTATCCTTTACATGGTGTCCTTTTGTATTCTGAATTATTCTTCGCATCATTGAAGCGCTAGGGTGACCAAGGCGATTATGCCACAATCCAAACTGATCAGGGTTTACTAATCTCCAGGATGTGGTGGCGTAGGTTTCAACAACCTTAATCATGACACAATACAAACCTATAGAAGAAGCTTCTAGCTTCTCATGGATGGTCTTCGGACCCATCTTATAAGAGATAATGCCAATATATTCTTCATCTTACTCATAAGTAGTCTCAATATGGTACACATTATGGTGTACATTTTGGAAGCTGAGTAGATTCCTTTTTTATCTATTGCTTATAAACGCATCCTCAATATGCAGAATGGTGCCATTTGGCAAAACAATTGTGGCATTCCCAAAACCATCAATAATCGGAACATGACCTGATATTGTATGGATTTGTACCTTATGCAGTGTCATACTCGAGAAAAAGTGTCTACTACGAAATATGGTATGTGTTGTTACACTATCAAGCAAACAAACATCTTCATTTTTCTCAGTATTTTCCATTTGCATTTATGTTGACAACTTCAGATGTCATGTATCATAAAATTTGCATATTGGTTATATAGTTAAACAAAATTTCAAAATAATAAATATATATTACATAACCATATTAGAGAACAATAAAAGGTAATACATTTAAACAACTAGAAAAGAAATTATTAGAATCATAAAATTCGAAACCCAAGTTATCATCCACCAGTCTGATGCCTCATTAAAGTAATCAGAGATCCTCAAAGAAATCATAGACATTCAGGGATGCATTTGCTACTTCAAGACCAAGAGGAGTCCCATCAATAGAGATATTGTTGGCTTCAATAGTGTTTATGGTAGTAGAATTGATTTCATTGGCATGAGATTCACCATGTTTGCCCGTATTTTTTAAAGATGCTTGATATAGATCAACAAAGTGCTTTCGCGTACAACAAGTACGTGACCAGTGCCCAGTCATGCCACATCGATGTCAAATACTTTCATAAATTACCTTCTTTGGCTTATTTTATTTGCCATGATTCGGGCCAAAGTTAGATTTCCTAGGGAGGTTAAATTTCTTGTCATCCCTTCTAGATTATGTTCTTGCCTACGCTTATAGCCCTTAAAATAGCTAGTATTTTTCTCAGAGTTAGCATATGCTTCGGGCAATGCTTTTGAGCCGGTAGGTATAAGATTATGATTTTTTAATAACAATTCATTAGTTTGCTTGGCAGTGAGGAGCACAAAAATTAATTCAGAGTATATGGTAAATTGACGCTGCCGGTATTATTGTTGCAATATAATATTCGAAGCATAGAAGGTGGAGAAAGTTTTCTTTAACAATTCTGCATTAGTGAGTTTGATACCGCATAACTCAAGCCAAGAAACAATATCAAATAAAGTGGAGTTACAGTCAGACACTGATTTAAAATCTTGCAGTTTGAGATTTTGCCAGTCATATTGTGCTTGAGGGAGGATAAGAGTCTTGGTATGATCATACCTATCCTTCAACCTCCTCCACAAAATCTAAGGGTCTCGAACGGATAAATATTGAATATGTAAATGCAAATGACGGCGAATAAAAATTAGTGCGTTTGCTTTATCTTTTGCATTTGAGGTTCCGTCCTATGTAATTGTATTAGCGAGACCTTGTCCTTGGATGTGCATTTCCATGTCAAGGCACCATGATAGATAATTCTTTCCACTCACTTTTAGGATGTGGAATTTGGGCTTTTCAATATCTGTCATAATCCTTGCAAAAATAAATCCTTAAATTAAGTAAAAGGACTTCCAAATATCCACTGCCACTTCAGGAGCAAAATGATACTTTTAGATTTACAATTGGCTTCGGGCCAAGAAAAATAAAAATGAAGAATTGATAGGAGAAGATGAAGTATAAATTGATTAATAAAAAGAACACCCACCTTGCAAAAATTACTTACTCAATTGGTAGGTCCTTGTGCTGATAACGTATTGTAAAATATTACGTTGCAAATATATAATAGAGAGAATCAAGAGATTGAGTAGAGAAAGCAAGAGGAGAAAATTTTATTTTCATTATGTCACCTTATATCCATGACAAAAACCAAGCTTCTATTTATAAGAAAACAATGATGCATTTATCATTAATATCAATATATTGAATAGGGAGATGAACATTTATTGTATAGGGAGATGTACTTAGAATGTATGATACAAATGTACCATAATAAGTACATTAGATAAGATGAATATAATGAATATTCATTCATGTATTTTATAACACTTTTAAATTTTTTGATTTTTTTTAAATTAACTTTTTAAAAATTATTTTATATTTTGGAAGAAGGAGACGTGGGGCGGGCCCTTGGGCTCGGTCCAAATATGGCCCATGCGCTATTCAAACCCAATTTAAAAGCAAATTAAGCCCAACTCATCAACAATCCAATGCTTCCATCAAAGCATATCAAAGCCCAAAAAACATCAATACAATTATGACTAGAATTAAGCCCAAACTTCCTAAAAAAACAACTAAGGTTTGTGTCTCCACTCTCCCCTCTTTCTCCACATACTTATCTTCTTCCTTATTCAGTTTTATCGCCTTTCTTCACATTACAGACCAAGAACTCTGAAAACTGAACATTAAATTCAGAATATTTAAAGCTTTTAATCAACAGATAACGCTTTCCACTTTCAAGCAGAGCACAGCCAAGACATCACCGCGAGTTATATCAATCCACCACCACTGGACCGTCATTGGAGAATCTAACTCACAGCTAATGAAATCACCATCTCCATATGATCACGAACTTTTGAAAAACTCACGACTTACGAATAAGGAAGCGAGATGTGACCCAACAAATCATCATGAATCATCACTGATAAATAGCTCCGGGTCATTTTTTCTCATCACCCACCACCGTCAATTACACTCGAAATCATGGTTAATAATTAATGAACAAATCAGCAAGGTATAAACTATATCAACACTCATTCAGTTCGAACGCTTTGAGGACCTATTTTATGAAAATGCCATGGACGCTTTTCGTCAAACAGGTCATGGTCAACGAGTTAAGGAGTAGGCTTCAAATACCCAAATCTCAAACACCATGGACGATAGCTTCGTTTCACCATTCATTCATAAGCTTCCCGAAGTCCCAAAAGCGCACATGTGCTGCATGCCAAGTAGCTAAAATCCCCCAAAAAGTTGCCCTTAGAATACAATATATAGATTGAATCTCACTAAATTATTCTCCAAACCACCAGGGGAGAATACAATGAATGACATCTGATCAACGTCTGCCAGGACTACACGATGAGCACGTAAATCAGACTGTGATTCGGGCCATAGAACTTTTGCAAGTTCTAAAAACAACTTGCCATTCCAACTACAGGGCCGCGTCACACTTGTCACACGGATATCCATGTAACGAAGTGGCATTAACATGATTCTATGTCAGCATTTCTGTTCACATATTTGATGGGAGGACTAACTTAAACAAAAGAAGTTATAGTTCAAGGATTTAGTTGGACCAAAAAAAGAAAAAAAAAAAAAAGAGTTCAAGAATCAAATTGAACAAATTGAAAATGTATATAATTCAAGCCTTAAACTGTTTATTATCGAAGAAACTTGTCATAATGTTATTTTTTTAATTATAAATTAGAGTATTTATTGATATGGAATAAGCACGGGGAGCTAATCCCTTTCATAAGCCTTTTTAAATTGGGTATATGGGTATATAGAACCATAGAGAAAGTCTTAGGACAAACAATATGCCAAGAAGAATTTTGCTTTTGCTGTTGCGATATTGAGAATAACTTGAATACTTCACAGTTGCAGTGTAATTGTGACCAAAGTATTATCACTTTTTCTGCATCAAAAACTTCTCTAACAGTCTAGATAAAGTTAGATCAAGAGATCTTTTCAGCTCAATGGCAAAGTAACCAATTAACTCTGTTCTATGTTCTTTTCCCCTTCCCCTTTTTCTTTGGGGTTAATAGTAATGGGCAGACATTCTTTTTGTGCGCACAAGATAATATTGCTTCATAGAAGGTTAAAGAATATCATATCTTTCTTCTGTCCCTCCATAACTGCTGTTTTCATGGTTTGCATGGTTTCTCAGTATATAGTCAGGGAAGAAAACGGGATTTCTCCAGTGACAACAAGAAAGAAGAACATACTGGTCTCCAATCTCAGGTAAGCCTTCTTTGTTATTCTCTCAACATCTTTCAACTCAGTGCTCCTTCTGCAGACGTAAGAGAATTATGTTTAGTAATGGGAAAATTATCCAAAAAGTCTTAAATGTATTTTACAGTGGCCAAATTCGTCATAAACTTTTAAATTATGCTTATCATAAACTTGTCAATTGTGTCAATTTAGTCCTCAATCTTATGATAATTTCGTCTTAGATCTTTTAACGATTTATCAATTTAGTCATTTCGGTCAATTTTGAACGGAAAATTGCTGACATGGAGGTCTAGTCAATGTTGACCGTTCTCCGTGGCATGTTTGGCATTAAGGTGAACAACTTTTACATTTTTTTTCTTTTTTCCCTTTTTCTTTTCTTTTCATATTCTCTACCCCCCACCCCCACCAGCCTTGGGCGAGGGACATTCGAGTTTTTGGATTGACGAGGGCCACCCTTGCCAAGGCCGGCATGCTGCAATTGTTTTAAAATCAAATATTATCAAAATTTCATATGCATTCGACTTTACTGATTACTCGTAGAATGGCCGAGAGACGAAAGATTAGATTCTTGGTGTTCCAATGGAATTTATGGGAGTTATGATCTTGTATCACATGTGACCACCTGATTTTAACGGCAAATTGACTTTGCTGCACGGCCGTAGGAGATCTAGGTAGCTGACGGTCTTCCATTATTCGTTTCTCAAGGTTTTTGCAGATTCTTAAGATATTTTCTCAACTAGCTGAGGTGCAAGTCCTCCTGAAACTGAACTTCTTTTCCAATTCGCCCAATGGCAAAAGCACAGCCAAGTGCCACAGGTAAAATCTTTTGAGGGCAGGTGTTTCTTCATGACAATCAAAATCAGATCACGTTATTCTGTCAATGTAGACCGTTGTGCCATTTTTAGAACAGATTGAATGCATCACGAGCTGTGGCATGTTTTCTGTTCTACTAGAAATAAAACATCATTTTCATGTTGCTTTTGGCTTTGTTTCTCTTTTTGACGAGACTTGATTCCTGTTAGATGGAAAAAAGAGCATATGCTTAATTCATTCTCATCGTGAGGCGCCAAATCACACTTGACACGATCAAGAATGTCGACAGAATTATGCCCAAATGTACCTTTTCACTCATTCTGGTTTCATAGGCTTGTAATCGGTTTCTTTAACTTGTTCAGAAATGAGTCAGATAGTCAAGGAAGTTGCGGTTACCATAAAGACGAAGATGGACAACTTGCCTGCCGTGTCCACCGAGTGTTGCATTTATCGAGTGCCTGAGAAGTTGCGTAAAGCAAATGCAGAGGCCTACACACCTCAAGTCATATCCATCGGGCCATTCCACCGTGGTAAGAAAGAGCTTCAGTTGATGGAGGAGATCAAACTGAGGTACTTGACAGGCTTCCTCTGCCGCAGCAAGGCTGACCTCCCAGCTTGTACCAGAATGATCAGCGAATCAGAAGACCACATTCGACAATGCTACCATGAAAAGCTTACCCAAAGCAGCTGTGAGCTCGTAGAAATGATCTTTGTGGACGCAGTTTTTTTAGTTGAGCTGTTCATAAGGAACCGTAACTGGAACCATGACCCCAAGCACCGAGACCAGAATGACGAGGTATTCAGCAAGCAGTGGATGAGCAATGCTGTATTCCACGACGTCCTGCTGCTGGAAAATCAAGTCCCGTTCTTTGTCCTCGAGAATCTCTATAATCTCACCGCATTGAGTACCACTGTCACGTTCTTCAAGCTTAGCTACGAGTACTTCAAAGACATCCTGCACGGGCATGAGCTCGCAAGCACGAGAGTTCAGATGAAGCACCTGGTGGACTACGTGCGAGGCCTGCAACTGCCCTCGTTCCCACGGGGTGTGACGTCCAAAAATGGCAAGAACTTCGAGCTGACTCGGAGTGCAAAGGAGCTGCAAGAGGCTGGTGTCAAGTTCAGATGCGGGGAGGGAACCTCCTCGCTGCTTGATGTCGACTTCAGGGACGGGACCCTCGTGATGCGGCATTTGGTTGTGCACGAGTGGACTGAGGCATACTTCAGGAACATGATTGCGTACGAGCAGTGCCACCACGATAACAAGAGCATCAGCAGCTATGCCATCCTCATGGACAGCCTCATCAACACACCCGAAGACATCGACATTCTAATTAGATGCGGAATTGTGGAAAATCAGCTTGGGAGTGTGGACAACGTGGCTCGTCTCTTTAACAACATGTACAAGGAGACCATGAGGGAGTCCAGCGAGTTCCTCTACACGAACCAGTGCCAGAGCCTGAACACGTATAGCAGGACCCAGTGGAACCGGTGGAAGGCTGCCTGGTACCGGTGGAGGGTCATCCTGCACCGAGACTACTTCAGCAACCCGTGGTCTGGGATCTCCGTGGTCGTCGCGGTGTTCCTGCTCGTTCTGACCTTGTTTCAAACTGCGTGTTCCTTTCTGGATATTTATGCGGGCGACGCCTGGAGATTATTCCGTAGGCGCAAGTAGTGATATAAAAGGCATTACTGGTACCAAGGAATGGAAAGTCTCAAACTAAATTTCCAATCCTAAACGCTCTTGTCAATGGCCGCTTCTTTTATGAAATAAAGCGTAAAGACCACAAAGGAAATCTTAATGAGGCCCGGGATAACTATTGACTTGAGTCTCTCTCCTGCCAGAAAGGTTGACTAAACACTAGAACACACAAACCGTTGGCCAGATAAATTTGCCTAGTCAAGACAAGATTTAGAATTAAAGTCCAATATGTAACAGTTATATTTACCAGAAAAATCATAGGCTATGTTTAACAACTACATTGTACTCTTCTTTATTTGAGGAAAATGAATCTCGCGCAAGAGGCTAAGAAATATGGGGATTTCTATCGTGGAGGTAGGCTTCTAAGGATTTTTTTTTTTTGGTAGACTGAACGCATAAAACCTTTCTTTATCTTTTCTTTTCTTTGTCTATTCCCTCTTTATATTAATGCACTTTATGGCCGAGGCACTCTGCCCTTATAATCAGTTAAATTCTCTTATTTTCGTTCGTTTTGCACAATATAGACCTCTTTATATTAATGCACTTTATGGCCGAGGCATCAGTCTTTCTGTTCCAGCTATTACTCAATGCTTGTAATTTCGTCATCATTTTTGTTTGTTTCCGCTCTTTTTAGTTTCTTAGAAAATTAGGGGTCGGTTTTTTTCTTTTGACCACGGGAGCAGGTAGCGCGTAGTGGCGCTTGACATTGTCTCTCTCTCAATATTCAATTCTACGAATTTATGTCTAATAACAAATTTACTCGATTGCTTACCCACCCATGCATGGCTGCGCTGGTGGGATCGTTCTCCTTTGCATTCGGCGGACCGTATGGTCAGGAGTTCAATTCCAGACGTGGTTCCATGTCAAGCGGGGGGCCTCGGCGGTGGATTGCTGGGCCAGTCTCTCCTGAGATATAGTCGGTACCGTACTCCCGTAAGATGAGTTAGGCCGAATTCTTGGCATAAAAAAACTAAAAAAAATTTACTCGATTGCATGAAGTAGTCGAGGATTTATCCAAACAGTCAAGAGATGCCACATTTGCCGACGAAAGATAACTTTTTTTCTTTTGTTCTTTTATGATAATTCGACCCTAGTTAAATGTTATTATGACAGTTTGTGGGTCATTATACGTCTTTAGTATGTACTAGACACGTAAATCTTTACTTATAGGATTCACCGAGGAGAAAGCATATACTTACATGATGTTATATACTAAGCTAAATTTAAAAGTGTCGCTTTTTGCGAGGTACAATATAGCGAAACCTAATAACTTATTATATTTTTTCAATAGTTCAATTCGATTCATTAGGCGCATGGATGCTCATCTTAAATCTTCAAAGAATAAAGATATTTATTAGGAGCATGGATGCTCATCTTAAATCTTCAAAGAATAAAGATATTTTGTTGGATGAGGCGGCCCTCGCCCAGTGTGGCCGCAAAGGCCTTGGATGAGGAGGGCATCGCGGCCTCATTAGCCGTGGGTGAGGGGAGGGTCGTTAGTGACAGACCCTAAAACAAGGAAAACCAAAAAAAAAAAAAAAAAAAAAGGATAATTCAATTTTTTTAAATAAAAAATTCATGTCGGATGAGAAATTAATAAAAATATCCATGTACGATGATTTATTAAAAATGACACTCAAATGATTGGTTTATTTTGATGGGGTACTTAAGCGAGTGAAAAAAAGGTTACGCGACTCAAGTGAGAATAATAGGAAAGTAATAGTAGTTGTGCTGTTCTTGTTCTCCGAAAAGTTGCACACTAATTAAGACGATATGTACTTTTTTTTTTTTTGAGCAAAAAGACGATATGTACTTTGATCAAGAAATAAAACATTTACTGATGGATTGGATAAGAAATCAACTAAAAAGAAGAACTCCGAACGTATAGGAAGTGCAAAGAAAAAAATAGTAACCCCCTTCGTAATAAAGCTTAGGGATGATGTCACGTGAGTTCTCGAGCTTTTCTGAGTTTTGCAAAATTGAGTACTTTAGATTTTTCGATTTGTGCAATGTTAGTCCATCCGTGAGAGGGTTGGAGAAACACTAACGTGGTAGCCAAATGGTCATTAAGTGCTTATTTTGCAATCCCATGTGGCTAGCGCGGGGCCTACATTGCTTTTTACAAATTTAGAAAATTAAAAAAAGAAATCACGTTGAGGCTTCTGAATGAAGAAGATTGAAGATAAAAATAAAGAGAACCTTATTCACCTTGCCCCCACAAATAAAGAATGCTCGCGGTGTCGCCAGCCACTGGTAACGGTGGCCAGATCCTTGCCGGCACCTAGACGCCTGCTCTCATCGCTTGTAAACACTACAAGCAACAAACAGAAATGGAGGGCAACGCACACAGGAGAGACGGATGAAGTGCGTGCGCGAGAAAGAGAGGTTGCGCTAGGTAAGGCTATGGCCCTGATCGGTGTCTCTATCGGCCGGTGCTGGTAAGGGTGGCAAGCCCTTGGCAAACATTCATGACGGCTGCCGCCGTCACCACTTTGTGTGATCTATGACGGTGATGCCACCATGGCTTGAGGCCAGCAATGGTTTGGCCACCTTCGTCGATGGCTGGTAAAATAGTGATCACCCTCTCTTGTTGAAGTGAGCTGAAGATGGATTTTCCTCTATGTAATTTTCAATTCTCTTTTTCAAAATCCTTGACTTTATTCTTTAAATTCTTTAAATTCATAAAGCCACGTAAGCAGTGTGTTAGCAGCATGAAGCCACCATGTAAGTGCTTCACACGTAATTAATTGTCACATCAGCATTTTCGTTTTAGCACCTAATGGAAGGATTACTAATGGGCAAATTGGAAGAAGTTCAAGGACGAAATTGTAAATAATAATAATAATAATAATAATAATAATAATAATCCAAAGACGAGGTTGCACAAACCCAAAAAGTTGGAAGGTCCCATGCCTTTATCCTTAAAACTTTTGCAGTCAAAAGTTGAAACGTTGTTGGGAACTGCCCCTAGACTCTATTTGTTCACATAATTACCGTCGGGGGGGCTCAATTTTCGCTTTTTAACAAATTTCAGGTGGAATAATAGCGTGGATTTCGCTTTTGGCTGCCAACTATAAATTTAATTATAATAAACAAACCACTTATAGATTTTCTAAAAATATTATTTCCCCAATGCCGGAACTAGAGTTTCGGAAAAATGTAGACGATATTATTATTTTTTTGCCAAAATTAATGAATGAACAGGGTGTAAAAAAGAAGCTTTTTCCAGAGTATAAGGGAGTCAGGAGAGAAATTATATTGCTTTTGTTTGAAAAGAGAAGTAACAGGGATAAAAAACAATAGAAGCACGTAGCTATGTTGGTTGAGAGCTTCTTCCTTATCGTTGGTTTCAAGAGTTCGAAACCCGCAGTTGCTAGTGTCTTAAGTGGGGAGCCATGGTGGTGAGGTCCTATCCTAATCTCCCTCCAAGTATTGACGTTTGGTCCCAAGTGCTGTCCGGGCATTGTACGGGCCGTGGGTTGCCGATTAACGTAAGCGAAAGGCCGGCACGGCGGATCCTGGGTATCAAAAAAAAAAAAAAAAATAGAAGCACGTCGATTTTATCACGTCTTTGTCTCTTCATGTCTTTAAAATAGAAATACATAAAATCCTCCGGCAACATCTACATACATTTTACACGTTCAGAGAAAAAGAATGAAGATATGAGATTCAGGCTTTATTTATTTTTGAGGAAAATAACTTCTAAAAATAATATTTTTCAAATTCTCCGGCATTCAATTCATGGAAAAACAATAAGTCAATAAAACATTTTCCATCTAGAAAAAATACCTTTAAAATAGGGAAAATGATTTATTTTTTTGAAAAGAGGAAATCATTTTTCGTCCTCTTCTTTTTTTTTTCACCTAGATCAAACTTGTTCCCCTTTGTGAACTCTTTTTAATAATTTTTTTCTTTTTTTTTTTTTTTTTTACTTTTTCTTTTTCTTTTTCCTTTTCCTTTTCTTTTATTAGAAGGTTTGGAAGGTTGATCTCCTTCCTCTTTCACTCTCAACCTCACTGCGGGTTGGACGTCCGTCGGTGGCAAACAAAGCCTCGTGGGGTGCGGCCATGCAGGGCGGCGGTCCCCATCATCGCCGCCGCCACCACCACCGGAAGAATCTCTGACTATCGATACCATCATCTATTGTCGCGAGCCTTCATCACTGAAGGCATCGGACACGCTCCCATTGCTGTTGTACCTCATGAACGCTGTCTTCTTCACGCTCTTCTTCTCCGTCCATACTATCTCCTACAATGATGGCACAACAAGATCCGCAGCTCCATCCCCCTTCACGTCGTCACCATCCTCGAGATCACTGCCACCATCCACCTCCCCGGCTTCTTCAGCATCCACTTCGTCCAGCCCTAACTTAAACGAAAAATTTATAGTTCAAGGATTCAATTGGACAATAAAAAGGAGTTCAAGGATCAAATTGAATAAATTGAAAAAGTATATAGTTCAAGCCTTAAATCATTTATTAACAAAATAACTTGTCATAGTTTTCTCTTTTATAAATAAGTAAGAGTATTTACTGATACACAACAAGCACAGGGGTAAGCGTATTTACTGATACACAACAAGCACAGGGGAGCTAATCCCTGTCATAAGCCTTAAAGTAGTCATATGCGTAAATGTAACTTCAGAGAAAAGTGTTAGAAAAAACATTACAACGAGAAGAATTTCGCTTTTGCTGTTGCATCACTATCATTGAGAATAACTAAAGTACTTCATAGTTGCGGTGTAATCGTGACAAAAGAATTATGCCATTTTCTGCACCAAAAACTTCTCTAACAGTCTAGATAAAGTCGGCCCAATAGGAATCTTTTCGCCTTAATGGCAAAGAAACCAAATAACTCCGTTCTGTGTTTTTTGCCCCGTCTTTTCCTTTGTGGTTAATGGTAATTGTCAGACCTTCTTTTGTGTGCATAAGATAATAATACTTCATAGAAGGTTAAAGAATATTGTACCTTTCTTTTGTCCCCTCATAGCTATTGTTTCATGGATTGCCTGGTTTCTCACTATATAAGTCTGGGAAGCAAGCTGGAGTTCTCCAGTGACGCCAAGAAGGAAGAGTGCATTCTTGATCTTGAATCTCAGGTAAGCCTTCTTAATTTTTCACTCAACATCATGCAACTTTGTTCTTCTTGTGCAGATAGACTATTATGTTTAGTGACAGGAGAATTATTTAAAAGTCCTAAACGTATTGTACGAGGGCCAAATTAGTCATAAACATTCAATTATGCCAATTTAGTCACAAAACTTTCGATAACTTGCCAATTTAGCTCTAAATCTTTCAATTGTGCCCAATGAGTACTCAATAATTTGATTATTTATCAATTTAGTCTCAAATCTTTTAACGATTTGTTAATTTGGTTATTTTGATTAATGATGGCCAGAAATTGTTGATATGGTAGTCTAGTCAGTGCTCACCGTCGATGATATGGACAGTTTTTCTATCTTATGATTTTTTTTTATATCTTTGTACTTTTTCTTTTTTTCATATCTTCTTATTTTTAATTTTATTTTATTCCCTTTTTCCCTCCGTTGGCCTCGAGCGAGGACTTTTGCGCTTGGGTTGTGACGGCCGCCCTCACCACCTATACCAATAAGGCTGGTGGAGAGAAAAAGGGGGAAAAAGTAAAAGAAAAGATTAAATAAGGAAAGGAAAAAAGAAGAAGAAAAACTCATAAAATACAAAATTATAAATATTGTAATATATTAGTGCCGATCATATCATGTAGAACAGTTAGCGTTGACTAGACTGTCATTTTTAGCGATTTTCAGCCAAAATTGATCGGAATGACGAAATTGACAAATTATTAAAATTTTATGACTAAAAATATTGTAATATATTAGTGTCAATCATATCATGTAGAACAGTTAGCGTTGACTAGACCGCCATTTTAGCGATTTTCAGCCAAAATTGATCGGAAGGACGAAATTGACGAATTGTGAAAATGTTTATGACTAAATTGACAAATTATTAAAATTTTATGACTAAATTAGTACAATTGAAAGATTTAGGACAATTGGTTGCCGTATAATAAATTTAGGGTTTTTTGGACAATTTTCTTGTTTAGTAACTACATGCTGCAATATTTTCAAATTAAATAGTATAGAAACTATGTATGCATTTGACAGAGAAATAAAAGGTTAGATCATGCTTGTTCCAGTAGAATTTATAGGAGTCATGATTTTGTATTATTTGCTGCCACGTGATTTTAACGGCAAATTGACTTCGCTGGACGGCCTTGGGAGATCTGGGGAGCTGACGGTCTTCCATTATTCATTTATCAAGCTTTGCAGATTCTTCAGATATTTCCTCAATTAGTTGAGGCGTAAGGCCTCCTAAAACTGAACGACTTTTCCGATTCGCCCAATGGCAAAAACACAGCAAAGTGCCGCAGGTAAAATCTTTCGAGAGCTAAGAGGTTTCTTCATGACAATCAAAATCAGATCACATTATTCTGTCAATATAGACCTTTATGCGATTTCTAGAATAGAGTGAATGCATCGCGATCTGGGCATGTTTTCTGTTCTACTAGAAAAAAAACATCATTTTCATGTTGTTTTTTGGCTTTGTTTTTCTTTTTGACGGGTCTCGAGTCCTGTTAAGTGGATTAAAAGATCATGCGCTTGATTCATTCTCGCCATTGGGCACCACCGTGACACAAACGAGAATGTCGATAGAATTAAGCCCAGATGTACCCTTTCACTCTTTCCAGTTTCATGGGCTTGTAACCTTTTTCTTTCACTTGTTTAGATATGAATCAGATTGTCAAGGAAGTTGTGGTTTCCATGAAGACGAAGATGGACAACTTGCCTATATTGTCCACCGAGCGTTGCATCTATCGAGTGCCTGAGAAGTTGCGTAGAGCAAACGCAGAGGCCTACACGCCTCAAGTCATCTCTATCGGGCCATTCCACTATGGTAAGAAAGAGCTTCAGTTGACGGAGGAGATCAAACTGAGGTACGTGACAGGCTTCCTTCGCCATTGCAAGTTCGACCTCCCAGCTTGTACCAGAATGATCAGCGAATCGGAAGACCGCATTCGGCAATGCTACCAAGAAAAGCTCACCCAAGGCAGCTATGAGCTCGTAGAAATTATCTTAGTGGACGCAGTTTTCTTAGTTGAGCTGTTTATAACGAACCATTACTGGAACCAAGACCCTGAGCACCGAGACCTAAACGACGAGATATTCAGCAAGCAGTGGATGAGCAACGCTGTATTCCACGACCTCCTGCTGCTGGAAAATCAAGTCCCGTTCTTTGTCCTCGAGAATCTATACAGCCTCACGACATTGAGTACCAGTGTCACATTCTTCAAGCTTACCTACGAGTACTTCAGAGACGTCCTGCACGGGCATGAGCTTACAAGCACGAGAGTTCAGGTGAAGCACCTGGTGGACTACGTACGAGCCCTGCAACTGCCCGCATTCCCTCGGCGCGTGACGCTCAAAGAGGGCAAGAAATTCCAGCTGACTCGGACTGCAAAGGAGCTGCAAGAGGCCGGGGTCAAGTTCAGACAGGGCGAGGGAACCTCCTCCGTGCTCGATGTTGACTTCAAGGATGGTACCCTTGTGATGCGGCATGTGGTTGTGCACGAGTGGACCGAGCCGTACTTCAGGAACATGATTGCGTATGAGCAGTGCCACCATGATGAAAAGTACATCAGCAGCTACGCCATTCTCATGGACAGCCTCATTGACACGCCCGAAGACATCGACATTCTAATCAGCTGTGGAATTTTGGAAAATCGGCTTGGAAGCGCGGATGATGTGGCTCATCTCTTCAACAGCATGTACAAGGAGACCATGAGGGACTCTAGCGAGTTCGTCTACTCGAGCCAGTGCTATGGCCTGAACGCGTATAGCAGGAACTGGTGGCACCAGTGGAAGGCTGCTTGGTACCGATGGAGGGTCATTCTCCACCGAGACTACTTCAGCAACCCATGGTCTGGGATCTCCGTGGTGGCTGCGGTGGTGCTGCTCATTCTGACCTTGTTTCAAACTGCGTGTTCCTTTTTGGATATATACGCGGGTGACGCCCGGAGGTTGTTCCGTAGGCGCAAAAGCCATTACTAGATCCATGGTATAGAAAGTCTCAAACTAGATTTGCATATCCTAAACACACTTATCAATGGCCGCATCATTTACGAAATAAAGTGTAAAGACCACGAACGAGATCTAAATGAAGCCCGGTATAAATATTGACTTAAATTTCTTCGCTGCCAGAAAGGTTGACTATACACTAGAACACAATAACGCTCGTGAAAGTAACAGGTGAGTGGAACGAGCAATCACCAGAAAGAGAACAATCAAAATGTCAGGTCATTGACCAGAGAATCAGGATCACTGACGATCTAATGGAAGGAAGGGAGAATGCTGATTCAGATCCAGAGCAGTAATTACGAGAAATGCTCGATCTTTCCAATAATGCTTGTAAGGAGTTACCGATCTTCGGAAAGTTTGCTCCACCACTAGAGTTTCCAATAATTTATGGGAGTCTGGGAACTAATTCAACAGCAATGCCGGGATCTAGACTGCTAACTTCAAATTTTAAAGCAGACCAAACCAAAATTGAAGAGAAAGAAGAAGCTTGGAAACAAACAAAAATGCAGATAGAGCAACCGCATTTTAGTATATTTATGAGATTTTGTATATTTTCCTTGATTGGTACATAGTAATTGTAATTGATATTGTGCTACATTAGATAGTTATCTAGTAAAGCTTATAAACCACTCAGTACTCCATATTCGATAATCTATAAAATATTACATTTTTTTCTCATCACAATTTTCATCTGGTATCAAAGTCTCATTGTGTTTTTGAGGGAGCGTCCATCGAGTCTGAATCATAATAATGCCAGCTGAATCGGCCATCTTTTTCTCCACGGTGATCATCACAAAGGTAACCACATCGGGCACGTCACTCTCATTTCTTTGCCAAGCCCTCAACTTCAGCTGCTGTTCGTGACTCTTTCATTGCTCATTTGGGAAGACATACAACACCACCAGACTCGCCGTCCTTAGACGAACCAGATCCTAATCTACCAAGCCTACCACATTTCAGCACTATTTTGACACATTTTGGTTGTTCTTTCGAAAAACTAACACCACCAATAAACTCGCCATCGTCACCGGAGCCAGCCACTCAAATTTTGCTGCCAAAACCAGTCGCACACGCCCATATGCACCGCCAGAAGCCATTGCACGTGAGATCCATGCATCACCAGAGCTCTACGAGCCAAAAGCTCCTCCTGCGTGCTGATGTCATCCGCCACATCAGCACCGCCATGTCAACATCTGACCGTTGATTGTTGATAGGACCGGTGATGACCGGTTCAGTTAGACCCAATTTACTGGTTCTGAGGCACTTTTCTAACCGGTTTGAGAACTTTTCGACCGATTCTTGGCGATCTAAGACTAGTTCCCAAGGTATTTTGAAGTTTTGAGTCCTTCTATTGCCTTATTTTCTCCAAACCTGCTCTTTAGGTACTAGTTTCTTCACATTTCTTGTCCACCAGCTGTGTTGAAACTAGTAAAGTGCATCTTATGGATAAATTAGACGTTTTAATGCCCAATTGCGATGGACTACGATCTAAGCAACTTACGGGGACAGACAATTGACCTCGAAACTGAGGTCCACATGCAAGTCTACTCTATTGCTAACATAAAGGCTTCTTCCAATAGATAGTCTGTCACTCTCTAATTAGAGGATCTTCATGCCATTCTTTGATAATTTGGTACTTCTAGCTTCTTGTTTCTTCTTTTATTTTTTCACTTAATGTAAATAAATTATTGGTTTTTTTACTTAGCTTGTTGCAATTGTATGATTTCTAATTCTAATTTATCTTAGTCAAAGTCATTCATTGCCCATGCCCTCCTATTCAGACAGATGATAATTCCCAAACGAGAGTTAGCCATATAGGAAACTTTTCAACATCTACATTATCCTTAGCTAAGACCTTTATAGTTGCCAAACTGTCCTTAATTAATTAGAGCCTCTTGGTCACGCCTCTCCATGGACAATAACAATAGTCGCCGACTGTCTTGGAGACCCACAGGAGATAGCGTCGGAACTGAAAGAGGGCTGAGTAGTGATAAGGTGTGTCACGACTATGATGCACGAAAGGAGATGAAGCCAAGCGAGGGAAAACTGGAGGTGACGAAGATGGTGGAGATGGAGAAGATCGATGGGTCAATTGGAATGACGTTGTTTGCTAGAATTTCTTTTTTTTTTTTTTTCCATAAAAAAAGCCTTGAAATTGTATATTACTAATTAAAATAGCCACGTTGGAATAATTAAAAAAGCCACATAAGACTTTTGGTCGAAATTTGTCATTAGAGGCACTTAAGTGAACATTTTTTTCTCCAAGTTGACTCTTGACTGACCCATCCAAAATTTTTTATACTAAAGTAAACGCTATACAAAAGTTTGCTAATGTCATTTCCCATTTTAGTCTTATAATTTTGTGAAGCTATGTAGATGCCACGTTAGGGAAAAATGGCTGCCAATCTTCTCCCGCAATTGGCCATTGTGGGAGAAGAAAGCCAAAAGGAAGAAGAGGAAAAAGAAAATGAAAAGGAATAAAATAATTCAAAATTCAAAAATAAATAAAAAATTATTTAAAAATTACCATCTTAGCCTTTACCAACTGGCCCCCGCTAGCCGACATTCACATCAGCACCATCAGCTAAATTTGGTGGGATGGACTGAAGTGGTACTAATGTGAAAATGTTTAGGACTAAATTGATCCAATTGAAAGATTTGGGATTGAATTGGTACAAATGCCATAAGTTTAGGACTTTTTTGGTACTTTTCCCCTTTCTAGAGCAGACATAGAAGCAATTGAAAGAGTGCATTGAGGTCATCGGGAAGTTGGCAAACCAAGCTCGCCAATGTTACATGGATGAGATCGATCTTGACCATGAGTTCATCACAATGGTTCTTGGAGATGGTGCATTCATCATTGAGCTGTTCTTGTTGAACCCTTTCCCAGAAGGGAGTGTTGGATGCAAATTACGCAATCCCAAGATCTTCATAATCAGAACAAGAACGTGCGTAATTAAGTAGAAAGATTAACGCACCTGGTTTGGGATCCATCGTCTTGAAGCGGAAGCGGAAAACTAATGTTCCACACGTAAGTCCTTCTCCTCTATTGCCCTCCGTATCACTGGCTCAATGAGACAGCCCCCTCATCCTTTAGCGTTAGGTTAATGCTCCTTATGTGAGGATACATGTGAGAATTCGGGTTAGAGGAGAGACTTGAACACTACTTATAGAGTTTTCAGCTAAACCCCCTCATTACGGGCCAGGTTCAACACGGCCCACACTAGCCAGTCCCATATTAGACTAATTAAGAAACCTTTTATCTCACCTTAAACCAACCCCGTTTTATAATAACCGTAAAACGGTGAATTACAATATCAATTAATGTAGTCTACACTAGGAAAACTCTTACATTCTCCCACTTGGACTATATTAATTGAAATTGTACTGTATGTGCACACATTAGTCTAGAGATAATTCTTAATAGTCAATCCTATCCCATAAAGTCTCAAACACCGAATTATGGCGGTAACTGTATGTATACACACAGAGCCTTCCATGGTCACGAATGTTCTCAACTTTATTGATATGGATTCAATATGGTAGTGTGGCAAATGGATAACATCTCTCATAGAGAGATCCCATTTGTCAGTCACCATTTTTTACCTTAAACGTCACAAAAAACTTGTGCTACTAGAGAATGTCTTTATGGTTCCAATGAACCCACATATGCCTTGTTCTTACTATTAACTTTTATTTATGTATAACAAGGCATATGCACAAGGCTAATAACCAGATGCCCCTAGCCTTCACTCAAGGTTTATACAATACCTTGAGACTTTATCAATATGTATTCAACATAATAACAACACATTCAAAAATATTTTATTGAATGCAAAAGTTGATACATATCAAACCGTTACTAAATATAACGAACGTGTTGACACCTAAATTTTATCAATTTATTTAGGACCTAATCTCATACAAAATTAGGAATTAGTCACTTAAAAAAACAAAAACAAATAGAAAAAATGAAAAATGCCTAGGGGGCGGTACGGGCCGGATCCGGCCTTAGCCCGACCCGCCACCCACCTCTCTTTTGTCTTGCGGCCCAAACCATTCCCTTGCGCAGCCCAGCCTCTTGGTCTCCTTGGGCTCGGTCCACGTCCAACGGTCATCCTGCTCCTTGCCATCCTCTGCGCACAAGGGAGCTGAAAAAGGAAAAAGCTGCAGGAGCAGAGAAGAGGAAGAAAGCAAACCAGGGAGAAACACAGAGAGAGCTAGGAGAAAGGAGAGAGTTCGAGGGAGAACGCAGAGATAGAGGGAGAACTCGAGAGAGAGAGCTCATGGAAAAGCGGCGGCGGCTGCCGCCGGCAACGGCGCTCGACCGACGCTGACCCCGTCGCCGCTTGACTTAGAACCCAGATCTGAAGGAGCCTTTAGGCCACCGCCACCGTCGCCGACGAGCCCCCGCTGCTGCCCCATTCGCTGTCACCGCTAGAGTTCATATCATCGGCGCCTCGCGCTTGTCGTTGCCTTGGCTTCGCCCACGACCCGCAGCCGCCTCCTCCATCTCTTCTCGCCGACGCCGCAGAACCGCTGCAGCAGCTCGCCCAAGCACCGTCGCTCTTGCGGCTAGCTGCCGACGTTGCGCCTCTACACGCCCGCAACCTGTCTCGTGTCGCCACCGCTACCCGGAGCCGTGACGCTGCCGTCCGACCAACCGCGACCGCCGCTGCCCTCTCGAACGCCGCCCCCCAGCAGCCCGAAGCTGCGACACCGTCCGCCCTCCTTGCCGCAACTCGACGCCGTCCGACCCGACGCCATTGCCATCCGAGCCAACGTCGCCATTCTTGCTGCTGCTGCCGTCGTCTGCCGCCTACCGCGCCGCCTCCGCCGAGTCGCCGATGTCCCCCGATCCTCGCCGAGCCGCCGCGAAGAAGCCCCGAAAGGAGGGCAAGACATCGGGTCATGGCCGGGTCGGGCGAAGCTTCCAAACCAAGTAGGGTTTGGTCTTCGAAGCGGGTCGGGCGCGGGTCAGAATCGAGTAGGGTTTTTGAACGATTTGGCTGAGTTTGGCCTTTTTTGCTTGTGGGCTTGGGCTGTTTTTGCATGTGGGCTTCTTTATTTTTTTAAAAAAAGTAGACCAGGCGGGCTCGCACATCGGCCCAACCCGTGTAGGTTCTTGCCGGCTTGGATCGCGCGGCCTGTACCAGGCCGGACTCGGGCGGGTCGGTCTATCCGGGTCGGGTCAGACCGAACCCGACCCGGTTCGCCTTTTTTTAATCAAAAATTATTTTAAAAATATATTGTTTAAAAAAATTTAAAAAAATTAAAAAATTAAAAAAAAAATTAAAAAAATTAAAAAATTAAAAAAATGTTGAAAATCAAAAAATGTATGTTATGATTAGGAATTGCCATGTATTGCCTTTATAGCGTATTTAGGCCTTTAATTGCTCTTATATTGATTATATTCCATGTTTAATTTACCTGTTTAACTATGTTTGCAATTGCTTAGTGGCATGTGTTAATTTTACTGCAATTAGGATCTTGATAGTTATGATTGTTACTTTAATGATTGCGCACCTACATGATCACCTCACATGTTAGTGGATAAATATAAAATCAATCCAAACTGCCTGACAAAAATCATTTATTTTAAAATGAACAAGGTTAGGTACCAAAAGGGCACTAATTGGTTAATTAGTGTAATCAAGTCCCCGACCCTAGATTCTCTGGTTGCGTAGGAAGTGAGGTACACTCTCATACCTTGGTTTCTAGCCGACCCCAATAAGCTAGTGGCAACTCCTTTGTGCAAAATTCCTAAAAATATCCCGATGTCACTTGGGGTATGGGCTTGGGAGAGTCCGCGCCTAACCATGGGCCTTAGGCCCGTCTATTAGGCAATACTCCTAAACCTGTTCCCTCCCCACGGAGGTAGGTCGCGATAGCTTTGGCGACTCCACTGGGGACTTGGTTTTAGACCTTAGAGGACTTAGGCCGAAATTAATCTTGTTTAAAAATATTTATATTTGGCAGCGAAGATATCAGGTACGTCCCTAACGTGTTAGGTGTTAAATGTTTTTGCAGTTGGGAGTTATAGGGGAGGAGTAATTGTTAACCTCTTGTCTTGCAGGTGTGGAGTTGGGAATGGATGTTTATGTTTTGAATTTATGAAGTGCTGCTTGCCTATAAATTGTCATGCCTGCATTTCCTGCATTGCACTACACCATGGCACACATTACTTGCCGCCGGACCTGGGCCGCATAGGATCACATAGGATGGTGTTGAGGTGGATACCACTCCGACTACAACCATGTAGTATGAGTCGCCCATCTCTACCCCGAAATTTCTTTAATGTCGAAGGTACCCACCCCGGTCTGCAACCGCGCAACACGGGTCGGTTCTTTGACAAAGCCGGAGTCATGGGTAACCCGACCTAGCTGCGACCTTGCTGGTTCAGTCTGGTGATCCTATGGCTCCATTTTGAGCCGGATAGAGTAGAAATCAAACCACTGCTCATGTGCATGTTTATGTAATAAAAAAAGCAGAGAGAAAAGCCGCCCCCCATTGTAAGTATCATTCTTCTTTTTATTCACTTTTTTTTTTTTTTCATTTAGAAATTCGCGGAGACCAATCGAATGTCCTCGGGCTTACAATTGAAAAAAATTGGCAATCACTCTTGATAAGTGAGCATTGAATGCAAGTTCTAAACACTTTGATTTGGCCCCGTTGAACACATGGTTTTGTTTAAATTTCTACTTATGGGCTCGAAATCATTTTGAAAAAAAAAAAAAAAAAACTTGCAAGTTGTGATTTTACATTGGGGCACGAAAATTGAAATTGCATTATTTTATCAAATTCTCTTATTCTCACATTTTGGACTAAAATGCAAATCATTTTGTGTACAAATTTCTCAAAATAGAAGTCACTTCATTTTTCTCGGAATAAAATCACAAATCAATCTTTCAAAAATCAATGACACTTTTACATACAAAACTTTTGGAATAAAAGTAGACATTCGATTGATGGCTGTGGATTGATTATTTTAATGATGTCTTCTCTTATGATAAAATCTTGGCGAAATACTAAAACCCCGTAATAAGGACTGTGGGGCATGTGCTGTCACCTCGATTTTATTGTAAGAAGCGACCTCATTGAGATATCATTTTCTCCCATTCACATACTGACATTGTCGTCTTTTTGCAGGTTATGCACGATGCTCTTTGACATTTTCGTTTCGACCATATGGAGAAGTGAATTCTAGAGCTAGAACAAGAGTTGATTTTTACTCTTATCTATGCAAGAGTTTCCTGTATTTTATCATTGTCTTTATTCTTGTTAAGAATCATGTTTTTCATTTTGAATTTTGATTGCGGATCCAATTGTTGCTTTTGTAAATCACGCGACTCACTTTTTCATGATGGAATTCAATTTCATGAAAATCATCCCTTAAAAAAATGAATTCAAAAGTGTTTCAAAAGAATCTTTACGTCTACCTTCCAAAATGAATTTAAAGAAAGCTTTGCTTAAGGCCCTCTCTTCACGAAATCGCTTTCTCGGATAGGATGAGGAGGTTATTTGAGATCGACATTTGCCCTTTTTAAAAGATAAAAGCGTAGGCTCATGGAACCCGAGAAGCAAGCTTGCGTCGAAGTTTCGTCAGCGCCAATCTTCCAATAGAAGCATAACGCAATTGAATTCCATTATGGGAAGTTTCTTTATTTGGAGATGCCTTACATGCCAAAATAGCCCATCTATCTCGTTCACTTTGCATGATGAGACAAATGAAGGGAGTTGTCAAGCATCCAAAAAGACGAATTTGAAGGGATAGTAAACTATATTGATTCTAGTTATTCATTTCTGATATCGTTTCTGACATGACTTTCTTTTCATTGTCAATGAGACATCAAGAGTGACAAGTTTTGTAACGTTCCCAACAAACAAGATGGAGCATTATTGGGTCATGTTCATCTTAAACAAAGAAAGATTCAAATGATGAAACATAGGGGCAATATTATTCATTCCTCCATGAGAGATACCTTGGGATGTTGATTGCTCGACTTTGAAAATGATGTATCTCGTTCCTAAACTTGATTCTCTTCAGCATAAAAAATGCCATGTCATTTTCTTTGGTGCAGGACAGACTCGAACAGAACAAAGGGTGATAAATAAAAGAAGTTGCACCTTGACCGTGGAAGCGGCGCCTTCTACCAAGGAATCAGGAAAACGTCAAACACTTAAAGGCGAATGCAAGTGAAGGGTAATGCCAAGTTACCAAATATCCATGAGGGTGAATCCAAGAGATTTTAGCCCTCAAAGGATAAAAGAGAGTGAAGGGTAATAATGTATCGTTTTCAACATTTTAACCCCTGAGGATTTTTGCATTAACATATTTTTTTACATTCTTTACAAGGTTACCAGGTCACCATGCCGCAGATAAGTACCCTTCTTCTCATTTTTTTAAGTAAAAAAAAAAGAAATGAAAAAGGAAAAGAAAATGAGAATTTCTATCACAAAAGAGAACCTTTTGCGCTTTCCTAGAGACGAGCAAAAAAAAAAGAAAATTTGAGAAAAGAAAATTTTCTACAAACTTTTTGAGCATCCTTTTTATCTCAAAATTGTTTTCTCGTTTTGTGGGTTAAACATTTTGAATCAAAATTCCATATGGAGATTGATCTACTCAGATGATCTCAGCAGAGTGAAATGGAGATGTTAACCATGCCAAAAAGAAGTGCTTGGGATGAAGAAAGGCAAGCCATTTCCAAACACATCCTTCAAACACTTTTGAGAGTTAAGTAAAAAACAACCTTCTCTTAGGACAAAAGATTCATTCGCATTGAGCGGAAAGATCGAAATGATAAAGGCGTTTCCTTCATCAATCCCAAGCATTGCACTAACCTCTTATTACTCCTTTGGGTAGAATAAAGATAACCCTTCAAAGTACCCCTATCGAGAACGACCCTACTTTGGGGCAGCATAGGAGGTTACGGTCGTGTTGTAGAGCGAAAGATTGAGAAAGATTCTATTACTTTCACTTGCATCAATCTTCTGGTGATAGCTTCAAAGGAATTCTCATTAGAGCTTGACTCATCCCAATGTGAAGAAGAGCATTTCCTTCTCTATCCAAACACTGATACCCATTGCTTTAACCAATTTGAGCCTAATTATTCATTTTTGAACCCCGAGCAGTGATCATCTCCCTCTACTGGGGCAAGGCATAAGAATGGACCGAATATAATTGACATTCACGAGAAAATGTGAAAAACATCTCGAAAGTCATAAGAGCTACAAAAGTTCAAAGAGCAAAAAGTTCGACAAACTAGGGGGCATGAAAAAGCAGTGTACTTGTAAAAGCAATGCCGGTGCCCGTCAAGAAAAAGAGCCAAAATGCTGCATCTTATGTGAAAAAATTATCAAAGTCCAAGTGCATGCGTAAGAAAATCATCGCTAGGGCAAAGGAAATTAGAGAAAAGAGCAAAGCTCCCATGCAGAAATGATTAGTCAAGGGACTTTCGAGATGTGCAGTGTTTCAAAAGCCAAATACTTTCGAAAGGTCGAGTGACCTGGTCACGATGCCATGATGATCACCGACTCTTAAAAAAACCCTCTTGAAAATTTTAAACCTTTTGAGCCTCTCCCAAACCAACATTACAACCCTCTTCCAAAGTCTCTTCTGATTGGGATGGTTTGAGTGAAAATGAGAATGCCACAAAGAAGCTACTTTTTGAAGAAGTGAAGATAATTCTACCTTGTCTTATCTTCCAAATTCTCAACTTGTAAACCCGATGAATATAGTGACTAATGTTCCTTTACTGGCCTCAAAGCAATCATTCCTTTGTGTAAGCCCTAATCGAGCCTATATTGCGATCCTTTCAAAAGACCTTTTTGATCGATCAGATTGTGCTCATTGCGAATGTTTCCAAAAGCCTTCGACATAGGTTTTGTGAGATACCCTCAGCAACCAGTTATCTCCCACATGAATGGATGGGATCAAGTAGCCATTTTATCAAGAGTGTGTGAGAAACCCTTTCTGACTAAGAAATGCTTAATGAGTCTTTTTCACGAGTCGTAGCCATTCTGATAAGAACTTGACTCTGGAGAATCTGATGATTAATGATATATCCACGAGCAAGATGACAGTTTTGCGCCACATGATGCTAATTGACATCGAATGTTTTTCTAAAGCAGTCGGACTTAGCTTGATTAGCTTATTCAATTAATGTTGTAATATTACCAATATGTCTCTTGAAGATGTCTCTAATGACATTTGCTCAAGTTGAGTTTGACAGGGTTCCTCAGTGAAGCCGTGTAGTTTTCAAGGGGTTAGCGAGTGCTTCCCTAAAAACCAAAGGTTCATGGTTAGCCTTAAACCATGCCATTTCCAAGGTTGGTGGGTTTATCCTAAAACCACGGGGTTGGTAGCTTTTCTTAAACTGCACGGCTTGTGGGTTCATTCGTAAACCACGCTTGTCCGCATCCGGTCGAAACCCGTTTGTACACGGTGAGACCTTCCTCCCAGTCGAAACCCGTTTGTACATGGTGAGACATTTCTCCCAGTCGAAACCCGTTTGTACATGGTGGGACCTTTTTCCCAGTCGAAACTCATTTGTACACGGTGAGACCTTCCTCCTAGTCGAAACCCATTTGTACACGGTGAGACTATCATACCCGGTCGAAACCCGTTTGTACACGAGACCTTTCTCCCGAAAACCCGTTTGTACACGGTGAGACATTTCTCCTAGTCGAAACCCGTTTGTACACGGTGAGACTATCATACCCGGTCGAAACCCGTTTGTAAACGATGAGACCTTCCTCCCAGTCGAAACCCGTTTGTACACGTTGAGACTATCATACCTAGTCGAAACCCGTAAACGATGAGACCTTCCTCCCAGTCGAAACCCGTTTGTACACGGTGAGACTATCATACCTAGTCGAAACCCGTTTATACACGGTGAGACCTTTCTCCCAGTCGAAACCCGTTTGTACACGGTAAGACTATCATACCTGGTCGAAATTCGTTTGTACACGGTGAGACCTTCCTCCCAATCGAAACCCGTTTGTACACGGTGAGACTATCATACCCGGTCGAAACCCGTTTGTACACGGTGAGACCTTTCTCCCAGTCGAAATCCGTTTGTACATGGTGAGACTATCATACCCGGTCAAAACCCGTTTGTACACGATGAGACCTTCCTCCTAGTCGAAACCCGTTAAAACACGGTGAGACTATCATACCCGTCAAAACCCGTTTGTACACGATGAGACCTTCCTCCTAGTCGAAATCCGTTTGTACACAATGAGACTATCATATCCAGTCAAAACTCGCTTGTACACGGTGAGACATTTTTTCAGTCGACAACCGTTTATGCACGGTAAAACTATCATTTTCCAGTCGAAACTCGTTCTTACACGATGAGACATCTCTACCGGTCGGAACTAATTATCATACGGCAAGATTTTCCCATCTCAGTCGAGGGACACCTTTTACAAAGTAAGGTCATCCATTCATATCATTTTCCCGTTCGCAACCCCGATTGTCATCATCTAGGGGCAAAATTTAGGCGTCTCTTATCTTTGAAGGGAACCTTTTCAAGCTCCCATTCAAAGAGGGGCAGCTGTTGACACCTAAATTTTACCAATTTATTTAGGACCTAATCGCATACAAAATTAGGAATTAGTCACCTAAAAAAAACAAAACAAAAACAAATAGAAAAAATGAAAAATGCCTAGGGGCGGGTCGGGCCGGATCCGGCCTTAGCTCGGCCCGCCGCCAACCTCTCTTTTTCTCTCGTGGCCCAAACCTCCCCTACGCAGCCCAGCCTCCTAGTCTCCTTGGGCTCGGTCCATGTCCAACGGTGTTCCTGCTCCCTGCCATCCTCTACGCACAAGGGAGCTGAAAAAGGAAAAAGCAGCAGGAGCAGAGAAGAGGGAGAGAGCAAACCAGGGAGAAACACAAAGAGAGCTAGGAGAAAAGGAGAGAGTTCGAGGGAGAACGCAGAGACAGAGGGAGAACTCAAGAGAAAGAGAGCTCGTGGAAAACCGACGGCAGCCACCCGCCGACAGCAGTGCTCGATCGACGCTGACTCGGTCGCCGCTCGACCCGAACCCGATCTGAAGGAGCCTCCGGCCACCGCCACCGTCGCCGACCAGCCCCCGCCGTTTGCCCCATTCGCCGTCACCGCTAGATTTCATATCACCGGTGCCTTTGCCACCGCCGCCGCCTCGACTTCGCCCACGACCCACAGCTTGCCTCCATCTTTTGTCATCAACGCCGCAGGAACCGCCGCAGCAGCTCGCCCAAGCACCGTCGCTCCTGCGACTAGCCGCCGATCTTTGCGCCTATGCGCGCCGCAGCCTATCGTGTGTCACCACCGTTGCCCAGGAGCCGCGACGTTGCCGCCCCCGCCAACCGCGACCGTCGCTGCCCTCTGAACGCCGCCCCCCAGTAGCTGAAGCTGCGACGCCGCCATTGCCCTCCTTGCGGCCTCAACCCGACGCCGTCCGAGCCACCGTAGCCTCAACCCGACACCATCCGAGCCGCCGTCGCCATTCCTGCTCCGCTGCCATCATCCTCCACCTATCGCGCCGCCGCCGCCGAGTCGCCGGCGTCACTTCTGATCCTCGCCGAGCTGCCGCGAAGAAGCCCTAAAAGGAGGGCACAAAATCGGGTCATGGCCGGGTCGGGTGAAGCTTCCAAACCGGGTAGGGTTTGGTCTTCTAAGCGGTCGGAGGGTCGCGAACCGGGTAGGGTTTTTGAACGATTTGGGCTGAGTTTGGGCTTTTTGCTTGTGGGCTTGGGCTGTTTTTGCATGTGGGCTTCTTTTATTTTTTTTTAAAAAAAAGTAGACTAGGCTAGGCCTACACATCAGGCCCAGCCCGGCGGGTTCTTGTTGACTTAGATTGCGCAGCCCGGTTCGGTCTGGGCTCGAGCCGTTCCCAATCGGGTCGGACTTGGGTGGCTCTGACCGACCCACCCGACCACATCTAGTCCGAGTCGGGTCAGACCGAACCCAACCCGGTTCGCCTTTTTTTAATAAAAAATTATTTTAAAAAATATATTTAAAAAAAATTAAAAAAATTAAAAAAATTTCGAAAATCCAAAAAATGTAGGTTATGATTAGGAATTGCCATGTATTGCCTTTATAGCGTATTTAGGCTTTAATTGCTTGTATATTGATTATATTGCATGTTTAATTTACCTATTTAACATGTTTGCAATTGCTTAGTGGCATGTGTTAATTTTACTGCAATTAGGATCTTGATAGTTATGATTGTTACTTTAATGATTACGCACTTGCATGATCACCTCATAGGTTAGTGGATAAGTATAAAATCAATCCAAACTACTTCACAAAAATCATTTCTTTTAAAATGAACAAGATTAGGTACTGAAAGGGCACTCATTGGTTAATTAGTGTAATCAAGTCCCCGACCCTAGATTCTTTGGTTGCGTAGGAAGTGAGGTACACTCACATACCTTACTTGGTTTCTAACCGGCCCCAATAGGCTAGTGGCGACTCCTTTGTGCAAAATTCCTAAAAATATCCCGATGTCACGCGGGGTATGAGCTTGGGAGAGTCCGCGCCTAATCATGGGCCTTAGGCCCGTCTATTAGGCAATACCCCTAAACCTGTTCCCTCCCCCCGAGGGTAGGTCGCGATAGAACACAGATGTAAACTTTATCAGAGTAAAGCCAAAATAGCTCCCACTAAACAACATCATCTCATGATGCTCTTAAGCTCATATTAATGACATGTCATTCAAGAACAGAAAAATAAAGTCCTTTATTTAGTGGATCTACAACCACATCATGTGTGAAAATAAGTTATATTATAACGTCACCTTTTTATACCGTTTCTTTATAGTCAAAGAATTTGACTGCCATATATTTAGACCCCTTGAGACCTCTGTTGTTAATAAAAATACAACAAATTTATTGTCTCAATACAACCGTATGGGTCTATCCATCATGTTAAAAAAGGGTCAACTCCTTAATGAGGTTCCGGAGCCTAATGGCGCAAGTAACAGCCTAAAAGAATGTTACTAACTCTGCTTACATAGTAGACATAGAACTTTATTTACTGTATTTCCTACTAACATATATATATATATATTCCGTTATTGGTATTATGTCATCTTAACAGCCAGTAAAGTTTACATCTAAAGACCCTATTAACTACCAGAATTGAACATGTCTGTAAATCAACATACAATCTCTTGTTCTATTTAAGTACCTTAAAACCTTATTGGTAGCAACCCAGTATGATTGATTTCTGCCTTGAAATTCCGTCATAAAGACGATATTTAGTCTAGTGCAAATTTGAGTATACATTATACTTTTAAGTGCACAGACACAAGGTACACCCTTTAACTAGATTTTCTCAATATCTAAATAAGGACAATGTAATGGATTCAGTCCATCACCCTTAACAACAGGAGCAATTCCTGGCTTGCAATGATGTATATTAAATATTTCCAAAATACGATCAACAAATGTCCTCTGAGATAAATCTAATAAAATATGATGAAAACAATCCTTACAAACCTCAGTACAAAGGACAAAAGATGCCTCAAGGTCATCACTTGTAAAAAAATATCATGTATAAAGAGTATGAGAAAAATAAATTTCCTCCCACTGACCTCACAGTATAATATCTACTGAATTACTTGGTTCTCAATTAAACGAAATAACAACACTATAAAAATTTAATAATATTATTTGGAAACTTGCTTAAGACCATGAATAATACTTTTCAGTCTACACACAAGTTTACTTAAAACATGTGCTGCAAAATCTTCCGATTGCATTATATAGATTTTAAATTTATTTGTTGTAACTCCATATCAAAAATAAATTATTAATGTCACATTCACTCTGAAAGAATCTTTAAAAAATACTAGAAAGAAATAATTATTTCTTCACTATAAACTATCTACCCCTCTTTCAGAGTGAAAACTTTATCATCTTTTATGTCATCTAATCACATATTTGATTGAGAACAAGAAATGACATTTATATATATGTCGCTAAATCAACCATGTAGTGGATATTGTAATCATGCTCTCATAAATAAACTATGTAGTCTGATGGTATAACTTATTGTCTTTCCTTAACAAATCTCCTGAGTAAAGCTACAACCACTTCATTCTGCACTTGAGAGGCTTGAGAAATTTCATCATAACTATATCAAGAATAGTACCTTGAACCTCAACAAGTTTAGTTTGTGGTATAGGAGATTCCACAAATGTCTGTACCACAATTGTCTGTATAGGCAAAGACAAAGACACAGTGATCTTCCATCGCATTATTATCGTTAATAGTTTGAGAGCAGCTATTCTCTACAACTATGTTGAACTTTAGAAACTTTACTATATGTGATTCCATAATTTGTATACCTTCATTAGGGTCATAAAATCAATACCCCTTTGAACAATTTAGGTAAGATACAAAATAATTCCGAGTGGATATGAATTGCAACGCACTTAATATTGGATTAGATAACCACCTCTAAATTTAATATGATTCGAGTAACTTACGTCCAGTCCATAACTCAAAAGAATTTTATGAAACAACTTTAGTAAGAAACACATTTTGTATGTGAAAAGGTTGCTTTCAAAATATCACCCCACAAAGATTGGATAAATTAGTCTTATTAATCATACTCATCACCATGTTTATTATGGTGCAATTATGCCTTTCGGCCAAATCCTTTTGTCAGGATTTTCAGGCATAGTAAATAAGTTACCACCCTAGAATTAATCAAGTATTTGATAAATGACCCTTTAAGCTATTCCGCATTGTCATACTTGTCAAAATACTCACTGCCACTATTAAGCATGACAACCTTTAAGACTAATTCTAACTGTTTTATTCTTTACCTTGGTCATTTTATTTCCATAATAATCTATAGAAGTCTTTAGATAACCATTAACAGTAGATAGAATATCAACATTGTAAACTTTTCTACTCTTTCTTTAGACATGTGTGAGATTATTCCTTAAATAGAAAACTTTTGGAAACAACCTTTTCAACCTTATACGAGACGTAAGATATAATCTCAAGCCACTAAGGCTTCCATCATCTTTTAGCAGTGTAGTCAGTTGGTAAACCACTTTTCAAGTGTTCCTGAATGGAACGCTTCATGGACAGTAAGCAAATTCTATTGCTCTTTTCCCAAACAACAAATCATATGTCCACAACTTAAAATTTGAACTAGTAAAAACCTCAATAATATTTAAGTTATTAATTACAGAAAATGTGACTAAAATAACAAGCAATGTATGTAATTAGCATCATGTGAGCACTGTGAAACTTGACATACAAGTACACATTCAGAGAGTTACATGAAAAATCATATAATCACCTTTGGGTATAATACATGACATGTAGTTGTACACTCCCCACATGATAGTGGTTATGAGAATATATTCTAATCTTCGTGAATTTATCACCTTTGGGCATATGAACCACTAGGATTAGTCACTCCTCCACCACACCATCATATATCCCTCCATGAACTAATACACAATCACCTCCTTTGGGAGTATGACCGCGCATTAGACTAGGAGATATCCCAATCATTATACGAGACCGATATTTTTCAAACCCAACCAAGTGTGCCACTTTGGCGGTCACAACTCAATTGAATCCTTGAAACTCTCTCATACCGGGGATATAAACTTTACTTCTCACATACACCATATACATGTGATTTTAACTTTAGTGATAGGGGCAGTACATCACTAAAATCACATATCATGCTAATTATACTGCTTTATTCATTAATAAAAAACAATCATACATATATATAAATGACCTGAAAGACAGATTTCAATGAGATCACCGATCACAGCAACATAAAAAACTTCTCATAACATAGAAGAAAACATCTCTTGTGCACCCCGATTACAAATTACCAGAACAACATAAAAAGAATGCCGATCGAGAGGATCTCTCACAAGTTAACATCAATAGCAATACAGGGTACTCCAGATTGACAAGCCTGACAGCTGATCAACTATTGCTTATGAGTTTCATAAAATAAACAATGTCTCCAAGGTCAACAGCTGATTTAATAGCCAATTTTTAAGTAACACATTATCATTGTAACCATTAACAAAAAAGTTCAACTTGATAGACTTTAACCAATGACCAGATGAGTTTAGGAACACAATCTAATAATTTAACTAACATGCATTACTCACACTCAGCAAATGTGTTGAGTAGAATAATCAGTTTGGTCACGAGTTCTTAAGACATCCATCATTCAAAGGTTATCACAAAGAAACAAAAATGCATCAAGATGCGTGTAAAGGAGTATACTTAAGCAACAAAAGTTTCATAACCTTTTACTGTTTCTCATCACCTCAATACATAGTTCAATTACTATCTCATAATGGTTGTATCTCATTAAGCCAGCTTCAATTCACAATAAAATTTAATTTTTATTAATGAATCACACATTTATAATGTTTATGTGATAACATACTTGTAACCCAATACTTGTATTTCCAAAATCACAGAAAAATACAAGAAAAATACGCGAAAATACACTAAAAATACACGTATTTAGGGTTTCATATGTATTTTCACATTTATAAAATCATCAAACATGTAAAATAAATACACCACAAGATAGAGGAGGATCATACGAATCTAACACCGCCAACCACGCGCCGATTGGAGCCTCCACGTGCCCCCACGCGCGGGCGTTACAGGCCGGTCAAAACCGGGTTCGACCGGCCCCGGCTCGACCACCCGGTCCGACTGGCTGACCGGTTCCGGTCCACCATTGACCGGGTCGGGTCAACAGTCAATGGGTCGGGTCAAGGTCAAGGTCAAGGTCAAAGTCATTGGGTTGGGTCGGGTCAACGACCGTTGACGTCATCATGCGTCATCACCGTGCGTGCGTCGCACGCGCGAGCCGCACCTCACGCGTGGGGGCGCGTGACCGTGCGTGGGGCAAGTCTCTGACGCCCCAGCGGTGCGTGGGGGCGCGTGCGGCCTTCCCCAGCATGCACCGCCCACGAATCTACTTGTTTCATCGAGCCCAATCCGAATTTGTGATTTAATTTTATTTTTTTTATTGATAAAAAAATCACGAAAATCACAAATTATGGCAAAAATTTTATGCGTTCGAGTTCTAGGGTTATGGTTGCTCTGATATCACATGTTTGATGCAAATTACGCAATCCCAAAGTCTCCATAACCAGAACAAGAATGTGCGTAATTAAGTAGAAAGATTAACGCACCTGTTTTGGGATCCATCGTCTTGAAGCGGAAGCGTAAAACTAATATTCCACACACAAGTCCTCCTCCTCTATTGCCCTCCGTATCACTGACTCAATGAGACGGCCCCCTCACCCTTTAGCATTAGGTTAACGCTCCTTATGTGAGGATACATGTGAGGATACATGGAGAATTCGGGTTAAAGGAGAGACTTGAGCACTATTTATAGAGTTTCCAACCAAGCCCCCTCATTACATGCCAGGCTCAACTCGGCCCACACTAGCCAGTCTCATATTAGACTAATAAAGAAACCTTCTATCTCACCCTAGACCAACCCATTTTATAATAACCGTAAAACGGTAAATTACAATATCAATTAATGTAGTTCACACAAGGAAAATTCTTACAGGGAGGGCCAAGAATGATGTCATCTTCAACAAGCAAAAAGAGTGGATGATATCCAACGTGAGAAGGGACATGAGTTTGATGGAGAAATAACTCCCATTTTTTTGGTTCTTAATAAGCTATTCAATTTCGCATTCGAAAGTCAATTGGAAGAACTCTTACCGTTAGAGCTTGCCTATGATTTCTTCGGCTCCGAAGTGATTCTCAAAGCAGAAAGGCCAAGGATATTTGACTCCAATGTCAAGCATTTATTGGATACGTTAAGGTTGTGGCACTTGCCTGCCACGCAAGATGCACAAGGTGACGGATGGAAGAACGTAGAAGCAATACCTAGGGCATCGCACCTTCGAGCAGCAGGAATGAAGGTTAGGATGATCGAGAGCAACTGCTTATTCGACATTAAATTCTCAGAGGGTGTTCTTCATATCCCATGTTTCAAGCTATTTCCTGCGACCGAGTCTTTCCTCAGGAATATCACAGCTTTTGAGCCGTCCTATCATAAACATGATAGTTACTTCATTGACTACGTAGCATTCTTGGGGAATCTCATCGACACTGAAGCCAATGCGAAGCTGCTGATCAAGAAACACATAATCGATATTGATAACTGGTTGGGGCATGATGAGACGTCGGCAAATGTTGATGAGGCATTGGCAAAACTTTTCAACAGTTTTGGAAAGGAGAGCCGGTTTTGGACCCGGAACACCATGTTCTGCAGTGTCCGGCAGAATCTGAAAGCTTATACAGAAGTCATTGGCACTGGTTGAAGGTTAGCATGAAAGGCATTTCCGTGTCCAAGAAGAAGCTCTAAGTTTGAGACTAGGCGTTAGAAATATATCTGGAGTATATCTCTAATTCTGAGTATCCGTTGGATTCTAAATATCTCTTAGATCATAATCGCATTATTCTGAATTATTGTAATATTATATTACTATAGATAGCTATTCTGTAAAGTCTATAGGCTCATGTATAGTTTGATATAATATAGAGAAAATTCCAGAACTTTATTTTTCACTTTATGTTTATCACTAGGAATGTACTTTGGAGGGGGATTTCTTTTCTTGCTGAATAAATCCTGTAAATGTCTTTTAATTTCCTGTGGTATCATGACTTCAAAAGGAAAGAAGAAGAAGGTGCTGGCTTCCGAACTCAAGTGTACTTCTATCTCACCCCTTCTGACCTTCCGTCTTCTCACTGTTTTTTTTTTTTTAAACGATTCTTTCATATTTCGTCGCGGAACCCTGCCAAACCCTAAGATTAGACAACGATGTGTCTGCTCTTCTCTTTTCTCTTTATATTCATTTGAAAGAAAAGGCATTTATAGGCATCCTCTCATCAGAGCACGTGTTCATGGTCAATCATGAGAAGGGTTAGATCATATTCTTTGTGCTATACATGAGACATTGTTCTGAGATGAGTGATGACACAGGTCATATCTCATCCTCAAGAGTTACATTATGCCACTGACACAAATTGTACCTGACTTGCGTTATTCAACAACTCTCCAATCTTATCTTTTTTCGATTTTTATTTTTTTTGTCGGAACTCTCTATTTTATTTTACTTAGCATATTTCCTGGCTTGATACCATCTGTTCTCTTTACTCATTTATGTCCGGTTATTTATTAAAGTCGTGGTGGATTAGCCAAAATGATTATTCATCGGAGCATCTGAAATTTCTTTTAATGAGAAAATTAATTTTTCACGAGTAAAAATCAATTTAAATAGTCAATATAAAATCAAGGTCAGATCCACTTATGAATTACTTTCCCTTCCCTTTGCCATTGAGCAACGATCATCCAGTTCACGAGGGTTCGACAAAATTAATCAAAATGGTCACACAGTCAATTAAAAAACTAAAAGCTGTGATTCCTAGAGTGAGCGATCGTGCTTGCTCAATTTGGCGGAGGGGACTCTACTCTTGTTAATCGATTCAGTGAAAGGGACTTCGGGCTTTTGGTGTGCGATTCAGTGGAGTCACTATATCTTTCCTTCGATGTCTTGAATACTCGTCATCTTTTTTTGTGTTCCAACTTTCTTCAATCTTCGTAACTCAGCTTCCTAATCAACACCTTCTGCAAATACACCTTGATGTGGATGAGGAACGCCTACTTCTACAGCCTCAGGCACGAGCTCATCACGCATTGCCTACACCTTATAACAAGTGGATGGCGATGCTCGAGCGTGATTACTGCAGTAGCCCCTGGGTGGTCCTCTCGCTTATTGCTGCGGTGGTGTTGCTTGCACTGATGTAGAACAGACTGTGTGCTCACTTCCATCTCTCGAATGCATTTTGAAGGGTAAACTGCCACCGTAATCCTCTTACTCTTGGCAAGTGACATTTGTGGGTACATTCAGTGCGTATGAGTATAATGCATTCTAATTATAAGGTCATGTGAATCGCACGCGAAATATACCAACATCAAGAGCTTTGGGCTCATATTTGATCATTTAAGTATTTTCATGTATACGTGGAGAGAGAGAGAGAGTAAGGGGACAAAAATATGTCATGTCTCGTGAAAAAGGTAATTAGGTGACAAAACTGCATAGATTTATATCGGGAGAAGTGCCAAAAAAGTCCTAAACCTTTTGCCATTGTGCCGATTTAGTCCTAAACCTTTTTTTGGTGCCGATTTAGTCCTAAACCTTTTTATTTGGTGCCGATTTAGTCCTTCCGGCAAATTTAGCCCGGAAAATGCCTACGTGGATACAAAGTCAGCGCCGGCCGTCCTACGTGGCCGGACCGGCGCTGACATGGATGCCTGAAAACAAAACGACGCCGTTATTAAAAAATTTTTTTTTTTAATTTTAAAAATTAAAAAAAAAAAAAAAAAAAAAAAAAAAAAAAAAACCTAGAACCTTCAAAACAGAACGGCGCCGTTTTTCTCTTCTCTTACGTTTTCCCTTTTCTCTTGCATTTTCACTTGCTTCGAATCGTCTTCAGCGATGGAGGAAGAACCCCAAATCCCATCTGCCCAAATCGATTCAATCGAACTCAAATCTCAAATCCAAGGAGTTTGCTCAAGCCAAGTTGCTCTTTGATCGAATCGACTCCCCAATCTAGTCCAATCCCTTCGTCTGCCCAAACCTACAATTCGGCCTTCGAAATTGCGAAGACCCGACTGACCCAATTTGAGTCGCCACCCGATTGACCCGATTCAGGTCGCAACCGGATTCGACCTCATCGAACACAACAAAGTGTTCCGCCATGGCCGCGCCGTTCTTCTCGACGCCTTTTCAGCCCTACGTTTATCAGGTAAATTTCTGAAACGTTTTGCCTAGGAATTGCGATGGAGGATAGAGGTTTTGTTTGCTTTGGTTAGAGTTCGGATTCATTTTCTGTCGACCCCTTTTTAGCTCAGGCCACCGCGTATCAGGCGATCATTTTCTTGCGGCCGAGATTTAGTGAATTGAAAATCGCAGAGCTAATAGTTTGGAAGAGGTATTGGTGTGTCGCGACAAGTGGAGAAGAAGTTCTGCACTTAGTATTATCCATTTCAGTGAATCAGCATCTTTGGATGAGTGGAACTTTGAGTTTGGTCGGGAACGAGGTTCCATGATTCGAGTTTTGGGGGTGTCGGCATGAGAAGCAGTAGATTTCTGAGTCGGTTTGTTGAGGTGAAAATGGTGCCTGCTGCATTTGTGTCGTTGTTAGTTGGCTTGTATGATTTGTATCACTTTTATGTGCATTACTTTTCAGCTAATGACCTACTGGAATCTATTCGTACATTGCAATCATCAGAAAAACTGCATCTTTGTTGGTTGGATTGTATGATTTGTATCACTTTTATGTGCATTCCTTTTCAGCTAATGACCTGCTGGAATCTCTTTGTGCATTGCAAGCATCAGAAAAAGCAGAACACGAAGAATATACTCATTCTGATTTCCCAAAGCTCGACTGGATCACCTAGATCACCTAGATCTCACAGCAGTTGCAGCAATTTTGGCCTGCCTATGTTGTGGATTTTATATTATATTTGAGGGATTCTGTATATATCATCCATGAGCACATCAGTTTTTTTTCACGACTCGAACTGAATATGATATGCATATCTCGGATTGCAACTTTAAAAAAGTGATTGAAAGCTGAAACTTTTTATTTTAATTTGTCATGATGCAATTCATGGAACATTGTAGGTTTTTTTTTCCCTTTGCATATGAAGCTCACCGTTGTGGAAGCTTGAGAATTTACTATTTGATTATCTCCTTAGCCTACTGATAGAAGTTGATTTATAGAAAAAAAATCTAGATCAGATTCACACTTTCTCAATGTACGATGCTAAAGATATTCCTAGATGCAGAATTCAGAGTTTTCAAGACACAATTGAAAAATTTCGAACAAGATGTGTCGAAGTTAAAGAAACAAAATTCAGCATTGAAGAATGTTAGTTGTGTCGTGGGTGTTTATAGTGATTTTAGGAAACTTGTTATTTTGAAATATGAAGATGAATGATATAATGAGCTTGCCGTAAAATGTGTAAATGTCGTTTGCATTATTAAGTTGTCTTAGTAGATGTCATGTATTTGTCCACATGAATTTCGAACATGAATGATGTGCAAGTTTTTTGCAATCTCCTCTGTTTTGCTTGGAACGGAAAAGGTATCGCACCAGATGATTAAGGAACATATCTAGAAGGCCGGTATAGTAAGACAAAAAACCATCAGTGTGTTTGATCTTAAAACAAGTCTTCGGCGCAGTAATTAGACTACACTCCTCCCATCCAGTCACGCCCCAAACCAAGTCGCATTTCTTGAAGTTTGGATGTACATCAGTCATTTGCTCAATCTTCGTTACTATTCCCGGTTCACCTTTTCAGTGCAGCATCCATGTCCAATTCTTCCTTGTAGTTGAAAGCATCATCAAATTCAAACTTGTTCTTCAGCAAATCAACATTTTTTCCTGAACATAACAGCAAGCAAGAATTTTAAGTAAATATAAAATCAGGAAGAGAATATTAAGCAAATTCTATTCAAGGAAACACTAGACAACAGATGCGAGATGATTACCTTCTCTTTGCTACCGGCGCTACCAAACCCGACACGTACTTTTTAAAACCTCATTATTTTATTGAGTATATAAAATTTGGTGTCCAAACCCGAAACCACATTTTTTTCTTTATTTCTTGCCCAACAACCCTTTTTAAAATAATCTTGGGCAACTCTTTTTTTTTTTAAAGCTTTGGGAAATAAATTCTTACGTGCTCCCGTACTCAAAATTAATCCATCAAACTTTGCACGCACCTAGTTTAAAACCTCATTGTGTTATTGAGCAAATAAAATTTGGCGTCCAAACCCGACACCCCATTTATTTTCTATTTTCTTGCCCAACCACCCTTTTTGGAAATAATCTTGGGCAACTTTTTTTTTTCTTTAAAGCTTTTGTAAATAAATTCGTACGTGCTCCCGTACTCAAAATTAATCCATCAAATTTTGCACGCACTTAGTTTAAAACCTCATTGTGTTATTGGGCAAATAAAATTTGGCGTCCAAACCCGACGCCCCACTTATTTTCTATTTTCTTGCCCAACCACCTTTTTTGGAAATAATCTTGGGCAACTTTTTTTTTAAAGCTTTCGTAAATAAATTCGTACGTGCTCCCGTACTCAAAATTAATCCATCAAACTTTGTACGCACCTAGTTTAAAACCTCATTGTGTTATTGAGCAAATAAAATTTGGCGTCCAAACCCGACGCCCCATTTATTTTCTATTTTCTTGCCCAACCACCCTCTTTGGAAATAATCTTGGGCAACTTTTTTTTTTTAAAGCTTTCGTAAATAAATTCGTACGTGCTCCCGTACTCAAAATTAATCCATCAAACTTTGCACGCACCTAGTTTAAAACCTCATTGTGTTATTGAGCAAATAAAATTTGGCGTCCAAACCCGACGCCCCATTTATTTTCTATTTTCTTGCCCAACCACCCTTTTTGGAAATAATCTTGGGCAACTTTTTTTTTTTCAAGCTTTCATAAATAAATTCGTACGTGCTCCCGTACTCAAAATTAATCCATCAAACTTTGCACGCACCTAGTTTAAAACCTCATTGTGTTAATGAGCAAATAAAATTTGGCGTCCAAACCCAACACCCCATTTATTTTATATTTTCTTGCTCAACCACCCTTTTGGAAATAATCTTGGGCAACTTTTTTTTTCTTTAAAGCTTTCTTGAATAAATTCGTACGTGCTCCCGTACTCAAAATTAATCCATCAAACTTTGCACGCACTTAGTTTAAAACCTCATTGTGTTATTGGGCAAATAAAATTTGGCGTCCAAACCCGACGCCCCACTTATTTTCTATTTTCTTGCCCAACCACCCTTTTTGGAAATAATCTTGGGCAACTTTTTTTTTTTTTAAAGCTTTCGGAAATAAATTCGTACGTGCTCCCGTACTCAAAATTAATCCATCAAACTTTGCACGCACCTAGTTTAAAACCTCATTGTGTTATTGGGCAAATAAAATTTGGTGTCCAAACCCGACGCCCCACTTATTTTCTATTTTCTTGCCCAACCACCCTTTTTGGAAATAATCTTGGGCAACTTTTTTTTTCTTTAAAGCTTTCGGAAATAAATTCGTACGTGCTCCCATACTCAAAATTAATCCATCAAACTTTGCACGCACCTAGTTTAAAACCTCATTGTGTTATTGAGCAAATAAAATTTGGCGTCCAAACCCGACGCCCCATTTATTTTCTATTTTCTTGCCCAACCACCCTTTTTGGAAATAATCTTGGGCAACTTTTTTTTTCTTTAAAGCTTTTGTAAATAAATTAGCGACTATACTTTCTCATTTTCTCCGAATGATGTTCCAAGATTCTTATGAATTATTATTGTGCATTGCTAGCTATTTTCACCATATGCTTTTAATAAACGTGCAAATCGGGGGGTGTTACACATGAGAAATCAATCAATTTTAATGAGCTAGGGGAAATCAATGAAAAACACGATTGTGCGCCAATGGAAGGCTTCACCAATTCTCCAACACACTTATCATAACAACATAAGCAGCTATCTGACCAATTTAGTTCATGGGACCAGCATGCAAAATATAGTTTCTTTCCTTCCAAATACATAAAATGGCCCCATTCTAAGCCAACTTTAGGATTTTTTTAGAAAGAGAAATATCTTTTCAGGAATTCCATAACCCAAGTAAAGTGAGAATTCCAGTCCATAGTAGCCTTTCACACACCACAAACGTCAAGTAGTGAAGACCACACAACACTTGGAGGAGTCGATCGATCTCCCATACATCAGCAACAAACAAAACAAAAAATAGCCACTGCACTACTTCATTAAACCAACACATCATCGACAAATACAAAAATAGCCACAACACTACTTCCTAATCCTGTCACTTCTTGTAAATTGGAGTTACTTCCTCTTATATTTTTTCTTCTTTCTTGTTGGGCCTACTGCGTTAAATGGAACTTCAGTTGTAGCTGCTTGTGATGTCGATTCAACTTGTGCTTGTATATCAACTCTAGTGCCTTGTCTGGCACTTATACTCTGCACTTGACATTGTTAATTTCATTACTCAACAAAATTATCCTAGTAAAAACAAAAGTACTAACAAAAACATTACAAAAGTATTAACATAAACATTACTTACACTCCCATGAGATAATGGTGTCCTAAGAGCAGCACTAGCAATTGGTGTCCCGCCAACACTTTCACTTGTACCTTTGCTAGTACGTCGCTTAACCTGGAAAGAATAATATTCATTTAAAATTTATTCATGAAACAAACATGAAACAATAGATATGAAAGTACTTACTGAAAGTTTTTGCCGAGATAATTGTGTTTGTGATGTTGCAGTCTTAGCCTTCTTAGTTGGACATGTCAAACTGTTGTGTCCTGTCTTCGAGCAACTTCGACAGGTCATTTTCATTCCTCTTCTCGACATTCTAATACCACGTGCGACCTCACCTTCCTCCCTTCTTCTTTTCTGTTTGGGCCTACCGAGCTTCACCCTGGTCAAAAGTGGTTCAGGTGCCTCATTATTAGTTTTTTTCCAAAATTTCTCTCCCCGAACTGGCATCATCATATTATGATATGTAGCTAAGAACTTTGCCTTCATGTAACACTCATCCACATAATCATATGCATCATGTCGCTTATGATCTATAGCTGAAATGGCATGGGGACAAGGAATGCCAGTAAGTTGCCACCTCCTGCAAGTACAATCTCTCTTGGACACATCAACTACGTACTTAACACCCTTATCCAACACCTCGTATCCAACATCGCCATTCCATATCACATGGCAATAAGTCGCGCCAACTCTATTTTCTTCCAACTTTTTAATGATTCTTGGACCACAATCCCTTCTCCATCGAGCACGAGGCATCCCTCTCGTATATGCATCCTTGTCATGATCATTATTCTCATCTCTTCTAACATACTATAAATAGACTTACACCTGGCTTCAATAATTCTTCCGTTGAATGCTTCACATAAATTGTTATCGACTATGTCGCATTTAACCTCAGTAGTAAAGAAAGCCCTACTCCAGTGCTTTGGCTCTGTTTGAATCAAGTCATGATACGCAGCAGGACTGATTTTCTTCAATGCCTGTGTGTGTTCATCAAACTCCATCATAGTGTTGCTCTTAGCACATTGCCAAAATAGTCTTTGCATTTGTATTCCCTTATACTTTTGGCCCCAATTAGCATAAATGTGTCTAGCACACATCCTATGCTCAGCTAAAGGCAACAAGTTCACCACAGCTTGAAGAAGGCCCTAAAAAAGAAGATTTCAATGTCAGCAACATACTACAAGAGTGATCATTTACAAGGCAGAACACTGAAAAAAAAAGGAAAAAAAAATAATGAACTCACCTTTTGCTTGTCACTAATAATAACCCAGCCCTATCCATATGTGCCTATCATATTGAGGTCATACATTAAACTTGTCAAAAACCAAGTCCAAGTGTCTCCACTTTCAACTCTCACAACTGCCCATGCAATTGGGAACATTTGGTCGTTTGCATCTCTTCCAACAGCACACAATATCTCTCCTTTACAAATTCCCTTTAAAAAACAGCCATCTAACCCCACAACTTTTCTGCATCCATCAAGAAATCCTTTCTTACATGCAGCAAAACATATGTACATTCTCTCAAATAATGCTTTAGAATGCATGCCAGGCTTTTCAACCTTCAATGTAACAGTACTCCCATGATTTGTCTCTCTTAGCTCCTCCACATAATCCCATAACTTTGAATATTCCTTCCTATAATTTCCCATCAAAGCTTTAAAGGCAAGCAGCTTCGCTTTTTTACACTGATCTATAGTTACATTTAAGCCCAACTGCTCCTTAATAAGTTCCTTAAAAGCAATGGTTTTTATAGTTGGCATTGCTCTAACTATACTAGAATAGTAATCCGCCAACCAAGAACTTGTGACCCTCTTATTAGTGAAACTAATGCTACAAGTATGCTCTTCATGGTAAGTCTTCACGTGGAATGATCCAGTTCTAACATCAAAAGATGCAGAAATCTTCCAAGGACAATTTACATCGACACATTTTGCCCTAACAAATTTCTTTTCATTCTTGACAAATTTTATCTCTCTACGCTCAACCACTGAGTGCTTTTTGACAGCATCTTTGAATTGTCTACCATCATCAAACATCATAGATGCAGTAAACACGGGCACTATACAATTAGGATCGTACCTTGGATACCTACTTCTCCTTCTTGTAACTTCATCTTCTGGCTCCACATTAGATTCCAAACTTTCATCTCCATCTGTTTCATAATAGTCTGTTTGGTAATTGGCTTCAGCAATAACTATGTCAGATTGTTGGGGATTAGATGATTCTCCGATAGGCTGTTGAGATGGTATAAACTCTGCGAGCGGTTCCCTTCTAATCCAAGTCTTTGTGGCCATTTTGTGGAATTCCTTGAGTTTTTTCCTTCCTTCTACAAGGTCTTCGTTATCCCTATTGTCATCATCAGTCAAGAATAGTTCATCGACTAAGTCCATGTCTTCATTTTCTGAATCGACTTCGACCATAGATTCATCACCCTCTAAATTAGCATAATCACCCTCATCTACTAAGTAATCATAATCTAAATCACGCCCCTGCTGAGCAAATGCCTCATCACCTAAACCAACACCCTCACTAATGCCCTCGCCCTGACCAATGCCCTCACCAGCACCCTCAACATTGCCTTCACCCTGACAAACGCCCTCACCAGCACCTTCGCCATTGCCCTCACCATAACCAGCACCTTCACCTACCGTATTGTCAAAAGATTCTCCATACACCTCAATCAATCCATGTCGCAAATGATAGAAAACTAGATCGACAATAGTGCTATCATTACATATATGTCTCAACCCATCTTCTAGAGATTTCTCAGGAAGCTTAAAATATAGTTTTTCGAATTTACCATTTACCACATTCTCAATGTCTCTGATGAACCTTTCATGGCTCATAGAATCGATATTTAAGTGTACTAAATCCATCTTTCCCCCAATATATTCAAGCATTGGGCGACGTACAAATTTCCTACCGTGATAAAAGCAAACCAATGCAGACTTGTTGCTCATCTTGACCCTACACAAAATGAAAACATATAATATAAGCATATGGAGACTCATAATGGAGCGACAACATAATAGGTCCAATGGCAAATCAGGTTTTGCTTTTAAGCTATTGCTATTCAAAAGACTGCAATTGAAGTTCAACATGAGAATCAACAAATTGAAGGTGGAAGATGACAGAAGACTGCAATTGACTCCAAATATATACAGTCCGAGAAATGGGTGGGCCATATAAATAGCAATACTAAAAATTCAAACACATTTATAGAGATTGCAATTGAAATTCTATCGTATGTTGTGCTTTGACTTGGCCTTTATAATCAATACGTTGTTCTTTGAAGTTTTGGTCTCCCCTACCATTAACTCACTTGATAAGCTATTGTGGTTGCCCCTATGATCAGCTTGACCAGAACACAATCAAGATACACCTATAGCCAGGTTTCGCTTATGTTTAGAGGAGATGATCGATTTTGTGTTGCCTCCCGAGAAATAGTTTTTTTTTTTTTTTTTTCATATGGAGAAATAATACCAAAACAAACTGCTTCCAACCTTGCACGGTTCAGGTCCGTACGAAAAAGTCTTCATTTGAGTGCTAGATTCAATCACAAACACATACCTTTGTACATAAAAAGTAGAAATGCTAAGGTAAAGCAATCCCACAACGGCCAATTTGTACTAAAATCAATTCATACGCAATCATCGCATATGAGAACATAGAAATCCTTGTTAAAATCAATTTGTACTAAAATCAATTCAAACGCCACTGTTCGATGAAATTTCTGAGTGAAATTAGAATGCATATTCTCCAAAGGAAATAAGTTCAATACCCATTTACTTCAATGTTTTGCTTCTCAAAATATAATGGTAATATTGTCGTGTCTTTTTTTGCCTTCATATTCTGTCAAGCTCATGTGAAGACAACGAAAACCTAAAAATTTACTGGACGTTAGACCAACAAAGCACGGCTACAAGGCATCTTGAGTGTTGAGTGTCTGGATATCATCACAACAACATCGTGGGATGTATTGACAAAATTTGAGGGTTGGGACCACAACCACGAAAACATACCTTTATGTCCGCCGAGTGTCGACAACACAAGCAAATTGGGACCACACACTTTGTCGTGTTCGGGACCACACACTTTGTCGTGTTCGGTGAGGTCGAATCCGGTTGCGACCTGAATCGGGTCAATCGGGTGGCGACTCAAATTGGGTCGGTCGGGTCTTCGCAATTTCGAAGGCCGAATTGTAGGGTTTGGGCAGACGAAGGGATTGGGCTAGATTGGGGAGTCGATTCGATCAAAGAGCAACTTGGCTTGAGCAGACTCCTTGGATTTGAGATTTGAGTTCAGATTGAATCGATTTGGGCAGATGGGATTTGGGGTTCTTCCTCCATCGCTGAAGACGATTCGAAGCAAGTGAAAATGCAAGAGAAAAGGGAAAACGTAAGAGAAGAGAAGTAACGGCGCCGTTCTGTTTTGAAGGTTCTAGGTTTTTTTTTTTTTTTAATTTTTTTAAAAAAAATTTTTAATAACGGCGTCGTTTTGTTTTCAGGCATCCATGTCGGCGCCGGTCCGGCCACGTAGGACGGCCGGCGCTGACTTTGTATCCACGTAGGCATTTTCCGGGCTAAATTTGCCGGAAGGACTAAATCGGCACCAAATAAAAAGGTTTAGGACTAAATCGGCACAATGGCAAAAGGTTTAGGACTTTTTTGGCACTTCTCCCGATTTATATCCATGATTTTCTTGTAAGCAAGAGATTTCATTTTTGGTCTCTTAACCTAAATCGCCCCAGAATCACAGAATCAAATTCATCTTAATTTGAACTAATTGTAAATGAATCTACGGGTTATTTCGTCATTTAGCTTTAAAAAGTAAATACCATCATTAACTGCTCCTGTCTATTGGGTAGATATGTTTAGTCAATTGTCAAATGAAAATATAGACACGCGCTTTGCTTATTAGTATCCCTAAATGGAGTTGGGAATACCAATTGAATAGAATGAGTGTGATGCAGCCCATATTCAAGACCAACTTGTTCAACCAAGAAAACCAGCACGCATTCAAGATTAACGACACTCTCATCGAAAAGTCCTTCATCAATAATAACTCATCTTTGACTTTGTCATTAAGATTTTGTCATTCCCATATATTAAAACTTGCATCAAGGCACTTTGGGGTAAGTAGAAGCATTGGAAATATTGTTTAAAATTTAATAGCTTCTAGTTTCTATGTACATTAATGACTATTAGTTTCTAGGCTTGAGTCTATCTTTTGCTATTCTTTTGTTTTGCTATAAAAGGTCATCAAGTCTCTGCAAAACACACACCAAATTTGATTAATAAAATTTGCTTGGTGCAATTCTCTTAAACCATGAAGAGTTCAAACCTCTCGAAAACTTAGAAGAGTTTTCACTCCATCATTGAAGAGTTAGAGCTTTTTAAGCCTGCATCCTTGAAGAGTTGCAGCCATCTATCTTGAAGAATTGATGCCATTCCAACTTCTTTGGAGGCCTAGAAGAGTAACCATTGAAGTTCCTATCCTTTCTTCATTCTGTCCAGTCTTGTTTTGCCCACTTCCATAAAAAAAAAAATTGACAAGCCTATAGTGCTTATCTGAGAAAACTCAAAATATAAAAGTCGTAGATCTAAGAGTCTCCGTTCTTCTGGCTTTGGAATCAAGTCATTCTGATATGAATCGACAAAGTTATGCCCATATTCCCAAGCTAGTGCAGAATTGAAATTTTTGCTCGATTTGTGACTGAGTTTCCATGTGTGTAAGTCACTCTCCCGATCCTATTATTTGAGTAGTCGACCTTGGGCTACATCATTTGGTATAAGAGCTTTGGAGGAGAGGACAATGCTTCCAAGACAAGCAAGACGTCAAGATGGCAGAACTATTCCATTGAACGAAGTACACACACTTGCTGGGAATTTGCATCAGCATATGAAACAAAAAATTGATGACTTGACCCAAGAAGTTCAATGTCTGAGGGCTGAAGCAAACAACCCTCTACACCATTTTAGAACTGCAAAATCCAATGGTGATTCCTCTTCTTCAGAATGTGTTCAATTGTTTCCCTGAAGGAGGAATGCTCCATATCACGTACAAGAAGTTTGTGAAACGAATTAGGAAAAGGAAATCAAGAGAGGCATTTCAGAATTTTTAGGCACCGATTCTGCTGATAAAATTGTCAATTGGTTGACACTTGTGAATGAAGTTAAGAGCATAGGAATGTCCCAGAAGATTGCCGAGTTGGCATCATTGCTATGCAATTCCGAGGCAGGGCCATAGCTTGATGGATACAAGAGAAGTAGACTCGCCAATCTGTTAGCAAGGCTCCAGTCACTTCATGGAGAAAAATGGAGGACAAGATTTGAAAGTATTTCTTTCCCAAAGGATACAAGAGAGAGCTCTACCAAAAGTACCAAAATCTAAGACAAGGTACGCCAACGGTGGATCAATACACCACTGAATTCAATGAATTGGTGATTCGCAACAACATTCAAGATCCTAAAGAGATGCTTGCGAACAAGTACCTTAATGGTATTCAACTTTAGATCCAAGATGCCTTAGAAGCCCTTGACATTTGGGACTTGGGAGATACACATTAGTGGGCACTCAAAGTGGAGCGTTCTCGCTCTAGGAGACAGTAGCCCTTTACCGTGCCAAACTGAGCAACTAGAAGTACTACCGGCATGGCCAAAGTTGCTGAAACTACGGCACAACTTACTAGTAAGCTTTCTACTCAACCCAACGTTTCAAACAACCAATTACTACCGGTATATGTTGTTATTCTTGTGGAGAGATAGGTCATCATGCTAGTAATTGTTGAATCAACGAGAATCGACCAACCGGTAAAGCTTTCTTGGTGGAAAATGAATTTTATGAGGATGAAGAAGAGCCACTTGAAGAAGATTTAAAAGATGACGAAGTTGCTACCAAAGATGAACAAATAATACATGCTGATTCCGGTGAGCTTCTCGTGATGAGAAAATTTTTCTCACTCCTAAAGATAACACCGGAGATGGATGGCTGTAGACTAATATTTTTCACTCAGCCTGCACTATTTCGAGGAAGATATGTCAATTAATTATTGACTCAGGTTGTTGTAAAAATGTGATTTCTAAAGTAGTGGCAAGTAAGCTGAAATTGGAGCTGAAGGCACACCCCACACCTTGCAAAATATCTTGGTTGAAGAGAGGTAACGAGGTAATCATTTCCAAATGATGCCTTATCAATCTTTCCATTGGTTCTATCTATGACAAGATATGGTGTGATGTTCTACCCATGGATGCTAGTCACATTACTCTTGGCCGACCATGGCAACTTGATAGGAAAAGTATCCATGATTGTTATCGAAATACATATTATTTTGAGTGTGGAGGAAAGAAAATTACTTTGAGGCCTAGTAAGGAACTTCTCAAGACCCCATTGGTTGAGAATTCCTTATCCCCTACTTTGTTCATAATGAAAGAAGTAAAGGGTGCCATGGAGGAGGTTAGCATTATGTATACTTTGCTTAACAAAACTGGTATGGATAATGTAATTGTATACCTATCAAGTTCAACCACTTATGGAAGAGTTTAAAGATGTCTTTCCATTGGACTTACCACCTAGTCTTCCTCCCACGATAGACATTCAGCATCAAATTCATTTGATGCCCGATGCTTCGCCACCTAATCTAGCTCATTACCGAATGAGTGGCTGAACATGAACAATTGCAGCGACAAGTTATGGAACTCTTGAATAAGGGTTTTATAAGAGAGCCTCAGCTCGTGCGCTGTTCCAGTTGAAGAATGTGTGTTGATAGTAGGTAGATTAACAAGATCACCATCAAGTATCAGTTTCCTATTCTCCATCTTGATGATCTTTTGGATAAACTTTCTTGTGTAACCATCTTCTCAAAGTTGGATTTGAAGAGTGGATATCATCAAATCAGAATTAAGCCCGAAGATGAATGGAAGACCACATTCAAATCCAAAGATGGACTATTTGAGCGGCTCATCATGCCATTTGGATTGTCTAATGAACCATCCACATTCATGAGGTTTGTGACCCAAGTTTTGAAGCCATTTCTTCGGAAGTTTGTTATGGTTTACTTTGATGATATTCTGATTTTTAGCAAGTCTACTAAGGAGCACTTGCAGCACCTCCAAGAAGTGTTATGAGTGTTGAGGCAAGAACGCTTGTATGCATCCCCTAACAAGTGTCATTTCCTGGTGCCACAAATCCTATTCTTGGGATTTCATATCTCCAAAGAAGGAATTTCAGTCGATGATGCTAAAATCAAGGTAATTAAAGAATGGCCAACTCCAACAAATGTGCATGAAGTTCGAAGTTTTCATGGTCTAACTTCTTTCTATCAGCAGTTCATTGCTCATTTTAGCACCATTGCAGCCCCACTCACCTTTTGCATGAAGAAAGGAGTTTTGGAGTGGACAAATGCAGCCCAAAGAAGTTTTGAACATCTCAAAGAAAAGTTGAGTACAACCTTGATCCTTACATTGCCCAACTTTGATCTTGTTTTTGAAGTGCATTGTGATGCATCAAGTATTGGCATAGGTTGAGTTCTAAGTCAAGGAGGTCGACCAATTGCCTTCTTTAGGGAAAAATTGAGTGGCGCATAACTTCGTTACAACACTTATGGTTTAGAATTTTATGCACTATTTCGCACACTTGAGCATTGGAGGCAATATCTTGTTCATCAAGAGTTCATTTTGTACACTGACCATGAAGCTCTCAAGGACACCGAGACCCCTAGAGTGCCAAAAGTTACGAAAGTGACACTTAAATGTCAAAATTGGAGCAAAATGGATCACTTAAGTGCCAATCCGGCCAAAATGCTGACGTGGCGATTTTCCGGCAAAGCAAATGCAAAACGACGTTGTTTTGGTGCTAACGTGGTAAAAAAATAATATAAAAATTAATTAAATTAAAATTAAATTTATTTAAAACAATTAAAAATACAAATACAAATATTAAAAAATTTAAAGAAATTTTAAAAAATTTTAAAAAATTTAAAAAAATTTAAAAATTTTAAAAAATTTTAAAATTTGTAAAATTTAAAAAAAAATTTTAAATTTTTAAAATGTTTTTAATATTTGTATTTGTATTTTTAATTGTTTTAAATGAATTTAAATTTAATTTAATTTAATTATTTTTTAATTTTTTTTACCACGTCGCACCAAAATAATGTCGTTTTTGCATTATTTGACCACGTCGCGTGCAAAACGACGTTGTTTTCACTTACTTCGCCAGAAATTGCGCACGTCGGCATTTTGGTCAGATTTTGACCAGAGTTGCACTTAAGTGATCAATTTCTCTCCGATTTTGACACCTTAAGTGTCACTTTCATAACTTTTGACACTAAAGTGTCCCTTTATGCCAACTTTTGGCACTTGAAGCGTACTTTTGCCAGCTCTCAAGTATATTTTAGCACAGCAAAAGCTCAATTCCATACGTGCAAAATGGGCTGAATATATTCAGGAATTCATGTTCATTATCTTGCATAAGGTCGGAGTTCAAAATTAGGTTACCGATGCTCTCAGTCGAAAGAAGAGTTTACTTCATACTATGTGTTCTACTCTTCTTAGATTTGACTCTTTTCAAGAGTTGTGTCAAGAATATCCTTATTTTTCTAAGATCATTCTTGATGCACAAAGCAAGAGGCTTGCTGATTTTATTTTATGTGACGGCTTCCTTTTAAAGGAAATTGACTATGCGTGCCGAATTATTCTCTTCGACAAAGGGTGATCACTGAAATTCGCCATGAAGGACATATTGGGCGTGACAAGACTGGGCAACTTGCTTCAGCCAAATATTTTTGACCTCATTTGAAATGTGATCTATTCCTACATGTGATGAGGTGTCAATGTTGCCGAGTAGGAAAGGGACAAGCTTCCAATGCTAGTCTTTATTTGCCCTTGCCAATACCACAAGCCCCTCGGGAAGATATTTCTATGGACTTTGTTCTTAGACTATGGCATACACTCAAAGGTATGGATTCAATCTTTGTGGTTGTTGATAGGTTTTCGAAAATGGTACACTTCATTCCTTGTCGTAAAAATGTGGATACCTTACGAATTGCTGAGTTATTCTTTAAAGAAATCTATAAGTTGCATGGCCTTCATAAGACTATTACTTTCGATCGGGATACCAAATTTCTTAGTCACTTCTACAGCAACTATGGAAGAATGTTGGCATTAAGCTACACTATAGTATTGTGTTTCATCCCTAAATAGATGGACAAACTAGAGTTGTCAATTGGTCCTTGGGAAATCTATTAAGGACTTTGATCGATAACAATCCATGTTCTTAAGAAACTCAATTGTGACTTAGAGAATTTGCATATAATTGTTTGGTGAGTCATACCACTGGATATAGTCCATTTGTGATCTAGGAAGTACAAACCCTCTCTGAGAGCCTCCGTGTTGTGTCGGACATTTTGACATGCTCGGATACGCGGTCAATAGATGTTGGAAAATCCGACATGTGGTCAACTCTTCTAACACGCTCCAACACAAGTCTAGAATTATGAGAGGCATGGTGGGTTTCTAGGGCGGGTCTACGAGTGTGAAAGGAGAGAATCATTAAATAAGGCGATGGAGGGTGGAGGCGAGGGCAAGGGAATGGAGACGGGGCTGCAAGCGACGACAAGGCTGCGATTGTAAAGGAGGGCTAGAGGAAGAGCAGAGATCGAGGCAATCGAGAGGGCCATGATTGCGATGCCACGATGGAGGGCCCAAGACGAGGCTACGACAACGAGTGAGGGAGGGCTAGAGGTGAGCAACTGCGACGAGGAGACTAAGAGAGAGCAGAGATCGAGAGGAAGAGGATTGTGCGAGGAGGAGGAGGTGGCTAGGGTTTTTGGGTTTCCATGCTAGTTACTAAGGTTCCTCTTTTAGTTTTAGGAAGAAGAGAAAAAAATAAAATAAAAATGGGGATGCCGATCCAACTTTGTCACGACCTCTTTCTTTTCGGCGCCCTCGGTTAGGGGCGGGTACCTGCTAAGGTTAATGGTTTAGCTAGATATGTTAGGCTTAGCCTAGACTCTCCCTAGTCCATCGATTCATGACTTAATAGTTTGATATTTTAATTAATTTTAAAAAAGAGTCGCCACTAATCAATATGGGATCGGTCGATTAGAAACTCTAAGTGAAATATTGGGAAAAACATTCGCTCATGCACAATTAGAGAATTAGGATCGGGGACTTGATTACATTAGTTAATCACTAATACCCTTTCGGTACCTAATCTTGTTTAAACTCTAAGGCTTTTTGGATTTTCAAGGGACTTTTCCATGCATTTTGTGGAGGAAAAACATTTTTTGGTCTTTTTCTATTTTTTTAACATAAAAAGCAGTTTTTGGATTTTTGATCTTTTTCTAGAAATATTAATCATTTTTTTGGCTTTTTTATGATTTTTTGGAAAAATTTGAGATATTTTGGATTTTTCTGATTTTTTTATTTTCTGAAAAATAAATGATTTTTTAATATTTTTAATATTATTTTTTATTATAATAATATAAACGACCCGGGTCAGAACCCTGGGTTGGGTGGTTCACCTGGTTCGTTGAAACCAGCGACCCGGGTCTGGACCGGATCGGGTTAGACGGCCCGAGCCCGAACCGGCTTGGGTCACACGACCCGGGTCGGTGGAACCCTAGCCGGGCTGGGCCTGATGTGTAGGCCCAGTCCGATCTCTCCTTCCTCTTTTTAACAAATGAAGCCTGGCAGCCCATCATTTAAAGTAAAATCGACCCGATCCATGCTCGTCCAGCCCGATTCGTCCAAAACCCTACCCAGTTGAAGTCTTGCGCCCGACCCGGCTCTTGAACCGGTTCGCGGCCGCAAACCTATTCGCCCCCCTTCGTCTCCCTTCTGCAGCGCCCGACAGAGACGGCGGCAACAAACGGCGGCGGCTGATCTGGGGCTTGTTCGTAACGGAAGGGACGTCAATGTTGGAACGATGGCGGCATGGGAGCGGCGGCGGCCCAACACGGCGGGGGTCGTGGCTAGTCGTCGGGGACGACGTCGAGGGGCTGAGCAGTGGCGGCGTGGCAGCAGCGGCCTAGCACGGCAGGCGATGGCGAAGCAACGACGAATGGTATCAGGGGACAGTGGCGCGGGGGTTGGCGAGATCAGTGAGGCGAAGATTCAGACGGGCGTCTTTGGTGGCTGAAGCACGGCGACATCGAGGAGTGGAGCCGCGTTACGAGGGAACGCCAGCAACCACTGCTGGTGTCGGGTCGGCGAGCTCAGCCTGGTAGGAGTCGCAGCCGGTCGACGGGGCTGCAATTGGTGGTGCTGCGGCAGCGATAGGCGGCGGGGATCGGCTTAGGGACGACGTCGGGCGGTATTGACGCGGTGGAGGTCCGGCAGAGGTGCGGATTTTTCCGCAATTCGCACAGATCTCGCCCTCCTTCTGCGGATTCGACCCTCCAGCATCCAGATCTGACCCCCCCTTTTTTCTGGCCGACCTTGGATCTCCGACTGCTCGCCCAGCCCCCCTCTCGCAGATCCAAACCCTCTCACTTCGGCCAACCTCCGTTTCGATCTAGGCTCACGCACTCTCGGGCCTCCCCCGAAGTCTCTCGGGGGGAAGCTTTCGGAGCTTGCGTGCCTTCGACCTTCCTCGGCGTCGTCGGTGCCCTTTGGCCTTCATCGGAGGGCCTATTTATAGGCGAGGGGGAGGCCGGTCGACGGAGCTTTGGCCGCCGGTCCTCACATGCCGACTGGCCTTGGTGCAGCCGGACTAGTGTCGCCTCGGCCGCCCACCTGCGCCGCATTAAAGGCGTGTCTCCCTCAGCTGCCGATCTACTCTCGTCTCAGCACCGTAGGCTCTCCTCTGGCGCGTCGCCGGCCACCGCGCGTGAGGTGCAGAGGCGAAGGATGGAGGAAGAAGAAGACAGGAGGCGGGGCTGGGCCGGGTCGCAAAGGAGGGCTGGAATGGGCCTGGGGGCCCGTGCGGGGAGGAACAAAAGGAAAGGGGCTGGGCTCAAAGACCTAGCCCCAGCGGCTACTGCTTCCTTTTTTTTGTTTTTTTGTTGTTGTTATTTTCATTATTATTATTATCCAAAAAAAGTGAAAAATAAATAAAAAAGGAAAATGAAGATTAATGGACGCAAACAAAAACTAAACTCTAATTTAACAAACCTACCCAAAATTTAAGTGTCAACAAACTTGGCGTGATTTATTTATTTATTTATTTATTTTTTTTTTTTTGAGGGAGGGGAGGATGGAGTGTGATTTCAAGAAAGGAAGTGACAAGTAGTGCTGGGAAAAAAATGAGAGGGTAAAATAAATGGGTGGGGCCCATTTACTTCCACCAAAAAAAAACATTAAATGTTGAATAGATTTATTAATAAATGGGTGGGGCTAAAAAAAAAGGGTGGGGCTAAAAAGTGATTTTGAGATATAAAAGTACTAAATGTTAAATAATGATAAATTTTGGTCACTATAGAAGATCATATATTTATTTAAATAAGTTAATTATAATCTCTTGTTAGTCATTGGTTTTATCGATAACTTTTATTAAAGTCGAAACATGTCCCCAAACATGGGTATGCATTTTCTATGAATATGTCTTTCCAATTTCCTATGAATAGATTTATTGATGTTATTAGTGTAATTCATTCTAGGCTCTTTTTTTATTATTTATTTATTTATGAATTTGAATCAAATTAATTAAAAATAAAAATATTTATTTAATATACAATGTGTCTCAACGTGTCAGAATTCTCTATTTTTGAAAAACGATGTGATGGCGTATCGTGTCGTGTCATATCGCATGTCGGTGCTACTTAATTTGTGCTTGTCTATGGATGTAAACCAAAGACTGGTCTCGATCTTGCACCTATTCCTTTTGCTGTGAAGCCGATCGATAAAGTGGATGATATTATATCTCAAATAAGGATAGCTCATGAAGAAGTGCGCCAAAAGTTGGAGAGCAAAGCTAAGTTCCATCAAAAGGATGTTGATAAGCCACGGTGTGAAATTATCTTTAAAGCTGGAGATTTTGTTTGGGTTTATCTGCCATCGAAGTGTCATCTTGTTGGAGATTACAACGAGCTTAGTGATCAAAAGCTTGGTCCCCTTGAAGCTCTTAAGTGCATCAATCCTAATGCGTATTGACTAAAGCTTCCGTCTCATATGAAGATACATAAGGAACGTGTTCAATGTTTGGCATTTAACACCTTATGTGGGTGATTCGAATATGAGGACGAATTCTTTTAAAGAAAAGAGGAATGATGCAACCCGTATTTAAGAACAACTTGTTCAACCAAGAAGATCAGTACGTATTCAAGATAAATGACACTCTCATCGAAAAGTCTCTCATTGTTAAGGCCTTGTTGTCGACTTTGTCATAAAGATTTTGTCATTTCCCATACATTAAAACCTACATCAAGGCACTTTGGGACAAGCAAAAGCATTGGAGATATTGTTTTAATTTTAATAGTTTGTAGTTTATACGTACATTAATAACTATTAGTTTGTAGGCTTGAGTCTAGTTTTTTTGCTCTTCTTTTGTTTTGCTATAAAAGGTAATCAAGTCTCTATAAAACACCCATCGAATTTGATTAATGAAATTTGCTTAGTGCAATTCCCTTGAGCCATGAAGAGATCAAACACCTCGAAAATCTACAAGAGTTTTCACTCTATCTATGAAGAGTCGGAGCTTTAAGCTTGCATCTTGAAGAGTTGCTGCCATCAATCTGATCCCATTTCACCCACTTCCATCAAAAATCGACAAGCCTATAATGCTTATCTGAGAAAACTCAAAATACAGAAATTGTAAATCTAAGAGATTCAGTTCTTTTGACTTTGGAATCAAGTCATTATGATCTGAATCGACAAAGTTATGCCTATTTTTCCGAGCTAGCATAGAACTGAAATTTCTCTTTAATTTTGTGACTGAGTTTTCGTGTATATAAATTAATCTCCTGAACCTATTATCTGAGTGGTCGACCTAGGACTACATCAGGGTGCGTCCAGTTCACCAAAAAGTCCACCAAAACCTCCTTACGAATATGCAAATTTTAGCGGCCTCTATAAGTCTGTTGGCCCGCATAAAGCTGACTTAAGAGGGGTATAAAAAACAACTGGAGCCCACCTCAAGAAAATGCAAATGAGTTTAGAATGACTTGTGCATCAATTTTAAATGTGAAAATACATAGAGTACGAGGACGAAACCATATCATCAGTGGTCTACACTTCCGGCCATGCCTCAAAGTCACACCAACCAAAGCCTATGTATGAATTCCTGCTCCTCCTTTGTTTGGGTTCACTTTTTTTTTTTTTGGCTAATTCCTCGATGGCTCTGCGTTAAAGAGGCCACATCTAATTTATGGGCTTATTCTGGCACAGAATACCCTTTTCTTGCACTGAATTTTGCTCAAACCTTTGCTCTTCCTGATTGACTGAAGAGGGAAATTTTTCTTTAAGGTTGAGAGTAAACAGAGCATGGCAGGAACAGGGCGAACGTCTGCAAGTGATGATCATCATGATGAGCTCGTAACTTCAATAAGCAACAGATTGAAGCAACTATCTGAAACATCCTTCGACCATCGCTTGTTGACCATTCCAGACAAGCTCCGCAAGATGCACAAGGAAGCCTTCTTGCCGAAGCAAGTCTCCATCGGACCATTCTACCACCATGGCAAACAGTGGAAGGCCATGGAAGACCAGAAGTGGAGATACCTGCAAAGCTTTCTGGAGCAGACACAGAGGCAACTGAAAGAGTACGTTGAGGTCATCGGGAAGTTGGCAAACCATGCTCGCCAGTGTTACTTGGATGAGATCGATCTCAACGATGATGAGTTCATCACAATGGTTCTTGTAGATGTTACATTCACCATTGAACTGTTCTTGTTGAACCGTTTCCCAGAAAGGAGGGCCGAGAATGATGTCATCTTCGACAAGCAAAAAGAGTGGATTATCTCCAGCGTGAGAAGGGACATGAGTTTGATGGAGAATCAACTCCCATTTTTTGTTCTTGATAATCTGTTCAATTTCGCATTCAAAAGTCAATTAAGAGAACTCCCACCGTTATTGGAGCTTGCCTATGATTTCTTCGGCTCTGAAGTGAATCTCAAAGCAGAAAGGGCTAGGATATTCGACTCCAATGTCAAGCATTTATTGGATGCTTTAAGGTTGTGGCACTTACCTGCCACGCAAGATCAACAAGGTGAAGGATGGAAGAACGTAGAAGCCATACCTAGGGCATCGCACCTTCGAGCAGCAGGAGTGAAGTTTAGGATGATCGAGAGCAATTGCTTATTTGACATTAAATTCTCAGAGGGTGTTCTTTATATCCCATGTCTCAAGCTATTTCCCGCGACCGAGTCTTTCCTCAGAAATATCACAGCTTTTGAGCAGTCCTATTATAAACATGATAGTTACTTCATTGATTACGTAGCATTCTTGGGGAATCTCATCGACACTAAAGCCGATGCGAAGCTGCTGATCAAGAAACGCATAATCGATATTGATAACTGGTTGGGGCATGATGAGACGTTGGCAAAGGTTGATGAGGCATTGGCAAAACTTTTCAACAGTTTTGGAAAGGAGAGCCGGTTTTGGACCAGGAACACCAGGTTCTGCAGTGTCCGGCAGAATCTGAAAACTTATTGCAGAAGTCATTGGCACTGGTTGAAGGTTAGCATGAAACGCGTTTCCATGTCCAAGAAGAAGCCTTAAGTTTGATACTAGGTGTTAAATGTATATTCTGAGTATATGTTTAATTTTGAGTACTATTCTGAGTATCTATCTAATTCCGAGTATCTGTCGGATTCTAAATATATCTCAAATCATAATCTCATTATTCTGATTTATTGTAATATTATATTACTATAGATAGCTATTCTGTAAAGCCTATAAATAGGCTCATGTATAGTTTAATATAGTATATAGAAAATTTCACAACTTTATTTTTCGCTTTATATTTATCACTAGGGAGGGGGATTTCTTTTCTTGCTGAATAAATACTGCAATGTCTTTTAATTTCCTCTGGTATCATGACTTCGAAAGGAAAGAAGAAGAAAGTGCTGGCTTTTGTACTCAAGTGTACTTTTATCTCAACCCTACCGACCTTCCCTCTTCACTCTTCTTTTTTATGTGTAAACGATTCTTCCATATTACGTCGCGAAACCCTACCAAACCTTGAGATTAGACAACAAAGCATATGCTCTTCCCTTTTCCCTTTATATTCATTCAAAAGAAAAGAAATTTTTTTTTATTATTTGGATATTTTCTTTGACCAAGTCAAAGAGGTGGTGGGACCCACCTTTATAAAAAAATAAATGAAAGAAAAAGGAAAAGATAAAAGGAAAAAAGGTAAAGAGAGAGATGCACGGGAAAGAGAAAGAAGAGAGAAAAAGAAAAGAAAGAAAGAAGAAAGAAAAGGAAAAAGAGAGAGAGGGTGTCATGTGTGTTCACCACATATGCCTTGCCAAGCTGACTTAACTACGTAATGCAACACTCAGTAAGTGTACGCACCCCTCATTCTTCCAATTTGATTAGTTTTCATGGTTAGGGCTTAAATTTGGAATTATGTGAGATTCGAGCTACGAAGTCCAATTTTTGAGTTGTTAAATCATGAAATTTAATGAAAATGATAATTTAGGGTGTTGTGAAGCTATAAGATTTTACGGAACTTAATTTGAGCTTACGGTTTATTCGAAATAAATCTTTGAAGTTTCCCCGCATGATGAACAATGTGCCTAGTGGATTTGAGGTCATATTTTGTTAGTTTTCGGCTCAATTTTGGATTGATCAAGTTGGGATTCTTTTAGTACGTTGGAAGGACTATTTATTGACTATAAGTAAGTTTGAAACAAGGTTTAGTGGAGAGAGTTATGGCATGATCAAGTTCTACGCTCAAGTTTCGCATTGTGAATAGCTTTGAATAATCGCTTTGGATGAGCGATTTTTAGACGTGTTTGAGTTGTTTTGTTAGCGTTTAGGCTTACTTTAGCCGAGTCATAGTTGAGGTAGTGTTTTACTCAATTTTAATGTTGTTTCTCACTTATTTGATAGGACCACAAGTTCGATAATTCGAGTAACGTTTGTTATTTGGTCATAGGCATTCTGAGGTGAGTAATGCTATGTCTTCTTTGGTTTCGTAAAACAATGTATTGAAGATGATATGATGATATATTATGAGTTAAAGAAGTATTACATGATTTGATGTTCTTTTGAAAAGAAATAAAAGTGGTGTGTACGGCATATTTGATGCATAAAACTAGAGCAAGCATTTACTACCCTTTTGTCTATTGGACATGGCAAAGTATATTTTGAACATAGCTTAAGCTTGTTGTTCTTAATGGTCTGTAAAACATTTTATGAAAGACGTTTTGAGAAACTTTTTATTACGCTTTTTTTTTGTCGGTTGTTTAAGATGTTTTGAAAGGTTATACATATCTATTTGTGAATTTGGTTTATGAAGAATTCAGAAATGATGTTAGAAATTTTTTGTAAAATGTGTTTAGTTTGATGAACGAAGTTTAGAAAGATTATGCATTTTATTTTGTGAAATCAATTGCTGATATTGGTTGTGGATTTGATTGTTGGTATTGGATGATGTGAGTTTGGTGCTCAATATTCCTATGAGCCCATTGACGGGCTTGTGGGTATGCATATCGAATTTAGAATATCCTTCTGAGCTGAGCTACTGGCTTTATAGGTGGAGACCTTGCCAAGGGGGAATCTTGATTGTCTTGTCACCAGGCATTATGTCGTGACTATGGTTTAATATTGAACAAAAGATTGGTCGATTGATGGACCATCAAAGTGTGATTTGATATGAGATGGATCAATTGAATAAACCATTGGCATGTAATTTTGATGAAATTAATCAATAGACTTGACTATTGATGTTTGTGATACTTTAAATGAGTTTTTTCTTAATGATATATAGCTTGTTGAAATGAAACAATCCATACACAATTTGATATGTATATTAAGGAGTTAGATTATGATTTTCTGGTAGTGCTCTATGCATATGTATATATATACATAATGGTTGCTCGTTCTGCTTAGAAGAGATATGTACTACTCGCTTAGCTGTGGTTGCTCGTCCTCTCTTTTCCAGTAATTTCAAATCCCTCAATTAGTGGCCAATAAAGTGAAAGCGGTATTGATGGAGACTTTTGGGAGTTGATATTTGGGTGGTTAGAGGCTGCATCCTTTGGGTGGAAGACAACCGTGTCATCGCCATTTTTGCTAGGATTTAGGATGTGACATCTTTTGATATCAAAGCTTAGGTTATGATATTTGGGTGTTGAGTTTATGGGAAGCTGTGAGGTTGTGTGTTAGTTTATAGTGTGTTAGTCTTTTGTTAGGTATTAGGTCATATGTTTTATTTTAGGTCAAAGTGATCATCGATTATGATTTAGAGAAGTATGCTTTGCCTTGTAAAGGATAGCAATGGCAAACGAGTTATTACCTTTGATACTAGAAATGTATCTTAAGGTTCTTGAGGTGCGGTTCTTAACATGAAGTTACTGGCACTCAAGGCCGGAACTTTAGTGAGGATTGTGAATTTGTAGAGGAAGTTGATGAGGTAAGCACCTATGTGGCTATTTATTGAATGAGAATCATGGAGAATAAGACTAGCTTCAGGGTGTACAAGTGGATGATGTAGCAAAGTTGGTATAGATTAGATTTTGCGCTTGCGACGAAGCTTACTGTTACTTGGGTAAGGGTTGGAAATTCACGAAGGGTAGGGAGATATTAGATGACCGCATACACTAGGGATGTGTTCCTAGTGAATCTACTTTTGGGGTCTCATTGTTGCATAAGTTAGTGCACCCGTCCAAGGTTGCCTTAAAGAAGCATGTAGCATTTACAATCACATGATCCACTTAGGAGGGTATCTGCCTCGACTGAGCTTGCATGACTCTCTATTTAGAGCTCTGTTGAGCAGCTCAGGAGCCTTGTCGAAACATCATCTCAAGCAAGCTGAATTCGTATTCCATAATTTGGTTATGTCTAGGCTTGAGATACACAAGATTTTGATGGGGGTCTCATGGACCACATAGCTATTAGCACACCTTGGACAGAGAGTGGATCGCAGAACATAGAAAGGAGATGCAAGAACCTGGCATCGAAGATACTCAGGAGGTGCTGTACAAGAATCTGACATCGAAGATACTCAAGAGGTGCTTTTGTCTATAATGAAGGTTTGCTCTAAGGAGAGGGATTTGGTTGAAGAGCACATGAAGTCATTGAATTCGTTGAGGGAGATGCAGGAGCGTATGGGTTCTACTACTGTGCCAGCATTTTATAAAATTATAGATGGGATTTGTAAAGCTAAAGATGTGGAATTGGGCAGAATTTCTCATGGCAGAGTTTAAGAATAGTGGCCTAAAGCCACTCGGTCCTTTTGTTGACATGATGAATATGTATCTCAACTTAGGCCTGCATGATAAAATGGAGTCAGCTTTCTCTCAGTGCCAAGAGAAGTTTCGGCCAAATCGTGCAATATAGGGCTTTTACTGGGTTCTTTGGTGAGGATCCGTGACATTAGCAAAGCCAAGGAGATCTTAGTGAAATGCATAGTAGTTAAGCAATTGGCATCTGTGTTGTAATTGCAACTCCATTCTTAGTGGGTGGTGTACAAATAGATTCCGATATTAAAAGGAAAAGAAAAGGGAACACATGATCACATTCAAGTTCAATGAGAATTCCAGGAGGCATTCTGCTATGAAGTCGTACCTGCGAACATTATTATGAGTGGCTACATACTTCTTGCAAGTTAGATGATAACTCCAGTGAAATCCCAAACAGCTTTTCCACGATTGATCACTTATGTTTCGGTTTCTATGCAGACCAGTTCTGGCTTAGGCGGAAACCAGTGATTCTAGAGTCAATACATCGTGTGTTGTCATCGTGCATCCTTGCGTGCTGATATATGTACGGGGCTTCAGACATAGTCGGATATACCGCTTAAAGGAAGTCAAGTAGGAGTCGAGAGAGTTGTCAAGGCGTTAGAAGCAAAGTCCTTGGATTGCAAGGTCAAAAAGGAAAAGAACGAAAAAGGAAAGGCTTAAAAGAAAAGAGAGGATGAAACGACAAGATGGAGATAGAGAGAAAAAGGGACATGCTGGATGATGTTCCTAGTGCTGCAGATAGCTTGAAGGATGAATCACGATCAGGTGTCACTGAAGAGCACTCAAGATTATCATTTGAAGAAGTAGAAAAGAGGTGACGGATATACGAGAGGATAAGTACACTAAGGTAGCGCATGGCAACGTTTTTGTTCCTCCGAATTTCTGTTCTTTTGTTCCCTAGAACAAAAAAAGAACATAAATCCGTTTGGTAACGCCAAGTTATTTTTCTGTTCTCCGGAATAGAAAGTTAGCCCGGGCATAGATTTCGAACAGAAACGAGAAACAAAAAAAAGTTGATTCTTATTCTCGGGAACAATTTCTAGAAATAAGCTAATTTTCTTTTTTATTTTTCTTTTGTTCCTCTCTCTTGCCGTGGCCACCTCCAACCGCCTGGAGCCACCGCCCACCGCCCACCGCCGGCCGCCGCCGCCACCACCCGCCACCGGCCGCCGCCGCTGACTACCGCTGCCCGTCGCACGACCGCCAACCGCCACCGCCGACCGCCGCATAGCCCATCAACCACCGCCACACTCCGGCGGTCGACAATAGCCGATGGGCTGTGCGGCGGCGGCGGTCGGCAAGAATGCAACGATCGGCGGCCGGTGGTCGTGCGGCGAGCGAAGGCGGGCGGTCGGTGGCGGCTGGCGATCAGCGATCCGTGAGCAAGAATAAAATATAAATAAATACAAAAAAGAAACTATTGTGTTACCAAACGCATTTCTATTCTTGTTCTATCCCAAGAGTAGAAATTTTGTGTAGTTACCAAACACGTTCTTTTACTTAGAAATTGTTCTCCGGAATAGAAATAGAAAATAACTATTTCTGAAAGAAAAACTCTTCCCCAGCCAAGAAGAGTTGTCATGCGCAGCCTAAGAGTACCATAAGCTTTGCGCGATGCTCATTTGAGTATTATGACTTTTTTCTGGATCACTTGAATGCCACAAATTTGAAAAATCAATCATTTTAGTGTCATTTTCGAATTGTCTTGCCAGAAAATTCGACTTGGACAGCAATCGTCCTACATGGTATCGTCGGCACTAACATGGGCAACTAATAAAAAATTAAAAAATATAAAAAAATTCTTTTCAAAATGGAAAATTAATAAAAAAAAAAATCACATAGGACGATTTGTCGGGAATAACACTCAAATGATCGATTTTACTCCAATGCAACACTTAAGTGAGTGAAAAAAAAAATTATGATATTTAAGTAAGCTCCATACAAAAATTATGACACTTATTATATCCTTACCCCGACATTTTTATTTTAAGTGGAAAGGTTGGGGAAGATAAATGCATCTATCCCTATGAACTTTACCATAAGGGTCCCACGTGGACAAATGCCTTTAAGACATATTAATAGAATATGGTAACATATATATAAAACTAGGTACTTCTCATAAATGAGGCCCATTGCATATAAAATCCAAAATATTTTAAATATAATTTTCAACAAAGATCGAAATTAAAATATCATCAAAATAATTATCATGTATTAATACATAAGTAGTATTAATTATAAATTACCTTCTTCACCTCTCCTTTTCCCAACCACCATATGGCCCTTGACTCTAGAAATCCATCAAACTCACTCCTTATTTTATTCACATTAACTCAAATATAAATAAATAGGATGGGTTTAACATTCAAATGAACAATTATGTGAAAAGGATAAACACATAAAGACTCATGCTTTTTCCAACCATTTTTTAACTTTTGATGCCCCATTTTTCTTTAAATTGACCACAATATCTCTTATAGGTCCTAGATTTAAAATTATTTCTTACCTTTTTTTCTTCTTTTTCTTTGAAAATTCTGATGCATCTAGAATGACAAAAAATATGTATTTGCCAAAGGTTTGATTAGATTGTCTTATAATGCAGTTACAATTGTCATTATTTTCTTGTCAATAACTAATTATTCCATGTAATTAACCCTACTTTTCAGTTTTGTTGATGTAATCCTAAACTTTTGGTGCATAATTTAATGTAGTCTTTCCCACTAATTGCTACTAAAAATCGCTAATGTGGTGTCTAGCCATTGCCAATCGTCCTAAGTGGCATACTGACGTGGGCGATTTGTTGATTTCCATATCACAATTTGCGACAACACTTGGCAGGAAAAACTACATTAAAATTATTGCACAAATGTGTAGGACAACATTGACAAAATTGGAAAGTTAAAATTGAATTGACATCCAGATTACAGGTATAAGACTAATTTCATAATTTTCCCAAATATTTAAATAATCAACTCTTCAACGGACACATGCATAAGCATTTTTGGGATAAGTATACTAAAAGTGTCATAATTTTTGTGCGATGCTTACTTGAGTGCCACAAATTTGAAAAATTGATCACTTAAGTGCCATTAGTGATTTGCCTTGCTGGAAAATTCAACATGGACGTTGATTGTCCTATGTAGCATCACCAACGCTGACTAGTTACTAAAATTCCATGTTGGAATGAGAAATTAATAAAAAGATCCATGTAGGACGATTTGTCAAAAGTGGCTCTCAAATGATTGATTTAACTCCGATGTGATATTTAAGTGAGCGAAAAAAATGTCGTGGCCCTCAAGTGAGCGCCATACAAAAGTTATGACACTCCTATTATTCTTATCCCAATTTACTAGTATAATGAATCAGAGAAACATGAGAATGTGTCGATTTTATCTTAAATCGATTTTGGATCAATTTAGTGACACCTTACTTAGGATTTTACTAGATGTTGTTGTTGTGTCATTTGTTTTGGCTTGGTTGGATGGTGAGGAAGGTGGAGAGATCCAAATAACTACATCTATGGAGCCCCTTTGTGATTTCCTTGATCTCGAATGTGAATGCCAATGTTGGAATTTGGCAAGAGAACAATGCAGAGAAGGCACTAGCTATGTTGCACGGACACGTTACACGTGCTTCCGTGTCGTGTCCGACACGTGTCGGAGCGTGTCGGACACGTCGACACGCTTGGACACGTCTGGACACGCGTTGACCGCGTGTTGAATTTGTCGACACGTGGTCAAATTTTGTCGACACGCTTCGACACGCGTGTCCGAAAGGTTGGAGGCCGCGAGCGAAGGCGAAAGATGGCGAGAGACGGCGAGAGAAAGAGCAGAGATTGAGGCGAGGGCCGTGAGGATGAACTTCACGAGGGAGGCGCGCGTGGGGGAGGGCGGCGTTGTCGAGTGGGGAGGAGGCGGCGGTGGCAAGGGGAGGAGGAGGAGGAGTTCGCGGCGGTGTGCAGCCTCTCGGCGCATAGGGACCGCGTGTTCCGCCTTCTTTTCCGATCCCTTTCCACTGAAATTTTTCTAGGTTACTCCCTTTTCCGCTCCTTTGGCGAATGCTGGTGCTTTTCTTGATCGAGTTTTCGATGCTTTCGGAGATAGGCGTTGTGCGTCGGAGATAGGCATCGTGCAGCGAGAACTGAAGAGGAGGAGAAGAAGGTGCCGTGCTGCTAGGGTTTTGAGAACTGAGAAGGAAAATAAAAGATTAAAAGAGGGGCTTGCGTGTTGGAGGGAGGGGGAAGTGACGGGAGGGGGAAGGGATGGGTTGTCAAGTGGTGGGGAGGGAAAAAAAGTGAAAAAAATTTGGGGGAGAGAGACGAGGGAAAAAAGGGATTTTGGGGAGAGGGGGGTTTGGGGCTTGATTTCGAAAAAAATAAAAGTAAATTTGGGATAATGAAATAAAAAAATCTAGAATCTTACCGAAAGTGTTGAATGATTAATGTAAATTCATAGTAAGTTCTTTTTTAATTATTTATTATTTATAAATTATATTCAAATTAATTAAAAATAAAAATATTCATTTAATATATAACGTGTCCCAGCGTGTCGAAATTTTTTATTTTTGAGAAATGACGTGTCGACGTGTCGTGTCGTGTCGTGTCGTGTCACGTGTCCGTGTCGCGTGTCGTTGCAACCTAGGGCACTAGAGGCATTGAAAGAGATTTAACCGAAGCAAGCAATTATTATTCATGATGGAAAGGAAGATATCAAACTTGCCCGCAAAGGAACTCGTGTGAGGTGACGGTGTGGAGTTGAGGGTTGATGATAAAGATCTTGCTAATACTCAACCTTAGGGGTTGAACAAGGATCTCTCATTGGAGAGAGGGAGGCATTTAGCAAGACTACTAAAGTAATTCTGGTGAATTTAGAATTTAGGAATGAATTGTATGGCTTTACTGGGACAACTGTTGTGAATGAAAATTATATTTGCTTGGTTAGGTGGACAAGAATGACCACAAAGTTAGGTAAGGTGCACTCACAAGTCCATGAAGCCTCACAATTGAGGAGGATACTCCCCCCTAAAGAAAGCTGAACGAGTTTGGAGAAGTTTTAACATCGACAATTGGAGTGATCTATGTACTCATGTGGTTTATTAATGTGAAATACTTTCTTATGTGGGAATACGTGGATGGGTGACCTAAAAAAAAAAAATTCATCTCTTTTTGAGAAGTGTACGGATTACTTTGAGACAATAAGGGCCTATTTGTTTGTGTTCTTCTTTTGTTGTCATGAACACAATTTCTATTTTTTTTTATTTCGGGGAACAAAAAAAAAAAAATAGAAACACGTTTGTTTACATTTTTGTTCCAAATCTATTTTTTTGTTCCCGGCAACAAATTTGGAACAGAAACAAGAAACAAGAAAAATTTGTTTCTTGTTCTCCGAACACTTCCAAGAAACAAATTTTCTCTCTCCTGTTTTTTTTCTTCTCTTTCTTTTCTTCTTCCTTTTTCTTTGGCTGGTGGCCGGCCTCGACCATGGCCGGCGACCTCGCCGAGGGCCGGTGAGCCTCGTCGTGGCTAAGCGAGGCCGTTGACCCTCGTCGGCTGGTCACCGGCCATGGCCGAGGCCGACGAACAGCCAAAAGGAAGAAAAAAGGAAAAAGAAAAAAGAAAAAAGGAAAAATAAAATAAAAATATTAAAAAATTAAAAAGAAACAAAAAAAATTTTACAAGTTTACCAAACATGTTTATGTTCTTTTTCTATTCCAAGAACAAAAATTTTGTGCAGTTACCAAACGCGTTCTTCTGTTCAAAAATTGTTCCTCGAAACAGAAATAGAAAAAACTATTTATGTTCCGAGGAACAATTTTTGAATAGAAACGTTACCAAACGCACCCTAATTGCCTTGGCAGTGGTTGGAATTCCTGAAGATTTGCCAGCTATTATGACAACATGTTTGGTACTTGACACGTAGAAATTGGCACCAAAGAATGCTCTTGTTAGAAAATTGCCTATTGTCGAGACTCCTAGCTATACAATAGTCACATGCTTTGATAAGAATATGCACTTTGACCTTCAATCAGATGTTAGTGACTAAGCTTGTTGCTATGGATTCTCAGCTTGGTAATTTGCGGTCATTCACTATGGTCGAGACAATCTACGATCCTTTTGATGGAAAACTTTAGGATTGGCCCATGAGGCGGATGGATGCTTATCTTCAAATGATCGCAAAGGTTGTTGCTATTTGCATTGATGTGTGTGTAAAAAAAAAAAAAATCTTAACATCATTTTGTAGTTAGTGAAATGCCCACTAAGGCAGCAATAAAGGTTTTGGTTGAGAAAATGGGATTTACTAGAGGCATTGAGGACGGTTTATCTTCTAGTTGTAGTGATGTGCTACTTTGTTGTCCACAGTGGAATAAACTCAAACAACGGATTGCTACTCTTGAGTTTGATCGTGATAGAAAATCCATAGGGTTTATTGCAAATTCATGTTCTACGGGATGCAATAGAAAATGTTCTTGAGAGCTTGAGGTTGTGGCAAGACACAAATACCTCACTTGTTTGATGATTGAAGTATATTTAAATTTCGAGGATAAAATTTTTGTTAGCGGGTGGAATGTATTATTAGTATTTTTTTTACCAAGTCAAAAGGGTGGTGGGACCCACCTTACAAAACAAAAAAGAAATGAAAGGAAAAGGAAAAGGAAAAGATAAAGAGAGGGAGAGAGAGAGACGCATGGGAAAGAGAAAGAAGAGTGAAAGAAAGGAAGAAGGAAGAAGAAAGAAGAATAAAGAAAAGGGAAAAGAGAGAGAGGGTTTCGCGTGTAAACATCACATACACCTCGCCAAGCTAACTCAACTACGTAACGGAATGCCCAGTAAGTACCCGTACCCCTTATTCTTCTAATCGGATTAATTTTCGAAATTTGGGCTTGCATCCAAAATTATGTGAGATCTGAGTCATGAATTCCAATTTTTGAGTTGTTTTGCTATGAAATTTCACGAAAATGATAGTTTATGATGTTGTGGAGCCATATGATTTTACGGAACTTGATTTGAGTTTACGGTTTGTCTGAAACGAACTTTTGAAGTTTCCTACGCATGATGAACAGTGCGTATCTAGCGACTTTGGCGTTGTATTTCGTCGGTTTTTGGCTTGATTTTGGGTCAGTTAAGTCAGGGTTCTTGTAATACAGTGAAAAGGCTTTCTATTGATTGCAAGTACGTTTGAAACGAAGTTTAGTGAATAGTGTTATGGCATGATCAAGTTTTGCACTCAACCTCTGTGTTGCAAATGGGTTTAGATAATTGATTTGGATGAACAATTTGCGGACGTGTTTGAGTTGTTTTGTAAGTGTTAAAGCTTACGTTAGACAAATTGTAGTTGAGATTGCATTTTACTCGATTATGTTGTTTCTTGCTCATTTGATGGGACCACAGGTTTAACAATTTGAGTAACGTTTGTTGTTTGGTTGTAGGTATTCCGAGGCGAGTGATGCTATCTCTTCTTTGATTTTGTAAAACTATTTCTTAATAATGATACGATGATATATTATGAGTTAAAGAAGTATTACATGGTTCGATACTCTTTTGAAAAGAAATAAAACTAGTGTTTGGGGGATATTGGATGGATAAAACTAGACCAAGCATTTATTACCCTCTGTTGAAAATGAAAAAGTATATTTTGAACATGGCTTAAGTTATCGACCAAAAAAAAAAAAAAAAACATGGCTTAAGTTGACTATTTTAAATGATTTGAGAAATGTTTTATGAAACACATTTTGAGAACTTTTTATGAAAGATGTTTCGAAAGGTTATGCATATCTATTTGTGGATTTGGTTTATGGAGAATTCTGAAATGATATGAGAAATGTTTTGTGAAATTTATTTAGTTTGATGGACGACGTTACGAAAGATTATGCGTTTTACTTTGTGAAATCAATTGTTGATATCGATTGTGGATTTGATTGTTAGTATTATAGAATCTGAGCTTGGTGCTCGATATTGCCTATGAGCCCATTGAGGGGCTTGTGAGTATGCATACCGAGTTTAGGATATCCTTCTGAGTCAAGCCACCGGCTTTGTAGGTGGAGAGTTTGTCAACGGGGGAATTTTAGTTGCCTTGTCACCATGCATTGTGTCATGATTATGATTTGATATTAAATAAAAGATTGGTTGATGGATAGATTATTGACGTGTGTTTTGATATGAGATTGATCAATGGAATAGACTATTGGCATATGATTTTGATAAAATTGATCAATGCACTTGACCATTGATGTTTGTAATGATTTAAATGAGTATAATCTGAATTGTATATAGTTTGTTGAAGGGAAATGATTATTACATGATTTGGTAGTATTTGTTCGATCTACTTAGAAGACATATGTACTACTCGCCAACTGTGTTTGGTCACTCCTCTTTTTTCCCAATCTTTTAAGATCCCTTAATGACCAATAGGGCAAAAGCGAAATTGGGGACTTTTGGGAGTTGATATTTAAATGGTTACAAGTTGCATCCTTCGAGTAGAAAGATAGTTGTGTCATCCCTATTTTCTACTAGAATTTAGGATGCGACATTTATAAGCATCATCTCTTCAGAGCACATGCTCGGGATCTATCATGAGGAGGGTTAGATCATATTCTTTATGCTATACATGGGAAATTGTCCTGAGATGAGTGATGACACAGATCATTTCATTTATTCTCAAGAATTACATATATGTTCATGTGATGCCACGGACACAAATTGTTCCAGACTTATGTTATTCAACAAATCTCCACCTAAGTAGCATCGACATCGACACGCGATACGTGACATGACACGGCACAACATGCTGACACATCATTTAAAAAAAAAAAAAAAAGAGATTTTTGACACATTAGGATATGTTATATATTAAATATATATTTTTATATATACATTATAAATTATCATTTTTATGATTATTATTTCAATCAAATTAATGTGATTCAAATTCACAAATAAATAAATAAATAAATAAATAAACAAATAAATAAATAAATAAAGAGCTTAAAACGAATTTACACTAAAAACATTAATCCATTATTTGTTAATATTATCCGTTGTTTCAATTTTGAGCGACCCTGGCGAGAGGAGTGATGCTCGCCGAGAGGAGGAGGGAATTGTGTGTCAGGGGAAGTGAGAGTTATAAGAGGAGAAAACTAAAATTTTTTTTGCCCTTTTATTATTTCTATTATTTATTTTTTTACATATTTACATTTTGACCCTTTGTTTATTGAAAATTTATAAAATTAACCTCGTACGTGTCGGAACCGCGTGTGAAAATTCCGGACTTGCGTGTCGGAGTATGTCAAGAGAGTTGACCATGTGTCAGAATTTTTGACACCTATTGACCGCATGTTAGACACGTGTCGGAGTATCCAACACGAACATGAAAGTTTTTGAAGAGTGTGAATGTTTCATAACTCTCCCATCTTATCTTCTTCCCTCTCTCTCTTTTTTTTTTTTTTTTTTTGGGTTGGGGACTCTCTATCTTATCTTACTTAACATATTTCTTGTCTTGATTCCTTCTGTCGTCTTTACTCATTTTACGTCTGGTTATTATTAAACTCGTGGTGGCGAGCCATAACAATTATTCATCGGAATGTCTGCAAATTTCTTTTAATGAGAAAATTATTTTTTCGCGAGTAAAAATCAATTTAAATAGTCAATATAAAATCAAGGTCGGATCCACTTATAAATTACTTTCCCTTCCCTTTTCCATTGAACGATAAAATTAATCAAAATGGTCCCACAGTCAATTAAGAAACTAAAAGCTGTGATTCCTAGAGAGAGATATCGTGCTTGCTCAATTAGGCGGGGAGGACTCGACCCTTATGAATTGATTCAATGAAAGGGTACTTCGTGCTTTTGGCGTGCGATTCAGTGGAGTCACCGTATCTTTCCTTCAACGTCGTGAATGCTCGTCATCTTTTTTCGTGCTGTGACTTTCTTCAATCTTCATAACTCAGCTAACTAATCAAAACCTTCTGCAAATACACCTTGCTGTGGATGAGGAACGCCTGCTTCTACAGCCTCAGGCACATGCTCGGCACGCATTGCCGGACACCTTATAACAAGCGGAAGGCGATGTTCGAGCAGGATTGGTGCAGTAGCCCGTGGGTGGTCCTCTCGGTTGTCGTTGCGATGGTGTTGCTTGCACTGATGTAGAACAGACCATGTGCTCACTCCCATCCCTCAAATGCCTTTTGAAGGGTAAACTGCCAACATAATCCACTAAGTCTTGGCAAGTGACATTTGTGGGTACATTCAGTGCGTACGAGTATAATGCACTCAAATTATAAGTTCAAATGAATCCTACGCGAAATCTCCCAACATCAAGAGCTTTGGGCCCATATTTGATCATTTAAGAATTTTTCATGTGTACGTGACAAAAGAGAGAGTGATTTGGGACAAAAAGATGTCATGTCTGATGAAAAAGGTAATTAGGTGACAAAATTACATGTATATGTATCCATAATTTTCTTTTAAGCGAGAGATTTCGTTTTTGATCTCTTAATCAAAATAGCTCCAGAATCGCAGAATCAAATTCATCATAATTTGAAATAATTGTAAATGAATCTACCGATTATTTTCGTTATTTAACTTTTAAAAGTGAATACCATCATTAACTGCTCCAGTCTACTGTGTAGATATATGTAGTCGATTGCCATATAAAATTATAAACACGTGTTCTTCTTACTAGTATATCTAAATAGAGTTGGTAATACCAATTGAATAGATTGGGTGTGTCGGGTTCACCAAAAAGTCCGCCAAAACCTCCATACGAACATGCAAATTTAGCGGCCTATATAAGTCTATCGGCCCGCATTAAGCTGACTTAGGCTCTGTTTGGTAACTAGCCAACTCCTCATTATTTCTGTTATTTTGTTCCTTGGAACAAAAAAAGAATAGAAATTTATTTAGTACCGTTAGCTAATTGTTCTATTCCTGAGAATAGATCAATGGTCGGGAATATATTTGAAACAAAAACAAGAAGTAAGAAAAAGTTACTTGTTTGTTCCTGAGAACACTTTTTGAAACAAGCCTTTTTCTTTTTCTTCTTTTATTCTTCCTCCTCCTCTAGCCGGTTGCCGGACCTTGGTGATCGCTGGTGGGCGAGGGCGAGGCTCGACGTCGCTAGCTAGGCTCTACCGAGGCCGGCGAGATCACCAGCTCTCATCTCTAAGAAAGATAAAAAGAGGAAAAAAATAAAATGAAAAAATAAAAAACCTAAGAAAATTATTAAAGAAATTTAAAGAAATTCTATGTCATAAAAAAAAAAAAAATTGAGGATCGTACCAAACTTATTCCTATTTTTTTATTCTGGAAATAGAATTTTTTTTTGCAGTTACTAAATACATTCAAATGCTCAAACACTTGTCTAAGGAATACAAATTAAAAAAAAAAATATTTCTGAACAGAAATTATTCCTAAAAATAGAAACATTACCAAATACGCTCTTAAACACCTAGAGCCTACCTCAAGAAAATGCAAATTAGTTTAGAATGACTTGTGCATCAATTATAAATGCGAAAATACAGAGATTACGAGGAAGAAACCTTATCATCATCAGGGGTCTCCACTTCCGGGCCCGCCTAAAGGTCAGACCAACCAAACCCTACGTCTGAATTCCTGCTCCTTCTTTGCTTGTGTTAAATTTTAGTTTTTTTAGCTAATTCCTTGATGGCTCTGCGTTAAAGAGGCCCCATCTAATTCGTGGGCTTATTCCAGCGCAGAATACCCTTTTCTTGCACTGAATTTTGTTCGAACCTTTGCTCTTCTTGATTGACTGAGGAGGGAAATTTTTCTCTAGGGTTGAGAAAAAACAGAAGATGGCAGGAACAGGGCCAACATCTGCAAGTGATGATCATCATGTTGCACTCGTAACTTCAATAAGCAACAGATTGAAGCACCTATCTAAAACATCCGTCCACTGTTGCATCTACACCGTTCCAGAGAAGCTCCGGCAGGGCTACGAAGAGGCCTACAAACCCCGTGTCATCACAATCGGACCTTATCACCGTGGCAATGATAGCCTCCAGCCGATGGAAGATCAGAAGCTGCGGTACTTGAAAAGCTTCCTCCAATACAACAAGAAGTGGGGCCTCAAGGACTACATCAAGAGGATCAAGTCCTGGGAGGGTCGGGTCCGGAAGTGCTACGACAAGCCAATCATCCTCAACTCCGACGAGTTTGCGCAGATGATGCTCCTCGATGGCATCTTCATGATCCAGCTCTTCCTGATGTACTGGAACTATAAGTGGAGGCTGTCTGGCGACCTGATCTTTGGCAAGCCTTGGATGCTTAATGACGTCCGCCGCGACATGTGGCTGCTGGAGAACCAGATACCATTCTTCGCTGTCCAAGAGCTGTTCGAGATGGTGTTTGGATCGCACCAAAAGCACACTCCGGGGCTGCTCGAGCTTGCGTACTGGTTCTTTCACCCGGCAATTAAAATGGAGGAGCTGCCGGAGGGGGTGAGGGAGTCAGAGGTAAAGCACTTCCTCGATGTGATCAGGCTCTTGCATTTGCCATCGGTGAGGAAGGCACCATACGAGAGCCATGAAGAGTTCAAGTTCATCCCAAGCGCAACCGACCTGGTGGCGGCCGGAGTCAAGCTGAGAAGAGGTGAGAGTAGACCTGTGTCATTTTGTTTTCTGAACTTGATTCTGTTTCTCTATTTATTTCCTTATCTTTTACTAACCATGCTCCCAGGTAAAAGCAAGTGCTTGTTAGACATCAAATTCAAGAATGGAGTGCTCGAAATCCCATGCCTCAGTCTTTACCACTCAACAGAATCCTATTTTCGGAACATTATTGCCTTCGAGCAATGTTACTACCGGGATGACAGTTATCTGATCGACTACATGGCCTTCATGGATCACCTGGTCAATACCCCTGCCGATGCAAAGTTGCTGATTGACAAAGAAATCTTGGAGAACTGGCTTGGCAATGAAGATGCTGCTACACGCCTACTCAACACCTTCTGTGACGAAGCTTATGTGTGGACAAGAAACGCCTACTTCTACGACCTCAGGCACCAGCTCGTTGCACACTGCCAAAAGCCTTATAATAAGTGGAAGGCAATGCTCAAGCGCGATTACTGCAGTAACCCGTGGGCAGTCCTCTCAGTTATTGCTGCAATGGTGCTGCTTGCCCTGACTGTAGTGCAGACCGTGTGCTCACTCCTCTCTCTCAAATAACTTTGCTTTCTGAATGGTATATTGAGACTGTAATGCTCTGAGTTTTGATTGAATTATGTGTGATCTTCGGTTACTTTCTATCAAAACCAGCAGACATCCCTTTATGTATGTTAGTCCAGGTACAGAATTATTAGCTTCTCCCCATCCAATACATTTTATGACAACCATGATGAATGAATGAGATATGGCGATTCAGCCCCGAAATTAGCTTGTAAGCTCTTATCAGCATTTGGCAATTAATAAAATCGAGTAATGTTGAGGAGATTGTTGAATATTTCACAAGGTTTTTAATAAAAGCACTCCTGCAGAAGACGGTGCATCAGAGACAAGGAATTAAAGCCTAGGCTAAGTGAACCCCAACTTGCATAGCTAGGATCTTACAATAATGCCTACACCTTTCAGATGCCATAGAAGTCTATGATTACACGGTGCAAGAATTTGGCTGAGATTGAGACATTCTCATCAGGTAACTTGAAAATCAACTGCAGCAATCTGCATTATGCATTGGATTGTATCCACGCCGTAATATTCTATCTAGCATCAGATACATGCAAGTTTTTGGTGGACTCTTTACAAAGTTGTAAAACTAGTTCTCCCAAAAATGAAGCAACCAAACCTGATCATGATAGATGCCTCTTCACTACCCTATGCAACAGATGCTAGGAGGTGATGCTGACGAGTGAAACACCGAGCAGACAATGATAATACTAATAATAATCCTGATAGTAATATCAATATAAAAACTAATGAATCTACATGTTGATAGAGCCTGGATTGAGGACATGCTTACCTATGGATTGTGGATATGTTTGGATCCATTATACTCTGCAAATTATAGATTTTAGACGCTCTGATTTCACAAGTGTACAAATAAATATGCTGTTGACAGTGCTTGACAATTTCATTCACTACATAGTGCTCCAAGTAATAACAGCTTCGATCAGTTTGTTGTACACCTCAAACTATGGTGCCTCCACAGAAAGAATTGCGAATCTATTCCATTTACAAATTGCATTTATGCTGGGTGTATGGAGCTTTCCAATAAAATTCTTCCAGAAATCAGTAATCTAATTGTCGTTTACATACTCCCTGGTGTTACTCTCCACGTGGTTGATGCGAAGTTACTGATCCTCCCAGTCCATGGAGTTGCCATTTCTGCCCCACAACAATACAGAGCATCCCACTCACCCAGAGAAATGTCAGCTCTTTAACCACCAACAAAGTGAATTATGGTCCCTTGTATTTTATGAATAAATAAATAGTCTACAAACATAATTAGTTCAAAAACAGAAGTGGTAAAGATCAACCAATCACAGCATGACTCCAATTACATAATATGGATTTCCTTTATATGTTAAAGTCTTATCCTCAGCTCCCATGCACCATGAATGGCCTTGCAATTTCAATGCTCCTTCCGCTCCTGCTCTTTCCCACACAAACCTGAAATGTTTAAGAGTCATGTAAATGTTATACCCCATTCCAGACGATATTTACCTCATCTGTTGCCAAAATCCTTCCCATGTGCAAACAACATTTGCTATCTTCACCGTCTTCCCAGTTCCCACCAGAAAGATCTACCTCCAGGCCTGAATATTCACAGTGATAATACAAATGAAGAGTAAACAAGCATGGAAATGAGTATCCAAGTGTCTTGGTAAGTTCCTTTGCACTAGGCTTTCGTGGTGTCGGGCATCTTGATACCCAATACATCTGTCAATTACCACATCCCTGATTTGAGATAACCCTTCCTTCATTGCCTCAAGCTTCTTTAAATGGAAAAGCAACTCTTCATACTATAAACATCTAATGAGGTCATCAAACATCTTAAGGACATCTTCCCACTTTCTTGAGGCCGATGAGTCAGCCTTTGCAGCTGGTGAAACGCGCATCCATGCAGAGGAGTTGGGATGAAAGGAACTTGAAGTTTCATTTAAGAACTCTAGGCAAACAGAAACAATATGCCCATCCATCTTAGTGGTATGTCTTGGGAATTGGCCATTCATATAGTCCAACTAATATTTCAAGCCGTTTTAGTATCTCCTCAAGCGTAGGGCTCCATATGTGGTGCTGTATCACCTGCAGGTTCACTTCGACGCACCGATTTCCTTTGCTGTGCGGAAGTGTTAATGATGTGTCCCTCATCTCGGACAGGAAATTTATGACCGTAGCTCTCTTTCACTCACTTTACTGAAACAAACATGGGATGTTGACTTTGCATCTGCAGAAGATGCTGGAATACATCTCTTCAGTGTCTGCTGGATCAGTGGAGACCCAATAAAAGCTCTAGCAATCGATCTTGAACATGAGCCATCTTTAACATTCACGAGTCTGTCCATGAACTGAATCCACATCCTTTAAGCAGTCGCTCATTTTTTTCATTTCATGAAACGCCATTTTCATACCATCTAGCAGGCGGAGTCACCCCACGGGCTTCGCCAAAACTATGATAAAACATCACATTCCAAGGCACGAATCCATATGTTCAGGTGTCAAGATGCTTTCCCCAGCAGAGGCTGTTCCACACATTCTTGTGAGCCATTATTAACAAGCTCTAACAACTCCTATTGATCCTTGGATATTTTTACCAGCTTGATTCTCAATCTAATCTTCAAGAAACTCCACACGAAACACAGACTTGATCGGTGGGTTCATCCATACTATTACTTCACCCAGAGAAACGATCGAACAGGGGGGTGGCTGTGGCCACGCTCTAAAAACTTCCAATGTTTTCCATGATCGCATTTATTTGTGGAATGGCAGTGCATACGATCTCATCGCGGCCTTGCAAGTTTCAGAAACTTGGCGACAATAGAATTAGAAAATCACAATCACTAACATTAATGAGAAGAATACGGAAATCCATGAGACACCTCTGTTCGCACAAAAGAAGAGGCACCCTGTCGATCCTGGTTCTTCACAAGAAATCAGGAATCTTTCGAGCACATCAAATTGCAATTTGACAGTCGCTAATTGACAAATGACAGAGTAGCAAGGGCCGGGAGTTTGTGCATGGACTTTGTTGGGCTTGAGTTTGCCCAAAACTGTAGACGCTTGATTTGGAATGAAATAGCCATTCTCAGAGCTTGCAAATGCGTGGTTTAAACCAGCGATGAGGCGTGATCGTGGATGGATAATGTGAAGAGGAAGGAATTAATTTTTTTCGAAAAGAATTGAGTGATTATTCAATTGAGCGGACGGGCGAATTGGGCGGTAACTTGATGAAAGAGAGGATAGGGAGTATTTTTAATTTTGACGGGAGGGTAATTTTAAAATACTAAAAGTGAGACTAACAATATATCTAGCTTAAATATATGGATATTGTAGAGAGAAACATACCAAAAGTGCCAAAAGTTGTGTACAATACTCACTTTAGTGAAAAATGTATCTTTTTTTTTTTTTTTAAGAAAACGACCACTTAAGTGCCAACTCTAATTTGGTTGTCGGAAATTTAACATGGCCATATTTTATTAGTTTCTCAGTCTTACGTGACTCACTAGCGTGCCCAGTCAGCATATAGTCCCTAAATAACTCGTCTAAAAATTATAAATAGTAATCATTTGAGTGCCAAATTGTGATTAAAGTAATCACTTCAGTGTCAGTTGTTATTAAAAAGCAATCATTTCAGTGCCAAGCACGTCACACAGAAATGCCGCAGGACTTGATTTTTTAAATAATATGCCAAGTCATATGAAATTTTTTATTATAAAAGCCACGTATTATTTTTGGTCTGAATTTCTTACCATTAGCACTTAAGTCATCATTTTTTCTTCAATTTGACACTTAAATGATCCGACGAAAACTTTTGGTACTAAAGTAAGCACCTTACATAACTTTTGATTTTTCTAACATTCTTCTACCAATATTGTACCTTGTCCTAGTGGTCATCATGGGGCAACAATATGATGTGAAAAGTCATTGACAATATAAATTATGCAAGACGTGATTGATTGATTACATTACATCACCCACATAATCCATAGATAAAAACACTTTGCTGCAATAAGACTTTCGGTTACTATTATCAAAAACCCTAAATTGGTACCCCATGACATATATGCCCTTAATAAATTTTTCATTCATAATGTTGTGCTTTTACTTTCCTCGTCCTTATGGAAACGTCTCTTTGATACACCCATTCATTTGAGCCAGACCGTGGAGTGACTTTGCAGACGCATTCTTGTTTATAATCACATGGATCTACATTTGTACAGACACAGAGGAAGGAGAAGAGTATTGTAGTATGCAGCCACTTAGAACCAATCTAGGCCTAGGATATAAGATGTTCATATTCACATACCCTGTCTGTTGCTTATGTTTTGCATGTGTATCAAGATGAGAACAATGCACATCCATCCATTACAAAGATTCCATTTTGGGACTCAAAAACTATGAGATAACTGCAGTTGCATATGAGCAATCGACCAGTCATTAGCCAACAGAATTTAAATGTTCTATTCGAATTTCTTTATCCATGCTGATAAATTTCAATAAATGTTAGTCAATGTTAAAAGAACTGTTGATAATCAAAATGATTGGTGACTTTTGTTAATGGTAACTTGTTCATAAATTACCAACCTTTTCATGAAAGTAACGACTATTTTGATAGTTTATAAATTGGCATTTTTTATGTACTAACTTACCAACTTTTATTTACATATTTACCATCATTTCGAACTTATCAACTCTTATATTGCAAATCTAAATTAAAGCAATTTACCAACTTTTATCATATTAAAGTACTAACTAGTTTTGGGATACAAAATTTCGTTTAAGTTACTTATAGTTTAATTGTTTTTCTCAAATTTTCAACTTTTTTACTAATTTCACAATTTTCATTAGGCTTGATTAGTAACCCTATTCACTTAACAGCTCCTTTTTGAGATTCCCAATCTAAACTAGCATGACTCATCACTAATTTTTATCCTTTTAAATTACCACAGCTCGACCAAAAAAAATTACCACATAGTATTAAGTTAACAACTCTCGTTTGAATTTTTTGCCAACATTTATTTATTCATTAAACTTCCCAACTTTTAATATCGTTTGCAACAATTTATTTGCATTCCTTAGCAACACCAAACAGCAAATTACCAAACGAGATTGATTTTCACCTTACTCCATCGAGAGGTGTCACGTCTTGATCCTCGAGTGCGTGTCCATCTCTCTATGGTCGATAAAATTTTGCAACTTCCCAGGACGAGTCGCCGACCCTTTCTTTTTATTGCACATGAGGAAGCGAATAACAAATCCCCTGACAGTAACCATCTCGGGATAGAAAAGTAGGACAACAGATTCAAGAACAAAACATACTTTTATACACATACTGAATCATATACAAGAGTCTACAATCAAAAAACTTCAAAAGATTGACTCTCAAAAGAAGCGGTTCTTAAGATCACCTCAACTCGGCTCTAGGTCTTCCACCCTACGGTCCTGAAAAGTTAAGCCCATGACGGGGTGAGATATAAATCTCAGTGAGTTCACGCTCTAAACCCCGATTAGGAGGGTAATACGCCTAGGGCGTCATAACCACATGATCATACAACCACAAAAACCTACCTCGTCTCAGATCCTCCCTGCAAGTCAGTATAATTCATATTTCACCCATATGCATATAGCAAATTCACACATCAATTGGAACATCTAAATCAATCACTGCTCACACAAGCAAGAATTACCGACAACCAACGGTCTATCAATTCAATCAACATGCGTTCCAATTAATTATTACTACCCGCACAGATAGTTTTACCCGACACACGTCGGTCCTCTATCCACCGACACACACCGGAGATAGGTGACGTCCATCGACACACACCGGGGACAGTAATATCCACCGACACACACCGAGGATAGGTTCTCCTAACCTTTAACGTCCACCGACACACACCGGGGACGGGTTCTCTTAACCAACACACGACCATCCAGTCACCGTGCATTGCACTTAAATGCCTCAATTAAAATGGTGTACCTGGCCTATTTTCTTTGTATTAAAAATACACGGTAAAATAGTCGTGTGTGGGTACACGGTCGATTCACACCAAAAAAATTAATATCCTCTAATTTAAAATCCCACTATTTTATATACTATATAAAACCATTTTTGTGTTAAAATCCGACACCCAAGAAATTCACAATTTTGGAATTAAATACTCAAAATTCCAATCAGTACTCAATTTGCACAAATTAACACTCAATTGTAGAAATTAACCACGCTATTGCAATCAGCACGAAATTCCGATCACCGGCTATCCCGGTCTAATTTCTGGAAAATAATTAATAATTAATTAAATAATAAAATTAATCAAATAATTTTGAAAATTAATTATTAAATACCCAAAAATGCAACTTAGGCTGGAAAAGCCTAATTAAATACCGAGACGGGCTCGGAAAATTCCCGAATCAATCTAGATAATTAATACAACCTATTTAGTCTTTAATTAATCTAATCTAACCACCTAACATGCAAAATTGGATAATTAAATCAATAATCTAATCTGACTAACCCCCTAATCCATAATTAATTTAAACTAATCACCCCATAAACGTCATCAGCCTACTAAGTAGAGTTTAGTGCATAAACTCACCGGTTTAACGCGAAAATTGGTTCACTGCGACGGCGGCGTTACGGCGGCCGAAACTCGGACTCACTGTGACGCCAACGGAGGCTCGGACTGGGCTAAAACCGGCCCAACGAAGCTCAGCTAATGCTGAGGTTCGGCCCTAGCTTCTGCAGGGGCTGCTGGTCGGTCCAAGAAAGCTGGCCTCGGCTTGGCTTGGCGGCCCGGGAGTGAAGACGGGTTGAACTGCGAGTGGGTTGAAGCGCGGACGTGCTGGGCTCGTGAAATTCGCTGGGCTGAGCTTGCGGACTACCGACTTCGTGGGCTGCTGGCTCGTGAAAGGAAGACGGACGCTGCTGGCGCTGGACTGAAGTTAACGCCTGGATGGAGCTACTTCGGACGAGCGGCAGTTAGCGCACGAAGAGGAGTCAACTTTGGTGGAATCGGACAGCTTGATTCGGTCGCTGCTTGACTCGCTGAGCTTCTCGCGGACGGTTGGTGGATGTTCAGGAGACGCGCGGCAGAGGATGGAACAGCTTCGGTGGAATTGGGCGGTCAACGTTGGGGCTTTTGGTGGAATTGTGGTTGACCGAAAGGGATGAAGGAGAAAACGGATGGTGGGGCGGCAGAATGGAGAAGCAGCTGCTGGCGTCGTGGGGTTGGCAAAGAATTGGGGGAGGAGGAGGGGGGGGGTGGCAGCGCTCAGTTACAAAGAGAGGGAAATGATGGAGAGGGATGGAAATGAAAATAAAGGCAGAGCAAAGGGCGCACGAAGAAGAAAAGAAACAGCTGGCGTTGATCCGTGAAGGAAGGGAAATGAGACCGAAGCAGAAGCGCGAAGGGGAGGTCGGCAAGGATGGCGTGCTCGAGAGGCCGTGGATGAGAGGGAAGAAAAGTCAATTAACAAATATCTAAAACCATCATTAGATTGTCCAATTAGGCACTGTTTGGTAACCATCCAAAAAGCCTTTGATTCTAATTTTTTTTATTAGGAATCGGTTTGGGACGAGAATCGTGTTTGGTAAAATTTTTGTTCTAACAAATTTGTTCCCAAAATCGGTTTGGGATGAGAATTAAGAATAAAAAAAAATTGATTCTTATTCCAAGAACAAAATTGAGAATCAAAACTTTTCTTCTTCTCTTTTTCTTCTTCTTCATCGACCGCCATCCCACGATCGCCGCCCGCCACCGTTCCGCCGCCATCGCCGCCGCCCGCCGCCGCCGCCATCCGCCGCCGCCGCCGTTGCCGGCCACGGCAACCGGTCCGGCGAGCTCGCCGAAGGCTTGCTAGGCTAGGGCGAGGTCCCGCAAGCTCGCCGAGGCAAGCCCGGCCCACCTACCGGCCCCGCCAATGGCCGGGCGAGCCTCGCCCGGCCCGGTGGCGAGGCCGAGCCGACGAGGCCGGCCTCGCTGAGGGCCGGCGACCGGCCTGAAGAAGAATTAGAATAGGAAAAAAAAGAAAAAAAAAGGAAAGAAAAAAAGGAAAAAAAAAGGAAAAAATTATAAAAATTATTTAAAAATTAAAATAAATTGATTTGGAATAGAATCAATGAACACGGTACCAAACGTAATTCTATTCCAGAATAAGAAATTTTGAACAGTTACCAAACGCGTTCTTTTACTCAGAATCAGTTCCCGGGAATAGAATAAAAAATAATCATTTCTTGTCAAAATATGTTCCCGGGAACATAATCGTTACCAAACGCGCCCTTAATCTTCAAGCTTATCCACTTGTTCCCTAATACTTTCTTGCTCATAATAATCCCACAATTAGCCAATTTAGTACCAAATGTTGCACCCCCCATGCCTAGCTCCGAATTTCTTAAATTTTGGACTTCAATTTCTTCTCCAATCTCTCAATTTGATGTCCAATTTTGATTAAAAAAAAAAAAGCCCACAAAATTTCTACAAGTCCCCATCACCAAATAGCTCGGTTTGGAAGCCAAAAATCTATTCAATTTGGTCCATCCGAATTTCCGTTTGTTTCCGAATCGTCCGAAGTAATTTTCCGTAAAAATCCGAACTTGACGAAATTTCTCCGAAAGACAAGACGATGTCCTATAAATGAACCGTGACATGCTCGAACGTCCGAATTCCAAAACCGAATTCAATTTCGTGGTTAAAATCGACCGAACGTGACTTTAGTCCAATCCAACCAATTAGGTAGCTTTTAGGATTTTACCACGGATGTATCCCTTAACGGCTTCACCCAATAAATTGGTTAACTCGTGAGTGATCAACTCAGAGAAAAATGACCATAGGCGCGCCGACGAAAAGCCCATTTCGTTTTATCGAGACAGGTTGAAAATTCAAGATGTCACAAGAGACAAGTCTCAGCCAATTCTCTTTTTGGGGTGCACTTGTAAAAGAGTATCTATTTGTTGATTGCTCTACACATCCATATACAGCAAGTCACCTGGAGGCTACTCAGGTAAAAACATGAACTAAGGAGGTATCTATTTCTATTGCCAAGAACTCCAAAACTTCATGTAATTGTGAGCAATAACACTATTTCATCGGCCTTCCCCTACAAGCAAATACATACATTAAGTGCGCAAGGCAATGGCACGATCTGTACAGGGCTAAGACAAGAATAAACATTAATACCCCATTCATCAGTTGACGATATAATGGGTAAACCAATCATGCTCAAAACGAAGATTTTATACTTCTGATAGAAAAATGTAAAGTAAAGCTGCAGCCACATAAAGCATATTCGGCCAACTTCGTAATCAATGTATTACTAAGACAGCCTCAATGAGGAGAATAATACATCTTCACCAAAAAAGCAACTACTGCGCTAGTCTTCGTAAAGAAAATCAAACTGTCCATAAAGTTACCAAGATTAGTCTTCTGAAGATCTCCGACCTTGACCGAGATTAAGAATCCTTATCCATCCATAAATACCATCCGAATCGGCAGATTAACTACTGACTATGGATATCAGATGGCTATTTGAATAGCCGCTGGAAAGAAGACTTGCTTTGTCCAAAATGATTCTGTCTCGATGTTTTCCTTCTCCTCCTCCTCCTCCTCCTCCTACTCCGTCTCCTCAATTGAAAAAGTACATGTCAATCTATCCAATCTTACCGGCATCAATCCTCCAAAAGCATGAAAAAGGATGACTGAATTTGCTATCACTGTTTTCCCTTGAGTCTGCGATTGGGTACCCCGTTGCTTTCATCCCCTTCATCGCGACATCGATCATGTTCTCCTTCTTGACATCCATTTATTTTTCCATCAATTGCTTTTCCATTTTCTGCGAGTTCTTTTTCCTTTGACTTTCCAGTATCAACAAACAATTGCCCTTGATGTATAAGCAGGGCCTTGCATTTCTCCTCCCTGATTGCGGTTACTCTTTTCTTTGCTCGAATGTATGTCATTGTCTTTACTCAACAATTTCGGATACAAGGAAATGTGCAACAATGGGCGAAAACGAAGGACAAGTGCTCTACGAGATTCATTGTCACCCATCAGGGCCTTGCGTTTCTGATTATCCTCCTAAACAGGTCCGATGCAATTCTCTCACCTCCATCTCGCATTAATTCAATGCTTTTTCAGGTTCTGATCTTCTCCGTTTGCTTCTGAATTCAGGTGAATGAGGCTTCGAGTGAACTCCCTCTCCTTAATTTCAGGTAGGTCTTCGTTTTCATATGAAAGTCTCATTTGAACCTTTTTTTAACTGTGTGAAAGTGAGTGATGGTCATCTTTGAGATTTTTAATGCATCGCTATGCTTCTCGAGTTTTAGCTTTGCTCTGTTAGGATTTTGCAAGGGTTAATGATTGCTCCCGTTTTATGTGTCATGAAGGTGAAAGTCCACTTCAATAGAAATAAAGCACAGAGCAGCAACAACAAGAGCAACGAAGCACGGACCAGATTGACTATAGACTTGTTGCAACACAATCAGCGATGGTCGGACACGACAATGATCGCACGGTGATAGGAAGTGACGACGATCAGCTGTCATGGTGGGGGTCCTCGCTTGGTGGCCGACCACAATATCCACATACTCCATCACTCCATCCTTGGAAAATAACATGATTGCTTGTTCTTCTTGTTTTGACAAAAAAAAAAAAAAATTAACGTTTTAATTCAATCCGGATTTACCGCACCCCATTTCCCTGATTTTTTATATGACATTTTATCCAAATATTTTTGGCCTAGAGGACGTCGCCAAACACCGGATATCTAGACTCAAATCTAGACCACCAAAGATTTCCCTATCCGCAGATACCCATAGGTCTTGGCAAAGCGAGATCCAACCCAATGCAGAGAGCCCGGTTCTTGGTAACTTTATGGGAAGCCAACTTATGCGCCCCTTGAATGGTTTCAATGTTATGACGTTACGGATCTAAGCATAGGAACGGGGCATCCCATCATCATAAGTAGCTCAGACTTGATTATTAGCAATTAAAACCTCTGTCCAATCATTGTTGAAATCATGAAAATATGGGTCTACAATGAGCGTTTGCTTTGGGACAACGTTCTCCACTTTAGATTCAACATTAGAAATGGCTTGGGAAAACTTTTTGATCCGACTTTTGTCTTTTGTGTCCGCAGGCTTCCTATGCTTAACTGCAGCAGCATTTGGACCATTTGTAGGAGATTTCTACTGTACGCTGTACTTCTCCTTGCTGTTTCCTTATGAAGAATTTAGTCCATCTGCAAGTTCTTTATCACTACTCCAATCATCAAGCTTATGCAGGTGATGGGGCACGTCTCTCACTTGAAGTGATCAATGATTGCAGTGAGGGTCGTGGTGTTACTGTTGCTCTACTCGTCAAAGTTTATGGCTTCAAGACTGTGTTTCATAAGCATCTGGATCCTAGTAAAGTATGGAGATTCCAAGAGAGAAATGCTTTGGTTCTCTCATCAAGTCCACACTCACGTACTTACAAGTCAAGAAGGTGCAAATGCTCCTATTGGATGCTGAGAGCTTAATCCTGCATCCACACCTTTGGAGTTTCTCCAAGTGATAACACAAGTTGAGGGAGGACAAACTTGTTCTAAGGGCACTGCTGATACAATTAACGAGCACTTGTTTGCTGGTATTGGAAAGTCAGATGAAAAAGAACTCGAAGAAAATGGCGAAACAATTCATGGAAAAGAAACGGAAGCCAAGATGGAGAGCATGACCAATGTTGCGATGAAGGGGATGAAAGCTAGTGTACTGATGCAAACTTAAGGGAAATCAATTATGACGAATATAGCCATCCTTTCGCTTGCTTTTGGAGCATTGCAACTGGTTAGATAGGATAGACTCACATGTGGTTTTTGATTTCAGGAGGAGGAGGAGGAGGAGGGAAGCATCGAGATAGTACCATTCTGGACTAAGTCAATCTTCTTTTCAGCTTATTTTTAAATAGCCGTATGATATCTATAGTTAGTAATTATATGTGGATTCGGTTGGTAATTATGCGTAGATAAAGAATCTTAATTTTGGTCAAGGTCGGGGATCTTCAGAAGACTAATCTCAGCATTATAGTTAACTTTGCAGGCATTTGATCTTCTTTACTAGGTTTAGCAAAGTGGTTCTTTTTCTGGTGAAGATGTCCTATTCTCCTCATTAATTTTGTCTTGGTGACACATTGAGTACAAAGTTGGCCAAATCTATAGTATGTAGCTGAAACATTTCGTTACATTTTCATGTCAGATGTATAAGATCTTGGTTACAAGCGTGATTTGTTTCGACATTACTTTGTCAAGGATGAACGATGGATTTTATTGCTTTCATAAGTCTTTGTTCTTTTCTTAGCCCTCTACAGATCGTGTCATTGCCTTGTTCACTTAATGTATGTATTGGCATTCTCATTAAGTTTTGGAGTTCTTGGCGATAGAAATTTATACCTCCATTTATCGTGTCTTAGCCTGAATAACCTCAAAGTGAAGAATTCATTTCGGGTGAGAAGCTGCGAGATTAAGAAAAAGAAAGAAACCAATCGGAAAACAATTGGGAAAAAGCAACATGGTCAAACTGGGAGATTGAGTCGAGAAAAAGAAAAGCACGGTGAGAGCTTGATATAAAAGGAAAAGCACACACTCACGCACAGCCAAAAGAGAATGAAAAGCAAGAAAAAGTGAGCATTCAATGAGAAATTCGATCAAGCAAGAAGAATTCGATGTTCGTCGTGATCTCAAGGTATAAATCCTAACTTTTATTTCCATCTTTTGATTGATTCGATTCCTTGAGCCTACTAATATTTCGCTTTGGTTTCATGCAAGTATTGATTCCAGAACGCATTAGCAATCCAAATCGGAAACACAGAAGGACTCATCCTGAATTTGACTTAACCCGGACCAATTCCCTTTCCGTTTAGTTACAATTTACTGTTCTTATAAACCAGAATGAACTAACTAGGCGCGTCAAAATAAACTTACATTGGTACTTATTACGGAAATAGTTAGAATCATTTATAAGCGATCTCGGACCTTCTTCATTGTTTGTTTATGTGTTTTTGCATTATCTAGCACGTTTCCCTTGCATTTAGATTCTCTTTTTTTGCATTAAAATCTAGTATGTATAGTGTTTATTATTTGTGTTTTTGGAGGTGTTCTAACCTTTGTTTTTGCAAATATTTAGAAAAATTTCAACAAATTTCACCCATGTTTTCTTCTGCCAAACATTGGATCTTTTTACAAGTTTTGCTCCAGCATATAGTTTATGAGCATTCAAGTAGTTCTTATCTCATTCATAATCAATTAGTTTACATAATAAAATGGAAAAAGAATAAAATTGTAAAAATGAAAAAAGAACTAGTTAATTCAAATTAGATCAATCTCATCTAGTTTAGTATTTATCTTTTATTACTTAGATTTAAGAATTCACATTTATTAGCTTACTTTAGTGCACATTTACTTATTATGTATAGCTTATGGGATCCATAAGAGGTCATTTCTTTCCTCGTATCTCACTTGCTGTGTTATTGCTTGGTTTGATCATTCGTTATTTGCATGTACATGCATGATAAAAACTAACACTGATCGCATGCTAAGCCTTTCTAAAAGGGAAAAGGTAATGAATCTAGACTACCCAAGCCTCCGGACCCATAAATATTTGGTTTGCAGATGCGGACACCCACATCTTACTTGGCCCCTAACCTTACTTTGACTCCTAAGTAAAATCAATTGGCATAATTAACGAGAAAACCAATTGCGATCGATAGGGTTTGGGAGAGTCTGTCTTAAGTGCAAGCACCATTGTGTAGCAACTTGTCAAACTCCCTTGGGTTAATCTCAGGAGGTTCGTAAAACCTCCCCCAACAATAAATTTGACCTCGACTCTTTCAGTATATTGTCTATTCCCTGCGTGCGTATAATAAAGTCTAATGATTCAAGATTCAATATTACTCCTAGGAAAAGAACCCAAATTCGAGAACCTGACATTGGAGATTGCCTTCAATAGAAAAGAGCTCTCTTGATTTTGCTGGGGGTGCAAAAAGCACAAGAAACCTCTTCAAAACTAGTCAAGAAGAAGACTGTGGAGGTCGGCATCATTTGGTTCTCATTCTTTATCTTGCCTTTCTGGGTGTGTTGTGATAAGACAACACCACAGACTATTGCAAGAAAATGAACACTAGAAGCCCGTCTAGATCATGGGACACTTGATGCTGTGAATTTGTAAAACCAGCGGCTTTATTAGCAAAAACTCTAAAGGGCTCCAAGCTCCTATTAAAAGCCAAGCCAATGATGACATCAAAATTTCACATTTTTCCTATTGGTAAAGTTGAGCTTTCCCTACTTGTGGCCATAAAAGGATTGAGTTGAGTTGATAAATCTTATGCAACATTGCGTCATTCAGAAGAACTCTGAGCTTAGGTTCCTTACTACCGAATCCAAAGCAAAACCCGAAACAGAACCATCTCCACTATCATGAAGAACATCGGCAGCACGCCTACAGCACCGAGGCCGACAGTGGGAGAGATCTGCAGACAACCACGTATCAATCAATATTGAAAGCCTCAACATTGAAAATCTCAACAACGACAAATTCAACTCCGGAAGAGAGAATCCAAATATGGCATTTTCGATCCAAGAGAAGCTCAGATCCTAAACTACGCTATCCTCCGAATGCAGCATCTTCTGCATACCGGAGAAGCTCTGGCATAGCTACGAAGAGGCCTAAAGCGTCATGCAGATGGAAGATCACAAGCTCCGGTACTTGCAGAGCTTCCTCGGGCAAAACCAGAACTGCCGCCTTGAGGACTACATCGAGAGGATCAGGTCCTGGGAGGATTGCACTCGGAGTTGCTATGATGAGCAGAACGACCTCAGCTCTGATGAGTTCACCGAGATGACGCTCCTTGATGGCATCTTTGTGATCCAGCTCTTCCAGATGTACCAGAACCCTGAGTGGAGGCCCGACGGCGACTGGTTCTTTGGCAAACTGTGGATGCTCAACGGCGTCTGCTGCGACATGATGCTGCTGGAGAACCAGATGCCGTTCTTTGCCGTTGAAGGGCTGTTCGAGATGGCCTCCGGATCGCACCAGAAGCACCTGCCGGTGCTGCTCGAGCTCACATATGGGTTCTTCAGGCCAGGGATGAAGATGGAGGAGGTGCCAGAGGCAGTGATGGAGTCAGAGGTGAAGCACTTCCTAGACACTATCAGGCTCTCGTACTTGCCGTTGGCAAGTAAGGTGCCGTACAACATCCAGGAGGAGTTCAAGCTCATCCCAAGTCAAGCTCATCACAAGTGTGACGGAGCTTGTGGCGGCCGGAGTCGAGCTGAAAAGAGGTGAAAGTTGATTGTGTCATTCGATTTTCTAAATTTGAATATCTATTGTTCTGGTTTTCTATTTATTTCCTTATCTTTTATTAAAATGCTCTCAGGTAAAAGCAATAGATTGTTTGACATCGGATTCAAGAATTGAGTGCTTGAAATCCCGCGCCTCCATCTTTACCACACGACGGAATACTATTTCTGGAACCTAATCACCATCGAGCAAAGTTACGACCGGGGCGATAGTTATCTGATCGACTACATAATCTTCATGGATCACCTAGTCAACACCCCAGCCGACTCAAAGTTGCTGATCGACCAGGGAATCATTGAGACCTGGCTTCGTAATGAAGACGCTGCTGCGGATCTAATCAACAGCTTCTGCAAGGACACTTCCTTGTGGACGAGGAATGCCTACTTCTACAGCCTCAGGCATGAGCTCGCTGCATATTGCCAAAGGCCTCATAACAAGTGGAAGGCATCTTTGAAGCGCGATTACTGCAGTAGCCCATGGGCAGTCCTCTCGATTATCACTGTGGTGGTGTTGCTTACACTGACTGTAGTACAGACAGCGTGCTCACTCCTATCTCTCAAATAAATTTGCTTTTTGAATGGTACATTGCCACTGTAATGCTCTAAGTTTTGATTAAAATATGTGCGATCATTAGTTACTTTCTATCTATACCAAGTATGGTTTGCCCAAGAAATGTCGCCACAACTAAGTTTAGCTTGTAGACCCTTATCAGCAGCAATTCCTTGAGGCATGTCGAGAAGGAATTGTTGAATATTTAACAAAGTTTATGTTGAAAGTACACCTTCAGAAGATGGTGCATCAGAGACAGAGGGAATGAAAGCCTATCCTAAGGGAACCTGACCTTGTGTAGCTAGTTTCTTATAATATTGCCTTCAACTTTCAGATGCCATCGAAGTCTTCGCGGTGCGAGAATTTGGCCAAGATCAAGACGTTCTCATAATGTAACTTGAAAATCAACTGCAGCAATCTGCATTATGCATAAGACTGTATCCACGCCGTAATATTCTATCTAGCAGTAGATATAGGAAAGTTTTGATGGATTTTTTACGAAGTTGCAGATTGAGTTCTTTCAAACATGAAGCAACCGAATGTGAACATGATAGATGCCCCTTCACTACCCTTTGTAACAGGTGTAGTCAATTTTGAAGTCAATGGAAACTTTAGAAATCCACATAGTAGCGAAAAACGGGATAAGTATACTAAAAGTATCAAAAGTTATATATGATGCTTACTTTAGTGTTAAAAGTTTTCGAGAGCTTATTTAAATGCCAAGTTTTTGAAAAACAATTTTTTTAGTGCCAACTAGCGATCTGTTTAACCAAAAATCCGATGTAGCTTTTTTGTTTAATTTTTTATGCCAACGTGGCTCGCCGGAGGGTTTAGTTAGCATTTGAAGCATGAAATGTTTCGTTTGGTAGCTTTCCCTACCCTAAATCACCAAATTGAAAGAAAGCCCCAATTTCGAACCCTAACCAGCCATTGAATGAATCCTTCCACCTTGATCTGCCATGTTCCGGCAAGCAACAAGAAGCTGCTCCACCAGCTCATCCGGACCTACGCCACGGTGAGGGCCCTCCCACCCCTTCTTGAGAAAAGAGAAGATCAAATCTCAGCTTCAACTTTGGTCTGAACATTATAAAAAAGGGGGAGTCGGACACTACCTGTATATGGACGATGGAGTTGCAACCTGTGACGAGATCAAGGAAAGAAAGTTCAGCTATAACTGCTGGTGGGAATCAAAGCGAACGAATAGATTTTTGGAGCAATTTCATCACTTCCTAACCAGCCACAAAGCAGAATAAAACAGAGTGTGCCTCACACTCTTGCGGAATCAATCGTTGGTGGCGGCAAACGAAGGTCAGATCAACGGGGAAGATTCTCAGTGACGAAGAAGCCGAGAATCAAAGCCAGCAATGGTGTGTCGAGCCGGATCCGAATTCTTTAAGTACTCGGATCATAGAACAGAGAGTAGAGCAGGACAATTCATGGCACATCGATAATATTCCGACGATTGAGAGTGGATGACAATTTGGGAGCTCCATAACATCAAGAGCTTTTGCTTCCTTTTTCTTGCGAAAAATGTGTTTGCGGAGACTGTACCCCTCCCTCCTCCTAAGTTCTCTGTAACATGTGTATGTACCCTCAGGAAATGAACTCTACTCCGTCAAAACCCAAAATTGATTCTTTATACAGCTTTTCTAGAATCTTCTCGAGAGGACATTGCTTCGCCCGGCCACATCGAAGGGCGCGGGACGCACGTCCGAAGCTTCGGGACTGGGTGAACAGAGATTCAAGAGCGAAGATTGAAGACACGAAAAAAAGGCCTCTCGCCCAAGCTTGCCGGAGACTATAGGGGTGGTTTGCGAGCGACACCGACACTCTTCCATGGATGAGCAATTCGCGAGTGTCCACGTCACTCGACCAGATCTGGTGGCGACTCCACTGGTGGCGACGATGGAGGAGGGGCGGAGGTCGAACTCGGAGAGAGGGCATGACCAGATGGGTTTTTCGAGCAAGAGAGACTGGAGGCGTGCTGGTGAGAAAGAGGGCCGACACGAGCTTACGGAGAGGATAACGGAGGAGTGAGAGAAAAGGGAAAAAAAAAATGCCCATATTTTCTCCTCTTCGTTGAACAGAAGCCAAAAAACACGTGGACTGCTTTTTTATTTTTTTTAATGCAGAATTATATTATATTTTTAATTATAAAAGTCCTGTAAATTTTTAGTTGGAATTTATCTTCGGAGACATTTAAATTATCGTTTTTTCTCTAATTTAGCACTTAAATAAGCCGGCGAAAGATTTTTGTCACTAAAATGTAAGCTTACCGTCACAACTTTTGATATTTTTAATGTATTTATCCCAACGAAAAACAATAATCTAAGGAAGTAATGAAGCGAAAAATTGAACAAACAATGACAATAAGTATAGTAACAGTAATGCCAAAAAAATTGAACTGACAATGACAATGCTGACAATACTAATACTAACAACAATGCAAAATGGTACTACCAAAACAGTAGTACTCATCACTCAACGGTGCTAACGAGCAAACATGTCGATAGAGCCTGGATTGAACAAGAGCAGAGTTTATGTTCCGCTGCATGTTTTGTATATAGTTGGATATATTATACCTTGCAAATTATACATATTATAGGCGTTGATTTCATAATTGGACAAACACTAATTAATTTTGTAATTTACCATTTTACAAGATTGATCTAATGTGGTGAGATATAAAGATTATTAATTAATCTAATATGAACCTAGCTAATATGGGCCAAGTAATGCCCAACTTGTGATGAGAAGGCGTGTAGCTTAAAACTCTATAAATAATACTAAACTCTCTCATCTAATCCTAATGCACGAATATCCTCACATAATAAGCATTTACTGAAGGATGAAGGAAATAGATAGTGTCACTAAGTCAGTGATATAGAGGGCAACAGAGAAAAAGTGCTTGAAAGCACTTGAACTTTGGATCATCTTTGTTATGCATTAAAAACAATGGATTTTAAATCATGTGCTTAAATCTCTTTTACTCAATTATAGGTGTTCTTGATTCTAGCTATAGAGATCTTAGGTGCTGTTTTTATAGCTTATATGTGGTATAGGAACTTTTCATAGCCTAGAACTCAAAAGTATGAATTTGGCTTTTTTTAGGAATTTTTTGTCAAGTGAAAATTGATTTTAATTGCATAAAAGGCAAGAGATCGTTAAGACGAGCATTTTGAGTGGTTGCACGCAACCAGGGGCACACGCCCCACGCATGGCCACACTCTGATGGCCGATGGCATGCATCGAGCACATGCCTCCATGCACTCTTAAGCTCAAGTGCTCCCTACACACATTCTTGGGCTGACGTCATGCTAACGTTGGCGACCCACAAAGTGGGTTAACTCGGGTGACTCAAACCAACCCAATCCAGGACTCGACTTGTTAACCCACTCGACCCGATTCTCTATTGACCGGACTGGTCAACCATCAAACCAGTCAAACCTCAATTGAATCAGCGGTTCATGCCGATTCAAACTAGTGCATGCGTTACGTGTGCTGTGCACTCTAATGGCACATGAGGACGTGTCCAATCTCCAATTGGAGTATTCTTGGAGCCTACGTGCTCGTATTGAGATTCTTTACGTTGTGATATATTTATTTTATATGTTTGATGATTTTATCAATGTGAAAATACATATAGAACCCTAGTAGAAGAAAGTTTCAAAAATTCAACCGAGTTATGACTGCCAAAATGACACACTTGATTGGATTTTAGAAATATTTGTCTCATACTATGATGGGATGTCTCTTATTCCGCTGTGTGGTCATTCTCCCAAAGGAGAGGATTTTTTTATTAGTTCATGGAGGATTAGATGAACAACTTATGTGTTGATACCTAAATTTTGCCTAACCATTTAAAAATTAGTTGCATAAAAATTAAAGATTAATATCTAACCCCTAAATAAATATATTAATTACATATAGATATTGGGAGCATTTGCGTTAAAAGTTGCGTTCATTGGACCGATGGATGGATTTAAATGGATGGGTCTGGACAAATTGTGTTAAGCTCGTGGTGAAAGGAAATTTGGGCTAGCCCGTAAACATTGTTAGTGGCCAAAAATCTCATATAGATCGGAGCGTTGAATCAAGAAAGATGGATTTCTCAAGGAGCAATTAGGCTATACGTGATTGATTTTTTGGCAATTGGCAGACAAGATGAGGAAGATACAGTCAATATCTTTATAGAATCGAGTCCCTAGTCTAACCAAATTGGGAATGTGGCGGGTGGCCAATGGATGAGAAGGAAAGAAAATTGATTTCTGCACATGCAAAATCAAAGAAGGGGAAAGAATAACACAAGTGAGGAAGAGATAAAGATAATTATATATTAAGCACTCCCAAGAGGAGCGAAGATATGCTCTCTTCCCTTGAAAACCTCAGCTGTCCCATCTATGAAAATGACCCATTACAAGACAAAGAGGAGACCATACAATTGATACACACGGCCACATTGGGGCGGATCCATTCACAAGAACACGTCCACAATAGTGATGGAGAGAATATATGGCTACATCAAGAGAAGGGGAGTCATTCCCAATGCACAAATAAGAGAGGGAGAGAGAAGATTTCTTTTCTTTTGACTACAGGCTATGCTGGCCCCCGATTGCTGCTTCCTCTTCCAAGAAGCTGTTGTCATCGGAAAATACATCCAGCCACCGCAGCGCAAGTCTACTTGAACCATCAACGACTTGCAAAGCTCTGTCCAACCCTTTGCCCAGTACCTTCAAGTTCCTGCTCCTTTCACCGACGCGGATGTTGCCCCAACGAAGCTGATCCAACCTGCGACGATGACTCGCTAGTTCTGCCACTGCTGCATTGGTTGACTTGCTGCTCCGTCTCACCAGCCATGACTCGGGATCCCAGCACACGGTTGCTGGGTTCCCGTCAAAATTGCCGATTGCTACGTCACTCACGCAATCTTTTCAGCCATTGTAAATCCAAGCGTTCTCTACAGTCCTCCACATCAGCTTTGGCGAGACAATCCCCAGCACTCCTCTCCTCGCCAACAAGTTTCCGAGCAGCAGGAACCATTATACTTAACGTGTTTTATGAAGATGTTGCCGTGAAAGTAATCAACACCTTCTGCAAGGAAACTTGCCTATGGACAAGGAACGCCTACTTCTATGACATTTTCGATTCGGACCCCTATTTCGGGCACGAGGAATGGACTAAGGACCAGTATGCCAATAAGAAGAATGGGTTATGAGTCAATCCTAAGGATTTTCATGAGTCAATTAGCTGATTGGAGGTGAGGCGACTCAAGATCGGGTTGCATTAAACCAAAGCGTTCGACCATGAAAAGACCACTCGACCATAAGAATCTATGTGGATGATCACGTACCATCACGAGTCCATCAATGGATGGGTATGAATCTATTCAACTCAAGTATATACTGGTCGCGGGTGACTCCACACGATCACTATATCATTCGTGAACGACCCTAATCCGATTCTGTGTGACCCTAAGCCAAGGCAAGTCAATCGATCCTACACGATTACATGACAACGGAGGGTTATTCATGGATTGATCAAACTCAAACATGGGTTGGTTTTGAGTCAACCATGGGTCACACATGGAACCCTAGATAGGCGCAAACTTCGGTTTGGGTCTGGCCGCCTGAGTACTGCCGAAATTGCCCAATTTGTGTAGACCAATTTAAGGCCATTTCCGCTCAAAACTTAACCACAAACCTCAGTCCTATTACGAATGTCAATCATGGATGATCTCAAGATATTCCTATTTGGTTAAGACGATATTTAGCTAGTCCTCACAATTATCCTTCATCCTCTTGAATTTTGATCAATTAAAAGGCAACGATTATTGGAAACCAAGAAGCCCCACATGCCTAAGCTAGAGAGGGATCGTCTTGTAAAGTTTGAACCAATCCTTGGATTTTGGAAGGTAATCCATAAGTGCAATGGTTGAGTCATGTGCTTATTCAAGGATTTAGGCCATAATAATCCTAAATATGAGAGTTAAATAGTTTCTTGATGACAAGTTGAGAAGAGACTAATGTTTGGTGGCCATACAAAGGGGGAGGGCAAAGGAGAGAACAAATCTAGTTTGCATAACTAAATTAGTTGCTCTTGAAACTAAATAATGATTAAACCTTTGAGGCTTGAAGGATAAGGTTGGCCAAGATTAGTCCTTAATGTGACACTTGGATGGATAGGATTTAGTCTTGCAAACCAAGTCAAGGAAATCACCATTAGCCATCATTACCTATCCAATTATTGAGTTTCTCATAAAAAGGCTTAGAACCATTCTCTCTCTCTCTCTCTCTCTCTTCACTTCTCTTCTCTTCTCTTCTCCGAGACTACTCATCTTCCTCTACCTCTCTCTCCCCCTCTCTCTTGATCGTTCCTCCCCCCCCCCCCAATGTGAACCACTTGTCGCTGCCTACTCGCCATCACCATTGTCGCCGTCATGAGCTGTGAGCCACCCACCATCCATCTTCATTCTTGTTCCAATTTCGTAAGTAGATCCCCTAAACATTGGTTAGGTTGCTGTCTTCCGTAGTTTGGACTTAGGTTAGGTTTTGTTCTTATTGTTGAATAGGGCTGAGCCATCCTAGGTAGAGTAGATTCATGTATTATTTTTGTATGGTTTGCTCATATTATGCTTGAGTTATGAGGTTCGAGAATAGGCAAGATCTTGCTATGTGATCATTGAGGTTACAAGGACTTGTTGTTGTTAATGGATGCGGTTTATCTATGTGTTATTGTCTATGCTTGATTACAAGGATTTGCTGTTGTTAGTGGACACGGTTTATCTATGTGTTATTGTCTATGCTCGGTTGCAAGGATTTGTTATTGTTAGTGGACACGATTTGTCTATCTATTATTGTCTATGCTTGGTTGCAAGGATTTATTATTGTTTAGGCATTTAGCAACATGTCCAATAGTAATAATTTCTATTTTTTTGTCCCTAGAAATAGATTTGGAATAGAAATCTATTTGGTAAATATTTTACTCTTGGGAATAGATTTGGAATAGAATCAAGGTGTAAAAAAAAGTTGTTTTTTTGTTACCGAAAACAATTCCAAAATCAAGCAATCCAAATTTTTTTCTTTTCTTTTCTCTTCTTCTTGTTCTTCTTCCTTCTCTCTTCTTCCATCGCCGTCACCATCAGCCGCCACTACCACTGTCCACTACCACTAGTCGTCAGCAAGCTCACCAAGCCAAGATGAGGTCCGATGAGCTCGCCAAAGGCCTTGCCTAGTAGGGCGAGGCTCACTTGAGCCTTGGCTAGCAAGGCCAAGCTCGCTAGCCACTAGTGGGGCTCGACATTGGTGGACCACGGCGAGGTCGACATCATCTAACAAAGGCAAGGCCAACCTCGTGGTGGCTTGGCGAGGCCAAGCCCTATCAACGGCTGGGCAAGCTTGGCCTCACCAAATCTAGGCAAGGCTTCTCGCCCGGCCAAGGCTTGGCCGAGCCTCACCCAATTGTTGGCGAGGCTCGGGCGACGAGTCGCGGCCTTGCCAAGGGCCGACAACCCTCCTAAGAGGTTGCAGCCCTCGTCTAGCTAGTCGACAATCATCCCGAGGCAAACAACTAGCCAAAGGTTGAAGAAGAAGAGAGAAAAGAAAAAAAAAGAAAAGAAGAAAAGAAGTCATAAAATTATTTAAAAATTAAAAGAAAATGATTTGCATTAGAAATTTTGAGGATTGTATCAAATGCAATTCTATTCCGGGAATAAAAATTTTTGCCGGTTACTAAACGCTTTCAAATGCTTAAAAATTTTTCCCAAGAACAAAATTAAAAATAATCATTTTTTATTAGCAATTGCTCTCACGAACAAAATAGTTACCAAACACACCATTAGTAGATATGATTTGTCTACACATTATTGTTGATGCTTGAAAACACACCTAAGCTTTGAAATGAGATTCATGTTGGTCTTAGATGTGCATGGAAGTACGCTGGGCCGAGTCTCTCTCTTGGTTTGGCGATATTGAGGTATATCATTTCTGAACAGGGTTTGACTTAAGTCGATGCTCAAATGTAACGGGTCAAGCCACGGTTCTCGTTTCATACTTGGAATATTGTAACAATGCAGTTTTAGTAAGTCATAACATACACTTCGCTTGGCATACCTTTGAGGCATTATTGCATCGAACTAGAGAAATGATAAAAACCGGTTGTGTGCTTGTTTGCACATATGGTCACATGAGGAAAGCCATCACCAATGGATTTCGAGACGATGTCATCACCGATGGATTTCGGGACAATGTTCGATGGATTTCGGATGCCATTTGCAGATAGGATTTCGAAACAAAGCCTAATGGATTTCGGCTGCTGTCACTAATGGATTTCAGGACGTTGTCGTGCCAAATGAGGAGAGACGATGCCCGGTAGATTCTAGAAGAACCGATAATGTGTGTAATAAATGGAAGCCACGTGATGTGTTGTGGATTCTCGTGTGCATATATTATGGAATATAATGTGGTTCTTGATCGAGATTACATTTGAGACATTTGAGAATCATGTACATATTTTAGAAGCTATTAATTGGCACGTACGTATTTTATACGCCATTATTTGTGACTTGAGAGGCACGTGCATATTTGATATGCTATTACTAAGGACTTGAGAGCCACGTGATTATTTTAGAAGCTATTATTTGACTCAAACATATTTTATATGCCATTATTGGTGACTTGAAAGGCACGTGTGTATTTTATACATTATTATTTAGGACTTGAGAATCATGTGTATATTGTAAAAGTTATTATTTGACATGTATATAATTTTTCTGATTATGGAACATTTTGTGGGTCTTGGATCGTGTGAGCATTTTAGGTATTTGGGAACCCCATTTCATGTATTTAGTTAAGGCAAAGCAAGAGCTTTGCTATTGATCTACCATCGACATATTGGTGTCAAGTATTTGTACGATTCCGATTTGAGACATTCGCTTGTAGGAGGTTTAGGTGATTAACTTATTAAGTGTTCACTCAATTGTTGTTGTTTTACCCTTTTCAGATCTCTAGGTATGAGTCTCCCTCCGGTCCGTTTCAGTTTGCTTGTACAAATGGAGATAGTTATTATGGACATAAAGGATATGACGACTGATATCACGTACCAGAAGCACACTACTACGGTGTGGGTGGACGAAGGCTTAAGATACCTAGTTTAGCATTAGTACAAGGCGTGGTTCGTTTGGATCGACGAGGAGGTCTTTGAGCCCGTCCGCGGGTTTGATAGGACCCGATGGTCCCAATTAATCCTCATCAGACCCCACAGTGGCGAATCATCCCGATGGCATAATGGACGACCTCGACTCCAATCCGGACTATGACCTTGAGCCCAAGCCATAGAAAGCCTACCTTCTTATGGGAACCGTTTTTGGCAGTCATCCTCATAGAAGATGTAGGACTAACCCTCTATCCCCTTTTGGATGTAATCTGAATGGCCCAACTAGGCGGACTTGTAATTACAACTTTTCAATTCTAATGAAGCAATATATAAGTAGTGTGTTTGTATATGTGTTTTCTTTACTATCTGTTTATTGTTTGTTGATTGGGTGTTACGGGGGCACACTTTCGCATGTGATAAATTAAAGGATAAAAGTAATAAGACGGCGACACCTCTTAGGACGTCGCAAATTAATTCCGCAGATGTCGTGCTCCCTCGGTGAGGGGAGGTCCAGGGTGTGACATCTACAACCCTAGATATGAGCTTGTTGTGCATTGCCGAAGTTCTTCTAACAAGTGGAAGGCGACATTCATGCGCGATTACTGCAGTAGCCCGTGGAAGTTCCTCTCAGTTATCGCTGTGGTGGTGTTGCTTGCACTGACTGTAGTATAGACCGTGTGCGCCCTCCTATCCCTCAAATAATTTTTCTTTTTGAATGGTACATAGATTTTGTAATACTCTTAAGTTTTGATTGAATTTTGTGTGATCATCGGTCATTATCTATCAGAATCAGCAGACATCCATTTATGTGTGTTAGTCGGGGCGCAGATTATTAGCTTTTCCCTACCAATACATTTCACGACGACAGAATGGTGAATATGAATGGGATGTGGCGTTTCGGCCTTTATCCTAGGATGGTTCGCCCCAAAAAAAAAAAAATGTCGCCGCAACTGAGATTAGCTTGTAGGCCCTTGTCAGCATTTAGCTATTAATAAACTTGAGGCGCGATGAGAAGGAATGGCGGAGTATTGCACTAAGTTTTTGTCAACGCTGCCTACAGAAGATGGTGGATCAGAGACGGAGGGAATGAAAGCCTAGGCTAATTGAACCTGAACTTGTATAGTTAGCATCTCACAATATCGCCTTCGCCTTTCAGATGCAAATAAGTCTTTAATTATACGGTGCAAGAATTTGGATGAGATGGAGACGTTCTCATAAGGTAACTTGAAAATCAACTGCAGCAATCTGCCTTCTGCATAAGATTGCATCGTCTGTAAGTTTTCCCAACATGAAGCAACCAAACGTGAACATGGTAGATGAGCTACACTTCTGCATATGCATATACAAATGAGCCTAGGAGCACTCTTTGAACTGAGGTTCCGTTCGTTTCACAAAAAAATAATTTTCAAAAAAATATTTTCTAGATTTTCCGACATTCCTTTTACGGAAAATGAATTAATTGGGGAAAACATTTTCCATGAAAAGAAAAAAGCCCTCTAAAATAATTGGAAAATGTTTTCCACTTTTCATACCTTCTTTTACATCATTTTCCCTCATCAAACACCTTTTTCTTTATTTTTAAATTAATTTTTAATTATTGTTTATTCTTTTCTTTTTATTTTTCTTTCATTTTCTTTCTTTTTCCCTTTCTTCTTCATTGGCTGGTCACCAGCCATTACGGTAACCAACAACGTTCCACAAGCAAGCTAAAGCCTTGCTCATAGGCTGGCGAGGCTCGAGCTCACCAGATCCTAACGAGTCAAGCTTTGCTAACACCCAAATTTTATTGATGTTTTTAAATATCCATTTATTTTGCAAAATTATAAAAAAAATTATAAAAGATAAGAAGCAAAAAAAAAAAATGGAAAAATGAATAAAGTGGACCCAAAAAAAAAAAATAAAAACAAAAATAAAAGGGGGAAATCGAGCGGGCCGTCTTGTCTAGCCCACTTGGTCTCGGCTCACCTGCAACCCAGCTTCCCATTTCCTTTCTTTTCTTTGGCCCATTTTCCTTCTTTTATTTGGCCCACCAGAGCCTAAAAAGTGGCCCAGCGCAAGGCTCAGCGCCCACGAAGCGGGGAGCCTTCCTCCTGGAACGCATGAGCTGGCGTGGGCGAGGAGCAAACAAAAAAGATTCCTTACGGAGGCGAGGAGGGCTTGCTGGTGCTCACCGGACGAAGCGGGGAATGAGGCATGTAACGTAAAAAAGGATGGGCGAGAGGGAGGAGGGCGGATGCTTCCACAACCGCTTGTAGATCCAGGTCCGGGCAATTCAACAAGTCACGGATGAAGCGGACAAGGAGTATAAGAAGATATCTTAGCAGATCAATGAAACTCGAAGAGCTTCGAAGGCGACGTTCATGGAATTCATGGACGATGCTCAAACCTGCACATCTCACGAAGGTCGCCGCGGATTCTCTCTCTCGGCTGCTGTTCGTTGGCAGAAGAGGAGAAAGCGGGTAAGGGGGAGAGAGAAGAGAGGGGGGACGCTCCGCGTTATGGCAGGAGATTGGCTCGAAAGTTTTTGGGGGTTCTCTGCCTTTCTGGGCTGGGTCCAGATCGCAAAAGGGAGAGAGAGAGACGTGGGCTAGCATCGAGCTCCGACCGGAGAAGACGACGAACATCGATCATCGCGCTCAGACCTCGACCGCCGACCCATAACCACCCGTTGGTCGTTCCCACCGACCGGCGCCTATCACCTCCGGTTTGCCATTCCCGACCACCGTCTTTGTCCACGGTTGAGCGGAAGCCTTCCTTCTCGTCTCGTCGTCCGTCGAAGCTTTGCCGGCGACTGTACGACGCCAAAACTTCACCCCTTAACAGGTAGGAGTTCGCTCTCAAACACCAATTTTCGGCCGTGTCTCATTGAGCCCGAAATCTGATTTTTCTATTTTTTTAGAGATCATAGGCGATTGATATAGTAATGAGACTGAGTTATAATCTAGATGTGGGTTCATGTTGTCATCGTGTGTCGAAATTTGAGTCTCATTTCACCATGATATCAGTCTGGAGCTTGTTTTATAATGTGCACGCTATGCTTTTGTTAGAATGCTTAAAAGAAGACCGGAAAATTTCTTGCGTTTAACTCGAAACCGATCTCATTTGTTTCTGTATTCACCGAACCCTACTTGATTTCTTCGTATTTTGCCATTTTTTCATATGACTTCGCGATGTGTTTTTCGCCGCCCAAGTTGGCCTTGCAAACTCTCCTTCGCTGGAGCTAGCCTCCCCACGTCGGTGAGCCTACGGTACGTCTCTCTCCATTTTTTAGTGCCTTTGTGTTTGTTTTTCTGGAATTTCTGGTGTTCATACTGGAGTTTAGGTGAGGATTTTTTGTGAAATTTCGGGTCGCTGGAGTAGGCGCTCGGCGTTGGTCGTCGCCGGTCGGGACGGACGGTGGGCGGATGATGGTGGTTTGGCGGCGACGTAGGTGCTGGCCGTCGTCGGCCGGAGCGATGGCGGGGCATCGGAAGGGGAGGTCTTAGTTCCGTGAAGTTGCAGGTGGTGGAGTCTTCGGTGAAGGAGGGTTGGCGTGAGGTTGAAATGAAGACAGAAAAGGACAAAATAGGGAAAAACTCAAAAAAGGGGAAAAGAGAACGAATTAAAAAAGGGAAAAATAAAAGTATTTTTTTAATCCGATTGGGGTCCGGTCCGGGTTTTGCTCAGGTCAATGGGCCGGATCGCATAAAACCGGTCCCAGCCCATTCCTCAAATGTAATGATAAGCTTGGTAATTGAATGTCTTTCATAGCTAAGACATTCACTTTGTCTCAAAACTTTTTGTAAATGATTTTCAAAAGATGTCTTTGAAACATCACATGTACTCTCCATGCATATAATCACGTTATTCATTTAGAAGTGTTTGTGTTTGCGATTGGCGTATGCCTTTGGTAATAAGCTATCCGTCAATGGCTTACTCATTTGTTAGATTGGTTGAGAAATAACGTCTAAAAGGCCTGCATGCATGTTTAATTCCCACAAATGCATGTAATTTCTCGATGAATGATAGGGTCAATGCATGATATCGATGGAAATCTTGAGATCACATAGAACACCTCATTAGGAACTTACAAGTGTTATTGGCCATGTGATAACACATTTGGTCAATAATGGCTATAAGTTACAAAAATGGATTGGGTAAGTATTTTAGAGGGATCTACGTATGAACTATAAAGCCCGACCTTGATGCCCAAATATTCTTTTTGAATTGAACTTTCTTTAAGAGAATGATTTTAGTAGAATGTTGTGCTTTTGTTTGTTTTGACATGTCTGCCCGTTTCTTTCCATTGTATGTACCTAGTTATAGATTTCCTAGACTAGATCTAAATTAGGACCCTGAAGATGGAGAGAACATGAAGACGGTGGAGGTCGATATCCATTCTGACCATTATTCTGTACCATTCATCCTTGACATATGTCTCGGGTTCTTATCATCTGTATAAAATTTCGACGAGTTACGGGTTCCCTTTTCCTTTTATCCTTTTCAATTGTGTTTCTTTTTTGTATTTTCTAGGATTGCACGATAGATTTACAGCTTTCTTTGATTGTTTACTTACTACAACACAATTTTCAATTCAATTTGGTGTTTCCTTTCCATTTTCTTTAGAAATAGATTAGCATGAAAACGATCAACCACATATGATCACTTAGTTTAGGACTAACAATCCCAAAAATGTAAGAAAAAATGCATGGACACGTTAGGTAAACACAACATACTATTTAGGTATCGAAATGACGCTAATGGAAATATTGGCGTAACCCAAGTCCCTAGATCTAGATATCTAGTTGCGTAGAAATCGAGGGAATACTCTCAACCCCCGATTGGGTTTCTAGCCGACCCCCAAAAACAAGACTAATGGTGACTCCCGTTTTATTTTTAGGTTGTCCTAAATAATTAGACCGTATAAATGAACCCATCATGTGGGGTACGAGTCCTAATAAGACTTACCATTGTTTAGCATACCCGCATGTGGAAAATTCCTAATGGATGAAGTGACGCCATCCTTAGGAAGGAGTATTAGAGGGAGGGCTACCATGGTAAAGGAACCCTTAAATTCGATATTCACGCCCGACTTCCTCTCTCGAGGTGTGTCACCCATGTGGGTATGGGTTGTGACATTCTACTGTCAAGCGGATATGAGTTTGGGAGAACTCGCGATTTTGTAAAGGGAACTCACAAGAGGTTCATCCGGGGGATGATGTGATCACATCCCTGTGGTTGAGAACTGTGAGAGAACTTTCGTGGTCAAGTACCCCTAAATCATACTTTTTTCCCCTTTCCTCTCCTCATGAGAAGGATTAAGGGCGGCGAGATCGGGTTGCAACATTGTGTTTTGACGCCAATCGCTCTAATCACGTTGTCCAATTTGAGCCTTTTTATGGTGGTGGCTTGCTTTCGATGCCAGCCTCATAGGCCACAACCCAATAACTATTTTCCAAGCTAGTTGTATAGGTCGTTTGATGCTATTATGCCAGCCATATAAGCCGCATCGCTTAGTTACTATTTCACAAGCCAACCACATCGACTATTTGTTGTTTCCCCTCCAATTCTCAACCTTTCATACATTGTTTTAAGAAGCCGACACCACTACCAGACTCTCCATCGTTAGACGAGCCAGATTTGGAAGACGGTGCCTCACACACCGCCCCTCCACAGATCAACAAGCCCAATGCCATGCGACGTCATTAGAGAAACAAGATTCGTGGCACTATTTGACATTAATTCAAACTGTAGTTGACTACTTTGATGTCACCTTGAGTTTGAGAGGGATATTAGCAATATTATATTAGAGATTCTTAATATTTTCTATTGAATATTATCCTATGTTAGAGACAGTTATGATATTATTATTGATTATCTAATATCAATCAAGATTGCATGCATATCTCCTTTGATTTTGCATATCTTGATTGATATATGTTACTTTAGATAGTGGTCTCATAAAGCCTCCATATAGGCTAATGTAATGTTCATTATGATTAGGGGTGAGCATATCAAACCAACATAATCAAGAACTATCCGGACCAAACTGGATCGGCCGGTGTGGTCGGTTCCTAAGGGAGTCCGTTTGGTTCTTGATTCCATAAAAATGGGAGTTGTGATTTTCGGTCTAGTTCTCAGTTCTAGGAGGGAATCGGACTAGACCGCACCACCTTTTTTTTAAAAAAATATTTTTTTAATTCTTAAAAATAGCACTAAACCCTAAACTAATAACAATTCTAATATTTTTTAATTATTTTTTATAAGTACTCAGTTCTATTAGGCCAGACTGGACCGGTTGGTTCGATCCGATTCCTGATCCTAGGACCATCCAATCCCGTCCTTGGTTCCAAAAATGGGAACTAGTCTGGTTCTTGATTCTTAGGTGGGATTGGACTAGATCGAGAACTAATCATCCCTAATTATGATACATTGAAATAACAGAAAATTCTTTATTCCTTTCTTCCGCATTATTTCTTAACTGACTTTGCTTCTCACTTCAATCTTGAGTTATTCTGCCTTTGGGAATCACGTTTCACGGCAATAGCACTGAACATTTGCATGCTTGAGTTATTCTACCTTTGCTTCTCACTTCAAGCTTGAGTTATTTTGCCTTTGGGAATCATTTTTCACCACTATAGCATTAGACATGTGTACGCTTAAATTATTCTACCTTTGCTTCTTATTTCAAGCTTGAGTTATTATTCTACCTTTGCCTCTCACTTCAAGCTTGAGTTATTCTGCCTTTGGGAATCATTTTTCACCGCTATAGAACTAAACATGTTCATGCTTGAGTTATTCTACCTTTGCTTCTCACTTCAAGCTTGACTTATTCTGTCTTTGCTTCTCACTTCAAGCTTGAGTTATTCTGCCTTTGGGAATCATTTTTCATCGCTATAGCATTAAACATGTTCATGCTTTAGTTATTGTACCTTTGCTTCTCACTTCGAGCTTGAGTTATTCTGCCTTTGCTTCTTCCTTCTCTGGATAAAAGTGAGCATCTCTGGCTTTGCAATTCTTTAGGATCTAGAGTAAGGGGAGGGCACGTTTTCCTTTCAATAATTAAGGCTTTTTACCTTGATCAAAGATCTAGTACACCGAATCAATCATGGAAGTTCTAACCGAGCGACAATTAATGAATTACTTTCATACAAATCACTTTGCTCTGCCTCTGGTTTTTTTACATCATTAAATTCTTAGATGTTGACACTTGAATTTTTCGCCTCAATGGATGTTATTCATATTTTACAAAATTAAGGGATCAAAACCATTGATATTGTTGGAATTTGACTCTTAACAAAAAAATTTGCATTACATTTTTGCATTTCGCATTTCGCATTTGGGAGACGTGTTGAATATAGTTTAGGATCACATTGCTGTCAACGTTTTATTAAGTTAGAGTTGTATTTACTTGCATTTGACGACATTAGCATCTTTTATGAATTTCATTTGCATGTTATTATCTACTTGGACGTTTACTATGTCGTGGCACGCTGCGTTACATGACGTAGCATATTAGAAGATTATTCACCTTGAGAGATCTTAAGCATGTCAGGGAAGTAACAATGAAGGAAATCGAGAGATAGAGAGGATCACACTCATTGGGAAACCTTCACTGCTAAACCTTCACCATTATCAATCTGTGTGGTATTTCTGGTGACCCTTGTGCGTAATTTCTTCATAAATTATTGGAATGAAAAAGGCAAGAGAAAGGATGGGCTAGCCAAATTGATTGAGGGAGAGGTTCAGGGTGAAATATGAGAGAGGGAGTGTGAGATTTGGTTACGCAGGGTGGCTGAAAAGGAAATATAAATAAAAAACAAAGAAAAAAAAGAGTGTGGCCAAGAGTGAGAGGGAGACTCCGAGGAAAAGAAACAGATAATTAAGAGAGATGAACTGTGTGATCACAAGAAAAGAAAATCGAAAAATCGGGTCGTTAGTTGAGGATTCGTCTCTGCCATTCACAGATTTTCCTATCATCTAATCCAGTCTTGGGACGACCCTCGATGGTCCTTTGACGCTGCCTCATCCTAACTTTCTTATAAGTCAAACATTGTGTTAGGATTATTCCACATCAGGTCAATCGAAGCAAAGTTTATGGATTATTTGTGTCAATTTTCTAAATAAAAACTGATTTGGGAAAGTTTGGAAAATTGTCTAATTTTACAAAGATTGGAGTAAGTTATGATATGAATTTACAAGTGGGTTTCCCCGGAGTTGGGTTAGGACCCACTAATGTTAAGGAATTTGGGCTCACATTTAGAGAATCAATTAAGAATTTTACATGCATAGGTAACAAGGGGAGAGGGCGGAGGGGAGAGGCGGCTGTCATGACTTATGCAAAAAGTAATTAGGTGACAAAATTACATGTATGCATATGTATACTATTCCTTTAAGTGTGATATTTTTTGTCTGGTCTCCCAACCTAAAATTGCTGCAAAACTAAGTTCATAATAGATTGAATTGATTTCAAATGAACCCACGCGTTATATTTGTCTTATATCTCTTAAAAGTGAATATAGTCATTAACATAATCAATTGTCAATTAAATAAAAAAAGACATGCAATTTGCTTCTCTTTTGAAAAAAGGCTCAATTACTAAATAATAAATCGTCATGCGTGAGGTCTATTATATACTAAAAGCAATAAGTGCTGCCTCGTGCTCAAGTGGCAGCCAATTGCCGTCGACCAGACACCAGCTAAGTTTAGTCCTTTCTAAGCACTATCGATCCTATCATATCATTTGAAATTTCAATTACCGGCTCCATCCGGCACACATGGTTAAAAATCCAGGAGAAGTGAGGTCTGCTAAACAATAAATTCAAGAGTTAATATTACAAAAAATCTCAAAATGATACACATATGATAAATTTACTTTAAACTAATTTTACTGATCATGAAAAACCATAAACTAGTACACTTGTGATAAATTTATCCCAAACTAATTTTTTAATTACAAAAACCTCAAATTAAGATATCTATGACAAATTTACTCATACCTAATTTTTTTATTGTTAAAAATCCCAAATTAATACATTTATGACAAATATACCCTCCCTTAAATTGCATTAATATTAGGAAAAAAAAACACAAAATCGATAAACATGTGACAAACATAGAATAAAGCCCTAATTAATATATTTGTCAATTGTTACTTGTCATCCAACTTAGCAATTTAATAGTAAAATTTAATGGAGAGTAAATTTATTATAGGTATATGAGTTTGGAGTAAATTTATCATATATATATATATATATATATATTAGTTTGAGGTTTTTTATTATATTAACTCTAAATTTAATAAAGGGAAAATCTCAAATAAGGACCTGAAATGGAGCCATTTTCTCAAAAAAGGACCTAAAGTGGACACTGTCTCAAATAAGGATCCTGAGTGGCTAACTTACTCTCAATTAAGGACCTGAACTTCTAATTTTATTCATAGCCAGGGGTACTTTTGTCCAAGAACATTGTTATTTATTTTTTGTCTCTCTCTTTCTTCTTTTTTCTTTCTTCATCTTTCTCTCTCTCTACATCACCTCCATTATCAGCCCCTCCATCGCTCTTTGTGTCATCTTGTTGTATGATCAAGATTGGATTTTCTTTAACACGAGCCATTACAACATAGTCTAACTCGTTGAAAAATTTAAATGTCGCTCCTCAAAATGGTTTGTAGACAATTCCACGAAGCCGAAATGAGCTTTCAAAAATAAGTTCTTTTTATTCCAACATTCATCGCAAATTTTGATCTCAAAGCCATAATATGAATCTACTTTTGCTGAGACTCAACTTCTTGTCCAACTCCCAAGCTATGCAACTAATCCCTTTGGCGACGTATTTCTCTCACCTTGAGAGTGCATCAAACTCCACTTATTCCTGGCCTTCCGCTAACCCAGCAACTACAATTTTTTGTGCTATTTTCGGTCCTACTTGCCAACAACAGAGTAGCAATATCCAAGCATCGCCAGATCGTCTTGTTTGACTAACTTATGCCTCTATTCAATTAACACTTGGTGATCAACAATTTCATGCCAAAGAACAATTTTGTTGCAGCTGGCGACTATTTCAACCTCGGCAAGAGTTTGCCTCATCAATTTCAAATTTGGGTTTGCCTCTCTTGCGTAAATTCAATCTTTCAAAGATCCCCCTTCCCCTTTGAAATGCCAATGGCTCCTTTCAATAATCCCTAGCCTGAAGACACCCACTCACACTCTTGCCATTCTCATCGACACAACTCTTCTCCTCAATAGATACCCCATCTTGAGATTGATCATTAGTCGTATCTGACATCACTAACTGTAGAAATTATTATATTATGTTGCCCCATTGCCGCCATTGACAAGTCCTATTTGAGCTCTCAACCTCATCGACCGCTGCCCCTGATAGAAAATCCAACATCGTCGTTGTCAGATGGAGGTCAATCCGAGCTTTAGGCTGAGCACAAGCGAGCCGAGATTTGATGCATCTTGAGGAACTGAGGATTTTTGCATTCGAGAAGGTGGCCAGTAGCAAATAACTCCAATCCGACTTCTTGTCACTAGGACCAACTACGTGATGACATGAAGCTCACGAGGTCGCTGGTAGGGGCCCTGATTATGGTGTTGAAGGAGGCAATGTAGAGCGAAGGAGGAGGTGTGAGGAAGATGAAGAAAGAAAAAAAAAATTAAAGAAAAAATGTTCTTGGACAAAAATACCCCAAGCTATAAATAAGATTGAAAGTTTGGGTCCTTATTTGATACAATGTCCACTTTGGGTCTTTTTTTGAGAAAATGAACCCACTTCAAGTCCTTATTTGAGATTCTCCGACGCCAGCAAAGCTATGACCTTTTTTAAGTTGTGTCCTTCTAGACATGCAAATTCAAGCAGCCGATAAATATGTGGGCCCGCATGAAACATAATTAACGGTTGGGGAAAAGACACGGGGATTATACCTGAGAAAAACAAAAAATTATTTCTTTATCAAAGAAAGTTTAGGAGGAGGGGAGGTTACCCCATGCCAAGGCCAATGCGGGAATTCAAGCCTGGACACGGTGGGCGAAGAGAACGAGCCTTATCAGCCAACTTACTTTTGCACAAATATTAATTTAAAATGACGTATGTATTCATTGTGAACTGCAATAGCTAGTCAATCATAACATGAGGTACGAGGTACAAAACCATTTCATCCTTGTGGCGTCCACTTTCTTGTCGTGCCTAAAAGTTAAACCAACCGACCACTATTCCTTCACCCCTTTAACCAAATTCCCGCTATATTTCTTTTATTTTTTTTATTTTTCTGATTTCATGATCACTCTCTATAAAAGCTGCCAAATCTAGTGTGTGGGCTTATTCTGGCACAGAATGCCCTTTTCTTGGACTGGATTTTGCTGAATCCTTTGCTCTTGATTGACTGAGCACGGAAGAAAAGAGGATGGCAGGAGCAGGAACAACATCTGCAAGTGACGATCATCTCAATGAACTCGCAATTTCAATAGACAGGAGATTTGAGGGACTATCACTGCCATCCCACTGTTGCATCTTCACCGTTCCGGAGAGGCTCCAGCGAAAAAACAAAGAGGCCTACACGCCCCGTGTCGTCGCGATCGGACCTTATCACCGTCGCAATCCAAGCCTTATGCCGATGGAAGATCACAAGCTGCTTTACTTGCATAACTTCCTCCAGCACGACCAGAATTACTGTCTCAAGGACTATATTGAGAAGGTCAAGTCCTGGGAGGATGAGGCCCGAAACTGCTACGATAAGCAGATCAACCTCGACTCTGACCAGTTCGCCGAGATGATCCTCGTCGATGGCATCTTCGTGATCCAGCTCTTACTGATAAAGGGGGGCTATCGGAGGAAGCTGCCCAATGACCAGATCTTTGGCAAGCCGTGGATGTCGGATGATATCTGCGACGACATGTTACTGCTGGAGAACCAGATTCCATTTTTCGTCATCCATCGGCTGTTTGAAATGGCGTTTGGAACGCACCAGCAGCACATGCCCCAGCTGCTTGAACTCGTGTGCCAGTTCTTCAACCAGGTTATGAGGGAGGAGAAGTTGCCGGAGGGGGTGATGGAGTCGGAGCTGAAGCACTTTGTCCACGCGATCAGCCTCTCGTTCTGGCCGCTGCAGACGAAGCCACCAAATGAGAATTATAGAGAGAAAAAGTTCCCCCCGCGTGCGACGGAGCTGGTGGCGTCAGGAGTGAAGCTGAGAAGACGTAAGAGTTGACCTGTGTCATTTTGTTTTCTGAACATGAATATCTATTTGATTCTGTTTCGTTCTCTGTTTATTCCATGTTATTAACAATGCTCTCAGGTGAGAGCAAGTGCTTGTTCGATATCGAATTCGAGAATGGAGTGCTCAACATCCCGTATCTGTTTCTGGAGGACTCGACGGAGCTTTATTTTCAGAACATTATCGCCTTCGAGCAATGTTACTGCACAAACAGGTATCTGACTGACTACGTGGCTTTCATGGATGGCCTGGTCGATACCCCGGGCGACGCAGAGTTACTGATCGACAAGGGAATCATCGACAATTGGCTCAGCAATAAGGAAGATGCCACGGGGGTAATCAACAACCTCGGTGAGGGAAATATGCTGTCTGGGAGTTACTACTTCAACAGCCTCAGCCACAAGCTCACCAAACATTGCCAAAGGCTTTGTAACAAGTGGAAGGCGACGTTCAAGCGTGACTACTGCAGTAGCCCGTGGGTGGTCATCTCGGTTATCGCTGCAGTGCTGTTGCTTTTACTGACCGTAGTACAGACTGTGTGCTCAGTCATCTCTCTCAAATAACCTTTCTTTTTAAATGGTAAATTGCCACTGTAATTCTCTAAATTTCTATTGAATGATGTGTGATCAGCGGTCACTTCCTATTTGAATCAGCAGAACATCGATTAATATATGTTAGGGAGGGCGCTCGCTTTTCCCCATTCAATACATTTCACGAGTAGAACTGGCGAATATGAATGGTATGTAGTGATGCAACATCTATCCTAAGGATGGTTCGCCGAATAAATGTCGCCGCAACTGACATTAGCTTGACTGCGCTTATCAGCATTTAGCAATTAATAAATTTGGGGCACGTTGAGAAAGAATCAATGAATTTTTTCACAAAGTTTTTGCTGCAAGTGCGCCTACAAAAGATCCACCTCGCTAAGGCCTTGCCAGCCATGGTGGGAAAAAAAGGAAAAAGAAGGAAGAAGAGCAAGAGAAAGAAAAAAATAAAAATAAAATAAAAAATAAAAAAAATGATTGAAAATATAAAATATTTTTAAAAAATTGTTCACATGAGCACCGGCCAACCAAAATTAGTCAACTAGATTGAATTGGCCAATCGTAAAATTTAAGACTAAATTGGCAAAAAAAAATAGGATTGAATTATAAAAGTTGCAATAGGTTTAGTACTTTTTTTATAATTTTCTTGCCAAACTCTTAGGTGGTTTACCTGAGTTAAGTTTGCATCACCCATATTTTTCTATGGTTTCGGAAATTCAAATGCTAGCTCACATATATATTGTCACATATATAATGTATAGAGCATGATTAATTGATAGCGTGTATAAAGTTTGACATGTAACAATGAATGAAACAATGTAATTGGATTTGCTTGTGATTTTAGTGATAAATTACCTATTGTCTTTAAGTGTAAAATTATATGTATATGGTAAATGTGAGATATAAACTTCATATCCCTAATATGAGAGAGTTTTGAGGATTCAATCGAGTTGTAACCACCAAAAGGGCACCCTTAATTGAGTTTGAGAAATATCGATTTTATATTGTGATGGGATGTCTCATATTCTAATACATGGTCATACTCCCATCAAAGAGGTCTACATCGAAGTCTCTGATGTATACACTTCTGAGTGTCTTGGTAAATTTCTTTTGTATTAGGCTTTTCTGTTGTCAAGCATTTTTAGCACATCTGTTAATTACCACGTCCCTAATTTGAGACAGCCCTTCCTTCATTGCCTCAAGCTTCTTTAAATGAAAAGGCGATTCTTCTTCATATTTCAAATATCTAATGAAGTCATCAAACATCTCAAGGACATGTTCCCGCTTCCTTGAAGCGGAACGCACATCCACGAAGAGGAGTCAGGGTGAAAGGAACTTTCATTTAATAATCATCCTAATAGAACAAGTTGGGCTTGGCCCGAAGACAAGGTGTCCACATATGGTGACACGACTCGCGTGTGTCCAAGCCATATGGGCTTTGAATAGATCTTATCTAAATGTATAAAACTCTCAATTTTCTTCCATTTCCTACACCCAAGGCACATTTTCGTAATTTTTTAAATGGCATGAGATGCGAGGTCGTGGATTTCCAATTATCAGGTTGTTGACGTTGAATTTGACTTGTTGCGGCCAGAACTTGCTGAACGAGGCCCATCTTAAATGCACGATGCAGTCTGGATTGAGTTGAGATGATTCTACACAATCATTGTTGTTGTTCTTTATTGTGATATTTAGAACGCGATCAAATTATTTGAAGGGGAAAGGAGATAAATGAAAGTGGCAAGTAGTTTTAAAGAGCAAGAGTATTTGGAAGTGACATGTAACTGGAGGATTGACGAACGATGAAAAATGAGAGAGGGAGCTGTCCAATGTATCACCGTTGACGTTTCAAGGGTCATTAATCAGATAATCCAATCGTCACTTATCACTTTTATTGTGACTCAACGGGCCGCTGTTGGGCCGGGTTGGATCACTGGATCAATGTTCGAGTTTTTGGGACGATGCCCATTAAACTTCTTAATGGGTGGGCCCATGTGGCCAGGCCACTCTCCATGGGCTAGCGGGCAGATTGTTGCTGATTTGGTGACCGCAAACCAGTTTTAATTGTTCGATATAGAATCATTTTTCACCGCTAAAGTACTAAACATATGTATGCCAGGTATGCTTCTCACTTCAGGCTCAAGTTATCGTGTCTTTGCTTCTTCCTGCTCTGGATGGACTCTGAGTATCTTTGTCTTTGCATTTCGTTGTTGCACTGCTTAAACTTGTCCCCCAGTCCTAGATGATAGGAAGTAAGGCAAATGTTGATGGAGAATCGTGCTTTGCTATTCTTTTGGGGATCTTTTGGAAGTTGGAGGTTTTTTTAATGTTGACATAATGTTGAGAGCATGCAGCAAAAACCCAAAATTTTATCTAGGGAAATCTTCAAGAGAGAGTTCAAGTCCAAGTCCGTTAACATATCTAGTTAGATTCACTTTCACTTAAAATCTTAAGCAAATAAATTATAGGCCAATTATGATATATTAATAGCTCAACACCATATCAATTGTTTAGTATGGGATTTGTCTAACACAATTCACACGTGTATCTCAACAATCTGCTCCTTATGTGTGAGTTTAGTGTTTGGTGTGCTCCTCCTTAATCAAGGTATTTGCAATGCACATGGTCAAAACTATTACTTAGTAATCTCGCTTTCATAGCTTGAGGCTGCATTAGAATTAGATGACGATGATGAACTTGAGGAAACCTTAGAAGCATAATTATCTAGGTCAATTGATTCCTGAATCCATATCTCTAAGTTCAAATATAGTCTTTCACAAGGGATTTTATTTTCATAAATATCAGGTGATATCCAAGACACCTTCCAATGATCAAACTAAATTTTACCTTTGGTGATCCGATAAAAAGTGGAGGTAAACATGTGGATATAGAGAGATTTATGATGAATGAAATTTTCTCTTTACTTGATCACATAGAAAAATGTCAAGTTGTAATGGGACTTGATCATCAAAAAAGGTGAAGAGTGATCCAACCAACTCTTAAAATCAAAAAGGGCCCTTGAAGCTCAGAAACCATCACAGCTTCGCTGTTAGTGGCACAATCATATTTTATGTCATATATATTAATCGACTCCCTTTCAATTACATACATACATACATATATATATCCATTATATGTTAAAGCAAACTCCATGAAGAGAGAGCATAATTGTATATATATATATATATATATATATATATATATCCATTATATGTTAAGGCAAACTCCGTGAAGAGAGAGCATACTTGGTTAATTGAGAAGCAACAAAGGGGTACAACTAGTTGATTCATTGATTGAATAGTCCCATGTGAAATGTAACTATAAAGCCTTCGAATCTTGCTATATCTGTGACGCCCCCTTCTCCCCCTCTCTTTTGTCTTCTTCTTCTCTCTCTCCTCCTTCTCTTTTCCCCACGTTGTCCCCCTTCTGCCAATTCTTCCCCACTTTCCCTTTCGTTCTCTCTCTCTCCTCCTCCCCACACGTTACCTCTGCCTTCCACACCCTTTTCTTTTTTATTTTCCTTTTTCTTTTCCCTCTTCTTTCTTTTCTCTCCCCCCCCGGCCAAACCCCCTTCTTCTTCTTGTTGCCAGCTGCTGCTTCACCCACTACCAGCACCACCGCCTCCCCACACCCTACTCACCACCACCTCTTGGCCACCAAACCACCACCACCCACCACTCGTCCGACGAGCCGTCTCACCGTTGAGCAGACGAGCTGTCGCGCCGTCCACGCCGCCACTCACTCACTGCCGTAGCAAATTGTCACTTGCCCAACACCGCCGCTTGCTTGCCGCAGCAAGCCACCGCCCCACCCACGTCCCTCACTCGTTTGCCGTGCCGTCGCCGCCATCCCCAAGCCGAGCCTCCCCCTTGGCTGTGGGTTTGAGGAGCCGCGACTGCCGCCATCTTCGCCGTGCTATTTGTGCTGCCGTTGGTGCCGTGAAACTCGTATCTTCGTCGCCGTCACACCACCGTCGCCGCAAGCTCACCGTCGCTAGAAATCGGTGAGTTAACCTCCTAATGGTAGATTATGGCGTTAATTGCGTTTAGGGGGTGCTTAGTTTAATATCAACGACGATTAGTTTAAGTAATTACAATTAGATTAATTAATTGGGTTTATTTTAATTAATCGTAATTTATTTATTTTAATAGTAATTTATTTAATTAATTGTAATTATTTTAATTAACGTCGATTAATTTTTTATTAAATATAGTTAGGCTAATTAATCGATTTTAGCCTAATTAATGATAATTAGCATAATTAATTTTGATTAGCATACTTAATCATGATTAGCTTAATTAATCATGGATTAGTCGTTAAGTAGAATTTTATGCTCGTTCTACTAGATGAATTTACACTTGATTCTGATCGTTTGAGCATGTAATGCCATGACGTTTGATTGCTCATATCATGTATTTTAAATGCTATTTTTCAAAGATGGTTTATTGGTAAGAAAATAGCAAACTTTGAGGTGTCGTGTTTGGACGCCGTATTTTACGTGATAAAATGGGCAATGATGTTTTAAACTGAAAGTGTGCAAAGCATGACGGGTTGATTTTAAATATGTGACCACGTGCGATTATTTTACTAGAATTTTAAATGTAAAGATTTTCCGAGATTTGTTATTTAAGCACGAACTCTTTTACACTGGGCTAATTGACGGAAGATAAAAATTGGCTTGAGTGTTAGCGTGCTTGTGTAGTCATTTAATTGAACCCGTCACCCAACGGGAGTTTGGGGACGATGCCCGATATTTATCGGATGCTGAGTCGCAGTTGAAGTTGGATAGATGCTTCTTTATGGAATGCCGTCTAGGCAGGGGTTCTAGACATTGCCGTGCTCGATGGGGCGGGATGATGCCCGGTCATGCCGAAAGACCGTCAACTCGTGTGTTGGCCGTGGCCCGAGGGGTTGTCATAATTGTTAGGCATGGTATGAGACGTGTCAAAATAGGTTTTACCTTATAATCAGGACCTGTGTGGATGCTTGGTGCATGAGAGTCATGTGTGCTAATTATTGATTATGCTTATTGTATTGATATTGGCATATGTAACGTACTAATATGCAGGGGTGTGTCAAGGCGAGGTAAGATTGTATGCTGTTGCATATTTAGGCTGCCTCCAAGGTGAATTTGCTTCCTAATCAAGGTTTAGGAAGTTGACTCACTGAGATTTTATATCACCCTATTGTTGTTAACCATTTTTTAGGGTCGTAGCACGGGGATCTACTAAGTGCGGCTATGGTGGGTACGAAATGCGACACTTTTTTGCTGGCCCTACTGTTAGTGAAGTTTAGGTTAACCCTAATCCCTAAAGGTTTTTTAGAGGGTTGATAGAAAGTGGCCGTAAAAAGACTTGTAATTATTAAATTTCTTAGGGGTAATAGTGGATAAAAAAATGTTGTTTTCGGCAATATTGTCTGTGTTTTACCATCCCTGTTGTTTGTTTATTGACTGGGTGTTTATTTAGTTTGCTTCCACATGCGTTTAATCAAAATATAAAAAGAATGAGTCGGCGACGTGTCCTGGGACGTCGCGTTTTTAATCGACTGCCGATGGATGTTCACGAGCTCGGGATTTGGAGCGTGACAATAACTTGGCATGTTTATGCTCCCTAATTTTTGCGGGTCCAAAGCACGCGCATTTAGATCTCTCTCTCGCGTGATGTCGCCTTCCTTATTATCTCTCTCGTCGTAAGTGAAAACCACACTTTCACATGGGGGACAATTAATTCTGATGCCTAGATTAGAGCAAAGTTTTTGATTAGATGCTAAGCAACTCTCCATTAAATTAATAAGCCTTTACCCCTTCTTCCGGTTTCCCGCTCCTTTTCTGTTTTTATTTATTTCCGGTTTCATGATTGCACTGCACAAAAGCGGCCAAATCTAGTTTATAGGGTTATTCTGGCACAGAATACCCTTTTCTTGCACTGGATTTTGCTTAAGCCTTTGCTCTTGATTGACTGAGCAGGGAAAAAAAGAGGATGGCAGGAGCAGAAACAACATCAGCAAGTGATTGTCATCTCGATAAAGTCGCAATTTCCATACACAGAAGATTTGAGGGACTATCACCGCCATCTGACTGTTGCATCTTCACCATTCCGGAGTGGCTCCGGTGAACAAACAAAGAGGCCTACACGCCCCGTGTCGTTGCGATTGGACCTTATCACCGTCTCAATCCAAGCCTCATGCCGATGGAAGATCACAAGCTGCTTTACTTGCATAACTTCCTCCAGCGCGACCAGAATTACCGTCTCAAGGACTACATTCAGAGGGTCAAGTCCTGGGAGTATGATGCCCGCAACTGCTATGATAAGCAGATCGACCTCGACTCTGACCAGTTCGCTGAGATGATCCTCCTGGATGGCATCTTCGGGATCCAGCTCTTACTGATGGACTGGGACTGTCAGAGGAGGCTGCCCAAAGACCAGATCTTCGGCAAGCCGTGTATGTTGACTGATATCTTCCGCGACATGACACTGCTGGAGAACCAGATTCCATTTTTCGTTGTTCAGCGGCTTTTTGAAATGGCGTTTGGAACACACCAGCAGCACATGCCGGAGCTGCTTGAACTCGTGTGCCGGTTCTTCGAGCCGGTTATGAGGAAGGACAAGTTGCCAGAGCCGGTGATGGAGTCGGAGGTGAAGCACTTCGTCCACGCGATCAGTCTCTCGTTCTTGCCATCGGTGAGGAAGCCGCCAAATGAGAGCCATAAGGAGATGAAGTTCACCCCGAGTGCGATAGAGCTGGTGGCAGCTGGAGTGAAGCTGAGAAGACGTAAGGGTTGACCTGTGTCATTATGTTTTCTGAATATTTGATTCTGTTTCGTTCTCTGTTTATTACCTATTATTAACAATGCCCTCAGGTGAGAGCGAGTGCTTGTTCGATATCAAATTCGATAATGGAGTGCTCAACATCCCGTATCTGGTTCTTGAGGACTGGACGGAATCTTTTTTTCAGAACATGATTGCCTTCGAGCAATGTTACCACCTACACGACAGCTATCTGATCGAGTACATGGTGTTCATGGATTGCTTGATCGATACCCCGGGCAATGCAAAGTTGCTGATCGACAAGAAGATCATCGAGAACTGCCTCGGCAATAAAGAAGCTGCCGTGCAGCTAATCAACTCCTTGGGCAAGGGAGCTAACTTGTCGAAAAAAAATTACTACTTCAACAGCCTCAACCACAAGCTCATCGCCCATTACGAAAAGCCTTATAACAAGTGGAAGGCGACGTTCAGGCGTGACTACTGCAGTAGCCCGTGGGTGGTCATCTCAGTTATCGCTGCAGTGGTGTTGCTTTCTCTGACTGCAGCACAGACTGTATGCTCAGTCCTCTGTCTTAAATAACCTTGCTTTCGGAATGGTAAACTGCCACCATAATGCTTTAGTTTTCTATTGAATGATGTGTGATCAATGGTCACTTTCTATCGGTATGAGCAGAACACACTAATTCAGTTTTTCCTATTCAATACATTTCACGACATATAACTGGCAAATATGAATGGTATGTAACCTCTATCCTCGGGATTTATGACCCCAAAAAGGAAAAAAAAAAAAAAAAAAAAACTCTATCCTAAGGATGGTTCGCCGAAGAAATGTTGCCGCAACAGAGATTAGCTTGTCATGCTTATCAGGCATTACCATTTAATAAAGTTGAGGCATGTTGAGAAGGAATTAATGAATATTTTCACAAAGTTTTTGTTGTAAGTACGCCTACAAAAGATGGTGCATTAAAGCCAGAGATAGTGGTGTCAAAACAGGTTAAAACCTCACTTTTTAACTCATATTTAAAGGGCTAGGTTGTGTATATATATTTTGTAGAACTTCAAAGTTATATTCCAACTAAAAATAAACACTATTTATCATTACAAGAACAAATACATAACACCCCTCTACACTAACACTCACCAACACTTGCTACACACACTTCTCTGCCACTCACTATACTCACAACACCACCCACAACACTTTTTTCTTGCTGCACACCAATGCACTTTGCCACTCACTAGTCAACACAACGCACTCTCTACAACTCTGTTCTTTCTTTTCCTCTCTGCACTCAAGTCAATAAGGTGGACTAGTAGTTCAAAAAAAATGGTGGACTACCTATTTATATAGAGTTTCCCACCAACAAAGTACAAAAGTAGTGTATTACAAGGGTTCAAACGTGGACTCATATGCAATTTCAAACTTCAATTACTCCCTAAGTGATTTTTAACCTCACAACTTATCTAACACTAAGAAACTTCAACACTACAAGTCTACAAGTACTAACCACCTATTGTAGATATTTGTTTCTAAACAAATCTTGACAAGTGGAGGGAGAGAGGTGGTGATTCCTCGATTCTCTCCCTCACTGACTACTCTCTCTTTGCATGGACCTCACGATCTGACTACTCTCTCTTCGCATGGACCTCACGATCATATTAACAAATTACCTTCGAAACTCTTCAAACTTTGCAACTCCGAGTCCTTTGGTGAAGATGTTTGCAACTTGATCATTTGTCTTGGCATACTCCATCTTTATCTTGCCCCATGATACATTTTCCAACAAAAAATGATAGTGTACTTCCACATACTTGGTCCTTGCATTGAAAACTAGATTCTCTGCTAAGCTTATGGCCAATAGATTATCATAATATAACTATGTTGAGTGGTCTATTGGTCAATGAAGATCCTCCATTAATTGTACCAGCCATGTACTCTCATTGTTGCTTTTATACTCGGCTTCTATCGTAGATGGTGACAGGTTGATTGCTTCAAGATCCTCCATTAATTGTTCCCGTTATGGCTTTTGGAATCCTTTCTTGGCGCATCTTCCCTTCGCCCGTTGTTTATGCCATTGAGTTCAACCTTAAATTCAAATAATCCCGACAAGGGAAAAATATTGTTTAAGAAATGCAATGAACTTATTGTACGATCGCTAAATCAGTCTTAAAATGTTATATTTGACCAGTTGAGTCATATATCTTTTGATGATTTTCTAATATTTTCTGAAGATTTTCCAATATAGTTTATCCGAGTATTTCTGATTGGAAATCATTGATGTGGCAATCCAATCGCACAACTAATTTAAACTTGTCAAGCTGAATATAAATGAGTAATTCATTGACCGGGAGTAGTAATCGCGTGATTAGAGTTGCTGCCTTTGTTTTTTTTGCTCGGTTCACCGGAGGAAATTTCAATAAACAAGAGAATCACATGCGATTCAATGCCCAGGAAGAAGACAATATGTGAGAAATAACAACGCAGGAGCAATGGATAGGAACAAAACTAAAGGTGATAAGACAAAGTGCTGTAAAAATTTATATACAAGAGTGTTGGGGAAGATGGAAAGTGGGGAGGAGAGAGAGAGAGAGAGAGACGGAGCGCGTTTTTACAGACATATACAGACAAAAGCGTCAGGACGGTGATAAGGGCACGCTTAGTCCAGTGCTTTGCTCCGTCGAACTTACCCTTTCATTAATTTATGTCCCCCGAGAAAAGGTCCTTTGAGCCTGTCGCATATTTTAGTATCAAATGGACAAACTCCATTTCACTACTTAAATGTTATATTATTAACGATCACTTATATTAAAAAGATTATGTTACTACAGCGGGCCAAGGATTTTGACCAAAAAAAGCGGATCAAGTATCATGAATAATATAAATTTCTCTTTTTTTCATTTTCCAAGTACACAATGAGAAGAATTTTAAGAATTTTGGGCTCTATCCTTAATTTCTTATTGAAGTCTCGTAAGGAAATCAAAATGCCTTTTCTCTATTGCTTATACGTTATTCTGGAAAACATCAAAGAGCAACCCAGAAGAGTCACACAGTGACATTATGCATGCATGGTAAGATTTTCTTTTTTATTGTGAAAAACGATGTAAGTTATGACCATAAATATCGCAAAAAAGTATCTGCTTACAAGTCTTGGTCTAAATCGGAAAATGGTAGTTTTATGAGTTTTAGTTTGAGGGGAGATAATTTGCATATAAAGTCTTTTGACAGAAACTCTAAATTGATCTATTTTACTTATTCATCGAATCTATGAAACAGACAATATAAAGTTGAAAGGTCAGGACATTTTCCATGAAGATTAATACAAGATTAAGTCAAAAGTTTGGGACATTTTGAAGATTCTCAAAAATATTAGGCTAAATAAATATGGAGAATTCACTTTTTCCAAAAATGGCTTTTTTTTTCGAAAGAGAATGAGATTCGTCAACATTTCCACACTTGTATAATGCTACTTGCTAAATGTTAAATTAGAATTTGCTTATGTAACTTAATATATTAATTTTGGTATACTTATTGTCATTACTGGTAAATAATCTGGACTTATTTCTCAACCTTCAAATGATGGACAGCGCAACCTTACTCAGCAAAAGTGCACATCTTTTTTAACATAATTGTGAAAATAAATTTACTTATTGATAGCAATTGTAATCAAAAGCGTCAGTAAATAAAATTTGTTATGTAAAACGGTGAAAGCACGTCATCTTGCAAATTTTCATTGAGAATCCATAGAAAATATTAAAACTCTTGTCTTGAATCATTTACGAAATGCTGGTGCCCGAAAAAGGAAACCATTTATCGAATGGTGGCCAGAAGAATCATATATCAAGCAAACTATCAAAATCATAAACCCACCGGCTTGATGATTAGCGTCGTTCACGGCAAAGCTGGCCCGACCGCCTGAGGGAATCTGAGGAAATTTTTATGAAAAAGTAAACTGATACTGACAAGAAACTAAGCAAAATTTATTCATTATTGGTCAAAACTATAGTAAAAAATATTCCCTCAAGGAAAAGACAATGTTTTAGTCCGCCTTTGTGTTGTCGCCAAGATTTTAGTCAAATGTTATCCTCAATAAAAAAAAAAAAAAAACATGAGGATGCATTTCGGTGGAAAAATTATTCATTATTGTTCATTCTTATTATGCCTGTTCTTTTCTGATCCATGAAATTTCTTTTCACTGTTCAATTAGATCTTAATATACTATCTTTACTTTTGTTCTGACCACGATTCATCACCCCTTAAAAAAAAAACAAAAAACAAAATAAAAAAATTGAGCATGCGCTTGGACTAGTGCCCGGGCATTGGCTCCTGCCCATGTTGCAAATTCTTCCTGTCTACGCGTTATCCTTCCTATCAAATCATTCAAAACTTCAGTTGGTGATCCTGGCTCAATCCAACATGCGTTAGGATCACTAGATAACAAATGCAATGAACGGCCGCCTCGTGTTCGGAGAGCAGCCAACTGCTGTGGCTGTCAACACGACACTAGCTAAGGTCTATTCTTTCTATCAAATCTGTTTCTACTAAACCAACATCTTTTTACCCCAAAAAGTCCATAAACCTCCTTTTGAACATGCAAATTTTAGAGCCCAAAAGTCTGTCAGCCCGCGTGAAGCTGAGTTGAGAGGAAAAAAAATCGTGGAATACATTATGGGTGATTGGTTTCAAGGTGGGCCAGTTCCCACCCTGAAACTAGGAACTAAACCAGAAGAACTACCCACCTAGGACCAAGACCAATCAGTCCGGTCTAGTTCCCTAGTTCCAGGACGAGTCTAGCAACTAGTGGTATACTCCCCTCTTTTTTCTTTTTCTTTCTTTTTTTATTGTCTGTAAAACCACTGATGTTGTTGCATAGTGTAAATTACTACATGAGTTATATTAATAGAACAAACTTATGATAAGCCAAACATGACGATCATCTCCACGAACAAAGTTAGAATGATTGTCAAGAACAGAGTTTGTGAGTTTGCCATAAAGTTTGACAATCATAACAATCATTATAAGAGTTTGTCATAATGTTTTTAAACTTCGCTTCAATTAGGAATGGGGCAATTAAGGTTTTCGGCATGGGAGAGTGAAGATGAAGAATGTGGAATTAGTAATTAGAGTTTTGAATTTTGCAATAATTAGAATAAGAAAAAAATCGATTCAATCTAGGTAGGTGGGTCCACACTTGGAATCGAGAACCAGATCGATATTTACCGGTTCCAAATTTTAGGAAGAGGGGACCATAAATTAGGAGTGATCAGTTTCAAAGTGAGCCATTTGCCACCCTAAATTGGGAATTGGACCAGAAGGATTAGTTCTTGGTTTGTAGTGATTGGTTTAGGGGTGGACCTGTTCCCACCCAAAAACTAGAAATCGAACTAGAAGGATTAGTTCCTGATTTGTAGAATCGAGAACCGTCCACTTGGTCTAGGACCCACCTGGGACCAAGAGCAACTAGTTCAGTCTGATTACCTAGTTCCAGGGTGAGTCTAGGAACCGACTATATACTCCGCTCTATTTTCCCCCTATTTTCTGTAAGACTGCAAGTGTTGTTGCATAGTGTAAATTACTATATGAGTTATTTTAATATAACAAACTCGTGATAAGCCAAACATGACAATCATCTCCACGAACAAAGCTAGAATGATCATCAAGAACCAAGTCTGTAAATTTGGTACAAAGTTTGACAATCATAACAATCATTATGAGAGTTTGCCACAAAGTTCTTAAACTTCACTCAAATTAGGAATGGTGCAACTAGGTTTTCGGCATGGGAGTGTGAAGATGAAGAATGAGGAATTAGTAATTAGAGTTTTGAATCTTGTAATAATTAGAATAAGAAAAAAATCGGTTCGGTCCAGATGGGTGGGTTCACACCTAGAACCAAAAACTAAATCGATATTCACCAGTTCCAAAAATATGGAATGGGGAACTGGACTAATAATTGTGGGAAATGCCTAGAACTAGCTAGTTTAGTTCGGTTCTTTTGCTTACCCTCAACTGAAACCATTTCATCACATTTGTCTCCACTTCTTGCCATGCCTAAAATTCAAACCAACCAACCACTATTCCATTACTCCTATTTCCACATTCCACATTCCCCTTCCTCTTTTTTTTTTTTTTTCCTTTATTCCGGAGTGGAACGCCTTCATCAAAGCTTTCAATGGGAAATATTTCTCGGACTGTGCCCAAGAACAGAAGATGGCGGAATTCAAGTGCCTTCTTCAAGGTCTAATGTTTGTAGACCAGTACGAGGCGAAGTTCGCCGAGTAGTCTCAGTACGCCCCTAGACTGATCGAGGATCTGGTAGATCGAGCAAGTAGGTTCAGATATGGACTCAGACTAGAATTAAAGGACCCGCTGGTGCCGTTCAATCTGAAGGACCACAATGAATTGTATGAGCGGGCCCAGCTGATACAGAGAAACCTGAACGAATGAGCCGTCGCATCTGGGTTGCGGTCCGGGTCAAACATGGATGGAAATCGGTTTGGGAAGAAGCCGATGACCGGAGAAAGGTATCCTATTCCACCTAATAGGAATGGTGGGATTGGAAAGTGTGGCACCCGAGAAATTTGACAACCCTCGGACATGGGATGACCGTGACCGATCGATGGAAGTATCGTCGAATGGTGTCGTTGGCATCATGTGTGAACACCGTTTTATTTCATTAATGGACCAATACCTCACGTTTAGAAAATAGTCCGATCGGGATAGGCTAGAGTATTGTCAAAAGCCTCTTTACATAAGGTTATTAGTGAGACCAATCTCACCCATGTTTTGCCGATCTTAAAAAAAAAAAATTGATGATGATGAAACGTCATAGATTGACGAAGCTACTATTGGAATTCATCATCGTTAGTACTACATTAATCTTATTGAGTTGTGCAAATTGCTTTGATGACGCTACACAATTGTACCACCAAAAATGTTTACGAAATGAGAGGGAAATTTTGGACTTCTATTAATTAAAATTCTAAGCCGAAGAAATAGAATTCGACCGTGCATGAGGGACATGCACACCCATGTGGAAAAGGAAGAATCGTCCGCGCCCAAAGCTGCCCCAACCTCTCTCCGTTTGGTCGACACCGTAGTCAACTATGAGAGGAAAATTTTTGACCATTGATGCCACGTTGCTTTTTCACGGTCGGCCAGCAAATTGGGATTAAGAAAAGAATTAGTTAAATGGCTGAAGGCACGTTGCAAGAGAGGAGCAAGGTGTCGAAGGAAGAGATGCATGCTGGACACGTATGGATCCAGCTGCCCTTCTTTCAGCCAAACCATGGAAAAATGTTCTCTTAGTTGACTGGTTTTGGTGAAAAACCAGCGACTAATCAGCTCACTTGTACTAACCAGAGAGAAAAGAGTTCGGACAGAGAGAGAGGGAGAGAACCGTGAGTGAGAAGGAAAAGAAGGAGGTCGCCCCTCCAGCCGTGCACGTGCGCTGCCGCCGTCGACACCGCTCGCCTTTGTCGTCGCCAAGCCATGCCCGTGACCGGCAAGCTTCCTGTTTTGCTTGCCGTCGAGCTGTAGGACTTGAGGCAAGTAAAAGTCTACTAACCTATATAATGCGAGACTATTATTGTCTAAAGTAGTGCAAGTAGACCGGAGAAGGTCTGAATTTGATATTGCATGTTGCATTTGAGGCTTGCATGCCTCAAAATCTAATTATGAGTGAGCTGTGATTGTTGAGTGAGGTGTAATGGTGTGTGCTGAGTGAAGAAAAGGTGATGCATGTTGAGTTACATGAGCCGAGATGTGAATATGTGCTTTGTACCGAGTTGTGATGGATTCTAGGTGAGTGAAAATGTACTATGACTACTCCTAGATGCTGTGTAAGTGTGTTGAGATGCTATGTGATGAATTTGTGGTAAAACAAACGGTTTGATTAAGCTGGAAATGAAGAGAAAAGCATTAGATGTTTTCTGTCTTAGAGGAAAATGGATAGAAAGTTGTTTATATTGTGTCGCTTTAATTTCTAGAGATGAAGATGAGAAATAGAATCATTTTGCTTAAGATAACATCCATTATATTGAGTTTAACTCATAGTTATAGCTATATGAATACAAGAACGTGTAGATAGAAGCAATTCATTTTTAAAACAGAAAAAAACTGTTCCGTGGGAAAACAGCCTGACCTTTGATGATTTCACGAATTTTCTGTATTTATCTAGTGAGAATTGAACTTTGAATCCTTAACAAAAGTTGTAGATCACATCATTAGGAATAACATATCAAAATTTGAGAATAAATGGACAAGGTTTGGTCAGTGAGACGAATTTCCCTTGTAGATGTTAAATCTGGAAACTATTACAGGATGCTAGTAAAGATTATAGCGATTACTACTCTTAATACAGTAAGATATAGACTTAGATTTCTTCACGGAAAATGTCAATCTATGTCTCTAATTTAACATACTAAAACTTTATAATTTTCTGAGTATGTTTAAGGGTTATTCCAAAATTTTTGCTAAAACTGTGCATTTGGTTTTGAGTTGTCTCTATTCCGAAATTGTTCAATTTATCCCAAAGGTGAATACATCTTGAATTGTTATTTGATATGATGATACTGGCATTGGCATATTATGCAATATCGAGATTTGATGAAGGATTCATGGGACATCTTGTCATTGCATTTGAAAGTATTTTTGAAAATTAAGATATTAATGTTGCCATTGGACCTTCGGGTCGATGATGCCCCGGGAGTGTCGGGATGTCCGGTGGTTTGTCGGTACATAATTCCGGGGGATGCCCGGTGGTATATCGGTACGTAATTCCGGAGAGTGGGGGTAACCATTTCCATGGTGAGCCCCAGAGTTTTCCCCGGGAGTGTCGGGATGCCCGGTGGTATACGGTACGTAATTCCGAGGGATGCCTGGTGGTATGTCGGTACGTAATTCCGGAGGGTCGGGGTGACCATTTTAATGGCGAGCCCCAGAGATTCCTCGCGATGCCAGGTGGGATGCGAGATGCCCGGAGGTGTGACGTAACACACTCTGGATGCTCGGTGGCCCTAGTGGCATAATGCCGGAGGCTTTCGCGATGCCAGGTTGGGTGCGAATGCCCGGAGGGACGCAAACATTGGTCCTCCGGGAGGTGAAACCTTTTTGAATATTAAAATTGATGATTCTACTAAGTGTGTGTGGTCTGGTTTTAGACTAAATTGTGTGGCATGGAATGGGACGTGTCATAATAGTTTGGTTCTATAATCAGGACCCGTGTGACTGAAATGGTGCATCTTAGCTTTGAAATTGCACTTGTCATTGCATTGAGAGGTTTTATGAAAAGGATGAACATCACTCATTTCCTTTGATTATACATGTTTTGTCTATCTTGCATGAAATTAGATTGTGATGGCTACGCATGATATAGTTTAGTGGATCTTTTATAGCTGAGTGGTTGTACTCAGCCCTTTTTGGGGACTCACATTTCAGATTAGACAAGATACATCTGCGGCCACCGCCACCAGCAGACGGACCGAGTGGTTGGATATGACCGTGAGGAGAAAAACAGTAGAGAAAGGAACTTTTGGACTCCGACACTGATCGATGGACTTTATGTATACGACTGTTGGAAAAGATGTCGGTCATCTTTTGAAGTATAGCCGAGTATAGAAGACTACGGCATTTTGATGTACCGACTAATGATGTCCATCTAGTTTTATGTAAATAAAAGTGTTCGGCTTATTACCTATAAATTGTTTAGTTGGTGTGCATCGTTTTAAATATCGAAAAGGGAGTTGAATAGATATGCTTCCGCTATATTTCTGCACAGGGACCTATGTAAGAAATATAAACCCCCATGATTCATGGATTTATCAAGTTTTTAATGGTATCAAAGTAATAGATTTTCAAGAAAAATGAAAGTGTGTGTGTGGCGACCCTAACGGATCAGGGGCCGTCAAGGGGTGCCACAGAGAGTCAGCGCCAAACCAGAATAGTGTGTGTCGTTTCTGCGGAAGACGACATGGATCAGCCCCGTGCCATTCTAGGATGGGTGCTTGCTATAGATGTGGCCAGTTCGACCATCAATTAAGGAACTGTCCGCACAGGCAGATGGGACCACAGCAGTTGCCACCACGGCCACCGATGGGACAGAACAGAGGATATGTGCCACAAAATGCACCGCAGGGTGGTATGAACCGACCTCCAGCTCAAGGAATGGTGTATACTATCACCTAACGACAAGCAGAGGACTCACTTGATGTGGTCACAGGTACGGTCTCACTGAACGACCATGTTGCTTATGCTTTATTTGACCCCGGAGCTACTCATTCATTTATAGCTGAGCAGTATGTTAAGTTCATAAGGTTAAGTCCAGAATCGTTGGGGTTAGTAATTAGCATATCTACCCCGTTAAAGGATAATGTGTTATCTACAGTAGGCTGTCCTAGTTGCAAGTTGGTTATTGTGAGCGAGAGGAAAGGATATATTTGATAGTCCTAGCCATATATGATTTTGATGTGATAATTGACATGGACTGACTCACCAAGCAACGAGCTACTGTAGATTGTTATTATAAAGCAATTCAGTTTAACCCGTTAGCGGGTGAGAGCTTCGAGTTTATTAGAAGTTGAGGAGGACCCTTGATTACCTTAATTTCGTCGCTTGAGGCAACCCGTTTGTGAGACGGGGGTTGCCAAGGTTACTTGGCAACTATCGTGGATACAACAGTTGAGGAGCCGAAGATGGAAGACATTGCAGTGGTACAGGAGTTCGCAGATGTGTTCCCAAAGGAATTACCCGGTTTGCCCCCACAAAGGGAGATTGAGTTTGTGATTAAGTTGGCCCCCGGGACGGAGCCAATCTCTAAGGCTCCTTACCGTATGGCATTGTCAAGGTTGAAAGAACTAAATGTGCAGATGTAGGAGTTGTTGGATAAGAGATTCATACATCCCAATGCATCACCTTGGGGAGCACCAGTTTTGTTCGTGAAGAAGAAAGATGGTTCGTTGCGCCTTTGCATCAACTATCGGCAACTCAATCAAGTGACGATCAAGAATAAGTACCCGCCACCGAGGATCGATGAATTGTTTGATCAGTTGCAGGGAGCGTCGATATTTTCTAAGATCGACCTGAGGACAGGGTATCATTAGCTAAGGATCAGGAAGGAAGATATATTGAAGACAACGTTTCGTACGCGTTACAGTCATTATGAGTTTACCGTAATGCCGTTTAGTTTGACGAACGCCCCAGCTGCTTTCATAGATATGATGAATCATGTATTCAATGAATATCTAGATCAGTTCATGATAGTGTTTATTGACGATATCCTGGTGTACTTGAGAAGTCTAGAAGAGCACGAAAGACAATTGAGGACAGCGTTTCAGACTCTGCGAAATCATGGATTGTACGCCAAGTTCAATAAGTACGAGTTTTAGTTAACTCGTGTAGCTTTCTTAGGTCACATGATTTCAGGTGAAGGAATTTCAGTGGACCCAATCAAGATTGAAGCCATCATCAACTAGCCAAGACCAACGACGATGACAGAGATCAAGTTTCTTGGATTGGCATGTTATTACAGACGGTTTGTGGAAGGATTTTCAGCAATAGCCATGCCACTGACTCGACTGCTGAAAAATGAAGAGAAGTTTGTATGGATAGATAAGTGCGAGCTTAGTTTCCAAGAGTTTAAGCAGAAGCTGACTACCGCACCCGTGCTGACAATTCCGTCTGGACCTAGAGGATATGAGATCTACAATGATGCGTTGTTCAGAGGACTGGGTTGCGTTTTAATGCAATATGGCAAAGTAGTTGCATACGCGTCCCATCAGTTCAGACCTCATGAGCTAAATTACTCGACGCATAACTTAGAACTCGCAGCAATTATCTTTGCTCTGAAGATTTGGAGACACTACCTGTGTGGAGAAATATTCCAGATCTTTACTAATCATCAGAGCCTTAAGTATTTATTCTCTTAGAATGAGCTGAATATGAGACAGCGTCGTTGGATGGAACTTCTCAAGGACTATGATTGCGACATCCTATATCATCTTGGAAAAGCTAACAAGGTTGCTGATGCGTTGAGTCGAAGTCATCAATTGCGCAGATGGTAATTTAGGAGTGGATCTTACTTGAAGGAGCTCGAGGCTCGATTTTCAAATTTGAGGTAGGCCACCTTTCAAATCTTATGGCCACCCTTAGAATTGAACCAAAAGCGCAGATAAGGATTAAGACGTTGCAGTTGACAGACCCAGAGATCCAGAAGATCTTGCAAGAAGATGCAGAAAAGAGAAAGGCTGACTTTCATATTTCTGAGGACGGAACACTGAAGTTTCGTGGACGATTGTGTGTACCTGACGATGCAGAGCTTAAGGAGGAGATCTGATCAGAAGCTCATCGTAGCAGTTACAACATTCATCAAGGTAGTATGAAGATGTATTAGAATCTGCGTCAACACTATTGGTGGACTAGTATGAAGGCGGTTATTGCCAAGCATGTCGCCAAGTGTCTAACGTGTCATCAAGTGAAAGCACAGCACTATAAGCCGAGAGGACTTCTGTAACCTCTTGAGATTCCCGAGTGGAAGTGGGAATACATCACAATGGACTTTGTGATGGGCTTACCAAGGAGTTAGACAGGTAATGATTTCATATGGGCTGTAGTTGACAGATTGACGAAGTCTACTCACTTCATCGCTGTACGAAAGGATTTTGCGTTGGACAGATATGCTACCACGACTCAGGGAGGAGGTGAAGAACCTTAAAAACAAGTCGACGAGAGGAGAGAGCTACCACGACTCAGGGAGTAACACATTTCTTCTAAGCTGATCGAGAAATCACTATGCACATTTTAAAACACGACCATAACTTACCTGAACATAATATATATCTATAACACAAATACCGAAGACATCAATGGTCCAATCCATTGATCAATCTCTTAAAACATGTATCAATGGTCTATTCCATTGATTAATCTTAGCAAACCACACATTGATGTTCCATTCTATCGACCAAACTCAAATCACATGTCAATGATCCACTCCATTGATCAACTCATGCTCAAATGTCTATTCATGGTCACACGTAATGCTCGCGACAAGACGACCAAGATTCCCCCATTGATTAGGTCTCTACTTATTATTAACCGGTGATTCAGCCCACAAGGATATCCTATACTAGTATGCGCATACCCACACACCCCTCAATGTCCATGAGACATTGAGCATCAACCATCAATCACAAATATGTAGTAATCCACCATCAGAAAAAGAATTATCTCACAACTTGGACATTTGATATATAAATATCAAAGCATTCTTCGATAACCACAAACCTTTCAAGATTATTTCATTAAGAGTTTCACAAACCATTTTCAGACAATCGTTCAAACCGAAGTCAAAGGATAACTCCATCTTTCAAACAACAAAATTGGCAATAATAGCTCGACCTCATTTTATACAAAAACAGATGCTATTTATCAACTCATAGCATATATAATCCATAATATTTTTTTCAAAACATGAGTTTAAAATACAAAGAAGAAATAGTGTCACTCACTTGGGAAAAGCCAAAAACCAACTACGGCGATTACTCTAGTCGACGCACTCGAATTCCTAACAATTAACTGAAAAACAATATTAAAGGACCAAGTAAAATGATATTCTAATAATGACTGGACTATACTATGTCTATTTGTCGATAAACGATACCTATGTGCCAACGAAAGCTTGCATTTAGTGGAAACCTATTGTTGTCCGCTAGGCACGGCCCACGTGCGTCACCCCATAACTTCCTCCACAAAATTCCATTTAGAGCTATCTTATAGTCCTTAGAAAGCTCTCTTGATGTACTATAACAGCCCCAACTCAGCCATCCCAAAATCGCATTGAAAATGACTAAAATTTAGGGCCAAAGCTGTTGTTCGCTACAGTTCCATAACGCATGCCAAACTTCAAAATTCCGTTCCGAGCAATCCATAAGCTCAAATCACGATCCGTAAAATGCTACCACTTCATAACATCCTAGATTATCATTTCCACAAAAATAGCAGCTCAATGACTAAAAATCCGACTTCGCCGCACAAATCTCCAAGAAATCCGAATTTCGAGCCCTAATTACGACGATTCGTTCGAATAAACAATTAAAGGCTTCGATCACTTACCGGCATTGCAAAATGGAGTTGAGTCGGCTTGGTGAGGCGTTCGGGCCATGAGCGCACCAAAATTTTTTCTGCTTTTCCCTTTTTCCTTTCTCTTCTTTCTCTCCTCTCCCCCGTTTCTTTCTTTCCCCTGTTTCTGCTCTCTCTCTCTCTCTCTCTCTCTTTTTAAAAAAACAGCCGAAACTTCCTCTTTCTCTCCTTCTACTTCTTCTGTTGACTTTCAAACCCTCTTTCTTTTTCTTTTTTCTTTTTTTTTAAAGCCCATATATTACATAGCCACTATCAGAGCTTGCAAATGCGTGGTTTAAACCAGCATGAGGCATGATCGTGGACAGATAATGTGAAGATGAAGGACTTAATTTTTTGGAAAAGAATAGAGTGATTATTCAATTGAGTGGATGTGTGAATTGGGTGGTACCTTGATGAAAGAGAGGATAGTGAGTATTTTTAATTTTGACGGAAGGGTAATTTTAAAATATTAAAAGTGAGACTAATGATATATCTGGCTTAAATATATAAATATTGTAATAACTAGCGAAACCTCATCCCGATGGTCGTCATGCATGGGATGCATCCTGTGGCAACAGTACGTGAAGAAGTAAATCGCGTGAAAAGTCATTGACAATACAAATTATGCAAGACATGTGATTGACCGATTACACGACATCAACCGTGTAATCCATAGATAAAACACTCTGCTGCGATAAGAGTTTGGGTAAATATTATCAAAAACCCCAAATGGATATCCCTTCACCTCATTTCCCCCTAATTACATTTTCACTCATAATGCTGTGCTTGTACTTTTCTCATCCTTATGAAAGCCTCTATTTGATACACCCATTCATTTAATTCAGACCGTGGAATGACTTTGCAGACACAATCTGGTTTATAATCTCATGGATCTAAACTAATGCAGACACAGAGGAAGGATAAGAGTACTGTCGTATGCAGCCACTTAGAACCAATCCAGGCCAAGGATACAAGATGTTGATATTCCCAGACCTGTATGTTGCTTATTTGCATGTGTTTCAAGATGAGAAAAATGAACATCCATCCATCCCAAATATTTCATTTTGGGACTTAAAACCATGAGATAAAGCGCAATTGTATATGAGCAATCGACAGTCATTAGCCAACAGAATTTAAATTTTCTATTTGAATTTCTTTATCCATGCTGATAAATTTCAATAAATGTTAGTCAATGTTAAAAAAACTGTTAATAAATAAAATGATCGGTGACTTTTGTTTATGGTAACTTGTTCATAAATTACCATTCTTTTTATGAAATTAACGACTTTTTGACATTTCGTAAATTGGCAATTTTTTACATACTAACTTACCAACTTTTATTTGCATAATTTACCGTCATTATGAACTTATCAACTCCTATATGAAATTCTAAATCTAAATTAAAATAATTTACCTAATTTTGTCATATTAAATTGACAACTAGTTTTGGGATACAAAATTTCATTTGAGTTACATATAGTTTAATTGTTTTTCTCAATTTTACAACTTTTTTACGAACATACCAATTTTCATTAGGCTTGGTTAGTAACCTTTTTCACTTAACAGCTCCATTTTGACATTCCCAGTCTAAATTAGTATGACTCATCACTAACTATTAAATTACCACATAGTTCAACCAAAATAAAAATTACCCGATAGTATTAATTTAAACAACTCTCATTTGAATTTATTGCCAACATTTATTTATTTACTAAACTTCTCAACTTTTAATATCGTTTGCAAAAAATTATTTGCATTTCTTAGCAACACCAACGAGCAAATTACTAGTCGAGGTTTTCACCTTACTCCAAGGAGAGGCAAGTCTCAGCCAATTCTCTTATTGGGTTGCACACGTAAAACAGTATCTATTGGTCGATTGTACTACACATATATATATACCGCAAGTCACCTTGAGGCTACTCAGGTGGAAACATGAAATGTGGAGGTATCGATTTCTATTGCCAAGAACTCCAAAACTTCATGTAATTGTGAGCAAAAACACTCGATTTTCATCGGCCTTCCCTGGACATGCAAATACATACATTAAGTGCACAAGGCAATGGCACGATCTGTACATGGCTAAGACAAGAATAAACATTTATGAAAGTAATGAAATGCGCCATTCATCAGTTGACAATATAATTGTTAAACCAATCATGCTCAAAATGAAGATTTTATACTTCTGATAGAAAAATATAAAGAAAAGTTGCAGCCACATCAAGCATATTTGGCGAATTTCGTAATCAATGTATTACTAAGATAGCCTTAATGAGGAGAATAAAACATCTTCGCCAAAAAGGCAACTACTGCGCTAATCTTCGTAAAGAAAATCAAACTGTCCGTAAATTTACCGAGATTAGTCTTATGAAGATCTCCGACCTTGACCAAATTAAGAATCCTTATCCATCCATAAATACCAGCCGAATCAGCAGATTAACTACTAACTATGGATATCATATGGCTATTTGAATAGCCGCTGGAAAGAAGACTTGCTTGGTCCAAAATGATACTATCTCGATGCTTTCCTTCTCCTCCTCCTCCTACTCCGTCTCCTCAATTGAAAAATTACATGTCAATCTATCCGATCTTACCTGCATCAGTCCTTCAAAAGCATGAAAAAGGATGACTACGTTTGCTATCACCGTTTTCCCTTGAGCCTGTGATTGTATGCCACCTTTGCTTTTATCCCCTTCATCGCAACATCGGTCACGTTCTCCTTCTTGACGTCAATTTCTTTTCCATTAATTGTTTTCCCATTTTCTGCGAGTTCTTTTTCCTTTGACTTTCCAGTATCAACAAACAAGTGCTCCTTGATGTATAAACAGGGCCTTGCATCTCTCCTCCCTGAACTCGCTTTACCACTTCAAGAAGCTCCAAAGGTGTGAGTGCAAGATCAATCTCCTAGCCTCCAATAGGAGCATCTGTAAATTCCTAACCGATAAGCAAGTGAGCGGGGACCAGATGAGGGAATCAAAACATTTCCCCTCTTGGAATTGTCCATAATTTATTTGGATCCGGATGCCTTTGATACACAGTCCTGAAGCCACAAATATGAGTGTAGCAATGGCTACACCGCGTTCCTCAATGCAATCTTCAGTCACGTAACTGTGTATTAGCTCATTCAGGCTTAACTCATTCCAATCGAGAGACCAATTCCTATGCAGAGCCCAAACATATCCTTTTAGGGGATAAATCTGAACTAAGCCCCTTGTTCCTTGTTGCTTTTTAGTGCCCAGATTTAAATTGGGACAGATAAGATAAAATCCTCCGGATCATAAAAAAATTCAATCATATGTTTGGTGCAACCTAAGATAGGATTAAAAATCTCTAAAAATACTCTGTTTTGTCAAGCACACCAAAGGGGTCGTGATTCTTCATCCAGAGTCTCAGGTTCGAGCAAAAAGTTCTCTCTCTAACACACTTGCTCGAACTCAATCAGATCGCGGTTACTCTTTTCTTTGCTCGAATTTACCCTTCATTCAATAGTTTGAGATACTAGGAAATGTGCAACAATGGGCAAAAACGAAGGACATGTGCTCTACGAGATTCATTGTCATACATCAGGGCCTTGGTTTTCTATTATCCTCCTAAACAGGTCCAATCCAATTCTCTTAACTCCATTTCTCATAAATTCAACGCATTTCCAGTTTCTGATCTTCTTCTCCGTTTGCTTCTGAATTCAGGTGAATGAGGCTTCGAGTGGAAACTTCCTCTCCTTAATTTCAGGTACGTCTTCGTTTTCATATAAAAGTCTCATTTGAACGTCTTTTAAGCTGTTGTGAGAGTGAGTGAGTGATGGTCATCCTTGAGTTTTTTAATGCATCGCTATGCTTCTCGAGTTATAGCTTGGCTCTGTTGAGATTTTGCAAGGGTCAATTAATGTTCCTGTTTTATGTGTCATGAAGGTGTGAGTTGACTTCAATAGAAATAAAGCACAGAGCAACAACAACAAGAGCAACGAAGCATGGACCAGATCGACTTTAGATTCCTTTTCACCTTCGGTTGTTGGAACACGATTGGCGATGATCGGAGGCAACAACGATTGCACGGTGATTGGAAGTGACAACAATCAGCTGTCGTCGTGGTGGTCATCGCTCGGTGGCCGATGGCAATATCCACATGCTCCATCGCTCCATCTTTGGAAGATGACATGGTTTGCTTGTTCATCTTGTTTTGATACGTTTTTTTTTTTTTTTTTTTTTTTTTTTTTTTTTTTTTAACTTTTTTATTCAATGATGGCTTAGCACCCTGTTTCCCTGATTTTTTATCCAGCATTTTATCCAAATATTTTTGGGGTCAAGAGGATGTTGCTAAACACTAAATATCTAGAATCAAATCTAGACCATCAAAGATTTCCCTATCCACGTATACCCACAAGTTTTGGCAAAGCCAGATCCAACCCAACGCAGAGAGCGCGGTTCTTGGTTACTTTTAGATGAAGCCAACTTATGCGCAACTTGAATGGTTTCGATGTCATGACATTATGGATCAAAGCATGGGAACAGGCCATCCCATCATCATCATCATAAGTAGCCCAGACTTGATTATTACCACTTGAAACCTCTGTCCAATCATTGTCAAAAAAAATAAAATGAAAATATGGGTCTGCAATGAGCGTTTGCTTTGGGACTACGTTCTCCACTTCAGATTCAACATTAGAAATGGCATGGGAAAAAAGTTTGATCCGACTCTTGTCGTTTCTGTCCATGGGCTTCCTATGCTTAGCTGCAGCAGAATTTATACCATTTGTAGGAGCTTTCTGCTCCACGTTGTACCCTTCCTTGCTGTTTCCTTATGAAGAATTTAGTCCATCTGCAAGTTCTTTCTCACTACTCCAATCATCAAGCTTCTTAAGAATTTCCTTCTTTGCTATATGTATTAACATATTTGGTGTTAACATAAAATGCAGGTGGGTGGACACTCCCCTCACTTGAAGCGATCAAACATTGCAGTGAGGATTGTGGTGTTACTGTTGTTCTACTGATCAATGTTTGTGGCTTCAAGACTGTGTTTCATAAGCATCCGGATCCAAGTAAAGTATGGACAATTCCAAGAGAGAAATGTTTGGTTCTCTCATCAGGCCCTTCTCACTTACAAGTCAAGAAGGTGCAAATGCTTCTATTGGATGCTGAGAGCATAATCCTGCATCCACACCTTTGCAGCTTCTTCAAGTGGTGACACAAGTTGAGGGAGGAGAAACTTGTTCTTAGGGCACTGCTGATACAATTAACGAGCACTTGTTTGCTGGTACTGGAAAGTCGAATGAAAAAGTAACTCCCAGAAAATGGCGAAACAATTGACGGAAAAGAAATGGAAGTCAAGAGGGACAGCATGATCGATGTTGCGATAAAGGGGATGAAAGCAGGTGTACTAACGCAAACTTAAGGGAAAGCAATGATGGAGAATATAGTCATCCTTTTGCTTGCTTTTGGAGCATTGCAACTGGCTAGATAGGATAGACTGACATGTAGTTTTTGATTTGAGGAGATGGAGGAGGAGGGAAGCATCCAGACAGTACCATTTCGGACTAAGTCAATCTTCTTTTCACCGTTTGTTCAAATAGCCGTATGATATCCATAGCACTTAACATGTGGATTTGGCTGGTATTTATGGGTGGATAAAGAATCTTAATTTTGGTCAAAGTTGGAGATCTTCAGAAGACTAATTCAAGCATTATAGATAACTTTGCAGACAGTTTTGATTTTCTTTACTAGGTGCAGCAAAGTAGTGCCTTTTCTGTTGAAGATGTCCTATTCTCTTCATTAATTTTGTCATGGTGATACATGGAAAACCAAGTTGGCCAAATCTGTGTTATGTGGCTGAGACTTTTCTTTACATTTTCATATTAGATGGATAAGATTTTTGTTACGAGTGTGATTCACTTCGACATTACGTTGTCAAGGATGAATGGTGGATTTCATTGCTTTCATAAATCCTTTTTTTTTCTAGCCCTCTACAAATTGTGCCATTGCCTTGTTCAATTATTTCCTTTGCTGAGCGGAAATTTTAAGGATGTCGCTTATCTTCGTCAGGGAATTTATGACCATGGGCTCTCTTTCACTCACTTTACCGAAACAAACATGGGTCGTAGACTTCGAATCCACTGAAGATGCTGGGTTACTTCTCCTCAGTGTCTGCTGGATCAACGGAGGCCCAATAAAAGCGCCAGCAAGCGATTTAAAAGTATGCACTTTATGCTCCACAAGACATCAATGACAATTGAACCATCTTTAACATTTACGAGCCGTCTGTCGACTGGATCCACGTCCTTTAAGCAGTCGCTCAACTTTGTCATTTTGCGAAAGGCCTTCTCATACCATTTAGCAGGCAAAGTCACTCTATGGGCTTTGCCAAAAATATGACAAAACAACACATTCCAGCGCATGAATCCATTACTTCGGGTGTCAAGATGCTTTACCCAGCAGAGGCCGTTCCACAGATGTTTGCGAGCCATTAGTAGTTAGCTCTAACAACTCCTATTGATCCTCGGCCTTTTCACCAGCTGGACTCTCAATTTGATCTTCATGAGGCCCATTCAAAAACAGTGACTTGGCCAGTGGGTTTCATCCGTACTATTACTTCACTCAGATAAACAATCGAACAGGTGGCGGCTATCGCTCCGCACTAAAAACATTTCATCTTTGCCGCGATCGGATTTAGTTGTGGAATGGCTGTGCTATAGAATCTTGTCGGGACTTGCAAGTTTAAGAAACTTGGCGACAATGGGACAAGAAAATCACTATGACCAACATCGATATTTAAAACGGTGTCCATACGCACTAAGCGCGTGCTCGATTGTGAGTAATCGAGTGAATGTTTAATTGAGTAGCAACTTGATGAAAGAGAATAGTGGGTATTTTTAATTTTGATGAAAGGTGATTTTGGAAAATTAAAGCGAGACTAAGTGAAGCTCTTGGCCTAAGTATATAGATATCGATTGAGAGCTAAAGCCCATCACAATGGTCATCTATCGAATGCATCCCAAGGCAGTACTCCATGAATAATAACCGCATGAAAAGTTATTAAGGGTACGAATTATGCAACACGTGATTAGCCAATTGCACCATATCAACCATGTCATCGATAGATAATGTTCTTTGTCACAATGAGACTTTGGGCCCTAAACTCGTACCATTTGGAAGCTAACTCCCCAAAATATTTTTCGACCTAATTTAAACTATATTGATTCCTACCACTTGACAAGCAACACCTTTTTTTCTAGTGAGTAACTTACCATCCTTCGTATATTGGTAGGTAGTAAACTGGTTCCTATGAAAAACCACGTGATAAGAACATTCAAAATTAAGCACCCAATAATCACCTGATAAACTCATAGTAAGTGCTAACAAATTGTCGAGGCATCATTGGAATTGTTATATGCGGTAATAACAATTTTGTCATCACTTGCAGACTCACCCTAGTACTTCGAACGTTCTCTTTGTCTTCTCTATTAGCTCTATATTATTGGCCTCTTTCATCGTTTGAGAAAATTTATACTTGCCCAACAATGCCTTTGTCAAACCCTTGACTATTAACGGACCACACACCTTAAGGCTCCATCATCCAAAATTGCTCCTCCCATTAGAAAATTCTCTATATCAATTTTTGCTCCAAACATAATTGCAAACACAATTTTCTCATATAGTGATCAAACTAGTAAAAATCTCAAATCAACCATAGAAACTCTTAACCTTAGCTCTAATATCAATTGCTAAGAAAGTAACACATCTTGCAATTCAAGACTAACATGAGTAAAAAATATTACCAAAGGAATCAACAATGAATGACAAAGAACACCAAAAGCTTACATAGTTTAGTCCAAGCGCCAGCATCTATTTCATGGGGAGAGCTAGTTGCAAAGAAATCTACCATGGACTCAAAGAATTACAAAGTTACAATCACTCGAGTGTTTTCTAGCCCGAGATTATACTCAAAGTAAACTCGTAAGCATTATCTCACAATCACTCATATAAAACTCACTTAGATTACTCAAAAAGAGAAAATCCTAACATTCCTCTTGTTTGCTCTAATGTGTAACTTGTGAAAATAAGTCATAAATAGAATTCAAACCTGAGTTTCAAGAGGTCCATACAACTACCGAATGTCAGCCTAGATGACCAAAATGGGCCAAACACCAGCCAGATGACCAGTAGCACAACCGGTCATCTAGGAAAGAGGAAGGGCACCTGACTAAATTTGCCTTGGGCACTCGGGGGTGCATGACAATCACCTATTTCTATTCTAGAAACAATATTTCTATTCCAGACTTATTTCTGGAATAGAAATCCGTTTGATAAAATTATTCCATTTTTTTTTATTTCTGAAATAGATTTTTGTTCTAGAAATAGGTTTGAAATAGAAATCAAAAGTAAAAATTTTATACTTCTCTATTTCTGGAACAGAAATGCGAAATACAAATTCTTCTTATCGTTCGTCAACCGGTCCTCCATTTGTCGCCACCGACCACCGTCTCGTTGGTCGCTTATCGCTACCGCCGCCACCCCGCCGCCGCGCCAGCTCCCGTCCATCACCGCCGATCGCCGCTCCACCGCCATCCTCCGCCGTCCAAAAGGAAGAAATTTTGTATCGTTATCAAACGAATTTCTATTTTTAAAGTAGAAATTTTATATCGTTATCAAACGGTTATTTTTTATTAGAAACTCATCTAGAAATAGAAATAGAAAAATCTATTTCTCTTCCAGAAATCAATTTTTGGCCAGAATTGTTATCATTCGCGCCATCAACTGCTGGACTAAGAAGCAAGCTGGTCATCCTGCCACGCCCAGCTGCTTCGGCTACTGGACTTCATCAGACCAACATATGTTTTTTCCTGAAGAAGAACAAGAATCATGAAGTCAGCAGAGAAAAACACCAATTAAAAGTCGGAGAAAAAATACTCAATCAATTCTAAATCTATTATATAGATGCCTATTTAATCCTAAACATTTCAAATTTACTAATGTAATCTTAAATTATTGCACAAAGTTTCCAAAGTAAACCTTCAAGCCGATTTTCAACTAGAAAATGCATACATGACAACAAGTCGTTCTATATGGCACAACTAGCGTTTGACATAGATAATTTTAGGTAAAGCAATATTGTTTTGCTTAATTTATTTTAGGAAAAATGATTGGGTGATTTAATTTACTATGAGATTAGCAGTCTATTACTGCAAATTACAAAAAACCAAATAGTAAATAATTATAAATTATTGTAGGGTTTATTTTTTCAAGAATTTATTGTTCACAGCAAGTCGTTATTTTCACAAGAACCTAAAGACTATTATGCTAGTAAAGCTCATAATTAAAATTCTAGGATGGTTGACATCTAATGTGGATAATTTCAAGTAATTCAATGTCGTTTTGCTTAATTTTTTTTAATTTCCAATTTTTTTCTTTTTTTTTTTTTTCTTTATTTGTTACTGTTCATCTTATTTCCGTCATCCCCTCTTTCTTCCTTCTTTGTTGGCGAGCATCATCGAGCTTAAGGTGGAGGGCGCTGAGGTTAAGCTTGAGGATTTGCGTCCGCCACCGGGCGTGCTGGTTATGGTACCAGATGGCCCTCCAATTCGTTACTTCCTAAATTTTGAGCCGAATTTTGTCTAATTTTGTCGAGTGAATCGAGTCCACAGAGAAATGATTATGCAGCTTCTAGCCAATCGAGTCCTGATTCACGATAGCGGTTTCCTTTTTTTCTCTTTGTGGCACGCCATTTGTTTGCTCGAAATTGTCTACCGTGACCGAATTGAGTCGTGTAAGGAATCTAAAAGATGTGTCTAATAGTAGTATTTCTTTTGCCCTCTGTTCCTTCTATACGGGTTCACAGTCGTTCGTCTGAGTGAACTACGGGCAGGTCACCGACAACATCCTGCTGGCCCCAGTCACCGTGAAGCTCCTGCAGTCGACGACAATCGAGGAGGTCAAGCTGTACGTCACCGATCCGATGATAATCGAGGTGTCCGCGAGCACCGGCATCGATATTGTGACCGGGGTGCCAGTAGTGACATACCGTCCCCGAAATACTCAAATTTTCAGCGGTCAACCACTCGTTCTTCCCTTTCTTCCCTCCCCGCCTCTGCAATACTCTAGCATGGGGCCAACGACGGCCCTCGACGCTTCTGCCACCAACGCTGCGCCTGTGATAGGAGCGACAAGAGAGAGTTGCAGACATGGCTTTGCTGGCTGAAGAAGTCCTGAAGTAGATGAACAACCACAAAATAAAAGGGAAAAAAAAAAGGAAAAATTCATTAAAGAATGAGAAATCACGCCGGCCATTCCACGTGCAATTGGAAGGGTTACATTTGAATTTTACACAAAAATTTAGGATTACATTCATAAAACTTAAAAGTTAATGACTAAATTAATGTCTGTATAATAAGTTTAGAACTAATTGCGTAATTCTCTCAAAAGTTCATGCCACTTGAAGGTTTAAGTACACAATTTTTTTATGAGCTTAAGCAAAACAACGTATAGGGATACATATACATATATACTTTTGACTTGTTCCTTTGGACGCAAAAAGAATATTAAAAAAATTAAAAGAAAAGGCAACTACAATGGCCGTTGGCCTATAGTTTTCAAAGTATATGAAGTTGAGCCCAAAAAAAAATAAAAAAATAAAATGGCAGATGGCCCCTTATTCCTATGACTTATAAAGAGATAAGAATAAGATAGCAAATGGATCCTTCCCTCTCTAAAGTTTATTCAACATGGGGGATATTCATCTTGTCTGGCAGGAAATAGCGAATAGGTTCCTCCTTATCCAATCCTCATTATTATTATTATTATTATTATCGTTATTATTATTAATTTCAAGAATATATACATGACTCTTTTCTGGAGATCTCTCTCTTTTTCTTTTTCCTTTCAGATTTTGTACGGACAACGAGGACTTTCGATTTTAAGGCAAGTTCTTCTTCTTCTTCTTGAGGTATTGAATTATTTGTCGGGCTGTAGATGGGATTTACAAGACGTTGAATTGACTAGAGTTCTCTCTCAGAGAGGTAGTCTTGTACTAACTTTTTCCAACCATGCTATAGATATTTAGTACTTATTTCTGAATTGCCCTCCCTTTATTAACTTCCATGAAGTCCTCTAATACTTCTTCCCATTTACAAAATACAAACTAGCAATTATGTTTACTGTAAATAATTAAGACATTCTCTTAATTGATCCTCAGACCTTTTCCATGCCCCGATGATGCAGATAATCAATTATTAGATGCAAAACTTATGCAGATGCTTAAAGTGACTAGCAATTTGCGTGGCATATGATGACCGTGTTTATAATTCACATCAATTCATCTTGATCTAAAATCTCTTTATTTTAATTCTATATGCCAAATAATTGAATTATGATGAAAACAATTGTGTCAATTATTGTCGACTTGTAAATTATTATTTTTGTAATTCGTGTTTTATCTTGTATCGTGTCTATATAGTAAAAAGTGATTATGTCCAGTCTTACCACCCATGAGCCTATTTGAAAAGTTGCTTGTGTGGTTAGCACTTTTGACCATATGATTGGGCCATGGATGAGTGGACATCAATACTCTTTTCTCATTCCTCACAAATAAGTTGCATTACTTTTGTGGAACTATAACTATTTGCTCCGTTTCATATGGGCCAGACCAAATTAGGAGATCATTTAAAATGGGTGTTAACTTATGACTCACTTCACAACGTATCTCCAACCCAACTGATGTGGACCTATGGATGTCATGAATGCAAAACTAAAGGCTAAGAAGGGGACCCAGTGGGAATGTGTTTATTGGGGAAAAAAATATTTGGGAACAAAAAGGTCTGGATTAGAAGAATATATGAGCTAGCTAGGAGGCGCATCAATGAAACAAACCTGAAAAGAGGATATGATTCGATCGTTTTCACCCAAAAGAACCCGTAAAGAGAAGATGCACCAATCAGCTTTATCAAAATCCAATCCTCTTGGGAGGATGTCTTTTTCAGAATCTTCCGTTTAGATTTCCATTTTTTTTTTTTTTTTTTTTGATTGGGTTTTCCTTTTTGCGCAATCTTGATTTTGTAGAATCCATTGTTCAAGGATAGGTAAAGTGAGGAATATATCGAAAAAGAAAATCCTGCGAACCCTCAAACCATCAAATTGTAAAATCAAAAGGAATTCTCGTAACCCAGACAAGTATAAAAGACCATGTTCTCATCTCCAAAATCTTCATCACCTAAAGTTCATTGGCACAACCCTTCTTCAATTGGTTGCATTTCAAACTCTCTCTCTCTCTCCCCCCTCTCTTCCAATTTGTGATTTCTTTCAAGGTAAGTACGAGTCCCATTGATACTATTTGACATTATTATTATATTTTAGCTCATGATATGTGAACATAGTTCCCTTTTACGGAGAAAAAAAAAAGAATTCAAAAGTGACTATTTTCCCCCTCCCTTTCATTATTCTTGAAGAAAATGAGTAGGCCTGGAGATTGGAACTGCCGGTCGTGCCACCACCTGAACTTCCAAAGGCGAGAGTCGTGCCAGAGATGCGGAGAGCCACGCCCCGGCAGTTTAGGTGGAGGAAGGAGCAACTCGTCTTTGAGGTCCGGCACCGCCATGGATGTGAGGCTTGGTGATTGGTATTGCGGTGTTGGGGGCTGTGGAACGCACAATTTTGCCAGCCGCTCGAGCTGCTTCAGGTGTGGCGCGGCAAAGGATGAAACACCAACCGTTGGTGGGTACGACGGCGACATGCCTCGGATGCGAGGTTTCGGGTACAGCAGTGGCACTAGCGCGAACCGGTCAGGGTGGAAACCTGGCGATTGGATATGTGGAAGGTAAATTTTTCTTAATCATAAAGTAGCCGAGTTGACATAAATACCTAGTTCGCATGCATGCCTTTCTACATGTATCTCTACACCCCCAAAGGAACTTTGCATCTATTTATACACATCTAAAATTAAATAATATATAAGATACTCTTCTAAGGGGTTAAACATAGATGTACTCGCATGAAATGTACAAGATATATTTATATGCACACCTTTTAAGGGGGTATAATAACTCATCTTTCTTGTTTCGATATTTCTTTCTTTCTTTCTACACATTCCATTAGAAATTTCGACATTGGCCGTTCTTTTACGTGATAAAAAGCCCCAAGAAGAGAAGAAAAGGACCTCGTTGATTTCTTGAATTTGATAGGTCAAACTGTGGTATGAGCAGGTCGGGGTGCAAGGAGCACAACTTTGCAAGCAGGACAGAATGTTTCAGGTGCAATGCCCCAAGAGAATCTGGTGGAATGTCTTCCTCTTCTTCGTAGCCTCATTCGACTTAATAAAGGTAGTTAATAAGAAGAGTAGTGTCTTGTACATGTGACCAAGTGTTTTTTGTGCTCTCTTTCTGACCTAACATGTTCCAGTTACTTAATTTCTCTATTATCAGGTTACTTTCAAGAAAATCTCTTGAAGACCAATCGAGCCACGGCTTTTAGCCCTTCAACTCTAAAATTAATCGGTTCACATCTGATGTTTGGAGAAATGTTTGAAGATGATGACTGAAATGAAAGGGGGACAAACAGTTGTTAGGGTTTTGGAGCTTGCTTAAGTTCTTGGTTAGATTTTGTTTGTTGTGCCTTGAAAATGCCCGTTGTCGTAACCAGTTCATCTTATTGAACTCTCTCTTTTTGGCATAAACCTCTCTCTCTCTCTCTCTCTCTCTCTCTCTCTCTCTCTCTCTCTCTCTCTCATACGTACACAGACTGACATTTCCATGGAAGTGGTCCAAACAAAAATTCTTGATGCAGCTCTTCCTTGTAATGCACTGTTTTGAAGCGATTCGTGACATCGCATGAAACATCTTTGAAGTCAAATCAAATCCACTAAGACAATACGGTTATTATAAGCTTATCAAATGATCGAGATCCTCTAGATTTATACCCTTTTTTGGGTACGAACTCTGCAGATTGGGTCTCAGGTTGGATCACCCAAAAAAAAAAAAAATACATACCCTTCATGTTTGGGTCAGGTTGGATATTGATGAGGACGCAAATTGAACCGGACGCTTATCCCTTTTACCCTGAAAAGGATGTCATGAAATAAAATTCGTGTTTAATGACCGATGTCACGCCCATATGAATTATATATTTTCCTCCCTTCCTAATGGTAGAAAACCCTAACTTGCCTTTCCCCATAATTCTCTTGCAGTAAATACTCACCACCACTTGAAAAGTATGGTCGTCGTCGGCCTCTAGGCACTGCAATTCCGCACTGGAACTCTTTTGCCTGTCATCTACGTTTGCATTGAAAGGAAGATGCGCACGCAAGTCCATTCAATGTCAATTTCACTCTTTGAATTGAAAGAATGTGAGCATATCCTAGCACAATCTTTTAGTACTTGATCCATATCGACTAATGAAAGATCGACTCGTGAATCATATCACAATTCATTTATAAGTTTATGGATCCTTAGCTTGGTTACAAGGGTATCCTCACCGTTTATCTTGGACCAGTCGAGGCTTGATTATTTTATAAATTTATGGATAAATTTTATTCATTACATCGTGGGTCTTAGAAAATCATGCAGACTTTAACTCTTCCAAGATAATCTTAGTGCTTCCCTCAAGTAGTGAGTCCATAAAGTACTCAAAAGAATTCAATAAAAATGCCAATAACATCATACCTTGTTTCTCATCAAGCAAGACCTCATTGATACTTCAAATTCAGCATGAGTTTGTTAAACCCATCTAAGCGGGTTCTCATGGATGTGCCTTCAACCATTCGGAACTAAAACATAGGCAATTGTTCAAACCCTTCATCAGATAAGGCGTCTCAAGTTTTGCCCAAAATGCCTCAGCATCCTTCTCTTGGGCCACTTCAATCAATACCTTATTTGACAAATTCAATAGGATTATACTTTTTACTTTCTCCATCAACTGCACATTGTCGGCCTCTTTCATCATTTTTGGCAATTTATTCTTGCCATCCAATGCCTTTGCCAAAGCTTGGATTGTTAACACAGGCACGCATCTTAATGCTCTACCACCCAAAATCGTTCCTCACGTTGAACTTCTCTCAAAATTCGCTCCATAAATTATTGCAACAACATAATTTCTAGAATTTCCAAACAGTGATCAAACAAGCAAAAGCCCGAAATAAGCTTTAGAGACCCTATCATTAGCTCCGATTCCAATTGTTGTGATATAATGCAAAAAAGCTCACCAATTTTCTAATTAAATCAATGCAAAAATCGCTAGAGAAATAAATGAAGAACGATAAAGAATACTTACATGATCTGGTTAGAGTGTTGGTACCTACTCCATAAGAAGAGCCAATAGCAAATAATCAATAATCAAATAATAAAATAATTACAGTCATTCACACACTTGAGTATTTAATACCTAGATTACATGTAAGTCTACAATGTTTATCAATAAAATAGTTCAATTGAATATAAACTCACAGTAAAAAATTCACCGTGTTTAGGACTCCTAATTGCGATCAAAGAGAGCGTCAACGCGCCACCCCTTTCTTTCTCGGCTGTTCATCCTCCCTCTTTTCTTTTGTTTTTGGGAGTTCACCATGCGGCTTGAAGGAATTCTTCTATGAGGCCAAGAAAGGAATTCCACTCTACAGGATTTTGTGTGCCCCTTTTCGTTTTCCTGTTATACAAGTCAACCAATCCACTTTTGACGGGGATCCACCGAATATCCAAGTTCCTTTTCCTGTTGATGCTTCATCATCATCATCATCATCATCATCATCATCATCATCATCATCATCATCATCATCATTATTATTATTATTATTATTTTGGTTAGGTGTTGATGCTTCATTATTTATCTTCGACAAAACCATTTTATTTTGATGATTCATCTTGATATCTGGAATTTATTTTGTTTTAAAGTTGTCTGGAATTTGTCTTGATTTGTTGCTGGACTGTGTGATTTCTCTTTCGTAATTCTATGAAAATAAATTTAATATTATTTTGATAATAAAAATTAAAACAAAAAAAAAAACCACCACCCAACAAAACCCAAATTTAAATTAGATTAATGGGCACACTAAATTTGAACAAACCAAAATCCTCCAAACGGCTGAGATTTCGCACACGGGCTAAAACTTGAAATATAATTTAACATAACAAGTCACAAATCGACCACAAAAGTGAGCCTTCAATGTATGAGTGTTGAAGAATGGATAATTTAAGATAAGAGCAATGATGAACAAGAGGTGAATTTGTATTTTCTAAACAATGATAAGGTAAGTTGTGAAGGAACCTGAAATAGGAAAATAACTAAATTGAAGAAAACCTTGAAAATATGGAAATCGTCCATAGTTGATTTTGTCTATCTAACGAAGGTGGGATGAGTTTATTCGCATAAGGGAGGAACGGAAATAGTCCACGCCCAAACTAAAACACGTATGTGTCAATGATCGAACGCTTGCTCTTGGATAATTAATTCTCGCGGCGATGTGTCTAATAATAAAACAATCATGCTAAGCCTATAGTTGGCTTTATATTGGAAAGAATAATCAATGTCAAATATCTCTATTATAGGTACATTTGTTTTACTGAAAATTACCTGTTTAAAGAAAATTATTCTCCATAGAAATTATGTTCGAGAAAAATGGTTAGTTTTCACATATTTGATAGTTTAGGGAAAGTGATCTCCTTCTTGATATAAAGAGAAGTCATGTTTCCCAAATCAAAACTTGATATCAGTTTATGGAAACGTTTTCTATAAATTAATTCGTTTTCCACCATCCAAATACTGTATAATAAATTAAAATTCGTTGTTATTGACCCTAATTATATCATCTGAGTCGTACATCAACTTATTATTGATTTTGCGACATCTAACTCCCTTATTGCCACCAGCACAGGACAAAATAAAGCTAAATAATAATTTGCTTACTATGTAATCGAACTTATGTTTACTTATAATTATTGTTTAATTTCACCCGTGTTAAATAAGTCGAATAAATCTTTAGCTCAGTCTTAGAGGTATTCGTCGACGATGAGATACGTACTTTTTCAACAAGAGAGGACTCTTGTATAGAGTTGTCAAAAGAAGGGAAAGACCGAATCCTGAATGAAGCAGGGAAGCCCTGGACAGTTGGTGAATCCTCTTAAAAGTTCAATGCAGACTTCCGAAAGAGAGACAGTGCAGAGTATGAGAGGTAGACCAGTAGTAATTAGTAGCAACCAGAATGTGTAGGGGTAAAATATGATCACTCGCCAGCCACGGCCTCAACCCACGTATTGCCGAGAGTAAGACTAGGTTCTCCTTCTTCGCCAGAATCAATGACGCCGAATCGTGACCACGAGCCTCCCCAGACTCTTACCTCGCTGACTTGCGTATTTTCTATATTGCTAAACACCAGCCTGTCATCCTCTCGGCGAAGTAAAGCCGTACCATCTCCCTTCGTTACCACAAGTCCTGTTGGTAGCGCAATGTGATACTGTTTGCTCCAGTAGTCATCCTCGCCATATTCTCTCATCACTCAAATGGCGCAAACGTCTCCATAGTGTGATACAGAAAAAGCAACAAGAGCAGTGAATCTGGCGACACCGAGAGCGTCACGGTGCCTCTTGGATCTAGATGGAATCTAGAGAGATACTTGGAAACTGGTATCATGACTTGCCCCAATACCTCCTCCTCTGAAAAAGGCGACACTATGGAACAGAATCTCGTGTGTTTTACGGGTGCTGGCAACAATGCACTGATCCTTAACAAATGCCTGCAAATTGCCTAAAACTAAGCACATAAAATCGGGTTCCACCAAATTTCTCCTTGTGTCCCTAATTAGACTATAAATCTTGACGTCAGATGTTCTCAATGGAGCATAAAGTCCTCTTGTATTTTTGTAGGAATAAGCAATCTTCATCAATGATGTATTGTCCTACATCGTTTGACAACGAGTCATAAATGCTTTTAATATTCATATAGTTTCTCTTCACTTATTAACTTAAGCTTTTGAGTTGGACTTTTTTATATGGTATCGAAGCTAGAGATGCCAAGTTCAATTTTTTTCATTATTAGGATGCACCCACGAGTGACTTGTGTTAGATAAATCTCACATTGGAAAATTCATGTGGTGTAGAACAGTTAATATATTTTAGTTGACTTATAACTCATTGGCTTAAGCTTTTGACTAAAGGTGAGTCCAATTTGATATATTAATGGGCTTGGACATAAGCTCCCTCATGGCGATATCCCTAGGTGAAGGTATTAAACTTCTGTTGTACATTCCAAACAAATGGTATCAAAGCCTATGATTGTGATTTCCCGATAGGTGGGCGTTGTGGTATAGCAATGTGGGCTTGTAAGAAGTTGATTCAAAAGAATGCTCGAATTAAGGATAAGTAGACAGGTGGGCGTTGTGGTATAGCAATGTAGGCTCGTAAGAAGTTGATTCAAAAGGATGCTTGAATTAAGAATAAGCAGATCTAACATTGAGCTCACACATGAGGAAAAAATTGTTAGAGAATAGATATTGTGTATAGCAATTAATATATCTTAGTTGACCCATAACTCATTGGCATAAGCTTTTGAGTGAAGGTATGTCCAATTGGATGTGTTAACGTGCTTGAACTTGGGCCCCCTCTTGGCAATCTCCCTAGGTAAAGGTATCAAACTTCTGTTGTGCACTCCCAACATCCAGGCCTCAATTTGCTTCCTTGGTTACATATTTCTACACTTTAGCCTTAGACCAAAGGCCAGCCTACACATAAGAGAGAGTGTTGGAATATTTAGAAAATAGTTTAAGCTTTTAAAAAAGTTGATAGTAGTCTCACAAAAATATAATATAGTATCAGAGCAAGTGTTATCCCTTTCGCGAATGTGACTAGTCAAAAGTTCACATGTTGCTCATAATCTAGCTTTGCATGTGAGAGGAGGTGTTGAAATATTACTCTACATTGCTTGATAACCTAAATGCTTTTATTATTTATATGGTCTCCCTTCACCATTAGTTTAAGTTTGTGGATTGGGCTTTCTAACACTCATAATTTTGTGACCCTTAGGAATCAGCCTATACTTGAAACCATTCACAAGACATTGACCGCAGCACTCCCTGTGTAGCCTTGAATAAGAGATACGGTGCAGCTAAGGCCACCTGCGATTGGCGTAACCTTCGTTGTCGGGAGTCTTGAATTTGCCAATAGTAACAACTTGCTTAGTCATGCAATCGCCTTCAGATGAGAGCTTGATCAAGTAAATTAGGGCACTATAATTTGAGAGAAAAGTACCAAAACAGTCCTAAACCTTTTGTATTGATACCAAATCAGTCCTAAACTTTTCAATTTGACCAATTTAGTCCTAAACATTTTCATATTGGTACCAATTTAGTCCATCCTGCTAATTTAAGCCAGAAATTGATGGTGTGGCCACCAACGGTCTTATGTGGTGCCACGTGAATAAATTTTATATTTTTATATTTTTTTCATATTTTTTCAAAAAAAAAAATTTTTTTTTTCCTTTTTTTTTTTTTTTTTTTTTCCTTAGCCTTTGGCCGGCGAGGTCACCGGCCAGCCAACCATTGCTAGCCACAGGCTGGTCGGGGCGAGGGGCCCCGCGCCCTCGCCGGCCACTGGCGAGGGCCGCCGCACCCTCACCGCCATAAGCGAGGACGTCGCCCCCGCCCGGATCCAAGCGAGGGGCGGCGGCCCTTGCTCATGGCGTAGGCGAGGGCGCGGTGGCCCTCGCCCGGATCTGGCAAGGCTGCCGCACCCTCGTCGGCCACGGGCGAGGGCGTGGCAGCCCTCGCTCATGAAGGGCAAGGGCGTAGTGCCCTCGCCGGCCGCACCCTCGCCTGTGGCCGACGAGGGTGCGGCGGCCCTCGCCCGCCATGAGCAAGGGTCGCCGCGCCCTTTCCGGATCCGGCGGGGCCGATGCCCTCACTTGTGGCCGGCGAGGGCGCAGGGCCGCTCGCCCGACCAACTTATGGCCGGCGATGGTTGGCCGATCGGCGACCTTGCTGGCCAAGGGCTAAGGCAAAAAGAAAAAAAAAAAGGAAAAAAGGAAAAAATAATTTAAAAAATCTGAAAAAAAATATAAAATATATATAATTTGTCCACGTGGCCCCCACATAAGACCGCCGGCGGCCATATCAGCAATTTCCGGCTTAAATTAACCGGATGGACTGAATTGGTACAAATATGAAAAGGTTTAAAACTAAATTGGTCCAATTGAAAAGTTTAGGACTGTCTTAGTACCAATACAAAAGGTTTAAGACTGTTTTGGTACTTTTCCCATAATTTGATGAAGTCTCCAAAATAATGGATATCGGCAGGGACCTTGGTAGCAAACGGGATCGTCGGAATTTTTGGGCCCATTCGCACTTCTGCGCATACAAAAGAACACATTCCATGTCGGGATGTACTCGACTGGATTGCTAGGAGACCGCTTCGCCCGCGATCCATCCACAATGTCGCAAAGTATGGTTTGGACAAGGGAGAAAGCCACGCCTTAGAAATGCACATGAATTTATGACCGGAGACTTGACTGGCAATGACACGAGTAGTTTACCGGTAACATCGGCAGAAGGATATGGGATAGCGATTCCATTGTAATCGAATGGATCGGGAAATAACAAGGACAAGACCTAGAAAAATATCTTATGATATACGGAAGCCAAACATATATGATGATAAGTTTTGCACCAAAACTGAAGACCTTTCTATGCGTAATGCCAGCTCAGTCGATTAGGGTTAGATTGTGCTCTGTGTTCTTCGCCAGTTTCATTTGACTTTTTAATTTTAGTCTTTTCTTTAATTTTAGCCACACAGATTTTCTGTCTGATAAAGATCGACAAAGTTAACAGAAGAACTAGAAGTTTTAGGATTTAAATGACTCAAAAAAAAAAAAATTATGAATGAAAGTGACTAATTAGCACATGACTTAGAACTTCCACCGTCATCCTCCGGTGATCTGTCTTAATTCATTTCAGACAATAAGATCTGTTCTTCATGAAATGTAATTAGTTTTAGTGTCGAATGAAAGTGTAACCAGTGAACAAATTGAGAATTCCAAAGTTTGATGACAAAATAATAAACTTCTATAGATTGTGCCACCGTCAAGAACCAAATGAAAGAACTTATTGTACAGACAGAGAAAAGGTATAACATATTCATCCTCAGTTTAGAAATTTGACCATCCATAGGAAATAAAATTGCATATTTCCTGTGACATTCATCAGTCTATATATATTTTTTTAAAAAAAAAAAAATAGATATGTCTCAAGTTTAAGCCATTGAAAGAACTCAATCTGAATTGAATTGTGGATAAAGTTAAATACCGAAAGAAAAGAATCCAAGGCCAAATTTGGGAAATCAGTTTTCTTAGTGTGCTTTGGGGCCTTCGGCTACTGAGGTTGGAAAGTCCAACATGCACTTTGAATTTGACATTGATCCTGCCAGGTCAAGAAGGAGAACCGCGTGTTTCTTGTTTGACTCGTAGACTTCAACTTTAACCGACCCAATATATACTTTCTGATGGCGGTGGACCGATGGCTTATATATATAAATTCGAGGGTTTGTTTAATGCGCCATTGTTGATGCGAAGTCTTGAAGGGCTGCTTGTGTATGAGATCTTGGTGTGCAAAGAGGTGCAAAGATCTTGGCTGAGTGTGCTGAACTGCTCCCTTTATTCCCGAAGCTCCACATCCAACACTGTAGAAGAGAGGCTAATTTTATCATGGACTGGGTCGCCAGCCCATGGACGTAACTCTTTATCTTCAAATTGGGTTGTTTCACCTCCTCAGTATCTTTTAGACCTTTTATGTATTGAAGCCCATTTTATGGGTCCACTTAACATTCCTACTTGAATGTATTTTCTATTTTTCAGACCAAAAAAAAAAAAGGTGCAAAGGAAACTCGTGAATTACATTTGTAAAATTAGTATTCAATTAAATTAAATTCTTGTCATAAGAAATTGTGTATAATTCCTTCATGAGATCAAGAGGTTATTTCGTAAGGATTTACAAGACCAAACACTGCGTGAGTTATTGAGACTTGAGAAACACTGCGAATGTTTGAGTGACTCGAGTGCGGTAATAATCTTCGTTGTATCACTTGATTTATAATGGGTTTCGTTCCTGCTCTCTCCGTAGATGTGGGTCACTGATAACTCTATAAAAATAAAGTTATTTTATCTATTTTACACAATGCAATATATATGAGAAAATATTTGGATTTCTTCTAATTATACAGTATAATGAGATATAGAGAAGATTAGGAAAAAATTGACAAAAATTATGAATTCAAAATAAGAAAGTGTTGGAAGGTGGATATCAAATCAAGATATCATTGATTTTGTTCCCTAATTTTACCTGCAAGTATGGAAAGATAGATATCAAATTAAAGATTCTCTGATTTACTCCATATTTTTATGCGAAAAATAAACAATTATCTAGATATAAGAGTCTTGGATGTATCCAATGAATAGGACAACATTGAGAGCTTAGGGGGACAACTAGATTTTTATTTTCATATTGGTTTTCATTGTTCTAGAGTTTTTTTAAATATTTTGAAGAAAAGACAAAAGTAGTAACAGAATTCTTGTTCTTTGATTCAAGATATTAGGTTTAATTTACATTTTCGTTTCTTCTTCTACAATATTCTAATTTTCTTTTGTTAGGGCTATGATGTAGCTTAACCATGATGATATGAACTTCATAATTTTTGTGCGTGCAAGTGATTTCATTCATGAGTTATAAATTATTGTCCTTGATACTTTTAAGTGACTGGCCTCCACTTGAATAATTCGATATATATGTTTGAGATTGAGAAATAATAATATGCAATTGCTCCTTATAGTATATAACTATGAATTAAACATGGATAGAGATACATCACGTTATTTGTATAGCTTTCAATGATTAAGTGATCCAAAAGACTTATTGTAAGCCGGAAATATTCATAGATTTTAATGCAATTATGTTTATTCAAATTCACATAGAGATATAGTGGATAAATAAATTAAGTAGGCTTGCTATACTTATAGATAGGATAGTAAATATATTAGGAAATTCCACAATCACAAGCTTGATATCGTTCTTGTACTCGTAACAATCTGAATGTGTATCTAGTGGTTATGATGAAATCGAATGCTTTAACATATTTATTTGATTGATTTATTACATTTAGTTCCAAAATTTTTCTTTTGTGATTTTTAGTTTTAATTTATTCTCAATTTTATTTTGATCGATTAGATAAATTTCAAAATTTATATTTTTAATATTTAATTGGTCTATTATTCATCAATCTCTATACGACAATATTTTTTTTCTTATCATTGTATTACTTGTTTGACACATTCACTTGCATTTAAAATTTTACAAACAGTCACTATTGGAGGTGAGCGGTTCTAGGTTCCTTATAAATTCCACCTAGAACCTGGAATCTATCCTTCGGGTATAAGTTCCTCATTTTTTAGAACCTGAAACCTACCTGTTAGAACTAAGAACCTAGAAATTACCTTATCACAAGTTATAGTGTCGGTTTCAGGTCCAACATGTTCTTCTTCTTTTTTTAGCTAAAAATGAAAATGAATACTATGACATCCCAAATTTCTGATTCTGTTTTCAATTAAATAAGTCGGGCTTTTCATCGACGCGCCTATAGTTCTATTCTCCGAGCTAATCACTCACGAGATAACTAATCTATCAAGTGAAGCCGTTAAGGAATCAAAACACAATAGACTTGAGAATTCGACCATGAATCGACTGCTCGACCGTGCTAGTCTGCAAGGATCATTACAACACTGTTACAATCGAACAGAGATCAGAGATAGGTCGATTTGACTGAGATATGTGATAAGAGTGTGGATGATTCCACCTGATTTCAATATTCTCATCGATCGGCACTAGACTGATTTTTCTGTCATTTTGGGTACCTTGTGTCCGTATTTGGAACCTCGAGATTTTCACGACAATCGAGAGCCGCCAATATGTCGAAGATTTATGTCGTGGCTTGAAAATAATCAACCACAGGTCAATTGCACTAAAAATTCCCAAAAGCTACTCGATAGATTAGGACGCGCTAAAATCACGCCGGATTGAAATTAACCGTGAATTTAAACCTGATTTCAAAAATTGAAAGTTCTGTCATGTCACAATTCATTTTAGGAACGTCGACTCATCCTCAGAAGATTTTTCTGCAAACCAAGATTTTTGGCGGAAAAGCAAAGTAATGCCCTTTTTTTATCAGGAAAGTCAGAGGACCATTTTTGATCGCATCTTTGGCCGTCAAGTTGGATCAATTGAAGAGGAAAAATCATGGAATAAGACACCTTGGCTGAATTGTTTGGGCTTCAATTAAATTGAATTGTGGTGGAATTGAATGGATTTAAGGAACAAATGTGCAAAATTCGTATGCCATGGGAGGAGGAACATTTGGACTACTTCAATGGTGTGTTGAGGAAGCTTTGGGAGAGAGAAAGTGGTTGTGGATGGTTGAGCAAGTGGTGGGGCAGCCACTCAAGTGTTTGGCCAAGTGTTGGAAGCTTAGGAGGCCATTTGGGGTCCCCTCTCATCAGCAGCTTTCTTCCTCCTTGAAACATGGCTTTCTCCATTGGTGAGGCTTAGGAAAAGCTTAGGAGAACCAGGAAAATCGAGCAGCAGCTTCCCCTCCACCGTTGCACACCCGCTGGACCATTTTCCCCCTCTATTTTCTCTTCTTCCGGTTTCTATTCCAACTGACCTTTCACCAAATATCTAAGTTAAAAGTTGTCTTCCCGTGCGAATCGGCACTCGTGCCACCCACCACCGTGACGAGAAGACCCAGTTCATATGGACGGTGGTCGCCGCTCACCGAATGGAGCCGCCGACAGACCCGCCTGGCTGCCGAAAGTCGCTGCTCACCGATCCGTCGGGTAGCAAGCCCGCCTGCATTGTTTCGCCTGTTTCGCGATTTTCAGCCATTTTATCCACATTTTGACCCTACCTCCACCCGTACCAACCACCAGCAAGTCCCTTTTGACCCTCGGGAGCCACCGGTTGCTGATCACCCGCTCGCCGAAGCTCCGATCAGCCCGTTTTCACCGTTGTTGCCACTAGTTTCCTCTCTGCAATTCAGCCAAGAACATAAGCAAAAACTAGCAAGGGTCTTCAAACTTCGAGGCTCATTTTCAAGCCATTCCCAGCCTCGCTTGGTGTCGCTAATAGGAGGATTGTCGGCCGCCTCCTCATTGCCATCGCCGTGGACTCATCGGAGCGCTAAACTAGTGAGTTTACTCACTAATCTCCGCTTAGGGAGTTAATGATGCTTAAGGGGTGTTTAGATTATGCTAAGTATGTTTAGGTGGTTAAATTAGTTTATTTAAATGGTAATTAGATTAGATGAATGATTAGTTTAGTGGATGGATTAATTAGTCTAATTATGTAATTAGATTAATGTAATCATGATCAGACTTTTAATTAATTTTTTTATTTATTTAATTATTTATATAAATTAAATATTATTTAATATTTAAATTAGATTAATTTTCGAAATTTATTTAATTATTAATTAATTAATATTTTCTGGAAATTATGTCGGGAGAGCAGCTTGATAGAATTCCGAGCTGATCGCCGTGGTATAGCTAGAATGTGCAATTGATTGCTGGATTGATCAATTAAGTGAGGTTTTGTGCAATTGTGTGATAATTGTGAATTGGTTAGATTATGCAATTGATGATTGGGTTGTGAAATTGTGTATTGATTGTGAATCATAAGCAATAGTGTATGACACCTGGCTAAGCTAGAAAACCGCCTAGCTTGGAATAGGTTATGCTCATTGAGACCGTGATTAACCGCCGAAGTATGGCTATGCCCATCGGGCCGTGATTAACCCCCGAAGTATGGCTGTGCCCATCAAGCCGTGATTACCGCATAACATAGGCTGTGCCCATTGGGCGTGATTAACCTAGTTACACTAGGAGACCGCCGAACATGAAATAGGTTGTGCCCGTGAGTGGCCGTAATTAATAGTTAGAATAAGTGATTAATTGAGAAATAGTACGATGTGTTCCAATTGTTGAGTGATGATTGCACGTTTATGAGATATGAATTGTGCTGACGTGCAGGAAGGAACTGAGGCAAGGTAAGTCTTCTATTGTGTGTAGCTAGGCCACCATTAGGTGTATTTCCTTCCTAATAGAGGTCTAAGGGGTGAACTTGCTGAGATAATGTCTCACCCCGTCGTGGGCTTATCTTTTCAGGTCCTTAGATGGTGGTTGAGGAGGACCGAAGCCCCGGAGTCTGTGGAGGTGGAGTCTGAAGGATCGGCGTATGTGTCCGACTAGTATGTCTTAGGACAGCTTCCTTTTTACGGCCGACCTGTTGTAGACTTTTGACCAAACTTGTTTTGCAATTAAACCCCGTTGTTTATAAAAGTTAGCTTTTGTGAAATGTTGCGCTACTTTCCTATCCTAAATTTTATTATCAGGGGTATATGTTCTCTTCCGCATGCGTATTAAAATGAATGGGTCGGCGACACGTCCTGGGATGTTGTATTTGTATTGACCACCGAGGGATGGGCACGCGCTCAAGGATTGGGGCGTGACAAATACAACAGTAATAAACAAGATTTCCATTCAACTAAATTATCGATAGAGGAAAAGAAATTCTTGGCACGGAATTCAACTAGATAAAAGAGAGAAAATGGAACAAAAGTATGCATTAAAACAGAGCAAAATTCACTAGACCATGAATTTTGTTTGGAACTTTGCATTAGGGAATTTATAACACAATAGAACAAACTAGGCCATAAAAACAAGGGCATTAAAATTGCAGATATGACATTAAAAGAAAGATGAGTTCTTTTTTATTTTATTTTTGGTGAAAAAGAAAAGATGAGTTTTTAGTCCTCAAACATCCATAAAAAAATCATTCCAAATTTTGATCACCTGAAATCAAAAGAAACAACAATTAAAGTTAATAAGTTAATAATAGATTTAAATTTAAAATTAAAGTGTCGCGAATCGATTATTTGCAATTGCATCTACAACGTTTTCTTTGCAATTGAAAGTTCACCATACGTAGGGTAACCCGACATTGCAATTCGAGTAAGGGCTCCTTGGACATGATGAGAACTAACATCTTTTGGAGCATACAGAAAATAGCATAGCACGATGCTCAACTTGACTATATAATCAACCCATATATAAGAACTAAAGCCATCAAATGGAAGTGTAACGAGAAATTCTAGTAAACTAAAATAAGTATTGGATGCCTTACCACATATATTCATTCCGCTTTAATCGGTAAACTCTATTTACCAATGATAATCTCCTCATTAAGACAATCTACATCTAAAAAAAAAAAAAACAGAGATATACAGACAACTCTCAATCAAGTTTGAGTGCAAAACAAAACTTCCACTACTTTAGGAGTTAAAGAACTTCGAAAACCATCAAGCATACAACCCAATTTACTGAAAGTTGACGCTGAAGCAACAATAGTCACGAGAATAGATAAAATATCCCAGCCATCAAAGAAATGACCTTATATTTTGAGCCAACAGTCTTCCACCACATCAAAATCAAGAACTTTTTCATTCTTTTTTTTTTTTTAAGATACTCATCAAGCTCGGATTTGTTGTCATCGTACCCTTGTTCGTTCGAGTGCAAAAACATTTTCTTCCAAGCTTGGGCATCATACTTCTTTCTACCTTCATTACTACCCACATCGGTATTGCAATCACTGTTACTTGCTCTCAAATTGTGGCTACCAAAATTTTGATCACTTGAAACAAGAGAAAATTGCTCATAAAATTCATACAAATGCTCTAGTGCGTCTTTTACCTTGTAATGCATCCTTTTAATTTTCAATTCATCATCATAAATTTGTCCATACAGGAAACTCACATAATTCAACTTGGCTTTAGGATCTTATAAAACCATAAACAACACCATCATGTTCACTTTATCCAAGCTTCCATAAGATTTGTCAAATTTTTCTTTCATTTTTATACCCATAACTTGAAACTTAGAACCCGAAACATCCGTCGCATCTTTCAAATATCTATACAAAAGAGCTATCCCTTCAAAATAATCATTTGAAGTAATATATGAACTCTCCGACATCCGATTGGTGGCATCATAGAATATTTTTATAAATTCTGAAAGAATAATAACATTTTCCTAATCATCATCATTAGGAATTTCATGGTTAAGCTCACTTGCCAAAGATATATCATATTCTTCCATTATTTCAAAAGCTTTTTTGAACTTTATGGCAATATCTAATATGAGATAAGGGGAATTCTATCTAGTGGTAACATCAAGAATAACCGAATCCTTATATGTGATCCGTTCACTCTCAATGCAAGATTGAAATGTTTTGGCTCTCGTGAGAGAACTCCTCACATATCTAACCACATTTCAAATATGTGCAATAGAGTCACGCACTGTAGTCAAGCCATCTATCACAATCAAATGTAATATAAGAGCCGTGCACCTCATGTGCAAAACACTACCATCTAATATCAATAATTTTTCTCTTAAAATTTTTTCCCTCAAGTGACCGATTGCAACATCATTCGAATTAGCATTATCCACGGTGATTGTGAACACATTTTTTTCTATTCCCCACTCCTGGATGCATTTCTCCATCATTTTCTCAATCTCCATACTCCTATGACTATGCATCACCACAAAATTGATAATTCTTTTATGTAACTTCGAATTTTCATCAATCAAATGTGTAGTGAGACACAAATAATTTAGATTTTGAATGGAAGTGAGTGCGATCCTAGAATTAATCTTTCCAAAATAAGTCTTCTGATAAGTTCCTTCACAAAAATACAGATTCAAGCAATCTTTTGACATTATAATAGGTGATAAATGTTTGAAGAGAGATTGTAACTCACTAACAAATGCATGAAATCCAACACGCTCAACCAAGGAAAAGGTCATTCATCAATTATGATGAACCGAGTAAGCATTTTCCTATAACGTTCTTGACTAAATGACCATGTCGATATGACGCTACCAATACTAAAATCTCCCCCTGCCTTGCCAGCTATGTCTTTTTTTTTTTTTTTTTTTGCCAGCTATGTCTATATTACGAGATGTAAAGAATCTCTACTTCTTTTTAACATTGCGAGGAAACTTCTTGCATGTGGTCAACTGCTTCCTCATTGTAGAAGTACCGTTAGCAACATGGTTCTTTAATATAAACCCAGAATAAATGCACTTCACTTGTTATGATCTTCCATCCTTATCATTGATTCTTACATAATGATTCTAGCATTCGGATGTATATTTCTTATCACGAGGAAGAAGACAAGAACCAAGTATCTTATTTATGGCACTCATGATAGGGGATGGCTCTTCTTAACTTTTTTCGCCAGACAATTCCAATTCCGTGATCGGAGTTATCTCCTCACATTCCTCCACCTCTATTGACATGTTATCTTGACACATTAATTTCATAGATATTGCTGCAGAAGAAGTTACTCCACATTCACATATGATCGGGAAGAAAGAAGAAATCACACGGGATGAAGGGGAAATGTCAAAGAAAAGCATTAACTACTTGAAAACCACTCTTTTTAATTTCTAATCAGCAGCAAGTAAGAAGTAGAGAGCTTATTTTAAGATAGGCTATATAAAGAATAATCAAATAGGCGTATGTTGTGTCAAAAATCCTCGTTGCCCATATAAGAGTTCACCATTTAATTCACGTTCGGCCTTGTTATAATTAAGCCCCTTAGATTCAGATAATGTCAAAGTAGGTAATAGCAACCACATTGTCGACCCTAATAAGCTCATGAGAACTTGAAACTAATCAAGCTTAATTTGATCAATAAACTGTGTTCAATGCATAAAGAGACCATAATCATTGCTCCTGATGATACAAGATTCATTTCGGGTGATGCCAGAATATTACTAATGAATCTAGGATTAAGTTTAGAGAAAAAAATCCACACGCCCGTTCAGTATCCACTGTCCATCTTTCAAGAGAATGCTAAATGTATGCATATAGTATATTACCACTAAAGGAAGTTAGGGAATTATATGCTTCTAAGCTAGTAATGATATGTCATGAGGAAAAGCATTTATGCGGCCTTAAATTCTAAGGAAATGACAATCTTCTTGAGGCACAAAGTGAGAAGATCAACACATGAAGCATACAGAGACGACAAAATCAAAAAATGGACGGTTAAGCCCAACCCCTCCAAACTAGTTAGAAAACCAGATATTAGGTAATTAGCCTGCTTCTAAACCCCAAGCCTCAAGTAGACCTTCAGCACAACCAAGCACGAGAGCGAGGGAGGGAGGGAGAGAGAGAGAGCATACTGCGAGGCTAGGAGCTTGAGAAGGAGGATGAAAGCTGAGGGAAGTGATGGGGCGAGCGGCATTGATTCATCATCGAGGGCGTCGTTGAGCGGAGGGGTGACAAGTGGCATCGAGTCGTCGTTGAGGGTGTCACTGAGCGGAGGGGGGACGAGCGGCGTCGAATCGTTGTCAAGAGCGTCGCCAAGCGGAGGGGAGCGAGCGGCATCAAGTCGTCATCGAGGGTGTCACCAAGCAAAGAGGGCAAGTGGCGTCATTGAGTCGTCATCGAGGACATCGCCAAGCAGAGGAGGGCAAGTGGCAATGAGTTGTCACCAACTTTGAGGGCGTCGCCAAGCAAAGGGGGCGAGCAATGAGGAGTCGTCGTTGAGGGTGTCACCAAGCAGAGGGGGCTGAGCGGCATCTAGTTGAGGGCATCCCAGAGCGGAGGAGGGCAAGTGGCGTCCGAGGGGGGCAAACGGCGTCGCCGACCGAAGAGAGAGAGAGAGAGAGAGAGAGAGAGAGAGAGAGAGAGGGGAAAGTCAAGAGTTAAGGTCGGGGGTAGAGCAGAGAGGGAGAGGAGAAACGAATTTGGAATAAAATTAGGGTTTTATGATTAGGAACCAGGAATCGAACCGGGAACTACCAATTTCAAAAAAAAAAAAAAAATGAATAAGGAACCAGAACCTCTCTCTTTGAAACCGGGAGTCGAGCCTAAGCCACCAGTCCGATTCTTCGATTTCAGGTTCTACCCGGGAATTGCTGTGACATCCTGAATTTTCAATTCTGCTTTCAATTAAATTAATCGGGCCTTTCATCGATACGTCTATAGTGCTATTCTTAGAGCTGATCACTCGTGAGATAATTAGACTAACTGGGGAAGTCATCAAGGAATTCTAACGCATTAGACTTGAGAATTCGACCAGGAATCGACTACTCGACCGTACTTATCTACACAGATCATTTCGGCACAGTAAAGATCGATTAGAAATTAGAGATGGGTCAGTTCGACAGAGATGTGTGGCTAAACATGGGTGATTCCACTACATTGAAAAATTCTCGTCGATTAGAGGTAGACGATTTTTCTATTGTTTTGTTACCCTGTGTCCGTATTTGAAACCTCAAGATTTTCACGACCACCGAGAGTTGCCAATGTGTTGAAGAGATTCATTATGGCTCGAAAAAAATCGATCATGAATCATTTGCCCTAAAAATTTATGAAATCTACCCGATAGCCTAGGTCACGCTAAAATCGCGCCAGATTGAAATTAACCACGAATTTGAATCCAATTTTAGAAATTGAAAATTCTATCATGTCACAAGTCATTTTAGGAACGTCAACTCAGTTTCCGAAGATTTTTCTGCAAACCGAGGTTTTGGCGGAAAAAGTCAATATAAGGCCGTTTTCGACCGGGAAATTTTGAGGACCGTTTTCGATCGAGAAATTGGGATGCAAGTAGGATCTATTGGTGAGGAAAAATGTCAATTGGATCATGGACTCGATGATGGGATTTTTAGGAGCCAATTTGAGTCGATTCAATGAGGAATTGAATGGAAATTGAGCCAAATGTTGTGCAAATTCGTGTGCCCTCCTTGGACCCAACCTTTGGACCACTCCAAGACTTCTAGAAGGAGTTTTTGGTCTGAAAAATTACTGTGGAAGACAGCAAGCAAGGTGGGACCAGCCTAGGGGATAAAGGGATGAGAGAGAGAGACCAAAGTGGCCCCCTGCAACAAAATGGTCTCCCCTTCCCCTTCCTCTCACCATCGACCATCCCTGCTTTTTCCAACTTGCTTGAAACTCCAACAAACTCAGAGAACTGAACCAGCAAGCCAGCCAGCCCGTCGAAGCCCCGCCGGACCACCGCTCAAACCACTGTCACGCCCCGGAGCTGTTCGCCGTAAGCTCTCTCGCACGGCGGAACCGGGAACCTCTGGCCGTCATTCCGCCTCAGCTGTGAGCCCAGGCCATTCTCGGAGCTATCGAGCTCGCCTCGCCGTCACCGGAGGCACCTAGAAGCCCACCGAGCTCCGCTAAGCTTGTTGCAACTCCGCCGGTCCCGTCCTTGGCTATTTCCAGCTCAACTAGCCACCGGAGCAATCCCTGCAACCACCGACCAAGATCGAGCAAAGTGGGTTTTGAGCCCACTGTTTAGCCCGTTTTGGTGGCTTTCCCGACCTCACTTGGTGGTCCCGCTTTGGAGTTTGTTGTTCCTCTCCGCGTCCCTGTCATTTTGATCCAGTCGATTGTTAATCAAGTGAGTTTAACTCACTAATCTCTGCTTGGTAAGTTAATGACGATTAAGAGTTGATTAGTTTAAGTTAAGCATGGATTAGGTGGATAGTTATAATAGATTAGCAATTTAATTAACCGTTATTGCATGTCAGGTGGTTAGAGTAGTGTAATTAGAGCCTACATAAGCTCTAGTATTTATTTAGAGTGGTTCGGAAATTTTCCAAGCCCGTCTCGATTTTTAATTAGGCTTTTCCGGCCCAAGTAGCCATTTTTTGGTATTTAATAATTAATTTCCGTAATTAGTTAATTATTTATTTATTTTTCGAAAATTAGACCAGGATGGCCGGTGACCGAAATTTTATGCTAATTACAGTGGTGTGATTTGTTTATATAATTGACTATTATTTTGTGCAAATTGAGTGTGATTTGTAATTTTGGGTATTTATCCCAAAATTATTATTTTCATTAATTAATTAGAAAATCACTAGGTGTCGGTTTATAACGCCAAAAATGTTTTTATGGATAAGTGAAATTAGTGGGATTTTCAAGAGGAAAATATTATATTTTAACTAAGGCCGACCGTGTAGCCACACAGGTATGATAAAAATGGTGAAAACATGTGATGGTTTATAGTCATAGGAAGATGACTGTCAAAGCTGGGATGACGCATGTTGTGCGTGATGTTATGAGTTAGATCAAGAAAAACCGCCGAAGTATGGCCGTGCCTATTGGGCCGTAATTAACCGCCGAGTATGACCGTGCCAATTGGGCCGTAATCAACCACGAAGTATGGATGTGCCTATTGGGCCATAATTAATTGCCAAAGAATGGACGTGCCTATTGGGCCGTAATTTGCTGCCGAACTTGGAACAGGCTGTGCCCATTGGGCCATAATTCACCGCTAACATTTAGTAGGCTGTACCTGAGTGTGGCCGTAATTAATAGTTGGATTGAGTAATTGAAATGACCGTGTAATGGTCCTGTTGACATCAATCGACTGGATCGACTAATCGACGAGTCGACTGGGTGTGATGATTTGATTTATTGATGTGATGTGATAAATTGTACTGACTTGCAGGAAGGGACTGAGGCCAAGTAAGTCCTCTGATTCAAGTTTATGCCTAGGCAGCCCTCAGGGCGTATTTTCTTCCTAGTTGGATCTTAAGGGGTGAACTCGCTGAGACGTCGTCTCACCCCGTTGTAGGATAACATTTTCAGGCCCATAGATGGTAGCTCCTCTAGAACATTTTGGTCAACCTAAGAAGATGACAGAACAGAAGTGCTTCATCCCGCTTCATGGGTACCCTAGGGGATGGGTGTATGAGTTAGTGAAATCCATAGTCTGGGTTGATGCGGGTCTACCCAAAAAGGTGCCTCATCAATACAGAGCATGGTATCGCCAGGAGCGAAATGGCCAGAGAGAAAGGCCCATACCGGAGTCCGAGATCCCTTTTTATGTGCTGGAGGTCACTTTTGGAAAAGGCACAGCCAAATCTCCAGGTGGTTCGGTGGTGGACCGAGACCCGAACCTGTCAGAACCTAAATCCCCTGTGTATTCAGCTGTAGGCTCCAATTGGGACGAGGATGAAGATGAAGAGGAGGACGAAGATCCGTAGTTTTTGAAAAACCCCCCTTGTTTTGTAGACTTGGCATATATATATAGCTTGGTTGTATATGACTTATTATGATGTATATGTAAGTGTGGTTTCAGTTTTCAAAATTATGGCCCTACTTTTCTATCCCATTAAATTGTTGTCTGGAGATTATTATTCGCTTCCGCATGCGTATTAAAGAATGGGTCGGCAATGCATCCTGGGACATTGCTATTTAATCGATCATGAAGGGATGGGTAGGAGGATCGGGGCATGACAATTGCACTCACCCCTTGTCATTATGACTGAATCACGAAAATCTAATGTCCTATATTTTTTCTTATTCTATCTATTTAATTATTTAAACACTCGCTTTCCGCAACATAAAAGATCCTTGAAGACAATTTTTTAAAAATTTACAGCAACGACTATATCTTAATGACACAATACATAATATATATCTTTGATAGGTGCGACATTTAGACGATAAGATCTTGAGGAATATAATGAAATGCATACATCATCAAAACTACGAAAACAATAGACAATTATCTATCTCTGGAAAAAGCATATGTGAATTTCTGTGAATGTTTGAAACCTAGTTCTTTATTGGAAGTTGGGCATGGTCAACAGTGAACCTCGACCCACTTGGTTCGTGAGAGTAGGATCTCCGCCTCCCAAGTCAATGACGTCAAAAGATGAATCAATGCCGCTTCCCTGGATTCCAACGTCACTGATCTGCATATCCTCCACATCACAACACACCAACTTCTCATCCACCATGCGAAGCAAAAGCTTACCATGCCTGGTAAGTCCCAAGGCCGCTCGGACCGTCGACCCAATCGGTAGCACAATGTGATGCTGCTTAGTCCAGGACGTGGCCACGCCATACTCCTTCATCACCCAAATGCCGCATTCCTCTCTGTTCCATATGCCGAAAGCAATCAAAGCCAGTGAACCGCATGACACTGAGAGCGTCGCTTTGCCTCTTGGATTTAGAGAGAATTGTGTGAGATTTTCCGATTGGGGCAGCTCGATGACTTCTCCGAATTTTTCCTCCTCCATATTGAAAGCTACAATTGAGTTGTAAGGTGCCTCCACTGCAGGCGCCGCGAGCCAATGCGCGGCCCCATTGACAAATGCCCGTGAATTGCCACGAACCGTCCAAGTGAAATTGGGCCTGCCCAGGTTTTTCCATCTATCACGGCCTAGGCTATAAACCTCGACAAGCGATGGCCTTATTGGAGAATCAGCTTCTCTCACACCACCGCGAGAATAAGTAATCCTCACGACCTTGTAATCCCGGGCATTCGGCTCATACCCGAAACCATGGACAAGATATTGACTGCAACATGCTGAATTGTAGCCCTGAATTAGAGACTGGGTGCAAACGGGCCAACGGTGACAATGGACGCAACCCTTGTTGTGAATGGCCTTGACTTCGCCTGTGGACGGGCTCCACAGGAGAACGGCTTGCTTGCTCGCTCGACGGTGTGAGTACGAAAGCCCGGACAAGCAAATCAGAGCACCATCGCTGGACGAACCGATCACGGATATCGAAAACCATTTGTCGCCAAGAGGCAGATTCAAATTTTTCTTACCAATGGACGTGTTTTCGAACACTAAAGAGCACTGGTTGTGATTTTCCCATTCCAACGGGACCACCAGAAGGGAAGTCCCGCTGCGATTCAGCCACATCGTCAGGAAGTACGGCTCGGACAAGAGTGAACGCCACGACTTTGAGACGCACCGGAACCGGACGAGAGAGCGGGCTGGTAAGCAAGCCAGGATTTCAACCACGACATTGGATGGAAAGATACCAGAGAGCGATCCCATGGTACTCGTGGATCGGGAGACAGATTGCTAGGAATTAAAGAGGACAAGAGCAAGAAGGAGGGGCAGTCAGACTCACTAATCTTGCAATTGGATAAAACTTGTGAGAAAATCTGTGGGACTTTGGTGAAGCAATACGGTATTTGTTTATGGTGATTGACAAGGAAAAACATGGAAATAGTTAAATAAGCAAAAGACGGCAAAAAAATTAAGAAAACTTACCGAATAAGGAAAAATATGGAAATACTTAGAGTTATTGCTAGGACTCAATTGAGGGAAAAAATCTCAAACTTGGGTTGGTTTAAGGAAGGCAATCTGATTCTCCATTTACACAAATACATGATTTTGTTGCTGACTCATTCCCAAATACGTCCGAACAAAAAGAACAACTGGTAATTAAGTCGTCTTTAGAATATGAGAAGGTATTTTATGAGTTTGAAGAATAATGTGGCAGTGACACAGGACGAACCAAGTCGATAGCATGTGAGAATTTCGAATTCTAATACGTACTAGGTTGCAAGGCACACCTCGGGGGCAATATGGATTATTTACACCACATTGGCCATGTAAACAATATGTAAAGTGCTTCCTCGAGGGAGAACATAACTCCTTAATTTGTCACAACTCAAGAATATGAATGACATCGATCAAATAAACATTAGTAAGTGGTTTGAATACGAGTTTGTAACAAAACTAGTCAATAACTTCGATCAAATAAACATTAGTAAGCGGTTTGAACATGAGTTCGTAGCAAAATTAGTCAATTAACTTCATCAAGAAAGTTGGTAAGCACTTCAAATAAAGAGTAATATCATAAAATAGTTGGTAATTTCAATAGAATTGGTATGTTATTAGAGTATCTGGTAAATCTGAAACGCCATAATCAACGTTGGTAACATAATAAGTGACTAAAATACAAATTGGTAATCTCAAACTAGTCGGTCACATAAGAAAATTAGCAATTTTATATGAGAGTTGGGGAAATAGTCTTAACAATAAACTATTGGTACGCTTACTAAGTTGTTAATAATCAAATAAATGTTGGTAATTTAATATAGGAGGATGCAAGTGTGACACTTACTTGACTCTCAGCACAAAATCGCAGAAAGAAAGACATTCCACGAAGTGAAATTAATTTTGATGAATACTCAATCGCCACACCCATTTAACGAAATCCAAAGATCAACTTTTTGTGAAATGGGATAACTCCCGATTTCTAGTGAAACACACACACATACGAGAAAATCTTTAGTTTTGTAAGGCCTATTCGCATAAGGCACCGCAAGCCAATGCGTGGAACCATTACCAAATGCCCGCAAATTGCCAGAAACCATCCACGTGAAATCGGACATGGCAGGCTCGTCCATGTGTCCCTGCCTAGGCTATAAGCCTCGACAAGCCACGGTCTTATCGGAGAATCAGCTCGCCTTGCAACACCACCCGAATAAATAATCCTCACGAACTTGTAGTCCCGGGCATTTGGCTCGTACCCGAAACCGTGGACATTATAATGATTGCAGCATCCGGAATTGTAACCCTAAATTAGAGATTCGGAGCAAAGGGACCTACAGTGGCAATAGATGTTACCCTCGCTGCCAAGGGCCTTGACTTTGCCCGCGAACGGGCTCCACAGGCTAACGGCTTGCTTGCTTGCACCACGGCGTATGTAAGAAAGCCCGGTCAAGCAAATTAGAGCGCCGTCGCAAATTCTCCTTCCCGATGGACACATTCCAACACTAAAGATTACTTGTCGCGATTTTCCCATTCCAATGGGATCACCAGGAGGGAAGTCCCGCTGCGATTCATCCACTTTTCACAAAGTACGGCCGGGACAAGAGCGAACACCACGACCTGGAGACGCACTGGAATCGGACAAGAGACCGGGCTGGTAAGCAAGCGAGCATTTCGACCATAACATTGGATGAAAAATACCGGAGAGCAATGCCATGGTACTCGTGGACCGGGAGATGGATTGCTAGGACTTAAAGAGGACGAGCAAGAAGCGGCGGCAGTCACACTCGCTGATCTTGCAATTGGACAAGACTTGTGAGAAAATTTGAGGGGCTTTGGTTAAATAAGCAAAAGAAGGCCAAAAAATCAAGAAAAATTTCTGAATAAGTAAAAACATGGATGTAAATAGGATACAATGAAGGAAAAGAAAATCTCAAACTTAGGTTTCTTCAAAGGAAGGCAATCCGATTCTCCATTGACACAATACATGATTTTGTTCCTGATTCTATTCCAAATACGCCCGGACAATAAGAGCAACTTGTAATTAAGCCGTCTTTAAAAGATGAGTAGGTAGTTTGTGTGTCGGAGGTATCACGTGGCAATGCCATGTACGAACTAAGACAATGACGTGTCAAAATTTTCAAATTCTAATGTATAGTTGGTACCATGTGGACAATGTGGGTGGTCACTCCACATTGGCCATGTCAACTATACGTAAAATGTTTCCTCAAAAAGAGATCATTACTTTTTAATTCATCACAGCTCAAGAATATGAATGACTTTAATCAAATAAATATTAGTAAGTGGTTCGAATAAAAGTAGGTAATAGAAACTAGTTAGTAACTTTATCAAGAAAAATGGTAAACAGTTCAAATAAAGAGTAATATCATAAAATAGTTGGAAATTTTAATAGAATTGGTAGGGATGTCAACGGTTCGGTTTAGTTCGGGTTTTCTTCGGTTCAATTTGGGTTTTTTGAAAACCCGAACCAAACCAAACCAAACCAAACCATTAGGGTATGCATTAGCTTTGGACCAAACTGCACCTCAAAGCAAATATAACCCAAAATGAAAACTTGGCTCGTTTTGGTTCAGTTCGGCTTTTCCGCTTTCTTTTTTGAAATATTAAAAAGAGGTTTAGTGGAAAAATAGAAAGATTGTGTGAATTGTAATATTAAGAAGATTAGCAATTTTCAGTTTAGTTAAATGAACCGAACCAAAACTATCTGAACTTGTGAGATTTGATGGGACCACAACCAACTGTTCTAAAAGCATAAGCTGTTAGATAAATGCATGATTTAATATTTATATATTCTAACATTCCCCTTACGCTTAATCTAGTCTTTTTTGCTTAGTACTAGGCATGAAAATATTTAATTGGAAAAGCAAATGAGGCCTGATAAAATTTGAACTCAAAACCTCCAGTTCTGATATCATTTAAAATTGGTGGGACATAATCAACTATTCTAAAAGTTTAAACTGTTAGATGAAAGCTTGGTTCAATATTTATATATTCTAACAAAACTTAGATTTAAAAAAAAAAAAAAAAAAGGTTATTTTTCATTATCCAAACCGAACTGAAAATGCATGAAAATTTGGATCGGTTCTGCTTCCGGTCCTATTTGGACAACCCTAAGAATTGGTATGTTATTAGACAATTTGGTAAATCCGAAGCCATGTTGGTAACATGATAAGTGGCTAAAATATAAATGGGTAATCTCAAATTAGGTGGTGACATAATAAAGTTAGCAATTTTGTATGAGAGTTGTTAACTTCAACACATTGATATGTTGGGGGAATAGTTTTAATAATTTATTGGTAACTAACTTAGTTGTCAATAATTAAGTAAATATTGGTAATTTGATGTCGGAGGATGCGTGTGTGACGGTTGCTTGACTCTCGGGACAATAACAGTGTCAGACCACAATTTTTTTCTCACGCAACTGGATTAAGCTATTGTTCCGGTGGCTGGAGAAGTTTGTCTTGAAATTGCCATAATAAATTGCTGTGAGCAAGAAAGAGATTTCACAAACTGAGATTACTTTAATGAAATAAAGGATATAAATATAAAAGTAATCAAGGGAAGAAATAGAAATCACGACAAAAACTAGAAATTGTTTGATTGGCGTTGAAATCATTTGCTAAATCTAGAAATTATTTTATTCGTTTATTTCAAAGTTGGTGGAAATAAATATTGGTTATCTATTGGAACGCTAATGAAGGTTTTAACAATTATAAAAATGTGGGTAATTTAACATAGGATGATAAGCATGCAATGGTAACATTAACAAAAGATTGAACGAGAAGATTGAAAAATGGGGTGCGGACATTGCAAGTGCGAAAACTTGACACAGGAGGACACTTAAGTACCAAAAGTTCGAAAATGTACACTTAAGTATCCAAATCAAGAAAAATAGAACACTTAAGTGCCAATGGCAAGAAATTACGGCTAAACTGCTAACTTGACATTTTCCAACAACTTTTTTTTTTTTACTAAAGTGGCAATTTAAAAAAAATATATATATATATATATATATATATATATATATCCATGTGGCAATTCTTTTAAAAAAATTATCCACATGGAAATTTAAAAAAAAAAAATGTCCACATGACGTTGTAAAACTCCAAAATTAACTTTTAGCATATATATTAATGAGAGAGAGAGAGAGAGAGAGAGGATGCCACAGCTACGGCGAGGGCTTCCACGGCCCTTGCTGGAAAGAGTTGGCGACGGTGGGGCAAAGATCAGCTGATGTCGCCGAGCCCTAAGCAATGGCCAGTGACCCTGGCCAATCACCGAACTAGGCCAACCAACAACCAGCAACCTTTGGCCCCTCTAGCCAGGGGCCTACAAACCTCGCCGGATCTTAGGCAGGGCCACAATCCTCACCCTAGATCTAGGTGAGGGCCTGCAAGCCCTCGCCGATGGTTGGCCAAGGTCACAAACCACTACTCAAAGCCTCGTGACCTCAACCAATGTTCGCCCCACCATCGACAGCCCTTTTCGGTGATGGTGTGGCAACGACGACAGTGAGTGCTGAGGAGGCCCTCGCAATAATCCTCATCGAACGCTGCTGCCTCCCCCTTTTTTATAATAATTTAGTTCTTTAAATTTATTTTTAATTAATACTAACAAATTAACCATATCTTTGGAATCGACATGACGCCAATTTGCATGAGTAGAGAGATCGGTGTTAAGTTCGATTTAGTTATTAGTGAGTCGCCGAAAATGAAAACACTTGTCAATAACCTCAATGATTGGTCGACAGTTATTACTCAATGGATTTAGCTAAGCATTGGAGGGAAAAGAGGAAACGAGGTAGAATGAAGACATCGACTAAAGATAAAGATGCCGATCAATAGATGAGCCCAGTGACTTGAGAAGTTGTAAGCCCCTATGGATAAGTTAATGTGCAACGATGGAGCCTAAAGTTACGGAGATACGGTTGTAATCAACATTAGAATAGTTGCTGCTTGTTTGTGATTATACTTTGTAGTTTATAAAGCCGTGTATAATTGTTGTAAGACACGAACATCATCACAAAAACTTACATATTGTTTCAGTTTATCAATATTTTAATTTCCAGTACTTGCATTCCTTTCCTTACACCTTGTTGTTCTTGATTTTTGTTGCACAAGTTAATTCCTATCACAATCGCCACTAAACCCCTTTAACAAAAAACCAAAGATCAACATTTGGTAAAAGGTATAAAACTAATTGGAACAGGTCCCAATTTCTAGTGAAACACACATAAGAACACACACACACACATATATATAAGCAAATCTTTAGTTTTGTAATGACAACTATTTCTAAATGACACATACAAATAAGTTTATTAATCATAATAATTCTTACTACACTTTTGGCGATAGCTGCCGAGATTGGACGATAAGTAACTTAAAACAAAATGCGCATTACATCGAAACTACAAAAGTGATAGATGATCATCTATCTTCTTCTTTTTTCTTTTTTTTTTTTTGAACAGGATGATCATCTATCTTTGAAAAGCATATTCTAAGTTCTGTAAATGTTATGCAACCCAATTCTTTATCGGAGGTTGAGCATGGTCAACGGGAAGCCTCCACCCTCTTGGTTCCTGAGAGTAGGATTTCCTCTTCCCAAATCAATGACATCAAAAGATGACTCACTGCCTCCTCCCCCGATTCCAACCTCACTGATCTGCATATCCCCCAAATCACAACACACCAAACTCTCATCCACCATGCGAAGCACAATCTTGCCATGCCCAGTAAGTCCCAAGGCCGCTCGGCACGTCAATCCAATCGGTAGAACAATGTGATGCTGCTTGATCCAGGAGTTGGCCACGCCGTACTCCTTCATGACCCAAATGCCGCATTCCTCTCGGTCCCATATAGTGAAAGCAATCAGAGCCAGTGAACCGCATGACACTGCGAGTGTCGCTTTGCCTCTCGAATGCAGAGAGTATTGCGAGATATATCTCTTTCGGGGCAGCGCCATGACTTGTTTAAATGATTCCTCCTCCATACCAAAGGCCACGATTGAGTTGTAAGGCGCATCCTCTGTAGGAGCCGCGAGCCAATGCGCAGCCCCATTAATAAATGCCCGCGAATTGCCACGAATCGTCCATGTGAAATTAGGCCTGCCCAGGCTCGTCCATTTGTCCCTGCCGAGGCTATAAACCTCAACATTCCATGGTCTTATCGAAGCAACAGATCGCCTCGCAACGCCACGCGAGTAAGTAATCCTCACAATCTTGTAGTCCCGGGCATTTGGCGCGTACCCGAAACCGTGGACATGATACCGAACACAGCATCCCGAACTGTAGCCCAGAGTTTGAGATTCGGAGCAAAGGGCCCGCTGGTGGCAATAGATGTAATCATGGTAGCTAAGAGTCTTGACTTCGCCCGTGAACGGGCTCCATAGGATAACGGCTAGCTTGCTCGCACTACGGCGAACGAAAGAAAGCCCGGTCAAGCAAATTAGAGCGCCATCGCTGGACGAACCGACCACGGATAACGAAAGCCATTCGTTGCCCACTGGCAGCCTCAAATTCTCCTTCCCAATGGACACATTTTCGAACACTAAAGAGCACTTCTCGCGATTATCCCATTCCAACGGGACCACCAGAAGGGAAGTCCCGCCGCGATTCAACCACATCGTCACAAAGTACTTCTCGGACAAGAGCGAATGCCATGACTTGGAGACGCACCGGAACCGGGCGAGAGACCGGGCTGGTAAGTAAGCGAGGATTTCGACCACAACATTGCATGGAAAGATACGGGAGAGGGATGCCATGGTACTCGGGGACCGGGAGACAGATTCTAGGAATTAAAGAGGACAAGAGCAAGAAAAAGTGCCGGTCAGACCCACTGATCTTGCAATTACACAACTAGTGAGAAAATTTGTGGGACTTTGGTGAAGCAAACACTTGCTTTGTGTTTGTGGTGATTGATAGAACCGTTAAATAGGCAAAAGGCTGGCCCCAAAGTTAAGAAAAATTACTGAATAAGGAAAAACATGGATATAGATAGGATTAAAGAAAAATCTCAAACTTAGGTTGGTTCGAAGGAAGGCAATCTGATTCTCCATCTAAATAATACATGATTTTGTTCCTGATTCTATCCCAAATACGTCCGAACAATAAGAGCAACTTCGTAATTAAGCCGTCTTTAAAAGATGAGAAGGAACTTTGTGCGTCACAGATATCACGTGGCAATGCCACATACAATGACTTGTCAGAATTTTCAAATTCTAATGCATAGTTGGTTGCAAGGCACACCACGTAGACAATGTGGATTGGTCACGCCACGTCAATCATATAAAAGATATGTAAAATGCTTCCTGAAAAGGAGAACGCATAATTAGATAAATCTAAAACAACATAATCAATGTTGGTAACATGATAAGTGGCTAAAACAAAATTGGTAATGTCAAACTAGTCGGTAACATGATAAAGTTACTAACTTCGCATGAGAGTTGGTAACTTCAACACATTGATATCCTTAGGAAATTATTTTGATAATTCATTGTTATGCTAAATAATTTGTTAACACAAAAATAGTGTCAGAACACATTTTTTTCTCAAGAAAAATTCCAAATAAATGCCTAAAATGTCCTCATTTTCTCAAATAAGGGTTTGAAGTGAACTTTGTTTGAATAAGGGCCTAAAATAACCATATCAATATCAAAGAAGAACCTGAAGCAGTCATGGCTATTTTAAATAAGGACCTAGCCTCGTTGGCCAGCAAAATATCCTAGCCGATCAGGGATATTTTCGTCCAATAATAATAATAATAAAAAATAATAATAATAAAGGGCCAGTAGGCCCTCACTAGAAACGGGCGCCAACAACCCCGCTGGCCATCTTCACTACCCAATTGACAATGGGGTGGTGGCCACAGGCGGGAGGGAGCCCTTCCACCCGTATTTTTGCTTTTATAAAAACTTTAGTTTTTTTGGTTTTTTTATGAAAATAAAAAACATAAAATGTAAAAATTAAAACGTAAAATTTCCCTTCACCAGCTAGTGATTTCAAACCCTTCTTTGAGATTGATATAGTTATTTTAGAACTTTATTTGAAACAAACTCCATTTTATGCCTTAATTGAGAAAATGATAGAACTTCGAACCCTTATTTGAAACAATATCTTATTTGAAAAAATGATGGCACTTTAAATCCTTATTTGGAATTTTTCCTCTTTTTTTTTTTTTTTGCAATTGGATTAACCTATCCCTCCGGTGGCGAGAAAAGTTTGTCCCGAAATTGCCATAATAAATTGATTTAGATGTAATATTGCAGCAAGAAAGAGACTTCAGACTGAGATTACTTCAATGAAACAATGGATATAAATATAAAAATACTCAAGGGAAGAAATAGATAATAATATCACGATAATAACTAGAAATTGTTTGATTGTCGTTGAATTGATTTGTTAAATCTAGAAATTAATTTTTTTGAGATTAGGTATTAATTTTTTTGAGATTAGTTATTCATTTAGTGCACAATTTGTGGATATAAATATTGGTAATTTAATGGAATGGTTACGATGGTATTAATAATTAAATAAATATTAATATTTTAACATAGGAAGATAAGTATGGCATTATTCTCAGCACATTAACAAAAGATTGAACAAGGAGATAAAAAAAAATAATAATAATAAATAAATAAATAATAATAATAACAACAACAACAACAACAATAATAATAATAATAATAATAAACTATTCCTAGTTTCTCCATGAATTTGATTTGCTCATAAAAAATCACTAAGCACTTCGGCTTGATTTTTTTCGTTGAGAATAAATAATTTGCAAATTTTTTTTTTAAAATGATTGTTTTATATCGCTAAAAACTAAATAATATGTTTAGACATAAATTGATATCAATAATGAAAATATTTTTTATTGACTAATTATTTTAAGGTAGACAAGCAATCATTTTTAGAAAAATATTTTTCAAACGATTAATTTTTCATGAAATAAACAGAGGCTTTGATGAGACCCTAGAGATGAACTTTTACCACCTAACTAACAATTTCTATTTAGCAATAAACCAAGATAAGACAGATGAAAATATAGTTTAACTTTGAGTTGATACCACAAAAACCCCAAATTGGTATATTTATGACAAATTTATCAAAAACTAATTTTTTTACCATAAAAAACTCCATACTAATACACTTATGACATATTTACCCTCAAATCAATTTTTTGACCACTAATAACCTCAAACTAGTACACTTATGATAAATTTACTCCAAATTAATTTTTGGACTATTAATGTAATAATTCCAAACTTGTACATTTATGAAAAATTTACCTTATGTTAGTTTATGTTAAATTAGAATAATATCACGAAAAATCACAAACTAATATACTTGTGACAAAAGGAGGATAGAATTTCAAACTAGTACACCCATCAACTATCATGTGCCATCAAACTTAGCATTTTGACGATAAATTTTGACATAAACTAACATAGGGTAAATTTTTATAGATGTTCCAGTTTAGGGTTTGTTTTGGGTAAATTTATGACAAATGAACTAATGTAGAGGATTTGACCAAAAAAAACTAATGTGGGGTTTTTCATTGTATTAACGCTTTAACTTTATCTTACTTTACTTATATCCTCAAACAAACAAAACTTTGTTATCTATTAATATTGGGAGGATGAAATCATTGATAAACACTCGATCAATGGAAGAGATGGCGGCAAGAAACTAACAAGAGGGGATGAGTTCCTGATAAGTATCTGAAAAACTGTCCATAATGAGAAGAGAAAACTGAGGAAGAAAAAAAGGGTGAGAGAGAAGACAGGCATACCAGTATTGCCCATTTTAAAAATAAAAATAAAAAAGGAGTGTTTTTAGCCAAAATGAGTGTACAAAGACTTGTAGGAGGTTGGATTTGGTACATTAGTTTTAAGAACTCGTCTGTGTAACTCATGAGCCGCACTATAACAAATCACATTGAGGTAAGCTTTTGTCTTTTAATGTCCAAGAGTTCAAATGCTTTATGCGTGAATATTTTCAAGATTACATAGAAAATAAAATCGGTCCAAAATAATTGAAAATTGGTTATCTTGAAGACAGTTTATTTGCATAGGCAGGCTTGTCATTCAAGATGCCAATAAATTAGATTTCTTGGGCTCATCTCTAGAACACATGGACTCACTATCATTTTGAATGGGACAATTACAATAGCATTCCTAAAACTTTTATCAATTCGGATCTTGAGCCTTCAAATTTTTATTTCGTGCTTTTAAGTCTTAAAACTCCTGTCATCCTCCCCGCTAGTTCTTCCCTTAGCTTTTTTCGCTTTTGGTGATGGAAAACTCTGAGGTGGCTTTTATCACTTATCTTTTCATATATGCGGCCATTAATAAACAGATGGAATTAGTTTATTGTCGAGTGAAAGTGTGACGGGCGTTTGAAATGAACAATACGAGGAAGAACAAAGTTTGATTGCAAAGGAATAAATTTCTATAGATCGTCCTTTCATTAGGAGATAGATAATTAATTAATAAACTTCTGGTGCGGACAAAAAAAGGGTACAACATATTCATCCTGAGTAAACATATTTGACCACCAATAGGAAATAAATTGCATTATTTCCTGTGACATTCACGGTATAAATGTGTGTGTGTGTATATATATATAAGAGAACTTATAAATTTGCGACGACAACTATTTCTAAATGATGCATAAGAATACATGACTTAATTAATCATAATAATTATTACCATAACTTAATTAATCATAATTATTCTTACCAAACTTTTGCGGATAGGTTTCAAAATGCGCACAACATCAAAACTACCAAAACAAAAACTAGAAAATTATCTAATTTTGAAAAAGCATATGTAGATTTTCTGCTAATGTATGGAAACCTAATTCTTTATTGGAGGTTGGTTATGGTCAACATTGAACGTCCCCCGGCTTGGTTCCTGAGAGTAGGATCTGCTCCTCCCAAATCAATTACATCAAAAGATGAATCAGGGCTGTCTCCCTGGATTCCAACCTCACTCATCTGCATATCCTCAACATCGCAACACACCAACTTCTCATCCACCATGCGTAGCAACACCTTGCCGCGCCTGGTAAGTCCCAACACTGCTCGGACCGGCCCCATCGGCAGCACAATGTGATGCTGCTTGGTCCACGACTCAGCCACACCGTACTCCTTCATCACCCAAATGCCGCATTCCTCTCGGTTGCATTTGCCGAAAGCAATCAGAGCCAGTGAACCGCATGATACGGAGAGTGTCGCGTTGCCTCTTGGGTGTAGAGCGAATTGGAGGAGATCTTCCGATCGGGGCAGCCAGATGAAATCTCCAAATGATTCCTCCTTCATATTGAAGGCCACGATTGAGCTGTAACATGCGTCCGCATAAGGCGCCGCGAGCCAATGCACGGAACCATTGACAAATGCCCGCGAATTGCCACGAACCGTCCAGGTGAAATTGGGCCTGCCCAGGTTCTTCCATGCGTCCCTGCCTAGGCTATAAACCTCGACATGCCATGACCTTACCAGAGTATAAACTTGTCTCACATCGCCGTACGAATAAGTAATCCTCACGACCTTGTAGTCCCGGGCATTCGGCTCGTACCCAAACCATGGACGACGTATCGATGGCAGCATGCCGAATTGTAGCCCTGAACTAGAGATTCGGTGCAAACGGGCCACCGACGGCATTGGACGCAACCCTCGTTGCCAAGGGCCTTGATTTTGCCCGTGTACGGGCTCCACAGGATGACCGCTTGCTTGCTCTCGTGACGGCGTACGTACGAAAGCCCGGTCAAGCATATTAGAGCGCCGTCGCCGGATGAGCCAACCACGGATAAGGAGAACCATCTGTTCCCAAATGGCAGCTTCAAATTCTTCACTCCTATGGACACGTTTTCAAACACTAAGGAGCATCGATCGCGATTTCCCCATTCCAGCGGGACCACCAGGAGGGTAGTCCCGCTGCGATTCATCCACATTTTCAAGAAGTATGGCTCAGACAAGAGCGAACGCCACGACTTGGAGACGCACCGGAACCGGACGAGAGACCGGGCCGGCAAGGAAGCAAGGATTTTCACCATGATATCGGACGGAAGGATACAGGAGAGCGATTCCATGGTATTCGTCGGACCGGGTGACGGTACTAGGAATCAAAGAGGACAAGAGCAAGAGACAGTGTCAGTCAATTTGTGGGACTTTGGTGAAGCATATAGTTGATATATGTCCGCGGTGATTGATATAGCTGTTTAGTTAAATAGGCAAAGGACGGTCCAAAAAAATTAAGAAAAGGGAAAAAATGGATAGATATGTTCAGAATTATTGCTAGGATGCTGTGGAGGAAAAGAAAAATCTCAAACTTAGGTTGGGTTAAAGGAAAGCAATCTGATTCTTCATCTACTTAATAAATGATTTTGTCCTTGATTCTATCCCAGATATGCCCGGATGATATAGGCAACTTGTAATTAAGTCGTCCTCAAAACACGAGGTGTTTTGTGCCGAAGGTCATCACGTGGCAATGTCACGTGACGAAGCAAGGTGATGTGTGAAAATTTTTAAATTCAATGCATTGTTGGTTGCGAGGCACACCACGCGGACTATATGGATTAGTTACATCACGTTAGTTGTGTAAACAATATGTAAAATGCTTACTCAAAAGGTGGACACTACTTTTTGATTCACCGCAACTCAAGAATATGAATGGCATTATGAAAAGAAGTAAGTAATTCGAATATACATAGATAATCAAAAACTATTTGATAACTTCATTCGGCAAAAAGAGCCGGTAAGTATTTTTAAATAATTTGTCGATACCATGAAGGAAATGGTAGTTCCAATAGAATCGGCATGGTATTAAAGAATATGGTAATTGCAAAACAATACAGTTAACATTGGTAACATGATAAGCAGCTCAAATAAGAATCGACAATCTCAAACTAGTTGGTTATTTTATCATAAAAAAATCAGTAGCTCTCTCAAATTAAGATTAGTAATTTCATATTAGAGTTGGTAACTTCGACATGTTAATATGTTGTGGAAGTGAAAGTTGGTAATTTATCGGAACGCCTAGTAAGTTGTTAACAATTGAAGATAAGTCAATAATAGAAATTTTTTACCATGCAACTAGATTGACCTATTGTTCCGATGGCAGGAGAAGTTTGCCGTGAAATTGCCATAATAAATTGATGTAGATGTAGTAATGTGGAGGAAAAGAAAAATCTCAAACTTAGGTTGGGTTAAAGGAAGGCAATCTGATTCTCCTTCTACTTAATAAATGATTTTGTCCCAGATTCTATCCCAAATACGGCTGGACGATATAGGCAACTTGTAATTAAGTCGTCCTTAAAACACAAGGTGTTTCATGTGCCCGAGGTTATCATGTGGTGACGAAGCAAGGTGACGTGTGAAAATTTTCAAATTCAAATATATTGTTGGTTGTGAGGCATACCACGTAGGCTACAAGGATTGATTACACCACATCAGCTGTGTAATGATATGTAAAATGCTTTCTTGAAAGGTGAAAAACAACTTTTTGATTTGCCGCAACTTGACTATGAATTACATTGATCAAATGAAAAGAAGTAAGTAATTCGAATATAAGTAGATAATCAAAAACTATTTGGTAACTACATTCGAGAAAAAGAGCCGGTAAGCACTTTTAAATAAAGTTGTTGATACCTTGAAGGACATGGTAGTTCCAATAGAATCGGCATGTCATTAGAGAAAATGGTAATTGCGAAACAATACAATCAACATTGGTAACATGATAAGCAGTTCAAATACAAATCAATAATCTCAAACTAGTTGGTTACTTTATCATAAAAAAATCGGGAGCCCTCTCAAATTAAGATTAATGATTTCATATAAAATTGGTAACTTGGTAATTTATTGGAATGCCTCGTGAGTTTTTAACAATTGAAGATAAGTCGATAGTAGAAATTTTTTTACCATGCAACTGGATACCTATTGTTCCGGTGGCAGGAGAAGTTTGCCATGAAATTGCCATAATAAATTGCTGCAGATGTAGTACCGCGGCAAGAAAGAGATTTCGCAGGCGGAGATTACTGTAATGAAACATAGGATACTGACAATAGAAATGCAAGTAATGACTGAATCTAGAAATAATTTCTTTGGAATTATCTATTTATTTTTTTATTTAAAACATGTCCGGGGCGACTTCTATTTTCAACTCTTGCCCTTTTATAAATTTTTCGAAACTCCCGATTGGACGTATATTTTATGTAAGAAATACGAAGGTATATAAGTAAGAAATAATTTTGAGACTTCCAATCGAAATCTATTAATTTTGGGAGTTTAATCTCCTGCTTTTTTGCTTTTTTCTTCTAGTAATATGAATTTGCATTTTATTTAACGATAGTTTTTTAAAAAATTTAATTACCTTTTAATTGAATTTATGTCGTCCTAATTTAGCAAGATTTGTTGAAATCATGAACGACAATTCTCATATAATCGACCAGAATAGAAAAGCTGAAATCAAATGAACAAACTGATTATTGCTTGCACCTAACCATTCCTAATAAATCAGTAGGTTCACTAGGCAAGCCAAGGGCAAAGCAACCTCAGCTACCATTGGAGGAGCAACTGGTTCCCATCAGCATAAGCGTCGGCCTCCATCATCTTCCTCATCAAGAAGCCGGCCTTCTCCCGCGCCCTCGCCGACCCTCGGACCGAAAGATCGGCCAAAACGGTCGAGAACTCCAGCAATCTCAGAGCCTCTCGAGTGCAACCCTCGCTCTCGTCGAAGAGCCGGACAAGGATCTCGGCCGCGCCTTCCTTGCTCAGCATACACCTCCCTTTCAGCACGTCCATCATCGAGACGACGATCTTGTCCGTCCGTATCAAAGCGTTCGGTCCTTCATCGAACCGGGCTAGCAGGCCCAAAATGGCCAAGGAGGTCCCGGCCAAGTCCTCGCCATCGGTGCTGGCCACCAACCCGAGAAGCATTGGTACCGCGCCCGATCGTACGGCCAGGGTGCAATTGCCGTGGAGCTGCACGAGCTCAGCCAGTGAGCTCAGCAAGTGGTGTGAGGCCGCGCTGTTTGGGCCAGAGATCGCCTTGATTAATGCTTGGACGGTCCCTGCGACCCCAAACTTGGCCTTGTTCTTGTCGAGCATGGCGAGGCTGCAAACGAGGGAGGCAGCTAGCCTGCTGGATTCAGGGAGCTAGGAGATAGGATGATGGAGTTGAGACGGTTGATGGTCTCCATGTCTGCCAGGGGCCGCTTGAGGTCCGGGTTGAGGGAGAGGTTGAAGAGGATGGAGAGCGACAGGGCTCGAACAACGGGAGAGTTGGACTCGGCGAGCCTGAGGATAGCAGGGATCGCTCCATCTGCTTGAGCAAGCAAGCTCCGGTTCAGAGGGCTGACTTTGGTGATCTTAGCGAGCGTCTGAAGGGCTCTTTCCTTGGCTTCGTCGGAGCCCAACTGAGCTTGGGAGATGCATTCGGAGATGGTGTCGCGAATTCGAGCAGTGGACATGTCTTGCGTCTTCTTGGAGGCGACGAAGTTGTTGCAAACAAAGATGGGGGTAAGGCGCTCGGATGGGCCATAGAAGAAAGATGGGACTCCCGCAAACCTAGGTGGTGATGATTAAGGTGGAGATAGTTCCAAGGCGTGATAGCTTCGGAAGTATCTCCATGCTTTGTTGTAACAAGCACGAACAAAGCAAAAACGCCCTTGCATGCATCATCAATGCGGACACACATTCGAGAAGCAGATTGTAACCTATTGTCTAGTCAACACATAAAGACCTACAAACCGCTATCCAACGCTTGCATCCTAATCAGGAAAGAAAAATGCAAAAGAGCAGAGGAGAAACGGCTCTCGTCATCAGGACGAGACAAAAAATTGTAAGCTTATGTGAAACACGAAGAGGAAATAATTAGCAATTCAGAAAGAACGGTAGAAACCAGCATCAAGATGAGATGCATTGAGGGCTCGAATGCAAGAGAACGAGGTCTTAACTAGGTGCTTCAGAAGCATACCATGAACAAAGCGCATAATAACAGCAAAGCCATGCCATGCATGCACCATTCCGACAGCCGGAAATTCCCAACCCCAACCGACATCTATCTCCGGATTAGAAGACTGATTGGCAAGTCACGCATGCACCAGAGTTACATCTTTTTAAACAGTAAAAACCTTAGTCCCAATGAAATCACTACAAATTAATTTAGCCGACAAGATCCTTTGTTCTATTCTTGCAATAATTGCCATACCAAACATTAAAATTCACAAAAACATAAATGAGAACTATAGTTCAAAACTTCAGTCTGCAAATACTGATTCCAACAAGGCACTGCCTAAATTCAATAGGCTATAAACTACAAGAGTAAAGATCCTCAGACACAGATATAAGATGACAGCTCAAGCTCCATGACACAACCACCCATATTACAGGTTCATCTTCGACTAGATTCTGGAGAACCATCTTCATAATTTACCAGACCCCCTCCATCTGGGCTCCTGGATGATGACTGGGATCTGTCTTTGCTTGCACGCTTAGGAGGTGGTGAATCCCTTGAAGACCTTGATGCTGAACGGCTTGGACTCCTAGAAGATGATTTCTGCCTTTCATCACGAGGGGAAGAACGAGATTTAGACACCTCGACTGGGGAACGATTGCGAACGGGGCTACGACTTGGACTATATCGACGGTTTCGATAACGAGGGCTACGTGAAACAGAAGGACTCCGTCTGCCTCTGTACCTGCAGGTCCAGCAAGTAGATCGTTAACAGGAAATAATAGGCATTTGTGTCTGTATATTCCATAGCTTGTAAACAGATTAAAGTCAAGGAAGATCCTAGCCAGCTTCCATGGTATGTTAGCTTGATTGAGAACTTTTTTGAATAATATTAACTCCTGATTTCCATCTCACGATATTTTTTAGGCTGGGCTTGAGAGTAGAGAAATAGAAGGTTTTGAGTTCTAACAAGAGTTTGGTGCACATCACCTCGGAGGAGTTCTTCCTCTAGGAGGACTTCGGTAACGCCTTGGGGAGTACCTCCGGTAGCTTGGATACCTAGAAGGAATTGAAGGCATGCTCAGAAAATGTAAAATCCGCTTGCCACATTAAGCAAAAAACATTTTTACAAGAGAGAGAAAAAGAGAGAGAGAGAGAGAGAGAGACAATCAAAACCTGATCGGAATGTAACTTACCTATCACGGTCAGCTCTGCTACCGTAACGGTACGACCTCACAGGAGAACGATCAGGAGATGGAGTCCTGTATCGACGAGCATAAGAGTACCGCTCACTGAAACCTCGCCCCCTTTTAATGCGCTTGGGAGAATTGTCCGGAGAAGCACTTCGAGAATAACTCCTTCTACGAACAGATGGTGGGGATCTAGCCGCACGACGCAAAGGAGGGCTACGACTACGAGAATAGCTACGACGGTCACTCCTACTTGGTGCTCTGACAGGGCTCCTGCCACCATTTCTTCTTGAAGGGGCCCTCCCTGAGCTTCTGCTCATGCTTCTTCGGGAAGACTTAACAGGACTTCGGCTTGCGCTCCTTGAAGCTCTGACGGGGCTATTATCCCTCGCTCTTCTTGATGTTCTTGGAGGACTCTGGCTTGGACTCCTACGAGAAATGGACTTTACAGGACTCCTGCTGATGCTTCTATGAGAACGAGCTCGCAGGGCTTCTGCTGACACTTCTAACATTTCTGCCCCTGACTGGGCTCCGGCTGACACTTCTCGCTGGGCTCCGGCTGACACTTCTCGCTGGGCTCAGGCTGCTACTCCTAGCTGGGCTCCTGCTGCTACCACTTCTAACAGGGCTTTTACTTATACTCCTGCTCCTGCCTGACCCACCACGAGGGCTAGGGCTCCTACTAGGTACACTTGGACTCCTGTGAATAGCCCTCTTTGGACTTGCATCAGGGCTCTTGCTCATATTCCTGTGGGGACTGATACTACTAGGACTCATGCTCCTGCTTCTGCTCCTGCTCCTGCTCCTGCTCCATCAGTTTTCACATATGACAAATTCCCAGACTCTGGAAGAACTATAAACCATTAAAAAAAGCAACTGAGATGTCAAGAATACCTGGATTTTCCTGGATGATCATCAACCACATCAGGTCGTCTATCTGGACTCCCGTTGGAGTGAGCATTGTCTTCAATACCATTACTTCGCCGATCTCCATTCTCCTTTAGGGATGCATCTGCTTCATTTCCATGCGATTTTGCACTTTCCCTCTTTTTGTGATGATCAGAACCTTCTCTCTGGATGGACTCAGGAGACAGACCAGGACCTGGATAATCTCCAAAAATTAAGAAAAAACAGCATAAAATATAATATTCCACACCCTACCACCACCTGGATAATCTCTAAAAAGTAAGAGAAAAAAGCATAAAAAGTAATATTCCACTAATTACCACACATACATTTTGATTCATTATGTAACTGCATAACAAAGTTTTGCTTTCTAACTATACAACTGCATCTGTAATATTAAAAGCTAACTTGTTATAGCTTATAAAGTTGCAATTCATAGAAAGAAAGCCATTTTCAGCCAAATGCATATGGCCAAACATTTACATGCAGTATAGAAACCACAATCAACGGTACCCATGCACCCTGCTCCCCTTTCTTGAAAAAACCAGAAGAAGGCCCAGAAGAATTTTAATTCCTTCCGGCAACAAGACAAAAGAAGTTTCAATATTATGGACCTCATTAGATTGGCATCACCAACGATGAGCATGTGCAAATTTCAATGAGTGAGTACTCTATAACTCATCAAGTATGGCTTTTACAGCAATACCAACAACAAAATTCTGACTATGAATCAGAATAATCACCCAACAGAATGGATGATACAGCATCTCAATCTCACCGAAATGGCATTCATGTATGTGAAGCTACGCAAAATAAGTTAGAACTTACCAGAATTTTGAGAAGGATCTTTCTTTTTCCGATCTTTTCCGAAAGCATCCAGACTGTCATCTTCAGAGTTACTTCCACTCTCAGTCTCACTTCCAGTGTCTGAAGAACCATTCAAAACCCTAACAAAGGGAAAGTATCAGCCTACTGTCAGGTGAAGTGAGTCAATAATAAAAAAGAGTACAGTGAAGTAGATACAGGGTTGTCATGCATCAAAAGATGAGTAACTGCCTCAAAAGGATACATATCATGAACTTAAAAGATCATATCAACTGAATCTGACAAAGGCAGATTATAAAGGAAGTAAATTAACAGCTCCAACAGAAACCTCTAGAGCTAAGTACGTTCTAATGTTGTTTCCCAGAAGCACAGGAGCATGCTGTCCGTCATCACCAAAGTTCCACCAAAAAGAAAACAAAAAAAAAAAAAAAAAAAAAACACAAGTGGTCCGGTATGAAGTCAATTATCCATGCAAGTAAAAACATGACCAAGACAATCAAGTGCTTCACCTTTTGGATCTACGCTTGGATCTCTTTTCCCGTCTCTTTCGTTTTCTATCACGCCGTTTATCCCTTCTTTTACCACGCTTAGACTTGTCCCTTTTGGAAGATCTCTTTCTCCTTTTACGCCTGTCATCGCTTGAGGAACTAACATAAGATGATGAAGAATCATATGAGTCAGACTCGCTCTCAGTTTCAGATGACTCAGAATCAATATCTGTTGAACTCTCTGATGAAGATGAATATCTTCTTCTTTTCCTCCTCCTATCTTTGGAAGATTTCTTGCGTTTACTCTTTCTCCGTGGTTCATGACTGTTAGCCTCAGAAGCTGTGTCCTTGCCCATTTTCAACTTATTCGCTCTCTTTTTATCTATACACAAAACCCACATATGAAACATAAAAACATGACCAAAGAATTTAGTTTGACTTCATCATAAATTGATTGCATCCTCAACTTAGATTGATTCATGTTAGAATTCTCAAATCACACTACCTTCCGAAAATTCGCCACAATTAATTATTTTCACAGTAACAGTGGGCCTGCCTTCGTCATCACCTGCATTTTCAATTCTTTTCAATACTTCAAGCCCTTGCACAAGCTTCCCAAAGACCACAGACTTCCTGTCATGTACACCAAAATATTAAAATGAATAAGAAGACCATAAAATGCTAGACATCACAATATCTTCCGGTAAGCCCCAAAGACACGGTGAGAACATTTAGACAAACCTGTCAAGATGATGATCAGCCTTGAAGGTAATAAGGAAATGAGAACCTAAAGCATCACGATCAGCAACTAGCATAGAAAGAAGACCAGGTCCATCATGCTTCAACCGAGGGGACTCATCTGAAGAAATTTAGAGAAGCAATTGTCACCAGTAATAAAGCCAGTTGAGCTAGCCAATTAACCAAAAATGAACTAAACGACTTTTCAAAGCACTTCAAAAAAGCATGCATATAGATCTAAGACGTGTTTGCAGTGTTCTTGTTGATGGCAGCAAAAAAGGAAAACTACACTCATTAATCTAAGAAAATTTGTGCGATGAATCCCAACAAATAAAAGACTGACAGCCATGGATAAAATCAGTATGACGAGTACCACACAATGAGCGAAATGAGAAATGAAAAAGTGGAGGGAACAGCTATTTCTAGCACACAAGATTGCATTCATAAAAAACAATTAAAAAACTTTAACTGTTTGTTCTATTAGTCTTAATGCCTGCCCAAAAGAAGTTTCATTTCCTCTCTTGCAAATTCATAGGACCAACAGTTTCCCAGAAATTTGTTTCATGTTACATGTTCAATTACCAGAAGCATGATCTAGCCAACCGTATTAACACAGTACATCTTATGACCAGCAGGAAACTCCATAAGTTTCATCAATTGGAGAAAGTCAAAATAGGGATTAAGCTGCAACCAAATTTCTAGAGTGCATTGAGTAAGAGTATGGTTCCACTTATGGGCATAAAGAAGGCCCACACTAGATAGTCAACTTGATGTCAGCATCAATGTGCCAGCTGGAATTATTAATCTCAAAACGTGGTAAAATTGTTCAGGAATATTTCATGATCCAACCATGAGAAATGTAGCCAATGCACATGTTTGACACAAATTGCCAAACCAAGCTGCACCGTACACATCTAAGTTTCCATATATTAAAATTGTAAATACAATGGACTTTAAATATATCTCCTCAAAAGACAATGATAAAGATCAGTTCTTTCATGTGATAATAGAAAAACAGTAGAAGAACCTGCTGGTATCACATTTTTATTTTCATTGAGCACACTATTCTAGGTGTTCTAGAGTAACACAACATTCAATTCAGGGAGTTAAATCCTAATAATGAGATAGTGACTTCCAAATAATTAAACCATTCGATTCAGTAAAAGGCATAAGAACAATTTTGATTGATGAAATTAAGATGAATAGCCACAAGCTTGTGTTTAAGGCAAACGATATTGTTGAAGAGTTTGAACCCCATTGTTCTGCCCTCAAAATGCTCCACTTATGTGAAAGACACTATTCAATGCTAATGAGGTTGACAAAATCAATGAAGTTCTCTGATCTTTTAAAAATGATCAACAAGTCTACAACTAGTAATTTTTACAGAAAATTGCAAATCCATACAAAAATTGAGAGGTAAATTGAAGCAAGAATTGGAACTTAAAAAAAAAAAATGCTATTATAATGTTACATGGACAACAAGCAAATTCAACAGTCTGACCTGGAAACTTCTCCCCATAAATGCTCTCTCCACTGGTTCCTATAAAACAGTGACCCAAAAAAAATACACTTCATTAGGTAATGTCAAAGAAGCAAAATGAGGTTTTGCACCCAAAAGGAAATCTCATAACTGTGCATTATCCACACAAATCTAGAGTCCTACATTTTCAGAGAAATCCTCTATCATAGATCACCTAACCAAGAATTGAAGATCAAAGATGGCCTGTTCAACAGCTAACCCATTTGCACAAAACAATGTAGGACACAATGAGGATATTCATAATTTTACCATTCAAATACCCAAACATGAAGCAAATTTCGAACGCTCAGAACAGTAGGACAACATGAAGTGCTACATATGATATTGACAGTGAACAACAAATTATCACAACAAATTATCACTTCACTAAACTGCAAACAACCCCAATCAGTTCTTTAAATGAAAGGAAAGAGCACAACTCGGCCACAAAAAGGGTCAAGCCATGAGAACCTTTATAACAGGACACTAGAAGAGAATATCCATCCTTACTTTTTTTCACATAACTAAAGCCATTCGGTTTTTCACCAGAAAAGATTGTGACATAACATGTATTTTATATCTAGATCATTGTACGAGCAGGAAGAAAAGTAAGATTGCAAACAAATTTTCAGATCATCTATAAACAAATATTAGCTCAATGGCATCTGCATGCGCTTTTGGAACCACGATGTTCTCCAACTTACATACCCAGACAGTACCTCAACCAAGCTGATAATTTTAGAGAGAATGTCCGACAATTAATTAACAAAACTGAAACAGAACACTGGCATCCCAAGAGCCATTTGAATTCATTGTCACCAACAAACTAATCACCGTCCTCATTTTCAGATCCAAAACTAAGAGCATTAAATATCTTTTATCGTTATCATTTGACATTTCATAATCATCAATTACCATCAACTCACCTCAAGTTTAATTTAGAATACACATTCCAATTATATCAGACTCATTGCAGGCCCTGAAAGAGTTGTATAAACACAAAAGCCAGTAATTCATCTATTCGTAATCTGGATGCAAATATCAGATAGTATCTAAACATTCACTAAATAAACAAGTTAGAAAGAAATGATGGATAATATTCAATCTGCCGACACAAAAAAGCATCATACTTAGGCTTTATAAGTGAGAAAAACACCTTCAAGGTATGCATCCCCGACAAACCCAAAAAAAAAAGGGAACATTAGACTATTAATTCAAAAACCCAACAGCATTTTTGTTGAAATTCAAAGGTAACATAGCTTTAAAAGAACGCATTCGTGTGTTGAATGTGTAGTGACATGTACTAGACTCATCCAAACTAACTGATAAGTAAACAGGTCGCGTATATGCACATAATCACATATTATAGCCATTGGCCTGTTCACCTGTAGCAATTTGTAGCGTTGTCCATCTTGACCAACGAGATGCACATAACAGAAACCAAAGACAAAAAAAGAAAAAAGAACCTCAATAAATTACCATGTAACAAGCAAATCCAAAGTTTAGGCCTCAAAAGCAACCATGGAAGACGAGTGAAATTACAAACAAACAGACAAATTGGACAGCCATGAAAAAAATTCTTACCATCTCTTTTGTGAAAATCACCACCCTGCAAAAAGCAAAGAAAAAGAAAAATAACAAAAAATCAATGAAAAATCCAATGGTGAGAAAGATAATATTCAAAGAAATGTATGTGAAATGTTAACCAAAGAAAAGATCAAAGGGTGGACAACATGGTAAGTACAACCTTAAAACTATATCACAAGAAAAGCAGTCGTGAGCATCAGCCCTGTATCCTACAGCATAAAGAAAGGTAACTGACCAAAAGAACCTATTTAGCCTTACACAACCATAAAGGCCAAACTTGCTCTAGAACAAAGCTCTTATATGAACAAACAAACATACCTGAGCCATAGAGCCTCTAATGATCTGATGGAAAAATGACCCCTTAAAGTGCAGTGGCCTCCCTGTCTTCTGGCCAATTCCCTTCTCTCCAGTACACAGTGCTCGGAAATTTTCTGCCGTCTTCGGAGCAACTTCAGGAAAAAGCTGTTGAACCGGATTCACAAGAAAGCCAGTCAACAGATAAGGATTGTGAAGAATCCGCAGCAAATTTCAAAAGAAATGCAATAACTGAGGGCATACAGATGTTAAAAAAATTTAAGATTCGCATTCACAAATAAGTACCTCAAAAACCATTCTTTCAGCAGGGTCCCCATCAATGGAGACATCCATAAAAACCAAAAGATCCTTCTTCTTCATCATCTACTCCGACTCTAAAACAGCTCACAATCAAGGACCTGATGGAATAGTAAAAAGCTAGAGTGACATTTCATAAGAGAAAAGAGAACAGAAGACATGCTATTATCCTCCCAAGGGTTCGACACATTTACTGTACCAAAATCTTTTAGGTAAATAATGCGACTCAAACGCTTCTGTGTATCCAAACTGCATGCTAGATATCAATCAAACATATCATGTGAAGGACAAAAAATAACAGCATAAAAATCAAAAGAGATGCGGACAGATTGTTAATCGAGTCAGCTACCAATTCTCAAGTAGTTATGGCTCAATTACAGGATGTAAAATCAGCAACAAGGGCCCCTTCCCTAAAAAATGAAAATTCAGTACAAGACGAGCAAATCTGCTTGCTCATGACTTAAAAACACATCCCATCCTTTGATTTGAGGAAGGGGCAGTGAATCAACGGCTCACCTCGTAAATGCGCTTCATCAAAAAACAAGTCTAATCAGATCGCATAGGTACTACAAGTCCCATCAAATCTACTTGACATGAACTAGACAAGTTATGCCTCATCACAAAACAAAAATCACAAAGCAAAATGCAAATGGCGACCGCCATCCTGAAGAACCCAACTCAAGCGCCCATGAAGCATAATCTCCAGGTTAAACCATCCAAAATTAGCTTCTCCTTACGAGCATATCGAGACAAAGACTTGGGAGCGGTTACCCCTCACAACCTAATCTGAAAAGAAGGCGATATAAATCAATCCCCCGTGCCATTCGCTAACCACTAAAGCAAATCAACAAATGTCAACCCCCGTCAAGCAACGGCAATCTTCACCTATCAGCCTATCGATTCATGCCCTTAGCAAACCCCCCAGCTCCACGCACATCAAATGCAAAACTGCACAGACAGCAATCCGAGAAAGCCACATGACGTAACCACTCAGAACGAGCTCAACCGAAAAGAAACCTCGAATCAAGTAATCAAGAACCATCGCACAGACATTGGACCTCAAAATCCTAGCTAAACACCAACAAAGCTAAACTGCACAAACCAACAAATGCCAAACCCCATCAGGCAACGGCAATCTTCCCCCATCAGTCAATCACATCGTGCCCTTAGCAAACCATCACCTCCGCACATCAAATGCGAGACCGCACATCCAAAGACCGGCAAAGCCTCAACGTTTCCACCACAGCACCAGACAGCCCGAAATCAGCTCAATCGAATGGAATCATCAAGAATCACCGCACAGACATCGGACCTCGAATCCTAGCCGAACGCCAACGAAGCCGAACCGAATAGAAACCGACCGGCGGGACGCAAAACAAAAACGGAAAAACGGAAACGTTCGGCGAGAAACGAGGGTTTTGGGATCGAAGCGGAGCGGCGGCGAAGGGAATTCAGCGATCGAGACAGAATCCGAAAGGCCGGAAACGGCAGGCGAGAGGGAGAGGGCGAGAGGATAAACCCTAGAGCCGACCTGAGAGAAAAAACGCTGGGCCAGGAAGGAAGAGCAGCAGCAGCAGGAAGCAGCTACGGAGCGACGACGATTCTGCAGGTCTGCGAGAGAGAGAGAGAGAGAGAAGGGGAGGGGAGATAAACCTATGAGGCTGCAATATGCCTTAATAAGCTCGGGCCTAGTACCTTCTCTTGGGATGCCGGGTGAATTTACGGCGCTGTCCCTGTGGATTGATGCGCTTGTCGCGTTCGCGCGGGCCTTGTAAGATGGGGGCTCCGGTAATTTCCGGGGTTTCGGCCTCTGTGGGAGAGTTTATCGATGCTGGTCCGGCGAAAGGAAATGCCCCGTTTGTTTCGCGGAGAGTGTGACCATTTTTTCGAGAACGTTATTGGGGTGACTTATCATAAACGATCGGGAACGACATAAGGGCACGAGGATTCCTAGATCCTCCCTTGATGGACATTGCCCCAAGTGCTGAGGACTCGAGAGAAAAGCACTTGGGTCCACAATGCTCAAGCCGTGGTCAATCAAGGTTGTGCCCGGGTCCCGACAGCCAGGCGAAGGGCCTTGGTGTTCGAGCTTAGGCCCATTGAGGTTGAGCCTAGGACCTTAGGGCCCATGCTTAAGTCCCTGGCACCTGAGCTTAAGACCTCGGTGTCTATGTCTAAATCCTCCATGCCCAAGCTCATATCCATTAAGGCCGATTCCAAATGCCCCTACTTTGGTCACTAGCACCCATGCCCAAATCCATTGAGGTAGGGCTCGAGACCATGGCATCCGAGTCCAAGTCCATTGGTGGCAAGCCGAGGACCCCAATGCCCATCCCCTAGTCCTTCGAGGGTGGGCTCTAGACCTTGGTGCCCATTTCTTAGGCAATTGAGCTTAGGTCCATCAAGGCTAGACTTGAGATCTCGCCGATCAGGCCTAGACATATGGACTTGGCCACAAACACTAGGGTTTCAAGCCTCATCCTTGATTGACCCAAGCTCAAGCGAGGGATCCAGGCACAAGTGCGAGGTGCAGAGCTTGGCCTCAATGGACCTAATCGAGCACTAGGGACCCAAACGTAATTGTTGGGTTCTCGAGGTTGAACTCGATGAACTGGGCACAAGCATCGAGATCTAAAGCTCGAGCATAGGGAATTTGGGCATGGGCACTAGGAACCCAAGCCTAAGAGTTTGGACTTGGACATAGCTTTTGTGGACTTAGGATACAGTGTCGAGGACTCGAGATCTAACACTAGTGAATGAGGCACAATGTTTTGTGGACCTGAGCCTGTGTGTAGGGTCATCAGGCATGAGCATAGGGGTCTTGAGATTAGCCTTGATATACCCAACCGTGAGCATCAACAAGTCAAGCATGGGCACAAGCATCATGCCCCTAGATCTTGATGGATTTAGGCTCGGGAGACATTAAGCACTTGGGAACAATCATTAGGGTTTTCATGCCCAAGTGCAAAGTTTTTGGTTCAAATGCCAATAACTAGTCAAATTTTGAAAAGTGATTTGAGATTTTATAAAAAAAAATTATTTTCTAGAATTAAGTATAGGTTTTCCGTTTGAATTTTTTTTTTTTCATTGACTCATTTTCCTAAGCAATCCAAATGCCAAAAAAGCGAGGTGTTTTATGTGAAACAAATGGAACCTAAAAGTGTGATGGATTCATTTATGGGAAAATACTACGAAAACCGTAAATTATATCGACTTTGACAGTAATACTCTAAATTTTTTTATGTCTTAAAACCCTTAAATTGTGCCAATCTGACAAAAAATACATTCCATTTACAACCTACAAACCCAAAAGTTTTCCCACTACCACACTACTATCCCGAATTTTTTTCGTTACCAATACTCCAAACTTATAGTAATACAACAAAAGTTTAGGGTATTGGTGTAAAATAGACATGGTTTAGGAGTTTTTCTGACACATAAAAGAAGCTTAAAATATTAGTGCTATAGTGAGCATAATTTAGGGTCTTTTGCGACACGAAGAAAATGTTTCGGGTATAAGTATTTAAGTATAATTAAGGGTTTTCTTACGCTATTTACTCTTAGTTTATTGTATTGGGTGTTTGAACGTGGCTTTTTTTTTTTCTCAATAATATATCTATTTATGGTTTACCATACTAATTGATAAATCATCTCCGAATGCAAATGTCAATAGCTCAAAATATCGAAGGACCAACAAGTATTGAGAAGTCAAACGCGATTAGAGTCCAGAGGTTATTTCATCTCTAATTGGGAAAGTGAAACGCGATTAAGTTTGAGAGGTCTAATAAATTTTGTTTGCCTATGTTAGAATTGAGAGGCTTCGTCTCCAATAGATGCGTTTGAGAAGTTAAAATGGGCAGAGAATACAGGCGAAACTTAAGCCCATATTCAAGGTAAATTTTGACTAATGGAAAGTTAAAAAGGTTTTGTGGGCAGAGAATAAAGGCGAAACTTAAGCCCATATTTAAGGTAAATTTTGACTAATGGAAAGTTAAAAAAAAAATGTCAAAATTTTATGGATTGCTGAAACAGCAAAATCATTGAAAATTTGAAACAAAAGTCATGAGAAGAACGTAATTGAAGAAATTCTCGCAAGTGAGTGGACTCGACTGTGCAAATCAGATTTTAGAGTACACAACTGTACAAATAATAAAAGGCGCCGGATAGGAGATGAAGTTAACATTAGATAAAAAGTTAGAAGCATTATTCACCCAAAAAAAAAAAAAGAGTCATCAGTTGGCTTGTTACAAAAAACATACCTCATTTCTTTACCCAAAAATCATTTATATACTCTATTTTGGTAAAAATCATTTACATACGCATGAGCAAAACCCCATATTAAAAAGTGTATTTTTAAAAGAAAATGGCATTTTCCTATGGGTCAATACTATTAAAAACCTCAAACTGGTACATATATGATAAATTTACTATAAACTAATTTTTCAACCATCAAAAATCCCAAACCAGTACATATGTGACAAATTTATCACAAATTATTTTTTAACCATCATAATCCCTAAATTAGTACAATTGTGACATATTTATCCAAACTAATTTTTTTTACCACAAAAAACTCCAAAACAAGTAAAATTATAACAAATTTACCATCTATTAACTTCTATAAAATTTTACTGTTAAATTTGCTAACGTGAATAACACATTATGACATATTATGATGACATGGAAATCCAAAGGATTAATGCCATTAAAAATCCCAAATTTGTCATAGGTATACCATTAGATTTATCATAAGAGTACCGTTAAATTTGTCATGAATGTATAATTTGGGATTTTTCATAACATTTACCTTATAAATTTCCAAGTGGACGTGCCACATCACCATACCACATCACCATATGTCATCTAGGTCAGCAAATATAACAATTAAATTTGGCAAAAGTTAACGGAGGGTAAATTTATCACAAACATATCCATTTGAGGTTTTTTTTTATCAAAAAATTAGTTTAAAGTAAACTTCTCATGTATAGCAGTTTGGATTTTTTGATAGTGAAAAGATTAATCTTGGATAAATTTGTCACATGTGTACCGATTTGAAAATTTTGATGATATTAACCCCTTTTCTAAATCACGACATAAGGATAATTAATATGAAAATGCAAAACAATCTTTAGATGTAGTATTCTAATATGATATTCATTTAATCACACGTTCCAGAGCTAATAGTGTTCATTTTTCCCTTCTCTTTCTCCTTTCCCCCGTTTTCAATCAAATTGAGTTTATTCTTAATTTAATTTTTAAAATTTTGTTTTGATAGTTATAAAACAAGCCCATTAATGTCCCATAACTAGGGACGTCAATTATTCAGGTCAATTCAAGTTTCCATGATACTCAAACTGACCCGAACATGTTTGGCGTACATGTGTTTACAACCCGAACAATGATCCAAAACATGTAGTGCTTAAATCGAACGCACTTCGTTCAAATTGGTTTCCCCCTCCACCCTTCCCCCAAAGCATATAGTTCCAGTTAGGAATTGCGCAGGGATCATGTATCAAGTCAAGGGTCCATTAAAAAAGGAAAAAAAAAAAAAAAAAAGAGGAAGTGAGAAGGAGAAAGTTGTCCAACTTGACTGATTGGAGGGTGTATACCTATCTATGTTTTTGCTGTTAGGTGGGCATGTCTGTTTTAGGTTTATGTTGTCAGGTTTTTAAAGTCTTCGCTGCATTCTGGCTAATGACATGTTTAGCAACAATCTTGTTCAGTCTAAATGTTAAAAATGTCATCTTGCTATTGATGTAAAAAGGTCATTGTTTTGGTGGTGCAAGGATTATACTTTTCTGATTCCCACGTTGTGGAATAATGCTTTCTATAAGCTGTAATAGGATGACAAAGAATGAGAGAGACTTGTGCAATCTTGATTAAGTTACTATAGGATGTTTTTAAAAAAGTTGAGAAATTTATGTGACCACTTTTAAAAAGTTGATGAACCTAAATGTTCACTTTTAAAAATTTATGGCACTGAAATGATCGTCCATAAAGTTATTGGAACTTCTACTGTTCTTCAACACCATATGCAAAGACGACATCATTTGCATTCTCAAGTGCTGCCTTCAACTTTTTGACATGTCATATCGAATGATATATTTTAAAGGGAAAAAATCACCAAAAACCCCAAATTTTGCCCAAAGTGACAAATTTACCCCAAACCTTTTTTTGTGATGTGAAAAACACCAAACTTTTCAAACGTGACACATTTACCCCATCAAGGGCATTTTTGTCTTTTTTTTCTTTTTTTTCTTTTCTTCTTCTTATTCCCTCCGCCGGCCATGGCGAGGGAAGCCGGCATCGGGCGAGGGCCCCTCGCCGTTGGCAAGGGTCGCCCTCGGGCGAGGGCCACCCTCGCCCTCGCCCGGGGCGGGTCGCCCTCGCCGGGCGCTAGGGCCGCCCTTGCCGGCGTCGGGCGAGGGCCTCCTCGCCCGACACTGGCAAGGGCCTGGCGAGGGATGCCCCGCCGGACTCGGGCAACGGGTGCCCTCGCCGGCGTCAAGTGAGAGCCTCCCTCACCATTCCGGGTGAGGGTGCGAGGGAGGCCCTCACCCGACCTAGCCGAGGGCCGCCCTCACCTGACGCCAGTGAGGGCGGCCCTAGCCAGCCCAGGTGGGGGGAACCTCACCCGACGCCAACGAGGGCAGCCCTGCGCCATGGCTGGCAGAGGGAAGAGAGAAGAAAAAAAAATTAAAAGTAAAAATACCAAAATGCCCTTTAGTTTAGGGTAAAATGTGTCACACAATAGAAGTTCAGGGGTTTTTTGTGTCACAAAAAAAAAATTGGGGTAAATGTATTACGATTGGCAAAGTTTAAGGTTTTTCACGTCACAAAAAAAAATTGGGGTAAATCTGTCACTTTGGGCAAAGTTTAGGGTTTTTCTTGGTTTTTTTTCCTATTTTAAATTAGCATCAATATCACAAAAAACTCAAAACTAATATACATGTGACAAATTTACCCTAAATTAATTGTAAAATCAAAAAGTGATAATCTATTTCCTATGGAAGGTCAAATTTCTAAACATATTTATCCTAAGTTTAGAAATTGGACTAGAAATAAATAGCATTATTTCCTGTGATATTCATGAGGGTATATATAAATACAAGTATCCAAAGGTAAATTAGTGGAAAATTTCAAATAAAAGCCTAAAGTAGATCTTATTTCAAATAAAAGTTTGAAGTAGTTACGATAATTTAAAATAAAGGTCCGAAGTGGCCTTGATAGTTTCAAATAAGGGCATAACATCACCGGTTACCAATCAGCTAGATATTTCGATTGGTCAAGAGGCATTTTCTCAAAATACAATTTAATTTTAAAATTATTTTTTCTCTTTTTTTTTTCTTTTCTTTTATTATTCTTTTCAATGAGGGCCCAACGACCCTTGTTGGTGGTTGGGTGAGGGCCTTCAAGCCCTTGCTAGTTGCTAGGGACAATTGCCTTGCCCCGGCGCTCGCTGGCCTTGTGCGGCCTCACCTAGGGCAAGGCCAACCCTCACCAAACCGAGTTGGCCGGTGGCTAGCCATCACTCGAAACCAACCATTGGTGAGTAAGACAACCAGGAAAAAAAAAGTAAGAAAAAAGGAAAACAGGAAAGAAAATTCAAAAAAGGTAAAGGATGAAAATGCCTTGGATAAAGTGACAAGGAAGCCTTTCTCGATAAATTGTATACTTATTTTAGACCCTTATTTGAAACAAAATTCTTCATGCCTTTATTTGAGAAAATGAGGGCACTTCAAGCCTTTATTCTAAAACAATGTCTACTTCATGCTCTTATTTAAGAAATTGAGGATACTTCAAGCTCTTATTTGAAATTTTCCGAGTAAAATATTGTACTTTTGTGAAAACATTTACACTAAAAATAGAAGGAATATCAATTAGGTACAACTTTAAATGAGGTATACTTAGACTATTATAGATACCATGAGCTAAAATATACTCAAATGGAACTATTTGATATTTATTAAGACCAAAAAGGCCAAAAAAAAAAAAAAAAAAAGACAGCATATTTTTTTTATTGATTTAGGAAATTAATTGAAATGCAAGATATTCTAAATCTGGGCAATAATGTATTACAAAAATTTGTGAATAGTATAAAATGATTGATTTAAATTTGTATTGAAAAATCAAGAAATTGGATTGAACAAATTAAAAGTGTAGGGACTAGATTGCACATTTCATAATAATTTAGGAATTTGTGGTGACTTTTTCCCTATTGGACATTTCATAATAGTTCAAATATCACACTAAACAAATTGAAAATCCAAGGTTGACATTATACATTTGGCCAAAATTTAGATAATATTATTGTTATTTTCCCATCATAATATCTAGAAAAGAAAAGGTAAAAATGTTTCAAAAAGATTTAGAAATCTTTTTTGTTGATTTAGGAAATTAATAGAAAATGAAAAGATATTATAAAATCTAGGCCATAGTGTAATTATGAAAACTTGTGAACAATACCTAAGGAATGATTTGACTTTATTATCGAAAATTAAGAGTTTAGATTCGATAGATTGAAAGTTTAAGGATTAGATTGCGCTTTCACATTAGTTTAAAGACTAGATTGTAGATTTTGCGATGATATAGGGACTAGATTGCACATTGTACAATAGTTTAAGGACTTAATACTTATGACTAAGAACTGATCCCTAAAAAGTTTTAGGACACTATATTAAATTTTGAACCACGTTTTTGTTTTATCATTAAACTTAAAGCCAAGAACTAGGCCTAATCCCTTTAAAAACCCCAAACTTTGGGTGTGATCTTAGTTCCCCTCTAGTTTTTATTTTACCTTAACAAAAACCCAACTTTAGGTCCAATTTAAATCTGCCAAATCTAAAAAAATCCCAGCTTTTGATTTTATCCCAAATCATGCTCAAACATTTTTTGTCTAACATAATATCACTAATTTTAACTCTAGTTCCAAATCTGCCCCCACTAGAATTCCGTCCAAAAATTGCCATTAGTCGTCCATAATCTCCCTAATTTTCAAGTTAAATAATGGTTACATTTTGAATACAATTTGCTATATCACCATGAAAATACCACGTTAAACAACAAATTGCGATGGAATATAGGTTAATGAGGGCAAATTTGAAATTAGATGGAATATAGGTTATCTTTATTTTCAAAAAAAAAAAAAAAAAAAACAAGTCGGAGCATATTTAGGACTAGAGTTAAAGTTTGTGAATTTTTTTAGATAAAAAAATATTTGGGGGTAAATTTAAGATCGAATCTAAAATTTTGGGTTTTTTGGCAAAATTGGGAGTGGATCTTAAATTAGGTCCCCAGAACTTATCCCTAAAAAAGATGGCAACGTCGTTCTAAAGCAAGCGCCTTGCGTTTTGGACAAAACTCAAGCCCACCAAGGTCCAGGCAAAACTCGCACCCCCCGTCGATCACAAATCTCTCAATTTCCACTATCTTGAGAGAATTGTTAATTGGGCGACTGTCAAAATCGCAACTTTATTGTGCCCCAGAGATTTCTGATTTCTTATGAAGAACCAGGATCGAGAGGGCCGCCTCTACTTTGCTCGAACAGGGGTGTCTCCCAGATTTTCCGCATCCTTCTCGTCGACGTTGGTCATAGTGATTCTCTAATTCTATCGTTGCCAAGTTTCCGAAACTTGCAAGCCTGCGACGAGATTCATTCCCCAATTAAATGTGATCGTGGGTTAGAGTAAATGTTTTCAGTGCGTGGGCACATCCACCACCTGTTCGATCATTTGTCTGAGTGAAGTGATGGTATGGATGGACCCACCGATCAAGTCTCCGTTTTGAATGGGGTTTCTTGAAGATTAAATTGAGAATCCAGCTGGTGAATAATCCAAGGATCGATAGGAGTTGTTAGAGCTAGCTATCAATGGCTCGCAGACATCTATGGAGCAGCCTCTGCTGGGGAAAGCATCTTGATGCGCGAAGAAATGGGTTCATGCGCCGCAATGTGATGTTTTATCATAGCTTTGTTGAAACCCGTGGGGTGACTTTGTCAGCCAGATGGTATGAGAAGGCGTTTCGCAAAATGACAAAATTGAGCGACTGCTTGAAGGATGTGGATTCAGTCGACGGACGGCTCGTAAATGTTAAAGATGGTTCGATTGTCATCGATGATCTTATGGAGCATAAAGTGCTTACTTTTAAATCGCTTGCCAGAGCTTTTATTGGGTCTCCATCGATCCAGCAGACGCTGAAGAGAAGTATTCTGGCATCTTCAGCGGATGCAAAGTCGACACCCCATGTTTGTTTCGGTGAAGTGAGTGAAAGAGAGCCCATGGTCATAACTTCCCTGACTAAGATAAGCGACATCCTTAACATTTCTGCTCAGCAAAGGAAATCAGTGCGTGTCACAGTATGCCCGCAGGTGACACGACAACAGATATGGACCGCTACGCTCGAGGGGGTACTAAATGGCTTGAAATATGAGTTGGAGATTTTGAATGGTCGATGCCCAAGACACGCAACTAAGATGGGTCAGCAGATTGTTTCTGTTTGCCTGAAGTTCTTAGAAGAAAATTTTACTTCCTTTAATCCCGACTCCTCTTCATGGATGCGTGTTTCAGCAGCTGCAAAGGCTGACTCCACTGCCTCAAGAAAGTGGGAAGATGTACTTGAGATGTTTGATGACCTTATTAGATGTATAAAATATGAAGAAGAATTGCTTCTTCATTTAAAGAAGCTTGAGGCAATGAAGGAAGGGCTGTCACAAATCCGGGATGTGGGAGTTGACAGATGTATTGGGTATAAAGATGCTCGACACCAGGAAAGTTTAGTGCAAAAGAAACTTACCAAGACACTAGGATACTCATCCCCATGCTTGTTTACTCTTCTTTTGTATTATCTCTATGGATATGTCAGAGACTTGGAGGTAGACCTTTCTGGCGGGATTTGGGGACACGGTGAAGGTGAAGGTAGCAAACGTCGTTTGCACATGGGAAGGATTTTGGCATCAGATGAGGAAAATATCATCTGGAATGGGGTAAAACATTTACATAAGGTTCTTGGACTTTTCAAGTTTGTGTGGGAGACAGCAGGAATGAATGGAGTCTTGGAATTGCAAGGCCACTTATGGTGCATGGGAGCTGAGGATCGGACACTAACATATAAAGGAAATCTGTATGTTATACACGGAATCACGTTGTGATTGTTTGATCTTAGCATTTCAGTGTTTGAACTCATTGTTTTTCTAGGCCATTCATACTTCTTTATATATTACAAGAGACCAGAGGTAACTTCACTTTGTTGGTGGTTGAAAAGCTGACAATTTCTCTGGCTGAGTGGGATGCTTTGTATTGCTTTGGGGCAGAAATGACAGCTACATGGAGTGGGAGATCGGAAACTTCACCATCAGCCACATGGAGAGTATCATCAAGGAGGATGTAAACGATACTTAGAATGCATATTTCTGGTAGAATTTTACCCAAAAGCTCTGTACGCCCAGCATAAATGCAAATGGAAAGATTCTTTTCATGGACGCGCTACACTTTGAGGTGTACAGCAAATCTGTCATAACTTGGAGTACTGTTTTCTGAATGAAATGGTCAAGTACTGTTGACAGCCTATTTGTTGGTGCACTTGTCAAGCACTGGCAAGCAAAAAATCGAACAGATGGTGACAATACTAATCCTAATACTAACGGTAATACCATGCAAAATCTAATGAGTGAACATGTTGGTCGAGCCTGGATCTAAGTCCTGTATAGTTTCAGTACCTGCTGGGACTCACACATGCAAGCCATATGATCTTCCCGTGTCACTCCCATGGACAAGCGCGCACAGGATTTTTCTTCATCATTGGCGCCCACATAATGTGAGCTATCGCACGCATAATCTTTCTTTCGATTGGTACCAATCGAGATTGATCAGAGCAAGGAAATAATCAAGTCGAGATCAATACACGAGTGAGAGATGGCGATCAAGAAGGTTTGAAGCATTGAGTGGACATGCGAGTAAAGTCGAAAAGAAAATGTGATGGCCATTCAGAGATCTAGCAAAATTTCAGTGATTTTCGGTCTCTCCAGCAGGCTGCCCAGTTCAACTACAAGTGGTGCGTCCGTGGCCGGTCCTTTCCCGTGTTTCTTGTCCCTTCCGTCACTGTGACCAGCCACCACGCACTGCCCTGCTGCGTCACTGCTGCTGTTCGTCCAGCCCATCTTGTTGCTCAGCCGGTCGTCCCTTCAGTCCAGCTCTCCTACTCACCTCAAATCTTTCGTTGCAGGTTTCCTCAGGCGATCACCAGTCCGCTTCAACGCCACTGCCTCACCAACCTCCTGCAGATTCTCATCCGCGACTCACTTACTTCAGATCAGCCCTCGTTGCTGTGCCTGGAATTCCCTGCAAATCCCTTTGCCGCCACTCCCAGAAGTTCCCCGGCTGCAGCCCAGCAAGTTCGGTGACTTCACCGGCCCTTTTGCCATCACCACCGGTCCTTGCAAGTCTCGGCCAACCTTCGTTTACTTGATATCCCAAGGAAGTCAAAGTTTGTGCAATCTTATGTGGTAATTCGGTTTTTACTCTATAGTGCTAATTGCATGGTACTTGGTAGAAAACCTTAGTTGTTTTACTGTGTTATCATCTTAGTTAATACTTACTATGGCATCGGATTATTGAGATCCTTAATATCGTCTCATGCCTCATGCGTGATTCATGATACGGTTTATTCTACGTGATGGGCAAAATAAATTTTGGTTACTTGGAATAATAAGTCCTCGAATTACATTAATGAATCTTGTGAATTACATATATTTTAATGTTTCATGAAATTTATTAGTTGTCACACGCATTACATGTTTAGGACACATTCATAATTCATATTTTAGAGCTTTCATATAGAGAGAGATGCGTGTTAATTTTAGATTTCATATAGGTTTAGGATAATCCATATTTTTCATTATACTGAAATCAAATCAAATAAAAATATCATTTAGGATGTGTTTGTTTAAAGAAAGTTTTTTTTCAAAATTAGTTTTCAAAACTTTCACCCATTTGATTTATCGAAAATGATTAGTCAATTGAAAACACTTTTCAATTAAGGAAAAGATTCATGCATAAAATTAGAAAAGTGAATTCAAGATGAAAATACTTTCCGGAATTGCTCCTCTTGAATTTTTTAATATTTTATTTTTATTAGAAAATCAATTTTTTAAATTTTGTATATTTAATTTCTATTTTTTTTTTCTTTTTTTTTCTCTTTCTTCCTCCTTCATTGGTTGCCAAATCTTGGGCAAGGCTTGAGCCCGGGATCCGGCAAGCTTGAATTTGGGCGATTGCCACTCGGCCAAGGGTGGTGAGGCTCGAGCTATTGCCATTGCCGCCATTGAACTTTCTTGGGTTCAGTCCATTCTCAATGAACTTGGTCTTTTGTCCACCACGCCACTATCACCATCAATCTACTAGGACAACATCAAAGCCACTTATCTCGGCACGAATCTTATCTTTCACTCTTGTAAGAGGCATATATCCATTGATCTTCACTTTGTGCAATATCGGGTTGCCAAGGGCCTCTCATGAATTTGTCACACGTCTACACGTCTCCATGAAAGATCTATTGGCAAACCGGCCATGTCCAAACAAAGGCTCATTAATTTTCGGCCCAAAATTAGCATATCCAATGGATCCTCCATCTTGTAGGGGCATAGCATGGAGAAGGAATTTAAAACTCAAATTGTGATTCCTATAATTGAGCTAACAACCAACTAATCTCAACTGCATGCTTTTGCTTTTTTTTTTAATCAAAGAATTACGTTTTGCACATATATTTGACAACTCAATGAAACTAGTCCTTTTTAACTCTGCAACTCATCACCATGATACTTTTTGACTCTGCAACTGTCTCTACGAGCCCAAGCCCATTCCATGTCCCGAAAGCCCACCAACAATAGGAAGCCTCCACATCCTTGCAGGTGGACCAATAAGCCAGGTCTCTGGACTCGTTACGAGCCATCGCCCCTACTCGTCACTCCAAGAAGCTTTGGGCCCCAGGCCACCACCTTCACTCGCCTCCCTCCGAGGCAGGACTTCTCAACCGCGTCAATTGATGCCGTAAGTGAAGTGAAGCTCTTCGACTCTCGCATTGCCCTAATTAATCCTGAAAACGTTATTGTTGAAGTAGGAGAAGAATGTGACTAATGATGTAAACATGTTAAACAACCAATTGGATGAAGAAAATAGACAAAATAAGAATGAGAGAGGATGTAAGGATTCAACCTTATTAACTTATACTCTAGTGTCAAATTAGATGGTTGTTGTTTACATTATATACAACTTTGACATTCCAAAAGGACCTATCTCTACATGCAAGGGTGAGTGTATGGTAGACAGGAGTTAACATGTCTTATGAGTCGAAAAGTTAGGGATTTATAGGGATGTTGCCAATATGGTAAGTATGTAAGATCTTATCAAGTGGCAATCTTATCATAGGGAAGATCGATGAATGGTGCGCCCCAACGTGTCATGAGGACATGGGGCCATTGATAAGTGACCACGTTATTAGAAGGACTCAGGCTACACTAAACAGACTAGAAAAGACTAGGGATAAATCTTGCTTGGCCCTTCCTAATGAGTTCCGCTCCAAATCTATGAAGTCAATCTCTCTAAATCATTGCAAGAATATAGAGATATTATAGTATCCCATCACTAATCAACAACCCTGTTAAGACCGTTGTGTCATAAACTATTTTTCTAATAAATCCATGGGGCTAAACCCTTTTTAGTGAATTTGAGAGACTGTTATAATGAATAATATATATATATGTACATATGTACATATACATACTATGTATATGTATACACATATGTATATATGTGTATATGTATATGTATATATATATATATATATATATATTTTTTTTTTCTTCTTAAAGTTTAATTCTAATACAATGAATGACAGATTTGCATATTCACATTTTGCCCTTTACATGGAATCCTTTAAATTTGAAAGGTTGCCCCCGCATATGAGAAAAGTTTCCAAAATTCTTATGAATGTGGCCTTCAAGGATTTAGAATTGAATCAAAATACGCGGAGAATTAATGACACGTTTTCGTGAGAAGATGTAGGCAAAGTAATAGTAATTATAAAAATAAAAATAAAAAATAATTGAAATTGCAAAGATCACTTAACATCCTGGCCAATAGACCAAGCATGAACATTGGGAGAACATATATGAGGTATGAAGGTGTCATGATTGATGAAATTAAGCACCTTGCTCCTTATTGGCCAAGTTGATCTTGATCGAGTCATCTAAACTAGAAAGCACCTTGCTTCACCGAAGAATTTAGAGAAAAGAATTGTGACAATTCTCTATATCATTTGTACCAGGATTACAAAGCTATTTATAGGAATTCTACAAATACCAACTAAGAAAAAACAGATATGAATAATACAGCTATAATCTCACAAATCAAGGGATACTAATAAATCATTTCCTAACTAATTATTTACAGCTATTTCCTAATAATTAGGACCCAAAAATCAAGATTGAATACTCATAATAATCAGGTCCTAAAATCAACATAATTCAACACTCCCATTCAAGCTGAGGAATAGATGTCTTTCATTCTCGCTTGGAGATTATTTCGAGAAAGATCCCACCATTTAGTCCTTTGGTTAGCACATCAGCCAGTTGATCTCCAGAAGGTATGTAGGACATGCAGATCAACCCCTCTTCTATCTTTTCTTTGATGAAATGCATGTCAATTTCAATATGCTTCGTCCTATCATGCTGTACAGGATTATGAGCAATATTAATTGATGATTTATTGTCACAATACAGCTTCATAGAACCTTCTCACTTGATTTTCAAGTCTTCTAGGATGATTCTAAGCCATAATAGCTCACATATTCCTTTGGCCATTGCTCGAAATTCTGATTCAGCATTTGATCTTGCAACTACATTCTTTTTTTCACTCCACCAAGTCATTAAATCTCCGCCAAGATATGTGCAATAACCAGATGTTGATATTCTATCCACCATAGATCTTGCATAATCAGAATCGGTATAAGCTTATGGCACCAATTTTTGATTTCTTCTAAATAAGACTCCTTTTCTAGGACTTTCTTTTAAATAATATAGCACTCGATTGATGGCTTATAAGTGTGAATCTCTTGGGTCATACATAAATTGACTAATTACACTTACTGGGGCTGCATGAGAACATTTCTCATTCTCCCAATTTCTGTTCTTTTGTTCCCCGGAACAAAAAAAGAATATAAACCTGTTTGGTAACGCCAAGTTGATTTTTATTCCCCGGAATAGAAAAGTTAGCCCGGGAATAGAAATGAGAAACAAAAAAAAGTTGCTTCTTGTTCCAGGAACAATTTCTAGAAATAAACAAATTTTCTTTTTTATTTTTGTTTTATTTCTTTCTCTTGCCGCGCCACCTCCACCGCCCACCGCCGCCGCCGCCGCCGGCGCGGCTGCCGCCGCGGGTCGCCACCCGCCGCCGTTGCCGCCGCCGATCGCCGTCCATCGCCGATCGTCTCCGCGCACGTCCGTCGGCCGCCGCCTCCACTGCTGCCGCCACCGCCGGGCCGCGATCGCCGGTCGATCGCCGGCCGCCGCCGGGCCGATCCGCCGCCGCCGCCGCCCGCCGCCGCGCCGATCGCGTCCGCCGTCGACCGCCGCCGCCGCACGTCCGCCGGCAGCCACCTCCACCGGCCGCTGGCCGCCGCCCGCAGTTGCTGGTCGGCGGCGGACGGCGATCGCGGCGGCGGCGGTGGCCGCAGCGATCCGTGGGCAAGAATAAAAACAAATAAATACAAAAGAGAAATTGTTGCGTTACCAAACGCATTTCTATTCTTTTTCTATTCCAAGAGTAGAAATTTTGTGTAGTTACCAAACGGGTTCTTTTACTCGAAATTGTTCCCCTGGAATAGAAATAGAAAAGAACTATTTCTGAAAAAAAACTCTTCCCACCAAGAAATTTTACCATGCGCACCCTAAATAGGCAATATCGGGCCTAGTATGAGTCAAATAGATGAGTTTCCCGACCAATTTTTTATACATTTCTCGATCTACAAAAGATATTCTTCCCTTGCATCCCCAAGTTTTTTATTAGGCTCACTAGGTGTAGCTACCGGTTTACAACCAAGTTTTCCAATTTCCTTCAAGAGATCGAGTCACATACTTCTGTTATGAAACAAAAATTTCTTGTCTAGAGTAAGAAACTTCGATGCCAAGAAAGTATTTGAGTCTTCCTAGCTCTTTTATTTCAAACTCTTTAATCAAACACCTATTTAGCTTTTGTTTCTTCTCATCATCATCACCTGTGATAATAACATCATCGAGGTACACTAGAATTACTGTCACTCTCCCTCTTGATGAATGCTTAATGAAGAGGGTATGATCACCTTGGCTTTGTTTGTAGCCTGAAGCTTTCATAACTCCGCAAAATCTCTTAAACCGGGCTCTAAGCGATTGCTTAAGCCCATATAGTGCTTTCTGTAATCTATATGCTTTGTTTGTTCTCTTTTCTCCTTCAAATCCCGGTGGAATACTCATGTAAATCTCATTTTCTAGGTCTCTATGTAAGAATGCATTCTTTACATCATACCGTTGAAGTTGCCAATTAAAGTGAGCCGTCAAAGAGAGTAGAATTCTCACAGTGTTCATCTTTGCCACCGGAACAAATGTCTCCTGATAATCTACTCCATAAGTCTGAGTAAAATCATTTGCCACCAATCGTGCTTTATATCTCTCAAGAGAACTATCAGCTTTGTATTTAAAGGTAAAAACCCATTTGCATCTGACAAGGTTCTTTCCCTTCGATTTTTCGACAATCTCCCAAGTCTGGTTTTTTTCTAGTGGATATATTTCTTCTCTCATTGCATTCCTCCATTCTTCTTTAGACAATGCCTCAGATAAATTATTTGGAGTAGAAATGGTGCTTAAGACTCGCAATGAAATTTTTATGAGGTGGTGATAGGCGGTCAAGTGACACATAGTAATATAGTGGATACAAGGGTTTCTTTGTGCACTCTTTAGTACCTTTTCTAACAGCAATGGGAAGATGTGAGTCATTTTCTGGCCTATCAATTGACTGTTTATACAAAGGAGAGTCGGAACTTACCGAAAATTCATTTGCAAAACTCGAATGGGAATCTTAAACTTGTGTTTGGTCTGGAACAACTGTCTTTCTTGATTATACCTGAGGAAATCTCATAGAGTCATATATACGGGGAGATATGGGAGTGGACACTTGTTCCGGAATAGACTCAATCGTAGAGAGTGAGTTCGGGATTGAAGTAGCATGAACTGATTCATCAGAAACTTATTCATGAGGAGTCGGTTGATTAGAGGTGGAAACTGATTGGTCAGGAGTTAATTAATCCAGGATTGGTTGATCAGAAGTAGGAGCTCGGAGTGGAAGATTATCAGGAGGTAAGTCAAGATTAAGACCATCAAAGTCTTTATCTTCAACTATTGACTTCTCCCCTTGAATATAAGATTGTGAAAAGTAAGGTTTGTTTTCTACAAATGTAACATCGACTGATATGTAGGTCTTTCGAGAATGAGGATGATAACATTTATACCCCTTTTGTGTAGAGGAGTAACCAAGAAAGACACACTTGATTGCTCTAGGATCTAGTTTTCCCCTTTGCTAATTATGAACATGTACAGATGAGGTGCAATTGAAGATTCTAGGTGTGAGATTATTTGTTGTCCTGAAATGGGGATAAAAGCTAGAAAAAACTGCCATAGGAGTTTTGAAATCTAATACTCTTGATGGCAATCTATTAATCTTGTATGTAGATGTACGGACGGCTTCCCCCCAATAAGACTTAAGGACATTTCCATGAAACAACAATGCTCAAGTAGTGTTAAGCAAATGACCATTTTTCCTTTCAGCCACCCCATTTTGCTGTGACGTGTTTACACAAGATGACTCGTGAATAATCCCTTCCTTTTGAAAATAGGTTGACAAGATCTGATTAAAGTAGTCTCTAGCATTTTCTGCTCTAAAGCTCTTAATTTTAACTTCATATTCATTTTGAACCATAGAATTAAAATTGGGAACAATACTACTTGCATTAGATTTGTGTTTGAGTAAGAATATCCATGTGACCCTAGTGCAATCATCGATTAGAGAAACAAACCATCGAGCCCCTAAGATATTTGGAATTGTGGAAGGTCCCCAATGTCATTGTGAATCAAATCAAAAGGATAAGAACTTCTTTTATTATTTAGAGGAAAAGATACACGGGTGTGCTTAGCAAATTCACAAGTATTACACTAGAATTGACTCATATCTAATCCTTTAAATAAAGAAGGAAACATGATATTTAAGACACAAAAAGATGGATGACCAAAAATTTGTACCAGGATTATAAAGCTATTTATAGGGCTTCTACAAGTGCCAACTAAGAAAAAACAAATCTAAATAATACAACTATAATCCCACAAATCAAGGGATACTAATAAATCATTTCCTAACTAATTATTTACAGCTATTTCCTAATAATGAGGACCCAAAAAGTCAGGATTGAATATTCCTAATAATCAAGTCTTAAAAATCAGCATAATTCAACATGGTATCATAGCATTAGGCTCATTTTTCTTGGATAGTGTTGTAGTGCATCCTTCATTGATGCAATAATCTTCCAATCACAGCCTTCATTGTTGGATTTGTCTTTGTTCAGATCGCAACTGTCATTGTTGTGATCCTTTTAGCTATATTTTTCCCTCTTCGCTTCTAAACTTGTCTCAATTTTTGCCCTAAAACCTCATTTATTTGCAGCCTTTATTGTTTCTATTTTTGCTCTTCCTTTCCAAATACTTTCTTTGTGCCTTGAGTTATCCATGTCTGAGACAAAACTGATTGGAGATATTTTCGATCAAACTGAGGAAGCCAACACAAACCATATGACTAGAGATCTACAAAATGTGAGGGCAACTTATATGCTGAATGAAAAGAATGATCTCAAATGGTCACAATTCGTCAAGACCTACTTGAAGGGTAAAGGAAGACTCGGCCATATTCTTGAAACAGGTCTAACACCAAAAGATCCCATGTTCAACGCATGGGATGAAGCAAATTCAATGATCATGTCATGGCTTTGGGATTCAATGTATTCGGCCATAAGTGATACATGTATGTTTCTCAAAACTACAAAGGAGATTTGGGATTCTATTCGCAAGACTTATTCAAAGGCTCGAGATGTAGCACAAGTACATGAAATCAAGGTAAAGACAAGTGTAACAAAACAAGGGAGCAAAATGGTGACGGAATATGCCAATTCTCTTCAAAATCTATGGCAAGAACTCGATCATTATCGAGTATTTGAGATGAAATGTGTGGATGATGCTGCTGCAACTCTAAAGACCTTCATTGAAAAGGATCAAGTATATGATTTCCTGGCAGGTCTTAATTCTAAATTTGACCAAGTCAGGATTTAGATACTTGGAAATGAAGAAATCCCTTCTTTGGAAGAGACGATCTCTCTAATCCGGGCAGAAGAGAGTCGAAAGGGAATAATGCTAGAGCCTCAAGCTATGGAAGGCTCAGCATTAATAACTCACAATGTGTCAACACAAGAAAAAGGAAGGGTGGATGCTTCAAGGCCTACATGGAGGGATAACCAAGACAGTATGTGGTGTGCCTTCTATAAGAAGTCAAGGCATACAAAGGAACGTTGCTAGAACCTAAATGGCAAATCGACAACCTCAAGTTGAGAGTGGGGAAACAAAGGAGGGCAGCCAAGGCCCTAGCTCACTAGCTAGCAAATCAGTCACAGTGAAGGACATGTGAAATAATACTTCAACAGTGAGGAAATAGAAAGAATCAAAGGCCTTTTAGGGTCTCTTGAAAGATGCTCTGGTGCATGTTCCTTAGCATTCTCAAGTAAGCCTCCATTCACTTTTAGTCTAAATGCCTCAGAAAAACTTTCAAGTGAAACTTGGATAATTGACTCATGTCCACTGATCACATGACTCATACTTCAAATTTTTTTAGTACCTATACCCCATGTCCAAGCAATAGAAAAAAAAGCGGTGGCAAATAGTTCTCAAGCCACTGTTGCGGGAATTGGTGATATCCATATTACGCCCGTTCTCACTCTCAAAGATGTCCTCAATGTGCTGAAACTATCAACGAACCTTATCTCCATACAAAGGCTTTGATACCACGAAGAATTTAGAGAAAAGAATTGTGATAATTCTCGATATCATTTTTACTAGGATTATTATAGGATTTCTACAAGTACCAACTAGGAAAAAACATATATGAATAATACAATTATAATCCCACAAATCAAGGGATACTAATAAATAATTTCCTAACTAATTATTTTCAGTTATTTCCTAATAATTAGGACCCAAAAAATGAGGATTGAATATTCCTAATAATCAGGTCCTAAAAAATAAGATAATTCAACATCCACATCCTTATAAATACCTCACTTGGGAGGATCTTGATCACATTACGTCGCCAGTGAAAATTCAAGTTGTGATGACTATACTCGGACTTAATACTAAAGTTATTAGCTCTTTATGGGGAACAAAAAAGTCACCAGCTCCAGGAGAATTTGTTGGACAAATTGCATTTTGCCCACATACTTGTGGGCTCACCTCAGTCAATCCCTTGCAATTTTAAGGATTAATATTACGAAAAACCTTAAACCGATACACATATGACAAATTCACTCCAAATTATTTTTTTATTGGAAAACTTAAAACTAATACACTTATAACAAATATACCTCAAACTAATTTTTTTACCACTAAAAACCCTAAATCGGTAAATTTGTAAACATTCGTTAATTTTTGTTAAATTTGATTGATATTTTAAAAACCACAAACCAATATGAGTGTGATAAACGGAGGATAAAACTCCAAATTGATACACTCATCAATTATTATGTGTCATCCAACTTAATAGTTTGACGCTAAAATTTAACAAAAATGAATGGAGGATAAATTTATCATAAGTGTACTAGTTTGGAGTTTCTCAACCCCGAATTTTATCTCAATCTTGTGCTAGTCCAATAGAATCTAAAACCTATGGCATCACGTGCAGTTTGTGGACATCAATGAAGTAAATGGTCATTCCGAATCCATCCCCATATCTAGTTTTACATGCACTTATTAGTGATTCTAATATCTTTTATCACAAAGTAACCAATCAATCACAATTGTCTAACAAAGGATTAAAGCTTGTCTTTCTTATGATTAATTTCGACTGGAACAATGTTCTAGAGAAATCGGTGAGAGTATTATGAGCTAGGGTTTAAAACTATTAAAAAGAAAAGGGAAAAAGGCCAATCTCATTAAATGAGATACGGCTCCGCTTAACACGACCTCTTTTTTGTTTCCACAAATCTATGTAAATATACACTCGCACGTCTCATGTAATCACTCGACGTGCAGGGAGAATGTCGTATCCGATGAGTACGAGCTGCGGTGCGCAGAAAGAGCATCGGATACTCAATTCAAATAAGGAAAGATTATTTTCTTGACTTTTTTTAAGTGGAGCTTACTAGATATAAGGACATTAATGCTTTTATCTTGACATGCTATTCGGATGGCGTTTTGTCAGCTTTTGAGTACCTCGATCAGTGGGCGGTCCGAAGAGTGCACTTTTTTCATAGTGATCTAGTGCATTTCAGATTTTACTCCTTGAGTGTTCCTAAGAAGTCTCAAACCCGATACCGCAAGAGGAGAAGCAAACTCAGCCAACACGTTATTTTTCAAAGAGAGAGAGAGAGAGAGAGCAAATGTTCCACCAAGAAATAAGCAAATATAAGAGCAATTTGTAGCTTCTCTAAAAAAGAAATCACCCACACAAAGCATTTTCCCTTATTAATGTTTCCCTCATCTTTATCCTCAAAACTAAAATGAACTCTCTGCTTTTCTATACCACCCCGGCTCGACCCCTTCCTCTTCTTTTCGTCGCAGTCATCTCTTATCGCTAGGCGCCGATCCTTGCCCCCGCACGGCGTTGGTTGCCTTGTCGTCTTCCCACAGGGCATACGCCTCTTCCCCGTGGACTGCCTCGTCGCCGATCTCCATGTTCTCCTCCGACATCCTCAGCGGCACAACGAACCGCACCGCAAGGCAGATCAGGCTCGTCGCCACCACGTTTAGGGTGACGATGAAGACGATCCCGAGCAGCTGGACCCCGATCTGCCTGAAACCCGCATGGACCCTTCCCGTCTGGAAGCCGTAGAAGAGCCCTATGTACGTGTCATTAGGGGCGGAGTAGAAGAGGCGGTTCAGACGCGGCTCAACGAAGAGCCCCGTGAGGATCCCGCCAAGGCTCCCGGCGACAGCGTGGGTGTGAAAGACGGCCATCGTGTCGTCGACCTTTTGGAGCAGCTCCAATTTCTTGTGGACCACCATCATGGTGATGTTGGCCGCCGAGGCGGCTTCCCAGGATCGACGTAGCTAGAAGACCGAACATGTAGCAGAGAATACAAAGGTTTGTGTACCTTATTAGGAATCCATCGTTCTTTATGCGGAATGAGAATGATCCAACAAAGAATCCGAGCCTTTAACGCTGAAGATCTTCTCCTCTATTACCCTCGGTTCCTGGCTCGATGAGACCACCACTCACGACTTGCCTTATGTGAGGTGAGAGAGATTTCATGGAAGAAGTGGGGCTAGAGGAGGGACCTTAGCACTATTTATAGAGTTTTGGACGGGCCCTCTCATCACGGGCCGGGCCCAACTCGGCCCACACAATGCCAGCCCATATTCGGCCCATTAAGAAAACCTTATGCCTTACCTTATTAGACCAACCCCGTAAAAACGGTAATTACAATCTAAATTAATGTAGTCCACATAAGGAAAACTCTTACATTCTCCCACTTGGGCTATATTAATTGAGATTGTACTTTATGTGCGCACCTTTATGTTGGTCTAGTGGCAATTCTTAATAGTCAATCCTATCCTATAAAGTATCCAACACCGAATCATGGCGGTAATCGTATGTATTCATACGAGCCTTCCATGGTCACGAATGCTTTTAACTTTATTGATATGGATTCAATATGGTTGTGTGGCAAACGGATAACACCTCATAAAGAGTAATACCTTATGTGTTATCTCCTTTGTCGGTCACTATTCTCTTACCTTAAGTGTCACGAAAAACCGGATGTGCCACTAGAGAATATCCTTATGGTTCTAATGAACCCACATATGTCTTATCTTTATGGTTAACCTTTCTTTATGTGTAATCAAGACATATGTTCAAGGCCGATGACCGATGTCTCCGCCTTCACTCAAGGCTTACACAATACCTTGAGATTTTCATTACATATAATCAATTCAATATGGTAACCACACATTCATGAACACTTTATTGAATGCGTAACTTATATAAGCTTTATTAGAGCAAAATTAAGACAGCTCCCACTAAACAACGGCATCCAATGATGTTCCTTAGCCCATGTTTACGACATGTCGTTTAAGTACACAAGGGCAAAAATCTTTAATTAGTGGGTCTACAACCACATCATCTCGTGGAAATACTTGCTCTACCGCAGTGTTACCATTCTCAGTATCATTTCTTTATGGTCAAAAACCTGACCGTGATATATCTAGACCCCTCGAGACCCTTGTTGTTGTTGACAAACAACACCGAAGAGTTATTGTCTCGATACAGCCGTATGGGTCTATTCAAAATATCAAATATAATCAACTCCTTAATGAGGTTCCGAAGTCAAATATCTTGAGTAGCAGCTAAAAAGCATGTTATAAACTCCATTTATACAAAAGAGGATAACATAAATTTCTGTTCAATACTTTTTCATAATACCGCACCCTCTCGCTAGTAAAATCTGCATCCGAATACTCTACTAGCTCTAGATCTTGAACATGTTTATCAGCATGTAGTTTTCTTATCCTTTTCAATGTCTCAAAACCTCATTGTCGAATCCAAGTGATCATGTCCTAGACTTGATCGATATTTGCCAAAAATCTTACCACAAAAGCAATATGTAAACTAGTGCAGACTTAAGCATGTATGACACTTGTAAATGCACTAGCATAAAGTGTATCCTTTATTTGGATTTTCCCAAAATTTGAACAAGGACAATGCCGATATTCAATCTATTACCCTTAACAACAACAACAACTCCCGGCTTATTGAATATTTTCAAAATACAATTAACACATGCAATCTAAGATAAATATAACATATGCCAAGAACGATCTTTATAGGTCTCAATGCCAAGGACAAAAGGTACTTGACCGGGGTCTTTTAAGTCAAAAGTCCTCAACAATATTTATATTATCTTATGCAGTAATCCAATATTGCTTTCACAAGTAAGTTATCACTTACATGGAATCTGAGAAAACTAAATTTTCTCCCACTTGACCTTGCAAGTATATACATTGATCTACTTTATTCTTAGCAAAACTGAATGAAGTGATAATGCTATAAAACTTCAAGCATCGTCGATCTACAGACTTTCTTAAGGCCATAAATAAGGGTTTTCGCTTTACACACAAGCTTACCCGAATCATCCGCTGCAAAACCTTTAGGTTATACCATATAGACTTCTTTATCAAGGTATTCATTGAGAAACACAATTAGAATCATTTATCTAATATAAATCTATAAAAAAATGAGCTAGTAATATCATATTCACTCTGAAATAGTCTTTAGAAAAGACTAAACTCCTCTCTGAGTGAGATGTTTTATTACTAATTTGGATTTAAACTTCTCAATATTTCTCTTGAAATTTCTCTTAGTCTCATTCACCCATTTGCAACGGATGAGCTTGTGACCCTCAACCAATTTAATAGGCTTTTAAACATTATTACATTTTATAAATTGCATCTCATCTTTTCATTATGTCTAATCACGATCAAACCGAGGACAAGAAACAACATTTACATATACAAGTCACTAGATCGACCACGTAGCGATATCATAGTCATGCTCTTACAAATAGACTATATGGTACAAGTGGTACAACCGAACATCTTTCCATAACAGATCTCTTGAGTGGAGCTACTATAATTTTATCTTACACTTGGGAGGCTTGAAAAACTTCATCGGAATCATATCAATGACAATATCCTGAACCTCACAAGCTTAATTTGTGCTATAAAAGACTCCATAATTTTCTATATAGGGAAAGACAAAGACACAAAAGTCCCCACCATACCATTATCTTTAATAGTCTAAGAGCAAGTATCCTCTGCTTTTGTCGAACACTAGAGACTTTACTGTCTGTGATTCCACATTTCTTATGCCTCTATTGGGATAATAAAACCTAGTATCCCTTCAAATGATCTGGGTAAGATACCGAGTGGTACTGGATTCCAACTTATTTAATGTTGGATTATATATCCAAACTTCTGCAGGACATTCCAAACTTTAAGATGATTCGAGTCACGTTTACGTCCGATCCACAACTCAAAATGGGAGCTAATGGAGCATCTTTGGTAGTAACACGGTTTAATACATATTGGGTTGTTTTGCCCCGTAGAAAACCTTATAAATTAGTCCTAGTAATCATACTCACTGTCATGTTCATCATGGTGGAATTACGCTTTTCGGCCACACCAATTTATTCCAAGATTTTCGGATATACTAAACTAAGTTACCATCCCGAATCTTTCCAAGTATTTGACAAATGGCCCTTTAAGCTATCCAGCATTGCCATAGTCAAAACACTCACTACCACGGTCATATCTGACAATCTTTAAGACTCATCCCAGCTGTTCCTTGATCTTAATACGAAAGAATTTGAATAAAACCAAAAGATTCAGATTTTTCTTTAATCAAAAGGAAACAGCTTGTCACATAACTTTACCATATATGGTCACCAATATCAATGTAAATAACCTCTAACAGGTTAGGACTTCATACTGCAGTTTTCTTCTTTATCTTAATCATCTTACTTCCATAGAAGTCTACTCAAGTCTTTACGTAACATTTAAGAGTAGACAAAATATCGACATTATCAGTCTTTCTACTCTTTCTCTAGACATATAATCAAGATATTCATGTTACATGCAAAAGATCATTCTTAAGGTAAATCTCTATTGGAAACAACATTTTCAACTGTATGACAACATACATATCCTTGGGAGATGAACACAATTTGTACAATTCATTGGACCCATTATAGCATCCAACTTCATTTGACTTGGAAAACATTGAAACAAAATTGTTCTTTATCTCAAAAGAATATCCATACACTTCCGGACATGATACGAAACTAGGTTCGAGTCTAAAAGGAAGGTACATAAAAGTGTTTTTCAACGTCAAATGCTAACCAATATCAATAGTTAAAATAACATCTCCCACTAAAATGACATTAAATGTTATTTCCCGTGATGAGTTATGATTCATTTCAATTTGGCTTCCTTAGATTTATGAATCCCTTTATGGTAAACAATATAATTTGTTGTACCGCTATCTAGCCACCAAGAACTCGTATGAGGCTTTTGATAGGGATTGAATTCATAAATAAATGCCAATGAATCATTAACTCTAGACTTATGCTTGGACAAGCAAGCTTTATTACAATATCTTTATATGTTATTTCTTCCCACAAAAACAGTAAATGACACCATTTCTCTTAAGGGTGATAACCTGAGACCAGATTGTCAGAATGACTAATGATTTCATGAATTCCTTAATGAGTATGATTTTTAGACTTAAAATCTACCATCCTTAGAACGTAATACTTAACCTCATTAGAACCATCACACCTTATGCTGAAGAGTCCTTGCACTTATACCAATCTCGGTAATAGACAAGACACACTTTCAAGTCACTAAGGCTTCTATAATCCTTTTAGTTGTACAATCAACTGGTAAACTATTTTCAAGTGTTCTCAGAATGAAACATCTCAAATATGATGGACAAATTCAATTGTTCTTTCCCAAGCAGCAAGGAATATATTCTAATTCCATATAACTAATAGTGAGATTCTCAGCTTATTCAAAGCAAGAATAATATGAACATTTACCAGCATCCATCCTTAACAGAAAATCCTCTTTGCTACTTAAAATTTGACCAATAGGAACCTTAATCACAATGGAGTTGCCACAACGATAAAGTAACTTAATGACAAGCAGCATATGTAATTGGCACCATGTGAGTATTGTGTAACTTAAAAACCTTATAAGTACACATCCTGAGAGTTACACGCATCATCATATAAACACATTTGGGCAGAATATATGACATGCAATTGCATACTCTCCACATGACAATGGTCATGAGAATGTATTCCGACCTTTCACGAATTCACCACCTTTGGATGTATGAACCACTAGGGTCGAGTCATTCCTCAACCATATGCTGCACATGCATCCCTCCATGAACTAATACACAATCACCTCCTTTGGGAGTATGACCACATATTAGAACAGAGACATCCCATCGAATACAAGACGATGTTTCTCAAATCCAATCAAGTGTGCCACTTTGGCGGTCACAACCCAATTGAATCATAGAAACTCTCTCATATCAGGGATATAAACTTTATAACTCACATTTATTCCATACATGTGATTTTAGATCGGATGACAAAAGGGCAATTTGTCACTAAAATCACATATAATGCCAATCACATTGCTCCATTCAATAATACATGCTAAATCTTATACATGTTATCGATGAATCGATCCTCTACACATTCCTTATGTGATGATATACATGTGAATTTGCAATGTATTTCCAAAGTTATAGAGAAATCCATGAAAAATAGGCAAAACATACCTCCAAAATCACGTACCTTAGGCTTTCACATGCATTTTCACATTCATAAGTTCATCAAAATTATTAAATAAATACATAACAGTGTAGAGAACATCCATACGAGCACAACGGTCCAAACCACGCTCCAATCCGACGTCGTACGCGCCTCACGCGCCGGCTGGAACGTGCGGCGCGTGAGGCCCACGCGCCTGTGCTCTATTCGGACCAAACCGGTCCGACCGGTCAACGGTCTGAACCGGTCAACGGTCCAACCGGGTCAACGGTCCGACCGGGTCGGGTCGTCGGTGACGTCATCGATGACGTCACATGCCACGTGGCGGCCGCACGTAAGGCGGCTTACGTGACGTCATCTTCGGACGCCTGTCGGCGAATGACGTCACGGATGACGTCATCGCCGGACAGCTGTCCCGGCGAGTCGGCGGGATGACGTCGGATGACGTCACCCTCGTAGAGGCGGCGCGCGCGTGCGGGCGCGCGTGCTGCGCGCCGCGCGCGTGCGCGCGCGTGAGTCGGCGCGGCGGCGCGTGGCACCGCCTCCGAGCTCCGTCTCGGCGCGTGGAGGCGCGTGCGGCCGTTTCCGGCCTCCTCTCGATGCGTACGAGCCATCAAAATGCTCGTATTGATTCGTAGAATCTATACATGTGATCAAAATGCACTTTTACCGGACCAAAATTCACGAAGACAGGCGAAACAGTCCAAGGGTAGGTGAAATCCGAAGTTCTCGTTACGGGGCAATTGGCCTCCGCCGAGGCGTACCACCCACCATAACGCTCGGCTCAACAAGAAGAATTCAAATATGGTTTCAAAATCAAGTTTCAACGGATGAAAGTTTCTAAAACGGGCCGAGGCAGGCAGTTCGGGTTCTAGGCTACGAGGCTCGATACCAAATGTTGGCCGCCGAGGCGGCTTCCCAGATCGACGTAGCTAGAAGACCGAACATGTAGCGGAGAATACAAAGGTTTGTGTACCTTATTAAGAATCCATCGTTCTTTATGCGGAATGACAATGATCCAACAGCAATCCGAGCCTTTAACGCTGAAGATCTTCTCCTCTATTACCCTCGGTTCCTGGCTCGATGAGACCACCACTCACGACTTGCCTTATGTGAGGTGAGAGAGATTTCATGGAAGAAGTGGGGGAGAGGAGGGACCTTAAGACTATTTATAGAGTTTTGGACGGGCCCTCTCATCACGGGCCGGGCCCAACTCGGCCCACACAATGCCGAGACCCATATTCGGCCCATTAAGAAAACCTTATGCCTTACCTTATTAGACCAACCCCGTAAAACGGTAATTACAATCTAAATTAATGTAGTCCACATAAGGAAAACTCTTACAGGTGAACCACGGGATTGAGGCAGAGCAGAGCCCCATTATTATAGCTGCCCAACCTTGGACCAACCCTGAATTTAAAGGCAAAGTAATTTGTGTTGTTGGTTAGGGTTTTGATTATACCTAGCTCAACACGCATGAAAATAACACCGCACGACTCGTAAATTATGCCGTTCGATTTAGTTTTATCACCTAGGCGACTGATACGACCCGAAATAAAGCAGGCAAAGTCACATTTTAATTCCCACATGTAGTTTAAACTAGTTGCTCCCTTGGTGAAGAACGTGCTAAAAGCAAATGCAGATGCGACTGCAAAATGCCGGGAAGTTGCGCCTGTTCACTCATCGAATGGGGGTTGTGTGTCCGTCTCGAGAGCGTTTGTTCTGGTCACTTCAAGTTCGTGCTGTTTTCGGATCTACCAGTGTCTGCTTTCCTAAACGTTTCGAGTTTGCGTCGGCACAGGATTTCAAGAACAAAGTTGGTCGGTGAAACTTACCAGCAGCCGGGGTGATGCAGACCAGGCCAGTGATCATCCCTTGGACAGCACCGATCACGGAGGCTTTGCTGAAGAAGATGAGATCGAGCACGAGCCAGGTGAGCAAGCTCGTGGCCGTGCAGATGTGGTTGTTGATGACCGCGAGCGAGGCGTCGATGTTGACCGCGTAAGGGTCGCCTCCGTTGAACCCGGTCCATCCCATCCACAGAAGCCCGGCACCGGCCAACATGAGCAGGATGTTGTTGGGAGGAAATCTCTCTCTGTCCTTGCTCAGGCGTGGACCGACCTGTGTGCAAAGAAGAGTCAATCAAAGATGGCGCGATTCATAAATGAGGCATTCGACTTCACAGAGCTTTCCACTTACCCAATATGCCGCAGTAAAACCAGCCACTCCAGAAGACAAATGAATCACATACCCACCCGAATAGTCCATTAGCCCCTTCCGAGCGAGAAATCCACCAGGGTACCATATGCTGAATGCCCCAAATGTGTATGAAAACGTTAGCCAAAGTGGCACAAAAATCATCCACGCTTTGAAATTCATCCTTCCCAGCAAGGCCCCCCGATCAGGATCAGCGTGATCGCTGCGAAGACAAACTGGAAGTACACCATTGTTGCGTTCGGCAGCATCCCCGAGAACGCCTGGGCCAGCAGGAAGTCCTGCTCGAGCGAGACGTTGATCCTGCCCAGAACGGGAGCATCTTGTGGCCGAAGGACATCTGGTAGCCCCACAGGACCCAGCAGACAAGGACGCAGGCGAAGGCGTAGAAAGCCATGAACGCTGAGTTCACCGCCCATTTCTTCTTCACCCCGCCCCCGTACAGGATCATGAGCCCCGGCACGCTCTGCAGGCCAACAAGGGTGGCTGCCGTCAGCTGCCACGCGTTATCGCCTTTGCTCATCCACCCGGGGCTCGCCTCATCGGGGATGAGATTCGCCGGGAGGACAAACGGAGAAGGAGCCGAGCCCATTTTTCTCCTCTTGCTAGGACAAATCCGACAACGTGAAATCAATTCCTCAAAAGTCCCATGCAATCTCGGTTCGATGGTTCAAACTTTATATAAGAAGAAACGAAAGTTTGATTCTCACGATTAGTTGTCACAAAGTGGGTATCCTCTCTTCCTCCTTAGAGAAATCTGTAACAAGAAGGTGTTCCTCAGCCCTGTCCTTGGCCACTTCGCTGCTAATAAGTTTCGGCTTTGGTGGGCTGTCCTAGGTGCTGCGTCGATGCTTCCTAAGATTCTTGGTATATGATAACATGGAAACGAGACTTTGCTCGCATTGTTGGGAGGATGATTTGGATGTATCTACGTTGCGAAGAATGTTCCATGTGGGGTTGATTCTTATTCCAATGGAGATACGAAAGAACCCCGCGATGCTCGCATGGCGAACGGGGTTCGAAAGGGTACGGTGAATGCAAGAGTTGCGACGCGACGTCGGGAGGTCTTCTGCTTGGGGACGTTAGACTCGGATCCCGTACCTCAGGATCATTTGCACTTCAATTTCAGTGATCGAATATAGTGAACTCCAATCTATTTCAACCAATGATTTGTTTCGCCTTTGACGAAAAAAATGCAATATAGACCCACGTCTAAAGTTGGGGAGGTGTCCCAGTGGCGTCACATATGTGCTGTTTTTCGAGAAAGATGTGTTTGAAGGTAGGGCTAAGCATTGGTCCAAGATCAACCCTGGACTGATCCTGGACCGACCCAATCTGGCTAGTCCTAATCTTATTATTAGGGGAATCGGGTCAGTCCTCGATCCCGAGAATCCTAAACTCTGCATTATGCGGGTTGATCATTTATCATAAAAGTTTAGGGTTAATTCAATTCGGATCAATAATGTATATATTATATGATATATAATATATAATTAGATATATTATATATTTATATGATATATTAGATATATATTAGGTATATTAGTTATATCATATATTATGTATCATATACCTTTGTCTACTCTAAACCCAAGCACCTCCTTCTTTGCTCTCTTCATAGTTCGGTTTGCCGTGTAAATGAAAAAGTAGAAAGAAACAAAGCCCTAATTCAACCCAAATAAAAAATAAAAATCCTCTTTGCTTGTTTCAACCTCACTCGCCTGCTCACCTCTGCTTACTCATCTCATGTGTTCGTTTTTACGGTTTGTTGCTTTTAGCAAATGTGAAATTTCTGTTATTAGCTTATCTAATATTTATGTTTGATATGTAATGGTGTTCTTAGTATGGTTGCTTAATATCACATTATTGATGAATATATAATTTGCAATGGTATACGTAATGTAAGTCTAATGTCACTCCATTTGGACCCCATATTGGTTCCATGAGTTCACATACATGAATTTTTTGCAATACAAGTAGACCAGCCAATGATCTCATGGAATTGTTGAAAGTGTATGGATTGTAATTAGTTAAATTGTTTTAAGAAAAATGAATGATTTAGAAAATATTTCATAAAAATGATGGATTGTATTTCTTACAAAAATATTCAGATGTAAATTGCCTTTGATGATGAAAATATTTTCATTGATTAATTATTTCACAAAAATATAATCATTGTTTTTTTTCAAAAATTATTTATTTTTCGTAAAACAAAATAGATTCCAAATCAAATTTCAATCATTGGGTAGGTAAACTAAAATTCAGTGACCAGATAAACCAATCTTCACCTCATATAGGGCGAGCAATTTCTCAAAAGTTCACTTCCGAGGGCAACACTAAGCAAAAGGATACACGCTTTTGTCGAAGTTACACCTATCAAATGAGGTTGAAGATGGTATGGTCCAAATTGACCCATTTCACCTTTTTAACTCATCTCCATTTAACACAAATCTAGCAATCTATATTCGACCCGACCCATATTACTAAAACACTTTCATATTTAACCCACTCTAGAAAAATTTATTTCTTATAATTTAATCTATATATATATATATATATATATATATATATATATATATATATAGCTTAAACACTTTCATGCAATAATAATCTAATGGACAATTTTTATAATTTTTTGAAAAATAATTTTTAAATAAATTGAATTTTTTATATTCATTCATTCTTTCTTTCTTTCTTTCTTTCTTTCTTTCTTTTTAAGGAAATCCAGCAAGGCTCAATTGGTAATCCCATGGAAAAAAAAAAAAGAAAATAATTTTATAAATTTTAAAATTTTAAAATTTTAAAAATTAAAATTAAAAGATGATATGATTCATTTAGGCTTGTTAAGTAACTCATTTATAACCTATTTAAAACTCATTTAAGACCCATTACGTTGTTAGATAACCCATTTATGACCAATTTCAGCTTTTTTTTTAAAAAAAAAAATTAAGGTTACAAAGTCCTAGAGTTTGTCCTAGTGGTCACCCTTTTTATATAGGAAGGGGTTGGGGGACTCAAATCCCTGCATTCTTAAGGAGGTCTAAGGTGGGAGCGATTTAATTTTTTAAGTGTGGTTTTCGAGTCCCACACCCTACAAGGAAGAAGGGCTAAAGTCTGAGAATGAAAGTTCGAGTAGGAGTAAAGAGGGATAAAAAAAAAAAAGCAACCCATTTATAGCGCACACCATTAAATATGAGTTAAAATATGAATTCTAAACCCATTTTACCACCTCTAGATGAAGTAGATGCTATTAAGTACACTCTTTATTTTTCTACAAACCATATAAAAGGATTTCAAGAGTAAAAGCTTCCATGATCGATTGACCAAAATGAGGATCCCAAATTGCATGAGCAATAGGTCTTACATGTAAGGGGTCCTGTACCCATGCCTTAAAATTTCCTTGCCAAAATGGGGTAAAATTAATTCGGGAAAATTTCAAATAAATTTTCGACATGTTTTTATTTTCTCAAATAAAAGTCGAAGTGAACATTATTTCAAATAAAGGCATAAAGTGCCTTTATCAATCCCAAAGAAGAGCTTCAAGTAGCTATGGTTGTTTCAAATAAGGAGATAACCTTACCGGCTGACAAAATATTCTGGTTGTCAGGGATATTTTCGTCCAAACACAAATTAAATTTAAATTTAAATTAAATTAGATTAAAATTAAAAAATAAAACTTAAAAAAGGAAAAACACAGGCTGAAAGGAGCTGATGGAGCGAGGCAGTGACCATAGGCACCCTCCTGCTTATGTTTTCCTTTTCTTTTTAAAGTTTCTTTGTTTTATGAGAAAACAAAAAAAATTAAAAATTAAAAATTTTATAAAACGAAATTGCCATTCACAACTAGTGAGTTAGTGAGTGAGTTCAAGACATTCTTTGAGAAAATGAGGACACGTTGAGTTCTTATTTAAAAATGTTCACTTCAGACCATTATTTGAAAAAATGAGAACATTTCATGCTTCTATTTGGAATTTTTCCAATTAATTTTTATTCTTTTTTAAATTTGTTTGATCTAATACTTAAATACTAATTTTCATCAATCCGTCCTCAGACATTATAAATTTTCATTTTACATTGGACCTTCCACAAATTATATAAACAAAAATGCTAACATGGCAAATCATATAGCACAATATTGGTGCATAGATATCCATGTTACAAGAACAAAGGATCTCACCCCCTACTTCATTGAGAAAACTCCCACAGCTTTGACTCCGACTCCGGCTCCATTTACAGCAAAATAGGTATACAGGCACGTGTTCTTTTCTATTGAGATTTAGGGTCTCCTAAAAATTGATTCATCGTTATAACGAGTCGTTAGAGAATATCATCGTAGAATTCTTTACATAGATTATTGAGTGAGAAAGAAATGTTGAAAGACTTCTTTTTTTCAAATGAATGATTGATATCTATTTTCTTGTGACCGAAAATACTTTTTTTTTTTGTCAAAGACTGAAAATACAATTGGTAGGTTCAAAACCAATGTATTTTCATTCTCTCTCTCTATCTCTTTATTATGCCTTAAGAAAGTTCTACATTGAGCTCAATAGGGTTTAAGAAGGGCACAGGCACCAGCATCTTCAGTTCATTCTCCCTCGGGCGATTCCTCCTCCTCCGCCATCCTCAGCCGCCTCCGATCCCGGCGTCCGCCGGCGTTCGAACTCTTCCCCCAACAGCCTTCCCGAGATCAGATGTGTACGAGGAGGGCGGCGGTTGTGGCGGTTAGCTCCCTCGCTTCCATTCCCAAGGTACGCTCTTCACGAACCTGCTCCTCGGATTCCATCAGGACGCTGAACGCGTCGAGGCTTATCAGTTCCGCCGCCGAAAGTTACGATTTTGGCGCACCCAACGGTGCCGGCAGCGAGTATGCGCCCGAGCTTGAGCAGAACCCAAATGGGTTTCGCGAGACAAGCCGGAATTATGCTGATTCTGCTCTGGGGAACTTGAACCCTAATGGGGTTCACGGGAGAATGAATGGCTCGGCTGTGCAAGGTAGGAACTTTAGCGAGCATGGTAGGCCGTCTTATGGTGACTCTCAGGCGAATTGGAATAGTGGAGTGTATAGGGAGGGTTGTGGAGGTGAATATGGGAATGGGCCGGTCGTGGAGAATATGAACACGGGCAGTTATGGCAATGGCTCGGGCGGTTGGGCACGGCAATCGGGCGAATTTCAGCAGAATGGTAGTCTGAACGCAGGTTATTATCCGACTGGTTATGTAGGACAGTCTCCGCAAAATGTGAATGTGAACAGCTCTTCGGGCAGTGTACCGGGGTTTGAGCGGAATCCGAATATGTTTTATGGTCCGCAAGGAAATGCATCTACCGTCGGAGCTTCTTCTTATGGGGAGGGATACACTCAAGCAAGGCCCAACACGAGTGGATCCTATTCCCAAGGCCCTTCGAACACACAAATGATGGGGCAACATCAGGAAAATTTTGGCTATAATATGGGGATGGGCGGTGGCTTTCAAAACGGTCAACAAACCGTGTCCCCCCAAAATCTAGGTGTCGGACAGTACCCTCAAAACTTTTCTTTGGGACAGCATCGGGTGAACTCGTATGATAGTAATGATTCGATTGTCGCTTCTCAGATGCCTGGTGATTCCAGGCCTGGACAAGCATTGGATGGAGCTTCTGAAGGTCCATCTTACATTGGTTCCCTCAAAGAGTTTGATGGTTTCTGTAGAGAGGGAAAAGTGAAGGAAGCTGTGGAAGTTTTGAAGTCGTTGGTTAGTAAGTGTGTTGCTGTTGATTTACCTCGTTTTGTACAACTGATGCACCAGTGTGGTGAAAATAAAGCTCTTGAAGAAGCAAAAACGGTTCACGAACATGTCGTGAGATCAATGTCTCCCATCAACGTCTTCACCTATAACCGCATCTTGGAAATGTATGGCCAATGCAGTTCCATGGATGATGCATTTGCGGTGTTTGACAAGATGTCTGAGCGTAATTTGTCGACATGGGACATCATGATCACGTGGCTTGCAAAGAATGACCTTGGAGAGGATGCCATTGACCTGTTCACTCGATTCAAAGAAGCAGGGCTTAAACCTGATGGACAAATGTTCATTTCTGTGTTCTCTGCTTGTGCAGCAGTGGGTGATATTTATGAAGGGATGTTGCATCTTGAATCAATGAGCAAGGATTATGGCATTGTCCCATCTATGGAACACTATGTTAGTGTGGTAGACATGCTGGGTAGAACAGGCCATCTGGATGAGGCGATGGAGTTTGTTGAAAAAATGCCGTTGGAGCCTAGTGCTGGAATCTGGGAGACCTTGATGAATCTTTGTAGAATTCATGGGCACACAGAACTTGGGGATCGCTGCGCTGAGCTTGTTGAGCAGTTGGATCCATCACACTTGAATGAACAGTCAAGGTCAGGTCTTGTACCAGTGACAGCTTCTGAAATTGCTAAGGAGGAAGAGAAGAAAAAAATGGCAAAGAAAAATCTCCTAGAGGCGAGGAGCACAGTCCATGAATATCGAGCAGGTGATACGTCTCATCCCGAGACACGCAGAATCTATGCTCAGTTAAGGGGATTAAGGGGACTTATGAAAGAGGCTGGTTATGTTCCGGAGACTCGATTTGTCTTGCATGACATTGACCAGGAAAGCAAGGAGGACGCCCTTCTAGCTCACAGCGAGAGACTTGCAGTTTCTTATGGTCTACTCAGCAGTCCAGCCAGATCATCTATCCGGGTCATTAAGAATCTCCGTGTTTGTGGGGATTGCCACAACGCGCTGAAGATTATGTCAAAGCTAGTGGGCAGAGAGTTTATCATGCGTGATGCCAAGAGGTTTCACCATATTAAAGATGGTGTATGCTCTTGCCGGGATTACTGGTAAAGTGATGAAAGTCTAGAAACTTCAGTAGCTAGTGTACTTTTTAGTGGAGCCGTGATAAGTTATTTCAATCAATTCTTTGTGACAATATACACAACTATTGTTAGCTCAGAAAGTTCAGTTCTTCTTCCTTTCTTTTTTGGCTGGAGCTTTAAGTTGGGCATTTTTCTGTCACTTTTTGATCGACCTCATAACTCATTGGTGTATCAATTGACCTAAGAGATATGAAATGAAGATAATCATGTTTATCTTAGAGTTGGGATCAAATTTGATGGGCGCATTTAAGAGGTTATGCTGCTGTGAGTCTCTTTCGGTCTGATATGCTTAAAAGATGCTAGTAATGCTACTCAGGGTAAAGATAAAAGATTTGTGTACCTCTTGGTTCAATTCCGTCTAAATTCATCTTTGACAAGATAGCGTTCTTAGCTTCCATAACCAAGTACAAGATTCCTGCACCTAGATTTGCAGAGTGTTGTGTTACTACATGGAGGTTGTGCAAATGTTGCGGCCATTCTTCTTGAGGAGGAGAAGAACTGGAGTCCACGATGATGCTGAAATGCAAGAAGTGGTCATGTACATGTACATCTACAATCTACTTGAATTTGAGAATGCGGTCTTGACTCATGGCTTGTAGTTTAAGGTTCTATTTTGGTCGCAAGATCTTGTTACATTTCTTACAAATTAAGCAAAAGTAGGCCTGTAATACCCTGCACAAATCGATTATTACAGGACGTGTATATCTGATCCACTCTGATTTAAGCGTGTTGGCTTTTAGGATGATGGAAGCGTTGCCTGTGTGCATGGGCAGCAGAAATTTCATTGAACTGTACGGGTATGGGCAGTTGTAGCCTTCATGGCCTCGTACTTCAATCGATCGAAGTAGCGGAGAATAGAGTACTTGCTCGCTAGTTTCTTTGAGGCGTGAATCTATGACGGAATTGATGTCGTGACAATCTCCGAATCGGGATCTGATGCATTGTTCTACATGGTTTCTGTTCTTCCGTCTGGATGCCTTTACGAAAGTGCTGGGAGGGAAGAGAGTTATGGAACTTGTGTATGAATTGATGGATGATCCCTGAGCGACGTAATTGAATTTTGGGAAGCCATTGGCATTGTGGTTCTCTGCTTATAACGATACAAGGGGGTGCACCATTTGTTGCAGGTCTAAGCTAATGCAAGCTACTATAAACTCAACTTTTGAGTTATGAATAAAATCTTAAGACAGATGCATCTGATAAGAAATTACAACCTAATAATTGAAAACACTGTATTGAAGAGATCGATGGAAATACATCTTTTCATCTAAAAAGAAAAACAGAATGTACCTATATAAATAAATACATCTTGAAAGAAAAATAAAATCTTAATTGTCACCGGCCACTCCCTCCATCAGTATCATTAGACAAGGTAGTGTCGTCCTCCTTCGTTGCCTCAACTCGAACACGTTCCTCCCGCTTTAGAATCTCCATTAGCCAGGGGATCTAGGGATGACGGTTATCTCTAGACTTTGCCGGACAACCTTAGCTTGTTGTCCGTAATGATTCACCCGAACGTATCCAAAGTCGCCTTGGATGATGTAGTTGACGCCGGAGGAGTAAGCATGCCTAGGGCCACCATGGAAAGAATAGCATGACAAAAAGGTTTGGCCTTTCACCAACACAAAAAGTCAAGGTTCTCATGGCTGACATTCTTAATGTAGCCCGAGTCAACCATCTTGAGATATTCGCAACTTGCATCTGTCATGGACAACTAATAGCTAAAAAAATTTATTTGAATCACTCTCTTAAAAATTGTTCACGTCATTATCAACGTATACATAAAATGTTCGGCATTCACGTTAATAATTTTCAATCCGAATTAGTCGAATAAATTCAATTGGTAAAAGATGAATATGTTTACAATTCAATCGATATAATCAAAAAATTTAGAATAATGACAAAAACGTTTAGATTTAGACTTTTTATACACTTTTCCTATGCTTAAGCAGTTTCTTCTCGACGGCAATAATGACCGGGCAGAAGAAGTCTCCACGTTCTCTGTCGGCTGATTGATGTGAAATCAGGTAGAGGAAGGTCAAAACTCAGGTGGTCGATGGATACTCGCTCGTGGATGGAAGGAACCTCCTGGCCATCATTGGACACCTTGGAAACGTCCCTAAATAGTTCGGCAACCCTCCAATCAGCCTCTGCGTTAGTGGTTGAATCACTAGCAACCATCTGATCAAAGCCCTTCTTCTTCAACGCCAAATAGGCGAAGTTCCACCGAGTTCTCATGTCTGAAAGGGAGCTTACGGAACCGAAACATTTCGTTAAGGTCGTCTTGCCAGCAAAAACTGATGACATAGCACACGCCGCAGCAAACCGGCCCCATTCGTATGTTCCTAGCAACCGGTGTGTTGATGGTGGCATTTTCCAAAGTAGTGGAATGTACTTTCACCGTTCTCATGATGTCTCTGCAGACATTGTCCGTGTGAATGTTTCTTAATCGGCACAGTTCATTGATGTAACACCTAAGATGGCTCTCCCAGTGAATTGGGACACAGCAATAGGCATAGTTGTCTGTCAATGAGACTTGAAAGTTACCGATCATAGCAATCGCATCAATTATGCTCTTTGTTCCTTGTACCGACCCTTGCAAATCCCGGCGTTTTGTGGTGCTTGGAACGCCCTTGTAATTCGGCTGAAGCATCCCTCGCACGAGCTTGACGAGCCTTGGATCTTGGGTGAACCAAAATGGTACCACAATGGCAAAGTCACATTTTACAATTGGGCATAATGAACTTTTGTTGAGGCCTGTTGCCGTAGGTAGCAAAACTTCCTCCTAGATCTGGCCATTTTCAATAAGATGTTGGTCTTAACGCCTCTGCAAGTGGCCCGTCCCCTAATCAGATTTATGAATAATCTTACAACATGTATTATGTAAAAGGAACGAATGCAAAAATGAACGTTTAATTTAATACGAGGGATGTCGATTTTTAATATTAAAATCATATAAATTTTTTTCTTAATCTCCTTAATTTTTTTTTTTAATTTTACGACAGTATTTCAAAATTTTATAAATTATTTTCTCGAAATTAAAAAAAAAACTCTTAATTTTCTTTTATCGGCATCTGTTGTTTTCGTTTAACTTTTTACAAAAGAAATTTTCAGAATTTTCTTTTAGCCAGGAAAATTTACAGAACCCAGGAGCCAAATTGCTGCTTCCGTCTCTTCCGTCGCGGGCGAGCGCGAAGCAGAGCAGTTCTGCAGCAGCAAAGCAATGGAGGTCAAAGATCAATGGCGGGTCCTCGAATTCTACAGCGGAATCGGCGGCATGGTACCCTTCTGCCCAGAAAACCCTAAACGAGTTTCTCCGCCCTGGGTCGGTGCGTGTTCGCGCGCGCATTTCTCCGGGTATTGATTGATTTCGTTGCTGCTTGCTGTAGAGGTATTCGCTGGTAAAGGCGGGCGTGAACGCAGAAGTGGCGGAAGCGTTCGACATCAACGACGTGGCCAACGACGTTTACGAGCACAATTTCGGTCACCGTCCTTACCAGGTCCTGCCCTGCCCTGTCCTTTCTTTCTTTCTTTCGCTGTCTGATTGTGGTTCATGGGTTGTTGTGGATTTGCTGGGGTAGTTCTCCGTGGGGTTTACTAGAGTCTGTTGGTCTGGCTGGCGTTGGAAGTTACACGTCTTGGAAGCTAGCTAGTGACCATTAATGGGTACGCGAGAGATGCGTGCTCTGGTGATTATTGTTGGTAGGGGAAATTTGCTTTTGGTGTGTTGCTTGATGACGGGTTCATGGGAAAAAGTTTTTTTTTTTTTTTTTAAGAAAAAGAAATGTGGGTTTTCAGCGATAAGCAGGTCAGCGCGGCGTATTGGTGTTGATGAGGATCTGAGCGCACTGGTTTTGTCAAGAGTTTTTTCACCGATAGGCAGCAACTTATTTCATCTGCACTTTCGAAACTGACAAAAGTATGTGCTGTTAATTCTCACATATTATGAAGAAATCCACTTTTTCGATAATTTGGAACGACGTGAAATGCAGATATGGCACAAACATAGTGTTTTCATTTCTTCGTGGACATTGGGGATTTTGAGTGTTGCTGTTAGAATTTGCTGAATGACACATAAATTGGAAAAGGTAGCGAAATCAATGCCTTTTTATAGTGTCTGTTTGTTAATAGAATATCTGTCTTTTAGAAAACGAGAAAAGTTCCTTCAGCACCCCAATGGGTTTTTGCCGTTCAAGTTAAGGAATTAGAATTCCATAGCTGCGATCGGTTTATGCGAGATTGGTGCTTGAGATTTTAGAGGAGGGGCTTTTTATTGACATGACTCAAAGGACTACAAGACAGGAATTCATTGCTTTAAATGTTTTTATAAGCTCTTATATATGCTTCTGCATGCTTGCTTTTAACTTACCCATGTTCATGTGTGTTATATTTGTACTCCATAGGGCAATATTCAAAGTCTCACTGCTGCTGATCTCGACAGATATGAAGCACAAGCATGGCTTCTTTCCCCTCCTTGCCAACCCTATACTCGACAAGGTTAGTTGTTTCTTTTTCAGGTTTTAGCTTTTTTTCTTTTTGGTGGAGAATTCTCATCTTGTGTTGTCATTAGGTCTGCAAAAGCAATCTGGTGATGCTCGAGCATTTTCATTTCTCAGGATTCTTGAACTCATACCACAATTATCCCGGCCTCCTATATTGTTATTTGTGGAAAATGTTGTCGGATTTGAGGTTTGTTTATCTATCATCTTGCTTCATTTATAGCGAACGAGAAGATTTGCTGATTTGTGATTTTTTTTTTTTTTCTTGCAGACTTCTGATACTCATGCAAAAATGATTGAAACATTGAAAAGTAGTGGTTTTGTTACTCAAGAATTTATTTTGAGTCCACTGCAGTTTGGGGTGCCATATTCTAGGCCTCGGTACTTTTGCTTGGTACTCGTCCTCTCTCTGCCTCTGCTATATTTCTTAGGTGTTACAAACAACGTTAACTTTTCATGAGATAAAATTTTCTGAATTAAATTCTCTGTACTTGATGGCTGATACTTCTGATGAATTTCAGGATTTTGATTTTTGAGTTCTTGATCAAATTCGCTGAGAAAAGTTTTGGCTTTTTCTTCTAAAAAGAATTGATATATGGTTAATTGAGCTCTGATGAATTTGTTGCAAGGACCATTGACTTTACCAGTTCTGTTTGACTATTGTATTATTGTCAGATCACCTCACCAATAAGTTATTTGCACTAACTTTGACAATCTATGTACGCTCATTTCATATGAATGTTTGCTTTAGTATCAGTTATATACATCTCTTATGTTCTATCACTTCAGGCATGTAACTTGTGTCCACTTACTTGCAGGCAAAAAAGAATCCCTCGTCCTTCTCAAGCCCATGCTTTAATGATAAGCTTATATGGTGTCCAAGCCCATTATTTGTGCACAATGGTGAATTAGTTACTGATGAATGTTTGAGACCGAAAGACAACTGGGATAAGCTGCTGGAATCTTGTGTCCCAGTGGAGCACTTTCTGGAATTCAAGAGTACTGCTGGCCCTAAAACAGCTGAATATGGCTTTGAGAATGCAAACATTGTTTCTAGAGAACTTAATGATCCTCTCAAGGGTCATGATGAAAGAAATGAATTCAATGGTACTGATTTGGACCTTTACCATGTTCCGTTAAGTTTGATAGAGAGATGGGGCAGTGCTATGGGTATCCTTTTTTGCTTTCCTTCTTTTATTACTTGTTTTGTAAAATAGCATCTCCCATTATTTACACATCGAACATATTCATTATCCGTTGACAAATTCCTTAACAGACTATAGACATTGTTTATCCTGATTCAAGGCGGTGCTGCTGTTTCACAAAAAGTTATTATCGATATGTAAAGGGTACTGGGTCTCTTTTGGCAACTGCCCAGGTGAGAATCTAACTTTAAAATTGGAGAGGCATGGTTTATAAATTGCATCATATGCTAGAGCTTTAGGTACTATCCATCTGTAAATTTGCTTGTTAGCTAGTCTAGCATTTTTAAATACCCTGATGCTCGCAAGGATTGAATAACTTTTGATTCTTCCCCATAATTGGAGTCTCATATCTGCATTTTATATATTATAAATCCGTTCCATGTATTTAATCTTTCGCTACCAGGCTTAGTAATTACAACCTTGTGCATATTTAGGAGTGAGTCGAAACTGAGATGTCTACAGGCTATAATTCTCATTTTTGAAGGATTCATAGTTTTGTCATTAGAGATGCCATTTTTATCTGATTATTCTACATAATCTAGACATCCAGCAGATGGAAATTTCTTGCTGTGACACTTCATAATGGTTAACATGCAGCCAGAAATGAAAGGCAAAGAATTCCCATTAAAGGAGCAGCGCCTTAGATATTTTACCCCTCGGGAGGTATATTCCCAAGATATTCTGTTTGTTGAGATTCTTTTTTCTTTTCTTTTTTTCCTTAAATGGTGCTAATATTTTTTCTCTCTTTCCCTATTGGCAATCAGGTTGCAAATTTCCACTCTTTCCCGGAGCATTTTGTTTTTCCAGATCATGTCAATCTTAAGCAAAGGTATGTTGCTTCACACTCAAGATAGTTTGGTGGTCCTTTAAAGTTTAACAATAGCAAGTTAAATTGACAAAATTCGAAAAATTCAAATTGAATTGATGTCCATATAATAAATTCAGGATTGATTGGACAATTTTGGTAGAGTAGAATATTGTTATGAGAAACAAAAAACGAAGTCCACGCGTGGATGAGCACTCGCCTCTTTTGTTTAAAATAGTCATGTTCAAAGTCAACCACTAGCAATAAGTCAACCAGAAATTTTTAATCCTTAATCCTACTTCTTTTTTCACGGATTTGAAATCAGCAAGTTCATACGTTCCACCTTTTGCATCATCCTTATGCTACCTTTTTCCGCCGCCTTCTTTTGGGTTAACTGTAATTTTGGTCCTGTAATTATTGTAAATTTGTGTCCCGGCCTGTTTTTAATCAAATCCTTTTGGTAATTAATTTCCTTCGTTACCTGCTATTACTAATTGACGTGTTGCTGACACGGCATCTAGTTGAAGCACCTAATGAAACGCTAGGAAATTGAAGATAAAAACAAAAAACAGGAGGGGGAGAGAGACAGAGAGAGAAAAGAGTGGGGAGCTACCAACAAGCGTCAGCAGGGGTGAGGCTTCCAAGGTCCCTCATTCTGTAACCATTCCTCCCCATCCCAACGCCAACTCCTCCCCCCCAACAGCCCACACACATACAACCACAAAACAAAACAAAACAAAAAAAAAACCGCGCAGGGCTTAATTAGATAGTCACATCAATATAGTTGGTGCCATTTCAGCTCACTGTTGATTTTTGTCATGTAAATCATTTAAAGGTGTTAGTTAAGAGAGACGATGAAAGGAATTTGTTACCGTATAGAAGAACCTATCCTCCAGGTAGTGTTATGAAAACTGTATCTAAGACCAAACGGATGAATGTCCTGTATATGGTTCAACAGATTCGAGGCTGGCTTTAATTTTAAGGATTAACTTGCCATATTCGACATATACAATATAATGTTGAAGTTCCTGCTAGGCGTGTAATATTAAAGTTAACATGTCCCCGTGGAAGAGTTCTCTTTCTATGAAAGGAGGCCATGTATTTGAGTCCTCCATGCGTCAAATTCAACGATTTTTTTTTCTCCCAAGAAGTAGAGTGTGTTTGTTAATAATAAGTTGCCTCCAATGATGGAAGATTGGATGCAGCTCAAGTTGTTTGTTCCTCAGCAACAAGAAGGTTGTGGGTTCAAGTCTTCATGCTTGCAGACTCATTAAATTATGACTTGGCTAAAAGTTAAGAAAAGTTGCACCTCTCAACATTTTCGTTCTGCTTCCTCTATCATTTGCAAGGTTTTGATGTATATTTCTAACTGAATAATCTTTAAAAACCACAAGTGAGAATGTATCTCCTTCTAGTTTTGGGTGCTGTCTACTGTTGAGGTTCTATCTCCCCTGAAGTATGACTAGCTCATGAACCATCATAGATCTGCTTTTGTGCCTAGGGATATTGAAATCCGATGTCTCTCCCTCCCTCCCTCCCTCTCCCTCTCCTCTCTCTCTCTCTCTCTCTCTCTCTCTTTCTCTCTGGCCCTCGAAATCTAATGTATGTGCTTCCTGCTTCAGATATGCTCTCCTTGGAAACAGTTTGAGTGTTGCCGTTGTGGCACCTTTGCTTCACTATCTGTTTACTGAACCATCATGACACCTAGAGGGTCAGTGCAAAGATATTGGGTGTTTGAACATGACATATTAATTGCAAGTTTTTGGCTTCTGAATCTATGAAAGCAAGCAGCTGACAAAAGCCATTGGAAGATCTTACTTCCTAGCCATCTTTCATGCTGGCAGAAGTTCTGGAATTTTTGATGTCCCATTTAAAGGAAAGAAGAACACGCAACTTCCTCTGTAACCCCCAAAGAATAGGATAACACAAGTATGCGCTGTTCATTGGGAGCCATTTATGAGTATATGGCATCATTCTTGTCTTCAGATTGTAAAATGTCATGAGAAAAAAGAATTTTAGATGGAATCTGGGATCTTCTTTGCAGAGTGAAAAGTTTTGAGTCATTTAAGAAGTGAGAATTATCGAGAAGTTTCCTGTCTCTTGAGTTCTGTTGGGGAACCCATTTAATGGTGCTCAGGTAATTCCAGTCACATGTAAACACAGACTGGATGTGGAGACTTTACTCACGTCCTCATCATGCGAAGCCAAAGAAGAAATGGTGACTTGCTGTTACATTATTTTAATATGTACCTTTTCATCACTTCCGATGAAAGGCATATGGAAATAGACTTCTGTACTGGTCGAATTAGTCACCTAAACATGCGGATTGTCAATTTCTTGATGCTTCAATTTGCTGAAGTTCTTTGTCTTCTTTTTAATTGTCTGTCGGCACGGGCCGTTGGAGCACTCAAATGTTATTGACAAGATTTTGCTTTTCAGTCGAGACTCTAGATACCTGTCATGAGCTGTTTTGCCGACGCTCGCCCGTCACATAGAAAACAAGGCGGTATGCTATTCTCACTACATTACTGTTACTTTACCTAATGTCAAGTCTTTGGATCTTCAGATAATCCAGTTCAGCAAATTTGTCTCTGTTGCTGCAACTTTCCTTACTGTTGGTACCAGGATTTGTGGTCCGATGCCATTCTTTAACGGGTCCGCATGGGAATAAGAACCTTGTTGCAACTTTGTCCGACTCGGGCATGATTGCATCATGGTGGATTCCTTGTCTCATTGTGCAATATTTGCACCATAATCATTCCCATGGCCAATCCTCCAACCGGAGTCCATGCTTTCTTGCACGCATGGTTCATATCAAACGTTGCACAGTTGCTGCACTCCCGGCAAGATCTGAACGATGCTTCCACACATCATCCAAGCATTTCATGCGAAAGCACGAGATGGACCCCAATCGGACGCCCAACTTCTTCTCACCATCGTCTACGAAACTGCCCGCGTCTTGCCATGGGAAATAATTGCTTCTCTCTTTTCATGTTGACGTCGACATGGGCTGGAAATGATGAGGATCATTCCGCTGACCAGTGGTTGTCTTCCAACTTCGAGATGAAGGACGAAGCTTTTGAGGGTAACAACTCATTGTGCGAAACCGAAATCGCTAACTACTCATTGTGAGAAATTTACTCAATTGTTTTGTTAACAACTTCTTTCCTGTTATAGAAAATGCACTGGTTGGTCAATTGTAAGAACTCGATGTAATGAAGATTTTTGAGTGTTTCTGTCGTGAAAAGGATAACGTTGTGGGGACAAGAAGGAATGAAAGTTTCAACATATGATAGATGCCTCGCGCACGACGTGCGACATCACTTTCGTTTCAACCAATATGGATATTATCCACCGATTGACGTGTGGCTTCAATTAGCCATTGCTCAAGGGAAAAGGACATTGGTAATTATAGTGGTGTGCTACCAAATCAATTTAGAGTCTGTTTTTTTGTTTTTAAAAGAAAATGGAAATTGTTTTCCGACTTCTAGTGTTTGGATGACAAAAAATTAATCGATTTACGAGAAACGTTTGTCGTAGATCGAAAACAAGCATCTTAAATTGGGGAAAATAACTTCCTCTTCTAGTAAGAGAAAACACGTTTGTTTCCTTGAACACTTCATGATAATGGAAAATCTTTTTCAAGAAAAATCATTTTCAAGAAAAAAATAATTAGTTTTCACTTGTTTGGTGGTTTGGGAAAAGTATTCTCTTTCAATTGAATCTAAAGAGAGCTAACATTTGGTTCCAAGAAAAGTGATGCTAAGTTTACCAAGACGGGCTATGTTTTTCTCCATCCTCGGTTGGCGGAAACTTTCTTTGGTCACGCGTTTGATTGATGGGTGATAAGATGTGGACATCCCCTATGTACAAATTCAGCTATATGAATGCGGTGATGCCCACAATAGTAAACTACCAATTGGAGTACTGATCGGTGAATAAAGTGGTCCTATTAAGACTGGTCCATCAGAATTGATGGATTGGTGGTGCGTAGGATTGTAATTGGGATTTCAGATGAGTGGGGGTTATATATCCAATATCTAATAAAAGACCCCGCTACACTATTCAGTAAACAAATTTAATAAATCAATTTCGATTTTACCTAGCATGATTCATTTGAGAAAACCTTAGCGCTCTCTCATCCACTTTGCCTCTGCCTACACTCTCTCCCTTGTAGTTGGTGTCATGCATCTAATTATGTATTTAGAAATTAGCCCCTGATAGCAAAAAATATTTTATGTGGTGGTCACACCACATTACGTATGGTGTAATCATCCAATTATTAATGCGCGCGTGCTATGAATCTCCTCCCATTAGGCGCACCCCTTATATCATATATCTCACTTCGATTCGCTTGTTATACCACATGGTATAAATATTACATGAAATACCATCTCTCATTATGAATTAATATAGACGTCAATTTACAAGACACACATGCCTCAGTATCCTATAGTTGTTGTTTGGAGCTACATAACCTAAGTTGAAATTGACTAGACATCATGATTCGGCCTAGTAATGTCATAGTATCTGACTATATACATGTAACAATTATTCTAGAACGTTTATCCTAACCTAACCACCAGAAAAGTTCCGCTATTAATGAATTTTTTTTGATTGCTTTTAAAGTGAGATGGATTTCGAAACTGGGGGTCAAATTACAATTAACCCTCTCTAAAGTACCAAGTCGAATATATGAAGTTTTTGCAGGGTTCAAGCTGCAAAACAGGGGCTTCCTTTTTCTTTTTCTTTTCTTTCACTTTTTTGGAAATATATTGTTGTTGGGCATAAAAAAAAATGAAAAAAAAATTGGCTTTAACTTTATTTTATTTTTTCTGGTAAGCAAGAAAAGTACCACCCCATTATAAACCCATTTTCAATTGTTTACCTTCCTTGTCCTTCAAACCGCAATCTCCCAAATCTCTCTTTCTCCAAATCGAAGGAGAAAAACCTAAACGCTTCCGCGGAATCGAAATTTAGGGCTTCGGGCTGCATTCGTTTCGAAGGTAAGTTTCAATTTTTTCCCCAGTTTATTTTCGATTTTTATTGGGATTTATTGGAATTTATGGCTGCTGTATTGCTCCGTTTTTTGGATGTGAATTTATGAACAATGATTTTTGAATTGAAGATTCTGGGCTCTTCATCGCACGATGAATCGATTTTTCTTTTTTTTTTTTAAATCAACCTTTTGGGTTTTTTTCCCCTTCCCTGGAGGCGCATTCCTGTTGACGATTTTTGCCTAGTTTTTGTGTCTGTGCCTTACTATGTAATGGTGTGATGCCATGTTTTTGGGTATTTTGATTAGATTTATGGGTCGTTTGTTTTTTCAGTTGAGGGTTAGAAATTTGGTTTTGATATATGATGAGGACGTTATAAATTATTGATTTTGCGCACTGATTTTGACTGAAAGGCATCTTTTTGGATGTTTGATTCATTAATTTTTCTTTCATTAAAGGAAGATGGGTTGTTGTCTCTTGATCGGTGGCTTTCGATCGTGCTTTCTGTATTGGGTTCGTCTGATTCAGATGCCTTAGGACTTGTACTTAGGATGGTTTGACAATGATATTAAATTTTGCATATGAGAAAAATTTTATCTCGAAAAGATCCTGTTGATTTACATTTGGGATATTGGCACTACTTGTCAATGTTTTTCCTTCACATTCTATGTTGCTTTTATGGCCTACGAGAATGATCATATGTTTCGCTTGTTGGCTGTTCAGGTTTCCCTGTGTAGCATGCGCATTGATCATGAAGCTTAAAGGAAATAAAGTTCGGCTGCTGTGCAAGGAGGAACCAAAGATGAACATGCGGGTAGAGGATGGTTGTCTGTCAGTTGCCAACAAAAGCCGATTCCAGGAATCTAATGCTGTTTCCAGTAGAACGTCGGGGATGAAAAGACTCTCACCTTATTGCTCGTCTCAACTAAGAGTGAACGCTGGACATAGTCGCAAAAGGAAAGCAACAATCAAAGATAATGTGTTCCTGAGAGCCCCATTGGAAAAGGTAGATGCTGTTGCCTACCCACGAGAAATTCTGGGTGAAAGAAACATGCATGCTTCCTTTGGGAGTCATCTAGAACCTAATGATTCCGATACGGACGCAAGTTCTGTCGGTAGTTGCAGTGTTGTAGATGATTGTTTCAATAGGTTGTCTAGTCGAACTTTGAGGGATCCTAGTCAAGATGCTGATACTCTTTGTAGTAGCGCTGAATCATTCCAAGGACGTGATGATGAGGAAGACGTGACTTTCTCCCTTCCTCATGAGGAGGCTGTTGCAACTAGAGTTCATAGTTTAGAGTTGCATGCATATCGCAGCATTCTGGTGGCATTGTATGCTTCTGGACCAATGAGTTGGGAACAAGAAGCCTTATTGACGAATCTTCGTCTTTCTCTTAACATATCAAATGATGAACATTTGATAGAGCTAAGGAACTTAATTTCTTCCAGAAGAAGTCTTCATATTAGCTGATGGTCAGATTCAGTACTTTTGTCTATCTTTTATTGGATTCACTTTGCTGTGCAGATGGCACCATAAAATTGTAAGAAAGGAAAGTACATTATATGTTCCTCTGCTTCTTTTAATATCTCTGCAATGACTATATGGTGATGATATGTATTTAAAAGCATGTCTTTTTACCACAATAAAAGTGAATGCTATTGTTCTTATTCTGATTACCTCTACAAAGCAAGTTTCTGTTTTCTTTGTGGACCTTTGTGATGGATCTTTCTATTTCTTGGTAGACTGTATGTATATCACTAAATAATAAATTGTTCATGGATCCTTTGTCGACTTTCTTCTTTTATTGCAGAAGGGTCTCATATGACCTGATTAGACATTGGATCTTGGCAACAAATTGTTTGTTTGGTAGGTTCTGTGTATGTACGTGTGACTGGGGTATAGGTTCCTGATGATACTAACATGTCCCGGTGCCTCACTCATTGACCTTCATGAATTGTACAACATGTAGAGCTAGTTTATGCTCTGAAACTTTGAACCAGCAATCTTTCTGATTTCCCTGTCTCTAACCTGATGGCAACATTGGAAATCCAAATGTAAGGATGTTATTGATAAATGTCCCTGTATTTTCCAGGGTTGAAGTTAGAGGCTATAATTCCTTGCTTCCAAAACTTCAAATATGATGCTGCGTTTGGTCTCTCCTGGCATAGACCATGGGACAATATCTGCATCCATTCTTCTTCAAAAGAGAAGCATCACAACACGCCCCGTATTATGCGGGGCAGAAGTTGGAGCCTTCTGGTCCTTGCTTCCAAAGGTCCAAAGATGATGCTGTGTTAGATTGCTTTTGGCATGTACCGTAGGGCAATATCTGAATGCATTCTTTCTACAAAAAGTGTTACATGGCAAAATTAGCAATTTTCTAAATGATATATTCTGATGCATTACTCTCCATCACTTCAGTGAAGAGTGGAAACAATCTGCATTCCTGTTGATTTTGGCAATGATGAGTATCCTGAAGAACATTCCGAGATCTGGATCAGGTCATTTGTAGATCTCTTAAATTATGTAATTTGCAAATGCTGAACTACATTCTCTTGAATGATGTAATTGCAAATTACATCATTTATTGTTATAATTTATGTGTATGACTACTTTGGATAAACTGCAATTTCATTGCATGGTTGTGAATGATGGCAATGGTAGCCATCTCAAACAACCGAATTGTTTTTGAGCCATAGTTCATATATCTTTCTGACATGCTGGTTAAGGATTTAAAAGAATGACCCCGTTGCACTGGTTATACAACCAGGTTCTCTCTCTCTCTCTCTCTCTCTCTCTCTTGGATTACAGTAAAATGAATTGAGAAAATTGAAATTTACAGAACAGAGAAAATTTAAGGGTTATAGTGTTGAAGCATTAAAAAACTCATTGTGGCTGTAAGAGAAATTGCATTGATTGCACCTCATGTGCCAACTAGAGTCTTGATGAGATTGTAGATATATCCAACATACAAAGCAACACATGTTTAGTGATCATGTTTTTGTCATGATCACTAAACATTATGTAGGAACAACGTGGAAAAATTCAATGTATTTTAAATTGTGAGTCTTACATTCTGTCCTTTCTTTAAAAGGATATTTTTTTTTTTGTTTTTGGTTGATCAACTTCTATGAAAGGCTCATGCATGACAATCTCTTTATTCCATGGGACTTTTGGTTATTACTGCTGCAGATATTACGGCTATTGACTATTAATTCGTCATTTGAATAGTACAATGATGTCAATTTATTGCTAATTTACTCTTTCCCAGAATCACATATTTTATTACGGCAATTGAATGAAGTCAAGAGATTGGAACTTGCTTTCCTCTTGATACATGAATGTTAATGTGAATAGACCTGCCTCCACTTGTTTGCTGGTTGCCATCCCTGCATTTGGTGGAGCTTGTGATTATTTCACTAATGATTTTCTTCCGTGAAAGGTTTTAGTTAAAAGGGCGGCCAAATGGCCAAAAGAAAGATAGGTCTTTTTCAAAATTTCCTCATTCCATGCAGGTAAAATTTTTGCACCACGAAGATGTGTGCTAATAATTGCTAGAACTATTTTTTTGGGAGGATCAATTTTTAATATGAATGTTCTTTTGCAATTTATATTTGAAAAGTTTCTTCTAGAAAATTAATATGTCACAAAGTCTACTACATTCATTTTTTGTGCCAATTCAAAGGTCACAGAAGCTGAAGTACTTGGAATCCTGTTTGAAAGAAATAAATAGTTACTCATTGTATGTATGAAATCATTGTGTCGTGGATTTTTAGGTTTCATGATAGTGGCCTTTTTTTTAATGTTTGTAGCAGTTTTAAATTGTATAGTCTGTGTCAAGTTTGTATAACTTTTTTGTAGGAAAATGTTTGATTTTCATTTCTTTTGTTTCAATTCTTTTAGTAAAAAATGAAAATACCTGTTGTATCTGGTCCAAATTTTCTTGCATTTGATATTGAATGTGTGCTCAAATTTTTTTAAGATCAAAGTAGTGCTAGTGAATATTTTCAATATCAACTACTAGGTAGACTTGAAGGAGTCAATCCATTACCCTTGAATCTGTCTCAATCAGCATGTTCATGTTTCATCAATTGTGAACTAATTTCACATCTGTGTGGGTTTGGGTAGTGAAGTTTGCCAAGGTAGCATCGTAGAAGTTCTTTTACTTGGTTTCCTCTTTAAAATTCATGAGTTCTCTACCATGACTATGTTTTTTAATTATTCTTCTTCTTTCAGTACCACCACCTGTGGAGAAACCCTGAGCTTGTTGCTGTTTGTTGGTGGTATATTCCAAAGGAAATAGCTTTTGTCTACATTAAGGTTGACTTATATTTTGAAATAGTTATCAAAATTTATATTCTGTACTGAGAAAAGATATGTGACCTGATAATAGAATGATTTGATTAATGAACCTATTCTTCAAGTGAACAAGATAACCATTTTTTCTGAATACCCTGAGCTAGAACGTCGTTCACTTGGTACTGATAATCTTATTAGTCAGAAGTACAATTTCAGGCTCTAGAGCATATGCATTTAATTGCGAATGCAAAATTTAGGATTTGCATAGGAGCACCAAGACTTACGACTATAGTCAGAACATCCAGCCAAGATTCCATATACCTTTTTTTTTTCAAATCTTAATCATTCATTCTTGGCATACTGTTTTCTTCTTGTTTTCAGCCTTTGGTGCAGGTTAAGTGAACAGAGTCATTTTGGTAACTAGAGCATAGATTGTTCCTTTCTCTGCGCTATTCAGGTAAGGTTTTCCTGGACCTGTAAAGCTTTAATTGATGGAGGTATTGCAATGTTCTTAGAGGTCATCTAGGGTGCTAGCAGCATTTTCCCGAAATTAATTGTCAGTGCTTATGGTGATGTATTCTGAGTTACTACATTCATCCAAAAGTTTGTCTCGGTTGTCCATATTCTCTGTTTTGCGTGCCCAACGGTGACAAAGGGGCTTTAGACTGAAGGCAAATTTTGGGGTTTTGTTAGCTGGTCTGACTTCACTGATTAAGTAGAAACCATTGAGGGAAACCCGAGCAGCTGTCAAAATTAAGCTACCAGAACATCCATGAAGGATTCTTCCATATAACTTTTGAGAAGTATGAATGCAATTGCTGCCAGATTAACGTTAAAAAAAATAAAGCTAAAGTTGAATAGTTAGGGTTTATCGGATAATGTTGCGACACGAGAATTGAATCTGGAATTGTAATTGAATTCCAAGTGTAAAAAATTTTTAGTGCTAAAACTGGAAATAAAGATTCTCACGATAATGTCCAAGAGTCAAATATTAGTTTCTTAATTCTTACCAACCATGAAATTGTTGATATTATTGATTGATTTTAGCAACATAATACTAACAGATGACATTCCAATTTGTCAAATTTTGTTTCCTTGAACAAATCAAATAAGCCCTTCTGTACTTTACACATTAAATGAATTCTCGATTTATTTAAGTCTGAAATCAGTTAGTGTTACTAAAATGTACATAATCTTAGTAAGTGTAAAATATGTCCAATGCTCGATTGAGTTATCAAACATTGCCTATAGGCCGAAAAACTTCCACATTAGCTCAAATGTCTGCTCTATATTGGCCTATAGTAGTTCTTGTTACTGTTCGTATCCAACTTGTATGCACTTGTTGGGTTCAGATTAAGTGAATCCTAATTTTGTCACCTCCCCTTTTGTTATTTTCAATTTTCTTCCTGCAGCTGCTTGTGATTATGTGTGTGCCTATGTGTAACTGCATTCTACTGTTAATGCTACATTCCTAATTTTAAGGAGCCAGCTTTCTTCTCTTTTTGTGACAGACCAAATTGGTTGAAAATGAGTTTGTAGATTTTTTCTTGTAATCTTTTGACTGAGTAAACAAATCTATTGGAAGACAACTCCACATGCTTTTCTTCTCTTTAAACGAAACTCAATTTTCTTGTTTTCAAAGAATGTTATGTATGTTTTTTTTGTTTGGCTGATATAGGAAAGAGGGCATTAAAACAAACCTCTTATTTCAGAGTTATCAATAATACGTAGGCTTGGCAAAGTAAATACACTAGTAATATATACCATATTAACCTTCCATTACAGTATATGTAATTCTTATTATTCTGGTTTGGGGTTTTATAAGCCTAGTTAAAGCATAACACTCCTGAAAAATCCTTGTCTCACTCCACACATCAAAAGCATAAAATGCTTCTATACCATAACACATCCGACCAATTATTCTGGTCAAATTCTTACATGAGCCTAGGGTTCCTGACGCTCAAGAGGACTACGTCATCAACAACAGGACCACACAGAGAAGAGAAATCGTCACTCCTCATGGTGTAGAACGTGCTGTAGAACATGATCCTGGTCCTGGTGGACACGGCCTTGAATCGCAGGACAGCACGCTTGAACCCGCCTTTGCCCTTCGATTCATAGGGCACCTTGATGGTGTCCCTCCCTGCAAATGCCTCAACGATCATTGACCCCTCGCATGAGTTACTTGCATCTCCGACGGCAAAGAATAGGGTGTAGGTTTTCCCTGGGATGGTCCTGGCTACTTGAGCAATTGCACTCTCTTTTCCGGCAACAAGTTCGATTGCTCTATAGCCCCCAGGGACAGAGAAGTGGGCAGAGTCGAGGTATTTGACTGCTTTGAGGGATTCTACCATCCAGCCAGGCAAGGGAGAGTGGTCATCCTCGATGTTTGGAGGGATCAATACTCCCCAGGACGTGTTTGGGAAGATGTAGGGACCCTCTTCGAAGCCGCCATTCTTCAGTAAGTTCTCTGGATAAATGGAAGAGAAGTTACTAAAATCATTGCTTGTGAGAAAGGAACAAATTTGGCGTTAAGGATGAAATGATGATTATGTAGAAGAATCTAATGTATCTTCATGTTTCTGCAATCATACAAAAGAGAGTTGGATATGTGACTAGGAGAAAAGTTTTTCTTGTAATTTTTTTACTATTGTAGATTATGTCAATCAAGTCTCCACATTGATTATAGTTCCTTCAGTGACTAGTAATGACATTTCTCAGAAGAGTCTGGCATGAAACAGAGCCTTTCTCTGGCGTGTGAAACATGGCCATTCAAAATTACCTCTTCCTTGACCAAAAAATCATGGAGGAATGATGTAGAAATGAGTATCAATCAAACAAATTTAATGAGATTTGATTCTGTAGGATTTCATGCAGACTAATGTAGAAAGTCCTTGGGATTGATCAGACCACATGAAATGCCTAAGCTTTTGGTAAGTAGAATCGTGTTCCAGAAGCGATTAGTTGTGAAATCAAAGATGAGAGAACTCACTATTAGTTGCTCTAGGAGGATAGAGAGCCCTGATTGCAATCGAATCAATCAAGGGTCCACAAGCAGGGTCCTCCTCAACTCCTGGATTGTGGATCACAATCTCAGCCACATCAAGCTCGGCCTGGAATGCCCAGGCATACGAGTCCCACCCATTGCTGCTGTACAGGGTCTGCATCGGAAGCACTCCTGAATCGGGCGCAACAGATATGTTGAGCTTCTCCTCCTGGGCGCACGTCCGGGCTGCACTGAACGTGAGAGAGTAGTACATGCCCTTCTGCACCCGGAGACGCTGCTTGATCGAGGCCTCGTTCCCGAGCCGCACCGCAAATGCGCCCTCGGGGACAACCAGCAGCATGTCGCCCTGCTTCTGGCCCGACTTGATGTACTCCACGAAGCCGGTGATCTCCCACTTGGGGATTGCGTACTTACCGATCACCACTGTGCCTTTCATTTCTGAGGGCTTGGGCCCGAGCTCAAAGTTCCCGTTCGGCACTAGCCCTGTGCCAGAAAATGAATCGGGCATATTTTAACGAATGATCAATTGGTCGGGTCCACAACCATGTCCAAAATTCATTAGGCCGAAGTTGAAAAGAGAGATTGGACAAAAAGGACACATCATATGGGGCATTAATTGTGACCTAGCATAAGCTTTATTGCTCTCACTCGAGGACCATCTGGTCTGCAAAGCTTAAGTACTGCACAGTTTACTGCAGGAGACGACCAATGACCATATGGGTATTATGAATTCATTAGGCCGAAGTTGAAAAGAGAGATTGGACAAAAAGGACACGTCATATGGGGCATTAATTGTGACCTAGCATAAGCTTTATTGCTCTCACTCAAGGACCATCTGGTCTGCAAAGCTTAAGTACTGCACAGTTTACTGCAGGAGACGACCAATGACCATATGGGTATTATGATTGCTTCTTCTTCCCTCCTCATTTTAAGTATAAGTTGGAATGGCTTCTGTGGTCATGACCCAAACTATTACGCGTTTTCTCAGAAAATGTCAGGGGGCCAAAAAGGGAAAAAAAAAAAAAAGTAGTCCTATTTGCTGCTTCTGAGAAATTTTTGATATTTTTTGAAATGCTCTTTATGTGGTACCAAGAGTAAAGTCGGCATAAAATTATTAAATTCAGGACCATGTGAGGCTTCTGCCAGCCTGAAAAGTCAGCTGTATAGTGGCCCCCATTGTGTCTGTACTAATCGCAAAACAGCTTCAGAGACATTGATCTCCAAAATTCAGAATTCAAAGCAAGGAATTAAGGAAATTCACTCAAATGAAGAATTTGGTTCTCACCAAAATCATTCACTTCAACAGAGAAAATCTTTTGAGTTGACTATTACAAGCATATTCCAGCAAAATAGACTAATCCAAGTATGTTGATTGAGGATTACAGATATCAGCACATAATGAACCAGATCTTCATTTAGTCATTAACTGCAAATGGATGTAGTTGTACATAGAAAGAAGACTGGCTACTCAAGTAATTGCTTGATGAGTGACCTCTGAAGTTATTAAATTTTCAAGCCAGTCAGTACATGCTAGTTTCAAGGATTTGACAGCTAACTAAATTTCATACCACAGTTCATTTGACCACCCTCTTGATTTTGCCTTACTCATGCTTAAATTCAGAAACAAAAAGCCACACTAATATAGACAGAATCAGTTGGTGGGTGATGAACTCATGAGAGAATGAAAGGTAAACCAAATATTCAGATACTAATGTCTACAGAGTTTGTGCACTTATACTGAGTATGTTGAAGTTTCGGGAGCTCACCATCGATGAAGGCGCAACCGAGGCGGCAGGTGGCGCAGAGTAGCACTGCCACCACCGCTAGAGCCGACCCTCTCATCGCCAAAGGTTTCTTGCAGCTCCAAGGAAGAAGGAGGAGAAGGAGGAGGAGTTTTCAGCCTGAACTAGAAGAATATAGTTTGTGCAGAAGCAGATTGAGCAGGGCACTTATTTATATGCATGTGCCATTGCCAGAGAGCCCTGTGACATTGAGGAAATTACCTCCATTTGCCACTGTCTCTTTCACATGGGGTTTGCCCGATTTACGCTTTTGACCCTCTAATCGTGCTGTATTTTATCTTCTTTTTTTTAAATTTATGCTCTTGGATGTTATCTGGTGGAGGTCCAAGACACGATCTTAAATAAATTCCATAGTTCCTATTTTTGGGGGTGATCTTTAAATATCACATGACTTCATCCGCCCCTGAGATGCTGCAAGGCATGCAGGAACACCATGCTTCAAGCACAACCTTGTTGGGGGATTAATTTAGTCATTTGTTCCAGGATTAAGTTGAATTGCCAACATTAGATGCCGTAATCACTTTTCTTAAAAGCTTAAACTATCGAGAAACGGGAACATGATGTATATCAAGTATATTTCTTAACACTTCCCCTCTTCCCTCATCTTTAATGATTAGCTTGGTGATTAAGCATTTGATTTTGATGCGACAAATCTCGAATCTGAAATATGATTTTCCCCACTCGGAATAATTTTGGAGGTCTTGCCCATCATGCTATAGGTGGTACTTTATATGGATACAACGTACATAGGACCATTCGTGTAAATGTATGAGGATATATGTTGGTCAAATAACCGTACCTTTATGTCAAATAAGTTATTTTCAATAAAACTTCTATGTCCCACACGTTTACTAAACTTAAGGAAAAGTACTCCTTTTTAATATTAAAACCAAATTACGCCTGTGATGTATTACACTCACATGAAAAAACTTCAATTTCAAACTTAATTTTACATATTTTCTTTTTTCAATCAATGATGCAACATGTCAAGTGCCCAAAATATGCTTATTATTATTTCATATTCCCATAAAATATTATAACATGTATTCGTATGATTTCTCATTTGATAAAAACGAATTAGTAGGAAAGTCCCATTGTTAAATATACTAGTTCCATAAAATATTGTAGTTTATATAGCCAGATCCTAATATATAAATCTTTCTGTTTAAAATACAATTGATCAAATATCATACTAACATCATTTTGCACTACAGTTACAGTAGAGCCCGACTTTTTGCCATATTTTTTCAAGTAATATGCCAATATCTATGTACCCTCCTCCATACCTCGAATCGCATGATTTCTGTCCCATATATTATTAACATAATGCGTGAGCCTAAATCAAGCCGAAAAATTCATATACTCTGTATTGCTATGAAAAACGAAAGGAAAAAAGCCCTTCCCGATGCAATTACATGAAAACCTTATGCATGGAACAAGTGATATCATGTAGCGAACATCATATGGACAATTGATGAATACGTGAGAGTTCTAGAAATGCATGAATTGAATATTTGTTGTAGAATTAACTGAAATATTTATATCCAAGAAAAGTTTAAGCAGACAGGAAATGAATCAGCAGTAGATAAAAGCGGCAATAAATCTTAATGGAGGGTCTTGGTTCTTAGGTAAATGAGCAAAAAAGGGCCCCAAGCATCAAGAGGCATGGAGCTAATGCACATGGGCTTTTGATTTGTGAACGTGGACATTGTTGCATCTTTGCTTGGAGGGTGTTCAACATCCATTAACTTCTGGTATCACTATTCCAAGGAATTTCTACAAAAGAAAAAACACAGAATCTCAGATGGGAGAAGGATTTGATAGGAGCACATGTGCATGGCAGGTGGAATGATGTGCCTGCGATCTGAAACTTCCTAAGAAATAACAATATTGATTTGTTCATTAAGAATTGGAATGGGAATGAAGTCGCTGACATTATAGGGTAACAGACCACATGTCAGACCCAAAAAGTTGCAAAACTACTGCTTCTTAAGGTCGGCAGGAAGGGGGAAAACTATGCATTGGAGATTCTGATTAGAACCTCAGATTTTATTTTATTTTTTAATTGTTAACATGAGAGGAGGTACAATACAGACGAAGGGCTTTTCAAAGGTTGTTGAACCCAAGAATAAATATATGCAGACAACATATTTGCGGATGCAAACAATCCAAGAATTTATCTTTTATCTTTTTTTTTTATGGAGATACATGCGAAAGATAAAAGATAAGATTTATTTCGCTTTCATCAAGAAAATGACAACAACTGTTTAGTGAAGCGATGCTCCATTAAGGTCCATTCGGCCTTAAAAAATGCAAGTGACATTTGACAAATTTTTTGAAGAGATTTTGGAAAATGCAATTACGTCTCCAAAGCTTTCTAGATTCCTTTAACCCAATGCAAGTTCGTTGGAGTTTAGAGTTTGAGCATTTTCAGAATGCTAATAATGTTTTTTTTATATAATTTTGCCCTTGCTAAACTTTCGAGGTTCCGTAAATGCCCTCATTGGGTGTGACATTGTCGATGACTCAAATTTGGCACCAACGAGTCTCGCATGAGGTCACGCTACCTCAAGTGAGGGGGCCTGGAATTGTACAACCATAAGCAACGGTCACCTAAGGTCACATGACCTTGGCAACGTTGCCAAGGGTCGTAGAACCTCAAGCGAGTGTTGTCGATACTAGATCTAGCTTGCTAACAGCCTAAGCTTGATGCCAATGAAGGGTTTGAGGTTCTTTTTAAAAATAAAAATAAAATGAGTCCATTTTTAAGTGTAGTTTGTTCCACGCAGCACTTAAACCAAAATTGCTTCACAATGCACTTATAAATTACACTTTACTAAACACTCTTTGTATTTTATATAAATAAATAAACAAAGCTGTAGTCTAATGTCTTTTACTTTTCTCTAAAAGTTTTCTCCAATGGCCCAACCAAATGTAGCCTTACAAGACGAGATGTCATCTGGAGATTCTTGATGGAATCGATGTCAGGAGACACGTAGAATACCTAACATGAGGTTTTATTAATTTGTCACTGATCAAGGAGGTTCCTTTTCAGATGATTATATAGAGCTTGTCATTTCAATTAAATATTTATAATGGTGGAGATTTCTCCATGCAAATATTTTTGTATAACCTAAAATATCAAAAGGACACTCGATCCAAATATGGTGGACTTCTGATTGAAATAATGATCCAAATACCAAAATTGATTTAATAAATGATAATAGTAAACAATGTCACATAATTATAGTCATAATTGAATATGACCCATCTGCTTAAAAATTCGAATCTAACAATCTACGCTTCATATGATAGTTTAACCATTCGAGAGCATGAATTTTGTGAAATTATCAATGAAACGAATCACGAGGAATGTTGGGGGCCCAAAGGCTGTGGGACTCAATCTGAAGGGGACAGTGCTAGGGCATGCAAGAAAATCCCAGCTGACCTAACAAACAAAAACCAAAAAATAAAATTAAGTGAAAGAACAGATCCGAGAGCTGAATCGAATTATTTGGATTGAACTTCTGGGCCAGGAGGAGGGAAGCATGGTGGGCCTAAGGGCTGAATTGAATAATAGTAAATGGTGGCCCAACACTAATCTCAACCTCATCCCTTTTCCCCCCTTCTCTATCTGCTTCTTGTGCGGAAATCCCTGCTTCACCAAGATCTGAAGAGACAATTTAACCGTCCATTTTCTTTGCAATTTTCTTTTGGAACTTTCTCTTTCATTGGCCCTAAAATCAAGGTCTCCTGCCCGCTTGAATTATTGGGGGTCGCCTCCTTCCCAACTTCAATTGTCCTCATGTGAGATTTTTAAACACTTTCCACGCCGCAGCAGTGCAAAATCTTGCTTGAAAGTTTATTTTGTTTTTGTGTGGAACACCGCTATATGGGTGCTGTAAGGATCAAACATTGTCTGCTGCCCAAAAGATACTCTCTTGCAAATAATAATAATATTAATATGGATGATGATGGTAAAGAAAAGGGAAGAAGTTCTAATTTTTTGATAACTTTATAAAAAAGAGGAAATTTATGTCAGTCTATGCAATGTGCTGGATAAATATGGTAAAATGACTCTGCAGAAAGGCAGAAATGAATTTGTTTATGCTTTTCATGAGAGCAACATTAATGCCTTTGTTTCTCAAAAAAGAGGGGAAAAAAAGGGGTTTTCACCGACATGGAGGATTTTGCTTGGCTTGATTAAAAAAAAAAAAGGAAAAATAGATGCATGATTAAGTTTTAGGTTCATGCATATTGCTATTCCAGATGGAACTGGAAGTACTGATTTTGACGTTTGACCATGACATTAGCACCTTTACTTACATGTTGGCCCCATGGCCAGACTTGATCAACTAATGCTAGAATTGTCATCTCTCGATTTACCATACAACATTACAATAAGTCATCGTAATTATACACCATGCCGTAACATGGTCCTACAATTCAAATCTCTGATTTTATGACATCACGGTTATCTATTATAATCACATATAAGAAGAAAAAAAACTGCAAAAAAAGAAAGGGAGATTGTCCAGAATATTGTTTTGATTCCTGCTCTCAGATTTTGAGAATATCTGCAAAGACCCATTCCCTTATGGTCATGCATGAATTCATACTCCTTGTAGCTCAATCTTTGAACTGATACAAAGGAACTTCCTCCACAAATGGAGAAATGTCTCCTGCAAATGGAAATAGGGAGTAAAGGGTCAAGCCCTTTGAGTTTTGTATGACATGATTTTATTTATTTATTTATTATATCTTGAGGAGTTCCAAGCTTGAGAGGGGACAAATCAATCGGTACCGATCTCTTTCTCTTCTCAGGGACAAACCCTTCTAAGAACAGGGAAATAGACCATCAGAATGAGACCATGCACATGCACGCACACAGCGCAACTGCATTAATGAACTTGTCTTCCGATGAGGTCGCGGGTGACTCGCCCCCTTGTCTTCAAAAGGACTTGTGTGGCTAATGTTGGCTACATACATAATAATTTCTTGCGTAGATAAGAAGGAATAAAATTGACAAGATTAAAAAAAAAAAAAAAGAAATTTATGAGAAAGTTTAATCCAAAAGTTTAAGTTGATAAGGGGAAACCACTTGTATATAAAGAGCATACAGACCCCATAGTCATACGGCATATAATATTTCAACATCATTCTTACGTGCAAATCGTATTAAAAATAACAACGGAATAGACGTACACATGGAATAAAGTGAGATAGATACTAACTCAGATACCTTGTTAGAAGATTTAATCCAAAAAAATTATTCTAATGGGTGGAGGAAGATCACACATAAATAAATAGCATATTTATCCATAATCAAGTAATGTGAGATATCTTCTAACACTTTGGAATATGGAGGTAGTTGGTGAGGGGGGAAATGTCAAAAAGCTTTGGACCTACAAATAATTAATATTCATTCCTCAATCCTCTCGATCTAGTCTATCTTACGATCCAAACAAAGTTCAACTGCTATATACTTTCCCGTTGGGGTTTCGGCCACATATTTAATGGATAGGTAGCACCTTATCGAGTATATATCTAGAAACTATAACATAGGACTTTTCAATTAATATGTGTTGAGTCGAAGATGATTGATAAATGCCATGATTTCGAAAGAATGGGAATATTGTACCACAAGTTCTAAACTTATGCATAGAATGTAATCAAATTGTAAACCTTTCAATTTATCAATTCTAATTCTAAATTTTTTGCGAAAATTGCAATCAAAATTATATGTAAAACTGCAATTTATGGATCCCATGTTCTATGAGTAACATAAAAACAATTTTAGGCATCGTTCATCTCATGAATTTTATTGTTTTTTTTTTTACAAGGTTTAGAGCTTAATCAAGTCGATTGTAATTTTAGAATTTGATTACATTCTATGCATCATATGTAGGACTTTCACTGTATTAACTCGTCCCCACGAAAGGGCTTTTTCATTTTGATTCGAAAAAGATAACACTTTCACTTTCAATGCAAGCACAAGTCACCGTCCAAGCTGCTTGTGAAGAGTGGCAACCTACCGGACAGACAAGTCTCTTCCCACAAGGGGAGCTTCTGAAGAGCTTCTTGGACACACTGGGATGACTGCAAATGGAGAAATGAGAGATGGTTTCAGGAATAATAAGAAGAATGCACCCGCTAGATTAACATGGTATGCATTCGAACCCCGAAAGATGAATGTCACAAATGGTAGTTCATTTCCTTGAAGTGTTGTGGGCTCGTTGTAAGCTGGCATAAGCTACCTAGCTTCGGCGGTGCCATAACTGGTAAGGCGTTTGCCATACACTTTTAAAAGTTGCGACATCCCTTCACACAGATGAAGCTGGTGGGAGAAAAACCATACCAAACAGCCTATAAGAAAATTAACATCTTTGGCTACCACATATAAGAAAAGAGTGAAATACTATTTATGAAGGTAAGACGGCTCTGCTAAGAGAAAGCATTTATTTTGTTCTCTCTTTTGTTTCTCTGCAGATCATCTGGCCAATTCAGAACGAGCCAAGAGATCAAGATGAGCGTGGATTTCAGACTCAAGCCTATCCACACAAGATAGAGGTCAGGGCGAGAGAGACAAAGAGGGAGATGACACATAATGGCAGCAGCCCCATGCCTCCATTCCCATTAAAAGCCGGCCTATATGATTGGCACCTGCAAATGCCCAGCTGATAATTCCCCATGCAGCTTGCCCAAGCCCCAGACTTCTCTCTCTTTTTTTTTTTTTTTTTTTTTTTTTTTTTTTTTTTTTTAAGTTAGGAAAATTACAATAAAGGCTTCTATACAGAAAATTCAATTGAACTTTGGCGGATTCCCCAGCTACGTTACAATACCTCGCTCCTTATACAGGAGCAGCTCTTGCTGAATATTTTATGTTTCGTGAACGACACACTTTAATCATTTATGATGAATGTAATTTCCATTACAGATGGACAAATATTCTTATCAGCCGATCTATTCAATGCTGGAATCAGACCTGCTGATACCGCTACTTCGCCTCTTTCTTGGACCGTCGGCGCGAACACAGTGGTCTCTAACCAGAAAATTTTTATAAACACGGTTAAATCATATTTCTCATAAAAAAGCGATACTTAAAAATCAATGAATAGTATCAGAAGTTGCTATAGTGATACTTAAAAATCGATTTGACAGTGGCTCCAAAGTTGCACTTTTTTACTATTTTATGATATTATCACAAAAAAAAAATTCAAACTAATATATCTGTGATAAATTTATCAAAAACTAATTTTTAGGTTATAAAAAGCTCAAAATCGATATATCTATGATAAATTTATTCAAAATTAATTGAGTCATTAAAAACCTTAGAATAGTACACTCATGACATATTTATCTTTCAATGGGTTCTATTATGTTTTACCATGAAATTGTTGTAATTCAATTGACATGATAAGCTTACTTCACATAAATACTAATTTGGAGTTTTCAGTTACCAAAAAATTAATTAGGTGTAAATTTATCATCGGTGTACTATTTTGAGGATTTTTGTAATTCAAGAAAATTTGTCATAAATGTATTGGTTTGAATTTTTTTCATGGAATTAACTTTATTATTATTATTATTATTATTATTATTATTATTATTATTATTATTATTGCAGATTCTGGATCTATCTTCTTTTACCTGATTTGCTCGCTCCAGGAGGACCAAGAGACAAGGGGGACAGCCTGCACGACACACTATTTCATTACACGGCCAATTTTTCTTGGCCAAGCACACTCGAAGATATCGCTGCTACCCACCGACCTACCCTATGCCCTGACTCTGTACCGACCTCCTTTTTTGGCCATTTTCCTCCCCCGCACATTCATTCTTCTTTCGTGATGAACTTAATGCGACGGGGATGATGTACAGAACAAGGGATTTTGTTCATTGACATTCGTGCACCTGACTTATGCACAACCGTACCCGATGCAATAGGCTACAATTCTATCGCGAACAATTAGGTTTTTTAAAAAATATTTGATGTTTGGTTAAAACTCAAAGACGAACTGAAAAATATGTTTCATCATTTAGCATGAAAAATCCGATATGATTTTTTTTAAATAAACATACATTATTCATGCATCAATAATTGCCCATGGACAGTTGAAGAACCGAGTATGGGCGTCAAATTCCCGAATCTGGCCTCGATGGACTTCGACTCGAGCGTCGGGGATGAGGGCACAGGTACTGGGGTCTCGGGCCTCAACCTCAATAGTCCCTAGATCAAGCACCAAGGACCTAAGCCCAAGGACCTAAGTATGGCCTTTGTGGACCCGGGTCGAGTGCCAGGGACCAAAGCTAGAGTATTAGGAACCTAAGCATGGCCTTAGTGGACCTTGAGCTTGAGTGCCTGGGCATTAGGCATGAGCAATGATGCTTCGGGCCTGACCTCGATGGACCTAGGCATAGGTGCCAGAGGCTCCTGGACTCAAGGCTCGATGGACCTGAGGACATGCCTCGGGGAGCTGGACACAAGTGCTAAAATCCTATGGCAAAAGCCAGCCTTGATGGACTCAAGCCCGGACACTAGAGACTCGGGAATCAACATTGGATTTTGTGCCTAAACATGGAGTTTTGGGTCCAAATGTCAATATCTAATCATATTTTATAAAATAATTTCCAATTTTTGAAAAATAAAATCATTTCTTGAATTTTAACATAACTTATCTGTTGAGCAAGGAAAATATTTTCTGCTAACTCATTTTCCTCAGTAAACTAAATGCTAGAAAATGAAAAAAAAAAATTATTCTTTGCGAAACAAACGAAGCCTAAAGCAAAGAATGATTTGCCATAGTGATCTGTCATTAGCTTAAGAAAGTCAGGGCCTGAGTTCGATCCACTTCAATTGGATTTCGCGTACTCATTTACCATCTCTCTGCAACTTCCAGCAATTATACTCCGCGACAATGCAGTGATTCGGGCATTTCACGTGGCTCATGGTACAACCTCATATCAAGACGCGCGAAGCGCATGGAGCGCGCAAGATCGGATCAATTATTTTCTCCATGCCGCAAACATTCAAAAAAATCGATAAAGAAGTCATTCTGGCGTTTCGGTATGGCCTTCGTGTCGACCGGGCTTTAGAGAGCCTTTTTGGCCTCATAAGCGAGAGCTCAAACTCATCAGCTTAGAGTCTCCCAAGTTCGATCCCTGAATGGCCAAGGTGAGGATATCGACAACAAATCACAGTGAGACATGCCTATTAGGCGTAAGTTCTCATAAGAGTCGTATCTAATGGGTAACACAACACGAAGTCCATTTCAGTCAACTTTGCAGCACTCTGGTTCACTTTGCCCTTAACTTTAAATAAGGACCGCGCGAAGACATCCTTTCTTATTGAAAAAGTTCAAGAATAGCTACAAAGCCAAGCGGCGAACGTGCAGTTTTCCTCAACTAAACTTCTTTTCATTCCTTGGCTATCCAATGATCTGGATGCAGACCCACCATAATAACCAAAAACTGAATCAGACCAGGTCACGCAGAAGATCAGTCTATTACTCTTAGGCATCTCTATGGTAATGGCACACAGACCCTCACAGATTTTCAATTGGCCCAACTCAAAGCAGATTCATATGAACACAATATCCAGTTCTGCATGACTAATGTGACGAAAATATTACTCCTTTTTGTGGTTAGATCAGCCAGGCATCAAATTTCCAACTGAAGCAAAACTTAAATTCATCCCAATTAGCAACTCTTCAGCCGAATGTGCGTCCCCATAGAATGACAATAAGCAGATATCATGTCGTCAGTGGACAGTTTATTGGAACTTAGCAAATAGGAATCGTGAAGCAATGAAGTGCGAAGTGCAGAAGAAAAGATGCACAGGAATGGATAACTCAAAGGACAAAATGGTCAAAACAAGATTCTCTATTTCATAGCAAAGAGGTGAGCATAACAACAGACTTTATCTAGTACTCATCAACATTTCAGACATAAACTTATTACAAAAGTCGATGTCACTTAGTCATCAGATTCAACTAGATGACAAGCTGGATAGTGAATGCCGTCCCACGATACAAGCAATTGGAAAGAAGGAAACGCTTATATAAGAGTGCAATGAAAATTTCCACAGAATTTAGGCTACCATGTTATGGTGCCCGTGAGATTAAAACCACTGGTCATAAAAAAAGGCTAGGAACTCAAGGAATTGTGCGCTGGTAGAGAGGCAATGCTCCCAAAGCTTCACGTTCTGCTTTCTCCTTCTTAACCTGCAAAATCTCACATAAGAGATTCTTAGTGATTTGTGCATATATATAGGCTGAAAAAAACTAGCTGCCATCATCTAAAACCAAGTGAATCGAAGAAAACCACTTCCCGAGAATTATCTCATCCATGACTTTGAGGGATCATTTGGCAGGTAATTTTATTAAACCCAAGGAGAGGAGCAAATCAAGATAGAATGAGAGAGACCCAGAAAAACACAAGCACATGCACACACTCAAAAAACATATCACTCAACACTAATTGTCCAACAGACGATTAATCTTGAGATAAGAAAAAATAATTTTTCACGGAAAGCATCAAGTCCAGTTACTTCCTGTAATAGAATTGGTTAAAAATTCACAACAGACTTCCATTCATAGAAACATCCGAAACTACTATCCACCTCCAAACTCAGCAAGTTAGAAAGCAAGGCTTAAAGGATACAAAGTTGCATGAGACAAGCCTCAGTTGATTGACTCTACAGGAAGATAAGCTCAAGGACCTATAATACTGCCACAAAAGTATTCCATTCAGCTATAATATTACAGCTAGTGAGACAAACTGTAGATGTGCCACTTTCTACGGCATTCATTCACTCTTCAAATCAACAATAGGAATTATTCCTCCAATAGTCAAAACACATATCAACCTTCACAATCACGGTTGACAAGGTTAAAAGAAAAATTTTATATGCAACTGATGTCTAAGCCACAACAGAAGCCAGAAGTGCTGAAAACCATACCATGCAACTTCAGAAAGATCTATAGATTCTAATACTTAAGAGTTCTTAAGATAATAATACTCTTTTTTTTTAACACTTTTAATTATAAATTAAATGGAAGCGAATGGTTGTTAGCATAGCAGAACTCTTACATATTTCTTTTTTTCCCCATTTTTAGGGTTCTTTAAGGGTTGAGGTTTAGGACCAGATACAATCGAGCAACCTATTTGAGCTTTGGATTGCCTCTTACTTGATTCCTGAGATTAATATGGTATTCAACTGAACCTACCTTAAGAAGCATACCACAACAAATTACTTCTTGATTTTTAGATTTCCACCTTTTCACATTGGATAAAATGTCCGATTTCTCCACTCCAATCACATGGGCCAATGTAGCAATAACAAAGATTCACAAGAGACCCAGCGAGACTCCTGAGGCTGCTAAAATTTCTCTCTTATTGCAAAGGAAGCATGGAGCCAGATCACCATTCAAGGCAATCTATAAAAACTTGTCCTCTCAGTAAAAGAAACTTACAAGAGCAAGCATATCCTGAAGGTAGCTTCGGAAAGGAGTCTGCATAGCCTGCAGGGGTAAGAATGAGATACATTAACATCTCTATATAATACCTTTTTTCATAAGAGAAGATACAATTTAGAAAGCAATTGCTCAAAACACACACTCTTCTGCTCAAATTTCAACAGATGAACAAGCAACACCAAACAACAAAGAATACTTTCACGGAGCGCAAATCGCTCGCATTGCACGCACACCACCGCTTCCGCAAGTTTTCCGTATTCCATCCCGATTTCGTCATCATCAATTTTAATCTCTTATTCACCGACGACAACGTTCGAGTCAGACTACCGCAAACGACACTAACAAAAAAAGATCGCTTGCAATCCGAGACAAGCTTCGATCACCCCGGAAGACGGACGACATACCTGAAGATTCTCGGGAAGGTACTCGTGCTTCATGGAGAGGTCCATGGCGCGCTTGAGTCGCTGGTTCCGCGCGTCCACGATCTCCCTCGGCAGCCGGTTGAGCGCCTCCTTCACGTCCAGATCGTAGTAAGGATCGTAAAGATCGTCGTACCGGAGCCCTATTTTTTCATTTCGAACAATCAGAACTCGACCGAAAATAAAAATAACAAAACTCGAGCCGACAGCAACATCATCAAACATCGAAAAGGCGCCGCCGCCGGAGGCGACCACAACAACCGGCGGCGGCGGACGCCGAATCGGACAACCGCATCCTCAATCGACCGCGAGAGGGCGAGAAACGAAGGAAAAAAAAAGGCGAAATCGATGGGGTGAAATGGAAGGGGAAGGACCGTAGTGGCGGAGGCGCTTGGAGATGGTCTTCATGTGCTGGGCGGCTAGCCAGTTCTTCTTCGGATCGAGCAGCGACTGCAGGAACGACGACATCTTCTTCTTCGTGCTCTCTCGCTCCCTCTCGATTTCGCCAAGGTGTTCTCTCTTCTCTCTTCTCTCTCTCTGCCAGAGACGATGGATTTCTGGAAAGATCGTCGGAGCCTCGGTTTGCGGAGGTTATGGGGGATCGGTTCGTGGGCTCGGTGTGGCTGCACATGGATGGGCCTACCCGGCCCGGCCCGACCCGGATACAGATTTGAAATTTGGCCGGGGTTGGTTTCCGATCCAATTGCTGACGTGGAACCTGGTCTGGGTAGCCACAAACGGGTGAATGGGTCGGGTTTGAGGCGGATCATAAATGATTGGAACCAAATAGAGCCGCCTAACCCGTTTGATGTGTTTTCATATAATGCAAATTTAATGACTTATCCCAAATTCGACCCATATTACTAAAACACTTTGCTTAATCTAATCTACAAAGACTCATAAGCAAATTAAATTGAGAGTGTGGAGTGAGTGAGTGCGAGATCTAGCGAAAGTAAAAGAGATTGAAGAGAGAGTTAATGAGTTAGGTTTAAGTAAGTTGTAATCCTATCCATGACCCATTCAATACTCATATTTGTGTTTAAACCTATTTACTCAACATAACTAACTCATTCAACATCCATGTAAGTTAAAAAACGGGTTTATAATTCATTTTGACGGGTTTCCAAACACGATAAAATCATATTATTTCCTCACTTTTAGTTCCCTTGATTTCATTAAAGCGACATCGGCAACGCCACTTGAAAGACCCTCTATCATGGATTGGCCAATTCCTATTTGGAAGGATGCAACTTCTTAACCGCCGGAGTTTCTACTCTCACTAATAGTTTAGCACATTTTTTGTTGTTACTATGGGGTCTTGAAGCACAAGGAGATTTTACTCGTTGGTGTCAATTAGGCGGTCTATGGACTTTTGTGGCTCTCCACGGTGCTTTTGGACTAATAGGTTTCATATTACGTCAATTTGAACTTGCTCAATCTATTCAATTGCGGCCTTATAATGTAATCGATTCTCTGGTCCAATTGTTGTTTTTGTTTCTATATTCCTAATATATCCACTGGGTCAGTCTGGTTGGTTCTTTGCGCCTAATTTTGGTATAGTAGCTACATTTCGCTTCATCCTTTTTTAACCGAGACTTGGATTTGCCACTCCGGTCCCCGACATTGCCGCTCGGCTCAAAACGAGGCGTGAATGGAGAGTATTGCTCCTTGGATCGACTGTCAAGTAGTGCTTTTGACTTCATGTTTTAGTGCTCCCTTGATAGAACCATGGTTGCGAACCTCTATCGCGTGATCGGGCACGTGTCGATAAGAACGATTATAGCCGATGAAGAGTGGTCGGGTCGTCGGGTAGACATCAAATGCGGCTTGGTTTTAACATTCTCTTGGCGGTGTATTTCTCTGGTACCGTGTCGGCCATATCTTATGCGCTCGCCGTCCACGGTCGGCCCGCGGAACTTCGGCTCGGGACAGGCATCGTTGCGGATGTCGATGAGCAAGTCCTGTGCGCGAACTTACGCGCATGAATGGGCGGGTCAGGATCAGATTGTACATGAATTCATGGCAGGCAGACATTGTGATATCTTCTTTCTTCTCTATCTTGTTCTTGTGAAAATGAAAACTAAATGTTCAGCCATGCCATCGGCATCCATAGTAAACTACTACTGGCGCCAATTATTTATCCTTTCCTCTCGGATGCTCGCCGGCACAACGAGGCAGTATATGATCTATCATTGTCACCACGAACATACTCCAAGAATTGCCGATTGTGTTACCACCCCTCACAAATTTTCAGAGAAATTACTAAAAATTCCAAACTTATTATATTTTACAGCAATTCAATTCTAATTTTTGTAATTTGACCGATTTAATCTTAAAGGTTTTTTGCCAATTTAATTCTAAACTTTTCAATTATACCAATTTAACCTTAAATTTTTTGACGATTTTACTAATTTAGTATTTTCAATCTATTTTGACCAGAAAACATGACAATCATTTGAGTTCTTTTTCAATTTTTCTAATTTTTTATTCTTCTTTTTATCTTTCCTTTCTTTTCTTTTACTTTTCCAACCAACTTTGGGTCAACAACCCTCCCTTGGTCAGGCAAGAGCATCTTGGCCCTCACATGTGGTCAATGACCTTACTACCTTAGCATTGAAAAAGAATAAAAAATTTAACAAATTCAACAATAAATTTAAAAATATTATTTAAGTCAGCGCAAACCATATCACGAAGGACTGTCAACACTAACTTGATCACTACGTTAGTATTTTTGACAAAAAAAATTGATTAGAAGTATAAAATTAATAAATCCTCAAAAAATTTAAAATTAAATCGACAAATAATCATAAAATTTAAGACTAAATTGACACAATTCACAAGTTAATAATTAAATCGGGAAATTGTCAAAAGATGTAAGACTTAATGAGCCAAAATGAAAGGTTTAGAACTAAATTAATAAAAGTACAATAAATCACTTTTTTGTAATTTCCCCAAATTCACCCGACAGAATTTTGATATGTTCAGTATTGTCACTTACCACATACATCACCTTCAGAAAGCTCTTTTGATTAGTAACTTCTAGTTTAGGGTCTCAAAAGACCGAAGCGACCACACGTTTGTTCACTCTTCGTTTTGGCTCTCGTATGTGAGACAATTAGCAGAAACGATCTCCGAATAAGCTTCTCAGAAATGAGTTCTGTACTCTGACGATAGAACGTACTGCATGCCAACAATCAATACAGCATTCTGGACACATGGTAGTCGGCGAGTAAGCCATCTTTGCTCAAGCTCCATTACCATGTCTGGCTTATCAGTACTGCGGCATCAGCATGAGCCCATTTCGAGAGAAATCGGGGCGGAAGAATTGCAGGGAACCTAGCACATCAACAGAAGAGCTTCGCGTGTCCGGCCAAGGAGACTCAACACGGTTGCGGCAATGTGATGCCCAGTAAGCCCAGCAAGGGAAAGCTGCTCATTTGGTGACGCGTGCTCTACGTAGGCATCGGGTAAAACAATCGGCCGCCACTGGAGGAATCAAACCTAATCAGTACAGCTTAGAAAGAGTACCTCACAATTCAATAAATTTTCCTCCCACATCGGTACCGCACAACAGTTAGAATGGCCTCACGTACTGTGGCCAATGCCTGGTATTATGGAGCTGAAAATCCGCTCTTACTAAAACTATAGAATGTCTGCGAACTATGGACAATACCGGGTATCGAACTAATAAAAAAGAAATGATTCGCCCTACTTGTAGTTATTCTTTCATTTATCATGGTTTTGAAATGCAAAAATCAGATGAAGCCAACAGGAACGGTGGGCCAGTCTTTCCTCAAGAAAAGATCCATGACAAGGGCACGATCGCTAATAAAGGACTGTAGAAAGGATGATGCTGTACCTTTATTCTCCCATCAAGCCGTCCATCAAGTGCAATGAACTGTGCAACATGGGACCCGAAACCTCCAATGGATCCTTCCTCAACAGTGACCAGAAAGGCATGATTTTCACACAACTCCCTAAGTAATCCTATGTCAAGCGGTTTGCAGAATCTTGCATCAGCGACTGTCACCTCAATTCCGAGCTCTGAAAGAAGGGACCGAGCTTTGACGCAGTTCTGAACCATTGACCCATAACCAAGCAAAGCAACATCTTTACCTTCTGCAAGAATTCTCCCCCTTCCAATCTGTTCTGCAAATCCAGACATTTAATCAAAGCCCTAGAATATGACATCACAGCACTTCAAGTTATGCATGAAAGCAAATGATTGCAATTATTGATAAGTACGCAATAGTAGATAATGCGATGTAAGATGGCAAGGAACAACTTGCATTTCACCTAAAACCGATATTTGGCAAATAGATTTTAGATATTCGACATGCAGGCCTAAAACTGATATTCAGTTATAACAAATCCTGGAAGGAAATTCTAATGAGAATGGAACACGATGACAATCGAAAAGGAAGGTATAGACTTCATATCTCATTATGAACAGGCAGCAAGTGGTGTTCTCGCCTCCCTACTCTAAAAAAGGTGAACTTTGGTGGTTATCAATATGAAAATTGGTCAAGGAAATTCCATGAAGTAAAGGGAATGTATGAAACACATCATCCGCGTGGTTAATGTTCTCAACCTCAAACTAAGAATAACTAGAGCCATTTACATTTTCTTTTTCTTTTTAAAATTTAAGCACACATTTACATGAGATCCTCATTTCACACGACGGAGATACAACTGTCGAAAACAATATCACCTAAGAGTAACATTGCTGAAGCATTATCTAAACCTCAAACTAACAATAACTAGAGCCATTTACATTTTCTTTTTGAAATTTAAGCACACATTTACATGAGATCCTCACTTCACACGACGGAGATACAACTGTTGAAAAAATATCACCTAGGAGTAACATTGCCGAAGCATTACCTCAATGGGGATCCCTTGACTGAGAGACTTGTCTGTCCGAACAATTGCACCCCGTGGATACCGGAAGCAAATTGGACGATCATCAACTATGGCAGCAGTTTCTACCATGTCCACTAGCTCATCTTCATCAGATGGCGCCATGACAATCATGTTGGGCAAACACGACATGAACGTTATATCAAAAGCCCCACACTGCACAGGACCATTAGATCCTACCAAGCCTGCACTCGTAATGACAAAACGGACAGGAATTCTTTGCCGATCAACATCATGGACCACCTAATGCCACAACAGATTCTCGATAAGGAAATCTGTCTTAAAGTTATCATGACCATAAATATACAGCTGAACAGGTAAGAACCTGATCAAATGCTCTCTGAAGAAATGCAGATGGGATCACACAAAATGGCTTTAATCCTCCACATGATAAACCCGCGGAAAATGTAACTGCATGTTGCTCAGCCATTCCTACATCAAAAAACTTGTCTGGAAACTTCTCGCGAAACAACTGAAACGACGGTTCCACCTCCGCTCCCCCGTGAACCATCACAACATCTTTGTCACTCTCTGCCTTCCTAACCAGAGCCTCCACAAAACAATCACTATATGTCCTGGGTTGATAATTAGATGCCACTGAATCACAACTGCTTGAACCTGAAGAGCACCACAGATAAAAATCACAAATATTTGAGTGAAACATCACTCTAGGACAGTTAGAGCATATAGGAACTTTCTTCTATGAAAATATGGTGCATACAGCAGTCAGCCCTGGAGTTTTGGTTGGAAGATAGAAGCATTTAGGGAAAACTGACACATCTTCACCCTAGTTGCATACTCTAATACTATAAATATAGGTGTGACTAAGAAACTAGAAGGGCTAGCATGAAGCAAAACCTGACAATGACTAGACAGAAAATATTGAAAAATAGGCTAAAAAAGTCAGATAATCATCATGGGACATCCGGACCGTATGTCAAAGCCAAACAAAAGTCGATTTGACTCTCAGCTCACAAGCATCTTTATGATTTGTATGGTTGTCTCTCAAGAGTGATGAAAATAATCATCACAGACAGCCATTTCATTGCCCAAAAATCTGATTTGTGAGCATATGTTCTGAATCAAATGAACAGAAATGACAAGCTAACTATACGAACAGCAAACAGTTCAAATGTTGAGCAAAATCCATCAAGCTGGTCCTGGGTTCAGAATTTATTACTCCTTATGTAATCAATTAAAACAGCACGAGAATGAATGAAACTCAATGATTCATCATAAAATAAAATATGCAGCTACACACAGGACAAAAGTGGGAAATCATACCATGTAGCACAAGACCAAATATTAACCAAAGAGAGACGATTGACACATTTGGCTGCTTCACAAGTCAATGAGTATTCCACTAAAAAACAAAAAGCGCAGAATTCCTAATGATATCTGATATACCTTCGCCTACATCCGCACCAGTCTCACTCCGCTGGCTATGTTCGATCCCTTGATTTTCCTCGGTTACAACATGAATCAGTACAGGACCCATCGAATTTAGTGACGCCACTTCTTGGAGAACACAAACCAAGTCCTCAATGTTATGACCATTAACAGGTCCAATATAGTACAAGCCAAGCTCTTCAAAGAGAGTCGAACCGGGTGGACCCATCATACCACGAGCAAATTCATCAACTTTGGCCGCCCATTCATGCATGCCTCTGCCAATTTTTTTAGTAACACCCTGGAAAAATAAGAAAGCTGCATGTTAAATAAGGGCATACACAATTGCCACTAAGTGTACACTACTGGTTCAGTTATCACTAGCAAAAATCCGGTTACAGGAAAAAGCACCAACAAGTTAGCGTTTCTCCTTTTTGTCCTTAAAAAAAAAAATATTCAAGGCTTTAGAAGGGTTTCTCTTCATATCTCTTTGGAATAAGTGCATTAGAAATCTTAAAAGTTATCATGAAAATGCAATTGAGTCCTAAAAGTTTAAGAATGTACAATCAAATCCTCAAACTTGTCCAACTGGTAAAGTACCTCCATTAGCTTTGTCTAATTTGAGTAACAAAAGATACTAATGTAGCTTTTCCTAACATATTTCAAGACACAGTGTTGATGTGGGCGCCACCTTAAAAAAAAAAAAAAAAAAAAAAAAAAAAAGCCAAAGAAAAACAAAAACAAAAGAGAGAAATAAAATGAAAGATAAAACAGATGGGATACAAAAACATCACTGGGAGAGGGTTGTTTCAGATGGGAGCATAACTTCATTGGTGAAGGCTGCTGGCCCTCACACAGCATTGGCGCCACTGCTTGCCAACACTGTGCAAGGTTCAGCCAACCCTCACAAGAAAAAAAAGGAACTCAAACATTCCACCAGCTACAGCCTCTTTTTTTTTTCTTTGGCTAATAGAAAAAAAGCTACAGCAAATTTTCACTTCAGGCACAAGTGTATTTAGAGTTATGCAACGAAAACGCCCAGACCAGACTGGACCAGCTGGTTCTGGACAGTCCCAAGGGCGCCGGTCTGGTTCTCAATTCCATAAAATTGGATAGTCTAGTTCTCAGTTCTAGGGGCCGCCCAAATCAAATTGAAAAATCAATATACACATCTCTCTTCATCTTCTTCATCTCCATGGAGTCTCCATCTCCACATGTACCGCTATTTCATAATTTCATGACAAACTTGCTAGATCCCGCCCCCCCCTTCCTCCCTTTTTGTTTTTTCTCCTTAAACCCTTCAAAGCAGCAAGGCAAAGCAAACAAGAGGCAAGAGCAAGCCCACAATTAAAACCCCTCACTGCTCTCTCTCTATCTATGTGCTGATTTCAATGGCTTCCACTGCTCTGAGGCACCGCAATCCAATGCACCTCTTGCCACTTCTTGCTGTAGGGGACTCGTTGCCGACCACTCAATCACCAAATCGGTCTCCACCAACAACCAGCTATCTGGTGTGTCACTTCCACGGTGGAGATCCATGGACACTTTCACTCAGTGTTGACCAGTTCCATTGGACTGCCTGAGAACTGGTCTAGTCCGGTTCAGGACCAAGTGGTCCGATTCCAGTTCCGGAAACTAGGAACCAGTTCTCTTAGTCCAATTCCCGATTCCTGGATGAGATCGAACCGAAACGGGAACCAATCACCCCAATAGTACATTCCTGAGTTTTCTTCTCTTCCTCAATTAGACCAGCTTGGCTTGGAATGCACAATCGAAACCTTGTGGCCACAGCGTCCTTAATTTCTTCACAGCATGGAATTTTTGCAAGCTCTCTCACTAACCCCTCTAAAATTAAGGTCTCTTCTTCCACCAACTTCTGCGACTTCAATGCATAGCTCTTCTTCAACTACCCCTTTCTATTCATTCTTGAGAATCCACTCACCAGAGCAACGTAGTCCAAGTTCGTGTGGTCGCAACAGATTTCGCCTCAGAGATTAGTCCCAATGTCAATGGAGTTCTCGGTCATGTTTACATTCTCACTGCCTCTTGTCAGCCTCAAGGGCAAACCAACCCCCAAGCGATGGTGGCAAGCAGTGAGACCAAGCAAGCTAGGCTCGCAGCCCTTGCCCACTTGCAATGAGGGTGAACAGTCCTCGCCTATGGCTGGGTGAGGATCATTGGTCCTCCCTCGACAAAAATGTAGTGTGTGGCAGCACCGCCCCTTAACCCACCCTGTCACTCTTTATCTAAATAGAATCAACAATTCAATTTGTTTTTAGCACGATTTTCGTTTTGTAAATTTTCAACCCTTAATAACCCTCTTTCTATATAATTTGCTTAGGTCTCTCTCTATCTCTACAGCGTCGCCATACCAGTGTTGCGTGCCTTTAAAAGATATTTAATTAATGGCACGTCAACATTTTCCGCCATTCAAATTAGACAGACTTAAGAGAGGTACTCAATCGCACCAACCATACAAGTTTTAGGACTGGTTTGCACTTATTAAAAGTTCTTGGACTTGAATACACTTTTACAACAAGTTTTAGTACTTCTAGTGCAATTATCCCTTTCTCATTGACATGACTTCAACCTTAGTTGTTACAATGCACTTTTCAGAGACTAAAGAGATGACAACTCTCGAGTCTAATTCAAAAGGAAATAGTTTGGCTTGTACTTGACTTTGAGTGATTATAAAATGACAATTCAAAACTTCAAATTGTATATAAAAAGTTAGCATTACAACGTATTCTTTTATAATAAGATGAAGAGCACCTACTCGCAAACATTTAAGAGATATTCTGTACTAAACACCACGATGACATTAATCAAAACCTTTTTCTATTAAGTTGAGTCGACTCCATGGATCTTGTAGACAAATCCTTAGTAAACATCCTTAATCTATTGATCTCTTCTAAGCACACTTTGTACTGAATTTGGAACTTAAAGCTCCGCTAAGATGAGCCTAAAATGGGAAACTACTGGAATTATCTATCTATCATCAGGTCCTACATAAATAAAGGGGATTGTGTGGTTACTTCAAAGGTTGTAGATGTCTACAGAAGAGGCCTTTATGATTAACATCTCACATCCAACAAAAGTAGCTGTAAGTGTCATATTTCCGTTACAATAAACAAGCTATGGCAAAGACAAACAAAAAGGAGTCAGGAGTGAGGTGGATATGCTATTTTGGCGATGGTCATAATCATGGTCTACTCATTTCTCAAAGTCAGCAACACGTTTTCTGTTAGCAACATGTGCATCGTCAATCTGTAAAATATTTCAACTCCCTCTTCATGACCTGAAAGCAGCCATTGAAATAGTTCTATCCAAATAAACTGCATACCTTGGCAACTTCTCTAAACTTCCGGAAAGATTTGCTTGACTGGAGCTTACTTAGAGTAGTAGAGAGAGCATTGATAGATGTCTTCGGGCCCTCTTCAACATTTGGGTGCAAAGAATGACGACTATCATTCAAGATTACTATCATGTCAGAGTCCAAATAACCTGCATTGCTCATTGCCTCATAGACCTGGCCTGCCATTGTAGTTCCATTGCTTATGACTGTCAGAATTCGTTCACGTTTTCCCTTCATATCCCGTGCAACTGCCATGCCTAAAATGATATAATGTATTGCTTAAGCTTCCTTCTCATTAGTGGACAAAGAGAAGCACGCACAAGTACCAACATGCATGTGAGAACTGACTGCAAGAGACATTACCTAGCCCTGCAGAAATGCTGCTGCATCCATGTCCCGCACCAAAAGGATCATATTCACTTTCAGATCGAGAAGTGAAACCAGACAAACCGTCCTTTTGTCTCATAGTGTTCATGAGGTATCTCCTTCCAGTAAGCATTTTATGCGCATATGCCTGCCAAGTAACCAGGATAAACAATTTAATACTTTGAAAATGCAATTGTGCACTTGTTTTCAATAATGTTAAGGATCAAACATGTGCTGATTGCCATCCATTACTCACTTGTTCCCCAACATCCCACAAAATTTTGTCTGCAGGAGCATGAAAAATGTGATGTATTGCCACCGTCAGCTCAATGACTGCCAGACTAGCTTTCAAAGGTTTTTGTGCTTTTCTTAATACTGACGATAATTCTAAACGGATTTCATCGGCTAACTGCCGCAGTTCCTGCAAAACTAGTCATTAGTTGATAGAGGTGAGATTAGCTTGAGGAGGGGTAACCCATAAATCAAAGAGAAAAAAATGAGCAAACCTTTGTAGACAGGTTCTTCACATTGGTAGGGCTCTCAATGACATCGAGTATGGGTGTTGGTACTTTCTCATGGAAGAAATCGTCACTATCAGGCAAAGAATTGATTTGACTAGAAGCTTTCTGCGTCGAGAAAACCCATTAGTCATAAACCCCAAAGCAACAATTGCCAAGATCATTCTAGACATATATAATGGCAAACAGTCATTGCTCTGCCATTTTTTGAAAAATCCAGTGAACAGCTTATGAATTTGATGAGGATGGAGAGCACAAGATGACAATGAACACTGTCAGGTGGCATTTTAGAGGAACCACAGTGCCGTATGATCCATAAAAGTACATGTTTGCCAGAAACCATGGACAAGAACATCGACAAAGTAGTTTTCTTTTTCCCCAACATTATCCATAATTGACCGGTAGAAACCGGTCCAAACTGATAATGCAGATCAGTAGACGCCACTTCACAAACACACAAAACACTCGTACTTCCCAACTATGAGCAAGAGACGCGAACAACCATACACAAACTTTTCCAGATGGGTTAGTTCGCTTTTCGAACGGTGAGCGATCACTCCACGAGGCACGCAAACAGTCCACACGATCACTTAACCTCCGAAAAAACAGAAGAAGAGTAGAACGACCGGATCAATGCCCTCTCGGCACGCGAACGAAACCACCGTTACCTTCGAGCGAGTCGCGCCGGGAGCGGAAGCGATTTTCCAAGCATCCGCGCTCGGCGGCGGAAACCGAAGCCCCGAAGGCTCCGCCTCGCCGGAGGCCGAGAGCGTGGGCCGCCGTCCGCCGCGATTGCCGCGGGCTCCGGGCGCGGAGAAGCGAGGCGAAGCAGCCGCCATCGCGCGAGGGAACCGCGGTCGCCCGGCGTCCTCAGCTGAGAAGGAGGAGGACTTCCCGCCCCGCCGCCCCGCGCCGCCGCCGGATGACCGAGCTCGGCCTCATCGATCGAGCGCGGATTCCGAGCTCGGGAGCGGAGGGAGCATTTGCAGGACTTCGCCGCGGAGATCGAAGAGCGCGAGCGGCGGGGAAGTGATCGGGGTCGGGGGGATTCGACCGGCTCGACGAAGGTTGGAGATGAAGTGATGACGATGACGATGAAGTTGAAACTGAGAATGAGAGAGAGAGAGAGAGAGAGAAGGGATGGAGACAAATGGGGGCATCGCTGGAGAATCGACACTGTTGCAGAAAGAAATGCTCCCCGAAATTCTGGCCTTTTTGTCTTTATCATAGAGATAATAATACCGATGGTCTCTAAATTTCCAATTTATTTAATATAATTTATAAATCACTTTGATTCGTAGATTAAATAAAAATGTCTAATTTATCATTTCATTAATTTAAGGTTAGTTCGTCTCGCGAAAAACGTGTCGTTTTCTAAGAAGTCATTTTCCATGAAAATATAATTATTTTTCGTTGTTTAGTAGGAAAATCTTTTCCTCTATATACTCTTTTTCATTTATTTTATTTTTAAAATGAATTTTTCATATATTTTTTAAAAAATTAAATTATTTTTAATTTTTAAAATCTATTATTATTTTTTTTTTTTCTTTTCTTTTTTTCCTTGTTTTCCAGCTCCTTCCTTTTTCTTGGCTGGTCGCCGCCACGGTGATGGCCCGCAACCAAGAACCGTGGCCACCGGCGAGCCTCGCCTTGAGCTCGCCGACAAGCACGAGGCTTGCCGCTCCCGGATTGGCGAGCGCGAGCGTCGAGCTAAGGCTCGCCAAATCGACAAGCGCAAGCTTGAGATCGACGAGCTCGAGGTTCGCCCAGCGACGGCCGACGATTAGTCGAAAAGAAGAAGATGGGAAAAAAGAAAAGAAATAGAAAATAAAAAGGAAATTAAAAATATTTCAAATTAAAAAGAAAAGAAAAAAAAAAAGAAAGGGGAGGAAGAAGTAAGGATTTGTAGAGGTGTAAAATAAGAGAGATCAATGGATGAACATTTTCCCCAATGAATTCATTTTCGTGAAATGAACGCCGAAAATCCGAAAACGTTTTCCTATAAATTATTTTCCGCGAAACGGACGGAGCCGATCGGGGGATAACATTGAATGTTTTCATATAGTCGGTAAACATTTACCAAAACTCTATGGATTATATTGAACAAATTAAAAATTGAAGAATGACATTACACTTTGGATTTAAGTTCATGACCCACATTAAACAAATTAAAAATTCATAAGTTACATTACACATTAAAACAAAGTAAAAAAACAATTTGTTTTATTATTTATCACTTATTAATTGTACTTAACAAAAAAAATTATTTTCAATATACTCATCATATATGACCAAAAATTTATGATTTTTGGAAAATGATAAAATTTCTTTATCCATGAAAGGAAGGAAAAACTATGGTGATATTTAGTAGATTTACTAATCTTAGCTTAGCAAATATACGTTCATGGAACTAAATGGAATTGAAAACTTTTACGATGGCTTTGTTAGTTTTAGATTTTTAAAGTAATTTTTACTTATATGAATTTCACACTAAACCACTTAATGTAATATTAAAAAATTTGAAGGAAATTGGGTAAGAATTAGTCCATGGACCATATGAATTTTCACCATAATATATCTCTCCATCGTCACATTTCAATTCAGATAAGATCAATAACATCCCCGAATTAAAAGAAATTTATGGGTAATTGTGGATTATGAATTTTTCCTTATAGCCATCTCTTGTGACTTTTGGTAGATTATCTTGTCGGCATCCAATTTGTAAAAGTGAATATAAAGACTACTTTACAGATTTTTTATCAGATAATTAGAAAAGAAAAAAAAAATCTTACAATCTGGAGGCGAGTAGTTATCATATGTGTATCTTTTTTTCGTACTAAGATATAAGAAGGATGGAGATCCCCTACATATGAGGTTAAACTTATAACATAGATTAAACTTTTCTTTGAAAAAGTAATACATCAACAATTCATTAAAGGGTCTAAATTTGTTCGTATTTTCCATTTGATTTAACTTTAGCAAATACATACTTGCAAATTACGCACAAAAAAGAAAAATCCCTAGGACGGCAGTCACTTGTCTTAAGTGACCACAAATGGGCTTCTATAGATATTATTATGGATAGTCGAATGACATTCGCTATGCATATTCATTATGAATCATGACATATTAACATATGTTTCAAGGTTTTTTTATATTCGGACAACCTAGTTCATTTTCACTATGCATATAAGAACCATAGTTAATATATTAAGATGTCTATAATATTCATATTGATATTTTAAAATATATCTTACTTTTTTTTTTTGTACTTTCATTTATCATAAGTGTAACCTTTTACTTTTCCTTAAGAACAAAAGGCTCATCCTGTCAAAGTTGAATGCATAAAATATCTATGAAGGTCTATATTCATAATAGGGCCCACGAAAAACTTTAAATTAATATATTTATAATAAATTTATTACAAACTAATTTTTTGACCATGAAAAGTTCCAAACTAATACATGTATGACAAATATCCCATTTTTTAGTTTCCGTTATACTTTACTTTCAAAGTGCCACGTTAGATAACATGTGACACCGCGGTGGGTGTACTAATTTGGAGTTTTACCATCCATTTGTCATAAATGTATTATTTAAAATTAATATAATTTAATGAAAACTAATGGGTGATAAATTTGTCACAAATGTACTAATTTGGATTTTTTGTTATAAAAAAATTAGTTCGGGAGTAAATTTATCACATGTGTATTAATTTGAATATTTTATAATAAAAAATTAATTTGGGATAAATTTGTTATAGATATATCAATTCGGAATTTTTCATGGTATTAACACTTTGGAATAAAAGTGCTTGGGACACTCTCTAAAAGAGCCGTAAAAACTATTTTGTACATCTATATGAACTTCAGTAATGTTTAGGGTAAGTCGAATTTGCACCATCTTTTCAAAGAACTATAAACCCCCCGCAAAAATACTTATGTCCTTAGCATGGTGCCCTACAAATTTTTGTCTTAAATGTAGATGTTCACACATCGGTATGTTATGCTTGGTCTTTACTATCGATCCAGCGCGGATTCCGAGGAGTGGAGAGAGCATTGCAGAACTTCACCGCAGATATCGAAGAGCGCGAGCGGTGGGCAAGTGGTCGGAGGATTCGCCCGACTCTCCGAAGCTTGAAGATGACGTGATGATGATGAAGTAGTAAATGTGAGAGAGAGAGAGAGAGAGGAGGGCGGGAGGATGGAGACAAATGGAGCATCGCTGGAGAATCGAGACTGTTGCGGAAGGAAATGCTCCCCCAATTTTTTATTTTTTGTTTGCCTTTTGTCTTTGTTTTAGGGATAATAGGCCCGTTTGGTTCAGCTTTGGAGAAATGCCCTTGGGAGAATGCAAATACCTTTAAGGTAAAGGGGTTTTCCGAAATCTTTGAGGATCGTTTGGTAAACTATAACCGAAAAGTCTTTAGGGAAATCAAAGACTGTTTGAGTAAACATATATTTGAAAAGTGCTTTAGTGTGATCAAATTAAATTGTTTAGTTTTAGTATTTTTAAAATTGCAAAAAGAAACAATGATTATATAACATTTTACATTTTCATGTTGAGAGTAATATAAAATATATATATTAGTAAATTTATTTAAAAATATATTAAAAGAATTTGATTATAGATTAAATGCAAAGCTCAAAAAATTAAATTTTTTTAGTATTTTTAAAATTACAAAAAAGAAACAATGACTATATAACCTTTTACATTTTCATATTGAGAGTAATGTAAAAGATATATATTAGTAAATTTATTTAAAAATTATATTAAAAGAATTTGATTATAAATTAAATGCAAAGCTCAACTTTTGGCCTAGGGTTCTTTTGGGTTTGTTTTCAACTTTGAATAATTTTTTTAATTATTGTAGTATTAATCATCTTCGTTAATTAATGATCATTCTAGTGTATTGATAAAAAGTTGGGCTATTGATTGTCAAAAGATAAAAATGACAAAAAAAAAAGGTGAACCCAACATTTGCAAAGGGTTTTTATTATTTAAAAAAATAAAAATAAAATCCGATGAAACTCCGTTGCCGATCAACGACGGTTGGGGTGTGGGGAAGATGATCGGTTTAAAAAAAAAAAAAAAAGAAGTCAACGGATGAGCGAAGTAGAGGTTGACTTGTATTTCGAAATCTTTGAAGCCCAAAGCAGTCCCCACTGCTTTGGCCAAAGATTTCAAATGCCATTTGGCCAATCCTCCAAACGCCGAACCAAACACCTAATTTTTTTCCCAAGGGCTTTCAGCTCTGAAAGTCCCTTGAGAATGCTGAACCAAACAGGGTCAATGATATTGATAGTCTTCAAATTTTCAATTTATTCAACGTTATTCATGAATTTTTGGTATATGTTTACTTTAATCCTTGAATTATATGAAATGTTCAATATTATCATTCTATTAATTCAATATCAGAGAAAACATCGAACATTTTCTTATAATTTATGGACTAAATTGAACATATACCAAAACTCCAAATACTACAATAAACAGATTAAAAGTTTACAGACAACATTGCATGTTAAATTACATTTCATGGCCTACACTTTAGCCTTTGTCCCTGTTTTAGGAATAATGGTCTCTAAATTTTTTAATTTATTTGATCTGGTTCATGATTTTTTTTTTTATACATGTTCACTTCAGTCCCTAAACTATATAAACCTGTTCAATGTTGTCCTTCCATTAGTTCAAGATTATGAACAACATCAAACGTTTTCATATGATCCAACTAAAGTGAATAGGGATCACATTGAATAAATTAAAAATTGAGAGAAGACATTACACATTAGATTAAAGTTTATCATCCACATTGAGCAAATTAAAAATTCATAGGACACATTGCACATTGGGCCAAAGTTTAAAGACCATTTGTGTCATTCCCCTTTGTTTTATTATTTGTCACTTATTAATCATGCTTAACTAAAAAATTATCTTCAATATACTAGTCATATATAACCTTAAAAAATATGATTTTTTGGAGAATTATAAAATTTATTTATCCATGAAAGGGAGGAAAAGCTATGGTGATATTTAGTAGATATATCAATGTTGGCTTAGGAAATATATGTGCATGGAACTAAAAGGAATTGAAGACTTTGCTATGGCTTCGTTTGTTTTAGATTTTTAAAGTAATTTTTAGTTATATAATTTTCAACTAAACCAGTTAATGTAATATTAAAAAATTTGAAGGGAATTGGATATGAATTATCCCATAAGCTATTTTAATTTTCGCGAGAAAATCTCTCTTCATCTTCACATTTCAATTCAAATAAGATCAATAGCATCCCTGAATTAAAAAAGAAATTTATATGAAGTAATTGTGGTTTATGAATTTTCACTTATAGCCATCTCTCGTAACTTTTGATAGATTATCTCGTTGGCATCCAATTTGCGAAAGTGAATATAGAGACTACTTTATAGATTTTTTTATCAGATATCTAAAAAAGGAAATAAAATCTTACAATTTGGAGGCAAGTAATTACGATCAGTGCATCTTTTCTTGTACTAATATATAAAAATGGTGGGATCCTCTACTTGCAAGGGTTAAACTTATAACAAAGATCAATTTTCTTTGAAAAATTAATACATCACCGTTCAATGAAGGGTCTAAATTTATCATCCATTTAATTTAACTTTACCAAATACAGACTCGCAAATTAGAAAACAGAAATCCCCAGGAGGGCGGTTGCTCACCTTAAGTGACCAGAGATGGGTTCCTACAGATATCATTATGTGTAGTCTAATGACATTCACCGGCCATTAAAAATGATGATAGATTAACATACGTCTTACGCTATTTTTATTTATCGCACAACCCTAGTTCATTTTTGCTATGCATATAAGACCCTAGTTAATGTAATAAGATGTCTGTAATATTCATGTTGATATTTTAAAATATATCATACATTTGTTTTGTACTTTCATTTATCACAAGTGTAAAGTTTTACTTTTCCTTTAAAACAAAAGGCTCATCCTGTAAAAGTTGAATGCATTAGATGTGCTAAAGTCTCTTTAATTACGTACAAAATTAAATGCACTAGATATCTATAAAGGTCTATTTTTAGAACAAGATTAATATCATAAAAAACTCAAACTGGTTTATTGTGACAAATTTATTATAAATCAAGTTTTCAATCATGAAAAACCAAAAACCGGTACATCCGTGACAAATTCAACTTTGTTAGTTTATGTTAAGTTCTACCTTCAAATTATTGAGTTGGATGACACGCGGCAGTTGATGGGCATACCAATTTGAGGTTTTTCGATTTGTCACAAGTGTATTGGTTGGGGTTTTCATGGAATTAATCCAATTTAATAGAAATTAATGGAGAGTAAATTAATCTCAACTATACTAGTTTGGGATTTTTGGTGATAAAAAAATTAGTTAGTGGTGAATTTGTGGTGAATTTGTAATATGTGTACTAATTTGGAGTTTTTAATGGTTAAAAAGTTAATTTGAGATAAATTTGTCATAAATGTATTTATTTATGGTTTTTCATAGTATTAATCATTTAGAATAAAAGTGCTTGGGACACTCTTTAAAAAAAGCCATAAAAACTATTATCTATTTCTTTATGAACTAAAGTAATGTTAAGGATAAATCCAATTTGCATTATCTTTCCAAAGAGCTATAAATCCCCACAAAAATACTTATGTCCTTATTATGGTGCCCTATAAAATTTTGTCTTAAATGTAGATGTTTGCGCATGGCATGTTATGCTCAGTCTTGACTATAACAATGATAAGCAAGTTAGATACTAAAACAAAATGTTAACTGCCACATTGTCTACAATCGTAGATGTTTGCTCATTGGCCAGGAAGTGCCACATGTGGCGCAAATCGAGTGCATGGCTCAAACCGGCACGGAGTCTAGAACCTCTTTAAGATATTTTTTACTAGCTTAGATCATATTAGACTATCTCAAATTATTATGTCAACAAGAGATATGCACCACATAACATCCATTGGTACCTAATATCGGCATACCTACGACAGGGGAGAACTTAGCATCTGTCAACCAAATTAAACGAAGAATATAGAATCTTTCTACACTACCCGAAAACCAACTTGCTTGCCCTTTTTGATATATCAGATCCGACAGTTTAATTATCTTTCCTTGGTTTTCTTCTTCTTCTATTTTGTCAAAAAAATATCATTCATTTCTACATATACACAATAGAAAAAGGGATTTCAACAGCAAACTAAGACAAATAAAAAAATAAAACAAACTAAGACAAATAAAAAAATAAAACAAACTCTAGATAAGAAAATAAATTATTAGAAGAAGGTGAGGAGTCACACGCTCAAAGAACAGATCTGTGAATTCTTCAAATTAAAACTGAGATTGATCACTAAATTCATTTTCAATAACGAGCACATATTAAGATCTTCATCTATTACTACAGCTTTACTTTTTGGCAGTGCTTGCTTAGGTTTAACATCCTAACACCATCATCATCTCGAGTAACAAGGTTATACACACACAAATCTGATACTTATGAGTGTGAAACCTTTACAAACTCCTCTAATTTCCTTCAAAACTGGGCTTGTACACAAACGAAATCCAAGGAAAGCTACAAGCCAGGTCGCGATTTCTTTAGGCGTAGTAAGAGGTTATCCCAACCCTCCTTTTCCTCGAAGGTTCTCCTTGCTAGTGCGGTTATGGATTCTTCGATGAAGGAGCTATTTCCGGTTCGTCAGAGGCACTGTTAAGGCGGGTTCCAACTATCTTGCTCCTTCAAAGCTGCTGTTGTGTGACCCTCAAATGCGGTGTTGTCGTCCCCCCTAGTTTGCTTTTAGTCTATGACTTGTTTGTTGTGTGTGCTGCCACTGTTTTGGTGGTTGCTTGGCTCTCCCCTCTTCTGTTGTTGGCCAATGTTTTTGGCTGTCTCTTTGCTGCTGTTTGGCTGCTTTGTTTATGTTCTTTTGGTGTTTGTTGTTTCTTGCTCTCTACACCCTTCCACTCATCTTGACTTGTTCTGTCATCATGAGTGTAAGTTTTTTGGTGCCGAGAACCCTTGTTGTACAGCTGTATAACTTCTTGGTTTAAAAGTCAATATATCTCTTACCCTTTACCAAAAAAAAAAAAAAAAAAAAAAATCCAAGGAAAGTGAAACTCCAAAATTATACACAAAAAAACTTAAAAGCTAAACTAGATTGAGATAGAAACCTTCTCGAGATGGGAGAAAAAACTTCTAGATTTAAACTAATTTAGAAGAGAAAAACTTCTCAAAATGAAAGGAAAACAAGAAAAACAAAGAACCAAATCAACCAAAGAAAAAGGAAAAAGGGAGGAGAGGGACATTTATCCTTCCATGGAGGTTGAAGAAGAAAGCTGTGTGAAGAGTAGAGGGAGACTAGAGAACCCTAAAGAAGAGAGAGAAAAAGTGTAATTTATAATTAGATAATTAAATGAGCAACGTGATCGATCTGAATCACCAAATCAATGCCAAATCTTCCAATTTCTTGTTTGCTTAGAAGGGTAAAGACATGGTCGCTTCTTAAGGGTTTGAATTCGTTCTCTTGCGGAGAATTGACATCTATTTTGCTTAGGAAGGACGTTGCTTAATGGAGTCGAAGAAAGCAAGAACAAAGAGGACCCAAAAGATAATTCACACTTGCCAAACGTTACGGAGTACGTAACGCAGGTTGGCGCATGGTAACTCATGCACACGCACCCGTCTCTGATCATATAGGGATTCAGAATTTCCGTTCCTAGCATGTGAATACCCAAATTTTCGGGAAAATCAAACAACTATGCTTCGTCCAGGATCAGAGCTCGTCGATCTGTCGAGTAAATTTGCAGAAAATGGCTTCGACTTGGGCATATCTCGTTCTGTCCGGTGAATTCTTCGGGTACTTAAAGATATTACATTTCGGTCCCTCTCTTCCTTCATTAGCGTTAATCATCGTTGTCATCACTGTTTCATGCCTTTTATTCTTCGACATGAACATGAGATTTGGTACCTAAAATTGAGAAAGGAACGGCCTCTAGCCCTCTTAACCATCAAGCCGTTTATCCTCGATTCCTCGAATATATAATGCGATATGAGCAGTAATGATTAATAATTTGGTGTTCATAATTATTTTTTGAAAACATGATCGGTTTTATTTTTAATGAAATTCAAGCAGCTCGATGGCATGTCAACATAATGAGCAATGTATGCTAATATGTGACGGTTTAACTGCGAGATCGGAAGAAACTTATAATGAGTATCATTTTTGTTTCATGGATGATTTGGCTTTTTTTCTTTTCCGAGACATTTCAAAGATTGTGTTGCTTTTGCCGGGTACAATAGGTTGAGTTCTTTATTTTTGGGACTTTGGGGGATTTTTTTTTTTTTTTTTGATTTCAGGTGTAAAAAGTTGGGTTGTGTTTTGGGAATTGGCTGGAAAAAAAGTATTTTAATTTTTAAAATTACAAAAAAAAAAAGAGCTAGAAACAATTCTATATATTATTAATTGTATATAAAACGGAAGGTTTTTGTGGGTTTCATGTCAAATTAAAGTCAAACGGGAGTTCCCCAAGATTTACAAAGTCAAAAGTTTAAAAGTAGAATAAGTAGCAGGTAACTTTTATTAGAACATTAAAATGAGTTTGTTTCATAAAAATAAATGATTTTAAAAATATTTTTCTTAAAAATAATTGCTAATGCTTAGAAAAAGTAAACGATATGAAAAATATTTTTATTGTCCATAAAAATGTTTAAATATAAATTGTTCTTGATAAAAAAATATTTTTATTAACTAATTATTTCATACGATATATGCAACATTTTTATAGAAAATACTTTTCAAATCATTTATTTTTAACAAAACAAAAGGAGCTTGCTGAATTGATGCATAATATGCAAGTTAGAATGACCACACCACTATAAATATAATTATTACAGAACATGCTAGCATTCATTGTCATATGAAATCATTAAACTTTGTCCTTCGATGTTGATGTTTTCCCTCCAATCATCTCCAATTTGATTGGCTACAAACATGCGCGTGGCTAACATTAATTGAATTTCATGCCAGCAATGTCCACAACACGTAACTGTTGACACCTAAATTTGATCATTTTATTTAGGACTTAATTGCATATAAAATTAGGAATTAGTAGCTAAAAAATAAAGAAGAAGAAATAAAGAGTAAAATAAATAACTTCCATTAAAATGCATCGTGTATATTTTCATTAAAATCCATCACGTATAGACATTAGGAGCATTTAAAAAAATATCACTAATTATTAAAATAAAAAAAAAAAATTTAAAATTTAAAAAAAAAAGTGAAAAAAAGAAAGAAAAGTAAAAATTGTCATTAAAGGGTATAAGAAAAAATCGAATGGGGCCGAGGAGGATTTTTCTTCATGCGTGGCCTCGCCCATCTATCTCTTTTCCTTTTCGCCCTTTTGCGCCTGGGCCGGCCTATCTCCTTTTATTTCAACCTGGCCCGCGTGCATGTGATCTTCCTCCCCTCATGCCAACCACGCTAACGCAAAAGGAAGGAAAAAAGAAGAGAGTACAAGCAGAGGAGACAGGGGATCGCCATGGAGCAGATGGCGGCGTGATCCGCGGGTCGGATCAGTCCGGCCGGCAAGTTGGTGGTGGCAGGGGCCATGCGGGCCTGCCGGTCGCCCTTGAAAGAGAGGGGCTCGCTCATTTGTTCGGGGGGTTCATTTGGGTTCGAGCTACAGAGGGAGAGAGATTGGAAGAGCTCGTGAGTTTTAAGCGAGTGAGAGGGAGAGAACCAGACGGTGAGGGAGCTCGAGAGGGTGGTCGACCGTCGCCAGAGTCCGTTCGTCAAGCGCCGCCCTTGCAGTGGTTGCCCCGGAACCAGGTAGGTCTTGTGCGTAGCTTTTTGATTTGTGTCGAGTTGCGTCGCCTTCCCGAGAACACTGCGGGACGGCCAGTCATCGCTCGATCCATTTCGAATTCACCCTCCCGTTGCCGCTGCCGAAGCCGAGTAGGGATCTCTCATTTTAAACGCCCGTTCCCGTGAACCCCCGCTGCTCCGCCCTATTATGGTAGGACAGAACGTTGAGTTTTGTTCCTCCTGTTAATCACACACGTATTGGGGCTAATGTGGTTAATTTCGAATGCCCATTTGATGATTTTCTTTTCAAGTTTGGCGCTGAGTCCGAGTCCAAAAAGGGTTCATATCGTTCCTCCGTTTCCTGCCCACCACAAGTTCGACGATATGTCTAAGCCGGCCCAGGCGCGTGCATCACCGATTCCCATGTGTTCTCGAACGCGGATAAGTACGTTTTGCATGTTATGAACCTTTTGTTGTTTGCGAGTTGTCGTTTGCATCACCGGGCCATGTCCGGGCACGTCCGCTGTGTTTTATTTGTCTCCCGTTGGTTTCCTGGGTATGGTGGTTGTAAGCTATGTAGCACGGACACTCTCCGGAAACTTTCGTGTCGTGTCCGATACTCCGACACGCGTCCGACACGCCCCGACACGCTCCGACACGCGGGCAACGAGTGTCGAAAAATCCGACACGTGGTCAACTCTCTCCGACACGCTTCGACACGCGAGTCCGTAATTCCGACACGCGATTCCGACACGCACGGGGTCAATTTTAAAAATTCCTAATACTTATGGGATCAAAATATAAATATACACAAAAGAAGTAATAGAAGAAGAAATAAAAATGCTATAAATATACACGAACGGGGTCAATTTTTTTTTTTTTCAGTTTTTTTTTTTTAGAATTGTTTTAGTTTTTTAAAAAGTCTTTTACTATGAAAGAAGTAATGAAAAAATGCTATATATGATAAATAAATAAATTTAAAAATATCATTTCAGCATTTTTCTTTAAACAATGTTTTTTTCCTCTAAGTTTTATTTATTATTGTAACAAATTAAAATAATGAATGATATTATTTAATATTTTTCGTGTAAATTAATTGTAGGATATTATTATTATTATTTATGTATTTATATATAAAAATATATTTAATATATAACGTGTCGGAACGTTGAAATTCTCTATTTTTAGAAATGACGTGTCGGCGTGTCGTGTCGTGTCGTGTTGCGTGTCCGTGTCGGTGCTACATAGGTTGTAAGTGGTGCGCGGCTCGGAAGGGCCGGCAATGATGTCACGAGGTGATGGTGGCGGCAAGCGACGAGCTCAGCCGCTGCTTTGTTTATAGTGCTCGGCGTGAGAGAATAGGTTGGGCGTTTGGCGATGGAGGCATCGGAAGGAGGGGTCAATTTTGGGCGTAGGAGGAAACCATCGAAGAAGAGAAGCAGAAGAAGATGGGCAGAGAGAAGAAATAGAAAAGAAAAAAGTTGTAAAAGTGGAAAAAGACAAAAGGGAAAAGAAGACGCTCGGAGAGGAAAATTCGTGGGGAAGAAGACCAAAAGGGGTGAAGTAAAGAAAAAAAAAGAATAAAGAATAAAAAAAAGGGAAAAAAGCAAAACAAAAAAAAATAGGAAACTATAAAATGGCAAAAGTTGGCTTCGGGAAGGACCGTTCAGAAGAAGGTGCAGGAAAAGAACGAAGTGAGGAAAAGACAAAAGAAAAATAATCATTAAAAAATATATAAATGAAAAAAAATATTTTTTTAATCCAACAGTGTTGGATCAGGGTTTAAGCCGGGTCAATGGGCCGGATTGGGTTTATCCGGTCCGAACCCGTTTTCTTGAATATAATAATATTTAATATTAAAAATTTAGAAAAAATCAAAAAATTTCAAGAAAAATTAAAAAAATTCAGAAAATAATAAATATTCAAAAAAATTCAGAAAATTTAAAAATTTAGAAAATACTTTTTTTTTTAAAAAATAATCAAAAAACTTCTTTTTTTCCATAAAAAAATCGAAAAAAATCCAGAAAAATTATAAAAAAATTAAAATGTCTCAAAAAGGTTAAAATTAATCTTTGGAGTAATTTTCTCCTAAAAAATAGAAATCCTTTCAATTTGGAATTATGCTCAAGGTTAAAAACCCTTAGGGGCTTTACTTTAGGGTTTCAATTGTCCTTAGAGACAAATGCCTTTGTTGACTCATTGAGTTTGGCTTTCCTTTAGTCTAGTTAAGGTTAGTATTTATATTTTCCTTAGTGTTAAATCTTTGCTATCCCATGATATGCATTTAATACTTTTCTTGATTGTCGATTATAATGTTGATGACTGTGCATCTGCATGATCACTTCACGTGTTAGTGGATAAGCCTAAAATCAATTTAGACTACTTGGCAAGAGAAATCTTTTTTTTTTTTTTTAAATTAGGTATCGAAAGGACACTAATTGGCTAATTAGTGTAATCAAGTCCCCGATCTTAGATTATTTGCTTGCGTAGGAAGTGAGGTATACTCCCATGCCTCACTTGGTTTCTGGCCAATCCCAATAGGCTAGTGGCGACTTATTCTTTAGAAAATTTTCATACATTCAATTTGAACACCCAATGTCACGCGAGGTATGGGCTTAGGAGGACTCGTACCTAATCATGAGGCGTGAAACTGTCTTTTAGGCAATACCCTAAATCTATTATCTCTCTCGAGGGATAGGTCACGACAGTAACTCATCAATTCGAGACACGGTTCCTTGGAGCCGGTCCATTGAGTATCGACTATTTCTAGCAAAAGAGTCTGCCACCAAGGCCAAAGCGTCGAAACTCTCTAGTGATTCCAAATCATGGCTGCAAAAGAGTAATGGAAAGCCAGACATGTGCTAAGACCAGTTCCTTGGGTTGCTCTAGTGATTGAATTGGATTGTTATCAGGAATCAAATGGAAGACGGCTCATTAGATGGCGCGATTAGAAATACTTTTAGCCCATATGGAAGACTGAGATTTGCTTGTTTTTATTCCCCCACGTCTTAATCTACCCCTTACACAGCGAGATTTTGCTGGCCTGCTGGCTGCTTAACCGGAATTAATGTCGCATGTAGGGAAAAGGTCTAACCCGGATAAAAAGAAGCATTTTCATTCGGAGAATAATGCCTAGACGTACCGACGCCAGCCTACTAAAGTTGAACTACTTATGCAGCGTTGCATTACTTAATGAATCAATTTCGTAAATGAGTCTTAATGTTCCTAATGTTGCTTCTTCCTTCTTTTTTTTTAAATACTATGATTTACTCTATTTTATGAGCATAATTTAATCAATTATACGTGTGCTTGTGAAAACTTATTTTCTTCATAATGTGACAAATTTATGAAGATTTCAGCGACGAAAAGTCCTAGTTCTCGTCTTGTTAAACTTTTTTTTATTCAAAACCATGCGATTAACAAAATAATTTAAGGACGGCAGTTGGACAGAGGGAAATATAGGAGAGATGTTCCACTAATCAAACTGTATAAATATGAATTCATGGTCTCTCACAAGCATGTCAAGAGTTTGGAAAAAAAAAAATAGAAGGCAAAAGCATCGACCTTAATTTAGAGACTTTGAGAGATCTCTCCCCAATCAAGCAGGTAAACCCTCTCATCCCCCTTCATAATATTTCTCTTTCTGCCCTCTAACTTCAGGGATTTGTCAGTGGCTGGCTTTATTAATATGTCTTGGGGATTGTTCTTCCTTCTTCATGGTAGTGATTCCACGTCATGAATCATTTGTGATAGTAGTCCTCATGAGTCATATACAAACCAACCATTTAAAGCTTTTATTTTATGCTCCCAACCTATGTTAGCGTACTTCATATGATCATGTGCCATCCACATAAAGACAGAAAGTACTTAATAACTTTCACATCTCTTGAAACTGTAAATTCTAGACCTCGTGTTAATGGTAAGAATTTATATCAAACATTTCTAGTAGGCGCGAAACTCTATAATAACTTTAAGGAGGATTGCCAGTATTGATCGCCCATTCATGCTCTTTTTCTTCCTGAAATTAGACATCCATTCTCCTTCTTTTCTATAGTGATTGCATGTTATAAATCATTTTTGTGATAGTGATCCTCATGAATCATATACAGAAGTGCCATGTCAAGCTCTTCTTTTCTTGTACTCCCTACCTACGTTAACTCATTTCACACAAACTTTTTGATTATGTGCGACCCATACGCAAAGATGGGAAGTACCTAATAATTTTCACAGCTCTCATGATGGTAAAGTCTAGACCTTTGTGGGTAGTAGTTAGAACTTCAATCCGACATTTCTATTAGGCGTGAAACCCTACCAACACCGATTGCTTGTTCCCACCCTTTTTCTTCCTGAAATTAGACATTTATTCTGCCTCCAAAGATAGGCCCACAATGTTAGCTTTTTCCCAAACCAGATTCATAGAAAAAAAAAAAGGTAATTAATTCAGTTTGATCAGGCGGTCGAATTCTTGATCTAAGTGTGACAGATTTCGATTCGAAGTCGTGCTTTCCCCTCATGGCAATCTTCGAGGCCACCCCTTGTCAAGTTGCGGGGGTGAAGCCTTACTCGAGCTAGGTAGACTATAGTCATATTTGCATTCTACTGTGGGCATTTTCTATATTTAGGCCCCGTTTGGTTCAACTTTTCCAAGAGGCTTTGGGCCCACAAAGCTTCTTAGGGAAAATATTATACATTTGGTAAATATTTTTGAAGGCTCATTGGCCAAATATCAATATTCTCAATGCTGAAAGCCCAATATAGGTCCGGACCTGCTTTGAGTATTCGGCATTTTGGAAATACAAGTTTACTGTCATCCGCATCATTGTTTATCGTCTTCCTCATTCATCTTTGTCTTCCTCCGCCTGAGAGTCGGGTTTCTCCGTAGCCGCCACCACCGCCTGGGGTTGAGCCGCCACCGCCGCCTGGGGGTCGCGCGTCTTCGGTGACCATTGCCTGGGGTGGCACGACCCGTGACCTAGGCGACATTGCCTGGTGGCACGACCCATGACCTCAGGCTACCAGATCTGGCAGTTCGAAGGTCAGATCTGGCCATTCGGTGGCCAGATCAGGCCTCTGCGACCTTAGACGACGGCATCGCCTGAGGTCGTGCCCCCAGGTGACCAGATATGGCTATCCTGTAGTCGATTAGCAGGTCGCCGGATTTGATTTTCAGATTAAAAAAATAACAAAAGTCTATTATAAATGTGAGTTTTGCCAAACGGTATTTATGCTAAAGTTACATTTCAATATTATTTGAGATTACAATTTACTAAACAGTGTAATCTAAGTTAGGAAATTGTTTTGAGGCTTGGAAGAGAATATGGCTCCGTTTGGGAACCACTTTGGAAAGCCCCTTGGGGGTCCAAAGCTCATTTGCCCAAATATTAGGTGTTTGGGAACACCCAATGAAACTTCCCTTCCTTGAATGCTGGCATTCCAAAGGCTGAAAGCCCAAGGCAGGTCCTCGGCTACCTTGGGCTTTCAACATTTTCGAAATGCCCATGTCACTGTTTATGAACTATTGTTCATCTTCTTCTTTGGTGGCGTAGACGAGCTCGAGAGGTCGGCGAGGTCATGGCTAAGGTCGGTGAGGTCGCGGCGACCGTCACCGCCGCCGCGCGACCACGACGAGTTGCGGCGACCGCCGCGCGCGAGGCGCGCGCGAACTCACGGCGATCGGATCGCGTCACCGCGACCTCCCGCGACCGGATCTGGGTCGCGGCGAGGTCGCGCGACCTCCGGCGACCAGATCTGGTTGCGTGGAGGTCGGGCGACCAGATCTGGTCGCCGGAGGTCGCATGACGTCGCCGCGACCAGATCTGGTTGCCAGAGGCGCGCGACCTTAGGCGCGACCCAGATCTGGGTCGCGCCGGTCGCCGCAAGGTCGCGCGACCTCTGGCAACCCAGATTTGGGTCGTCGCGAGGTCCTGCGACCTCCGGCGGACCTAGATCTAGGTCGGGCGACCCTCGCCGGAGGTCGCCCGACCCTGAGGCCGCCGGCGGCCGCTGCTTGGCCGGTGAACTTTTTTTATTTTTTATTTTATAATTTTTTTAATTAATCACTAAAATTCTTTGTAAATGTAATTCCCCAAACACCATTTTACTCAAAAATACTTACAAAGGGCTTTCAAATTACAATTTACCAAACACAGTTTACATTTTAAAAAATACCTTTAATTCAAAAATCTTTATATTTTCCTAAGGGCTTTCTTTAAAAATCTTTTTAAACGCACCCTATAACCGGCACGATGAGGTCAAAAGTATGGAGAAAAACTGCGGTAGATTAGCCAGTAATCATCTCGCGAATCACGCGTCAGGATCACTTCACTTCATCAGCACGTCAAGCGATCCTCCCCGCCAAACCCGTCCCATTTTCTCGTTCTGCATTCTCTCCTATTGGCTATTGCGTTTCACATCATCATTGTTCGTAACACGCTGCCTCGAGAACAAGCAAGCTAGACTGATAGGCCAGTATGGGAATCTGACAGAAGATCGAATCCCCCCTTTACAGGTAGCGAAACGTCTTTTCGTTCGTCCGCCAGTACGTTTACACTCTACGTTCACATACCTTCGTAGAGATATGGTTGTTCATATTGAGAGGGTGTCTGGATATATCGCCTATCAATTTTTTCACATGTGAGTATTCTTCTGAGTAATGACGAAGCCTAGACTAGCGAAACTGCTTTGCAGCTGTGTACATTACGGTTCGGTTCGCTGACGTGATTGTCTTTGCGCAAGTGCGTTTGGTGTCGCATGGTGTCGCATGGTGGAGGGTTTCGAATGATATTTTTTCAAAAAGCGAAAAGGGTTCCAGAAATGAGAATCACGACCTCATGAGTCCAGAAACGGGTGCTGGAAAAGACCTGGCGCGTGGAAAATTAGAAGAGAACTAGATTCTTTCGTATCCACTTCCAAGGTTTTGGGAGCATATCGAACTCTTATATAGTCTCGGTTCGATCCAAATCAGAAGCCATGTGCATATGATTATGTGCATGTGGTTAAAAAAGAAGCTTAGTTTATCTTTATTTGCAGGTTTAATTCCTTTCTTAACTTTCCGCCAACGTATCTTGTAAACCTTGCGCAAATCATCCTTCTCAAGCAACAATAACCAATCAACTGTCGCCTGAAATATTTTCATCATACGTAGTAGATGTTCAATATTTCCAAACTCTCTGCAGGTTGGCTCTCCACAATGTCGCAATTGCAACAACTCCTCCGTCACTCATCAATTCTCATTCTCATCGTGCTATTGTTGCGTCAATCTAATGCAGATGTCGGCACCGCTGGTCACTACGATCCTCCGTACACACGTAAGTATGGATGTTATCAAATCAGCTCTAAATTTGCAGTGTATCACCAGGCCACGTTAACACTATCATCTTTGTCTAAACATTGATACGTTGTGGGTAATATGATCGCAGCGACTGCTTGCTTTGGGTATGACCCATTGCAGTTCCCTTCGAGCTTCCTGTTTGCGGCTGCTGGGGAAGGGATTTGGGACAACGGTGCGGCTTGCGGGAGGCAATATTGGGTCCGATGCATAAGTGCCGACCGGCCGAAGACCTGCAACCCGGCCCAATTGGTCCAGGTCAGGATCGTGGACCGGGCGCTCAGCGCAGTCTCCCGATCCTCGTCGGACCGCGCCACCATTGTCCTGTCCAAGACCGCGTTTGAGGCCATCGCGAATCCATCTGCCTCGTCTGTCAACGTCGAATTCGTGCAGTAAGTAGCCGCTTCTTTGATTGGACTATCGTTCATTATTTTGCCTTCAATTTGTGTCTTCGTAGGTTTATCTCAATTTTGAGAAATTTTGGTAATTGCCGTGCGATTTACATGCAGGGTCTGAAGCGATCCAGGGGATACTTTGGAAGCAAAGTTGAGGATTTGGGGAGCAAATTGATACTTCCTTGTTTAGGGATGTATTATCATGGATGATTTATAGGGTACATCAATGGTGTAGCTCACAAACACATGTAAATTGTATACTTCGATGACAAGAAATTTCATATGTTTATTCTGTTACTACTCACTCTAGTAGACTCGTTCAACTATAACTTGAGTCGCCACAAATGGAGGAAATGTACATAAACTCTGTACGTCACATCAAAATTAGACCACATTTATATTGCTAGAAACATAGTTGCTAGCTATATGATTTATTATATCGATATTAAAATCAATGCCCCTAATTTTGGGTTTATTCATAACTTAAGTGTCCAAATAGAAACCAGACAATTCTTGGCAAGAAAAGTACCAAAAATAACTTAAATCAATCGTACTTGTTCTGATTTGGTTCTAAATTTTTTAATTGTATAAATTTGGTCTTAAACCTTTTGATGATTTGTCAATATAGTTCATCCGGTCAATTTGCCAAAAAAATTGCTAACATGAATGAAGGTCATGCAGGACTTTTGTCATCTTATGTGGTATAACTAGTGTTGACGTGGATGATTGTTTATTACCTTTTTTGTTCTTCTCTCTTTTCTTTTTTTCTTCAACTGTCAGTTGGCGAGGTCGTTAGCCTATCCTTGTCAACTATAGGCAATCTCTGGGTGAGGTCCTCTATGCCCTCCCCTAATCTAGGAAAGGCCACGACCCTTGCCTAGTTTGGGCAAGGGCCATGATGCTCTAGCAGGCTATAGGCGATGGCCGCAAACCCCCACTTGTAGCTAGTGAAGGCATCGCAACTCATGGCCGACGAGGGCCATGACGCCCTTGCCTAGACCAATTGAGGGTGTCACAACCTTTGCTGGCCAACAAGTGAGGGAGTCGAGCCCTCGTCTATGGTTGGTGATAGTTGGCCAACAATCTCACTGGCTCAAAATTGTAAAACAAAAAAAGAAAGAAAAGAAAACAAAAGAAAAAGAGAATGAAAAATTCAAGAAAATATTATAAAATTATAGAATCCATATGCATTAGCATCAGTTGTGCACGTAAGATGCTTATCATTTATGTCATTGATTTTCAATTAAAATTGGCCGAATGAATTACATTGACAAATTGTCAAAGGTTTACGACTCAATTAATACAATTAAAAGATTTAAGACTAAATTGGTACAAATATAATAAGTTTAGATTTTTTTTTGTACATTTTTCCCTTTATTGGCAATACAGCTTTTGGCCAAGTAAAAATTCGCATTTTAATTGTTAGGGTTAATACCATGAAAAACCCTAAATTTATACATATGTGACAAATTACTTCCATTATGTTGGGAGCGCACTGCAAAAATCCAATACCTTTACCTAGGGAGATCGCCAAGAATAACTCCAAATCTGAGCTCATTAACATATCTAGTTAAGCTCACTTTTACTCAAAAACTTAAACTAATAAGTTATGTGTTAACTCTGATGTATTAATTGCCCAACAATACACCAATTATTCGATGTGATATTCTCTAACACAAGTCACTCACACATGTATCCTAACAATTTCCCCTTCATGTGTTAATTCAGTGTTAAGTCTGCTCTTTCTTAATTCAGGTATCCTTTTACATCAACTTATGGGCTTGTTGTTACACTACAATGCGCACTTGCTCATAAACCGCAACAATTGGCTTTGATACCATTTATTGGGAGCACGTAGTAAACACCCAATACCTTCATCTAGAGAGATCATTAAGAGGGATTCCAAGTCTAAACTCATTAATATATCCAGTTGGATCTACCTTCACTCAAATTCTTAAGCCAATGAGTTATGTGCCAACTATGAAATATTAACTACTCAACAATACACCAATTCTTTTATACAACTCACTCATACATGCATCTTAATACATTAGTTTTGTTAAATTGGATTCATATAACAAAAAACCATAAATAGGTACACTTGTCAACTATTACGTGTCATTTAACTTAATAATTTAATGATAAAATTTAACGGAAATCAATAAAGGGTAAATTTATTATGGGAGTATCAATTTGAGATTTTTTTCCATCAAAAAATTAATTCGAGTAAATTTGTCACATTTGTATTAATTTAAAATTTATTGTGATATTAATCCTAATTATTGCTACACAGCAATGCCATTGGCAGTTACGTAATTGTGAAATCTTATTTCTGTTGCCAAGATGATTGCTTTTAGGGGTGAGTGCGGTTCCCGGTTCTAAAGGAACCGGTTCCGATTCCCGGTTCCCTTTTTCTGGGAACCGGCGGTTCTGTTCCGGTTCCGGTTCTCATAGGAACCGGAACTGGAACCGGTCTGGTTAGGGCTCAAAAAAACCCCGACACTTTCAGTCTCGGTCTTTAGATACCCGTGTTCTCTCTTCGCCATATGCTACCTGTGTTCTCTCTTCGCCCTCTGCCGAGTCTGCTCGACGCCACCTGAGATTCCCTTGGCGCATCCCTGCTCTGCACTTCTGCTGACCGCCGCATCTCCGAGTCACCCTTGCTCGCTCGCGCCGACACCAGAAGCCCTCTGCAGCAAATCCCAAGCCCCGCCGCGCCTCACTTGCAGCCTGCACTGACCCGCGACGACCTGATGTCGCTCCTGCTCCGCCCGCTGCTGCTGCCCGACGCCGCTGCTCACCCCCGCTGCTGTGATCCTGCAACGCCTCTACTCTACCTTTGCCGTGCCCCGAAGCCCACACGCTTGAGCTTCAGTGCAAGCTCACACGCTTCTCCATTCGCGGTCGCTCGTCGAAGCGTCACGGTTCTCTTGGCGCAGCTTCCGCTCTTGGCTTTCGTTCTCGGCATCGTGCAGCTCGCTGATCGGCGATTCTCTCCAGGTGAAGATTTACTCTCTCTCTCTTTTTTTTTTTTTTCGGTTTCGCTTTCGCGTCTCACGAAGTCGAAGCAAATCGAGGTTGACGTTGCCAATGTTCATGCCGCCTCGCCTTCGTGTGTTTCGATGAACGATCGTCTCGAGCGGTTCTGGTGAATTACATGGTCCAGTTAGAGTTTTGAGGCAAAAGCGTCAATGAAGTTGTTCAGAGAGAATATAGAACTTTCTTAGTTTTGGAAGATGCTCTGATATCGGTGTTCTGTCCTAAATTAAAGTTGATTTCCTCATGTTCATCTATGTTCTTATTTAATCGCTGGTTGAACGCTCTATAGCAGTTGTAGCGCCTATGTAGGGCAAAAGCCTCCCTCAAGTACCCACTTAGCCCGACCGTTCAATCTCATGTTGTTGAGTACTTTCTGTTTGATTGTTTTGTTGTATGTATCATATAGTAGAGAGCACACGTGGAGTATCATGTACGTTTTGGAGTTTCAGATCGTTGTAATTGTTGTATCTTTGCTAATGCAAAAGTAGAACGTCTGCGTACTATCTTTGCTAGAGCAAAAGTTGAATGTTTTTGTGCATGGGATAGAAAAAGAACGAGATGTGCAAGTGAGCCGATTTTAGATGATAATATCAACGATAGAGCAAGTAGGAGTAAACGGATTATCATGGATTATTGGACCAGTCAAGAAAACCGGTCTAAGAGACCTCTCCTGAAAGTTATGAGGTGGTTTCTTTGCATTTTAGATTTCATGTTTCAGGCTGATACTGCTCATTTTGGCTGTGCCTTTGCATTTCTGTATTTGCAGCTTACATTATTTGCTATCAGTGCATCTTCCATTCTATAAATGGTTGAATATTCCTTCGCAAGTCATCCAGAATCTAACTGAGTTCTTTTCTATCTCATTCTTGTTTTTGTTGGTTATTTAGAATTCTTTGCTGTAAATTTCTTTAGTTGTTTTAATCTCCTATTTACCTTTTGCAGGCGGAGTAGGTATACCAGAGTCAAGATCGAATGCTGCCTCCCAAAGGATCAACAACCAGGCCAACCGCTCAAATTACCAAACTCCTGCTTCAGCATTGTATGAAGCTACAAATGGTTCTGGAGTTGCTTCGGATAGGAATGGTGATTACACATTCGTTTCACTTGCCATGTCATCTGATTTTGGCTTAATTTACTTATATACTTCCTTCCAGATAAGTGACAAATATGATCATCTGATGTTTGTATGTAAGAGAATAAAGTAAAATGGAGCAGCATCTGAAAAGCTGAATGTACTGAAACCATTGATTGCTTCGCTTACGTTATAATTATGCAATGTGGTGCCTTGTATCACATTCTAAAAACTTGTTAGATGTAATCATTGCCTTTAAATCAAATTGATTTCAGGTTGTCTTCGAATGTAATGATGTTATTTACTTGAAACAACTCAAAATTCATTGACTAGTGAGTGGTGTTATTATTTGAATATCTATGTGAGTACTTTGTGGTTAAATTGCAACATGCTACAGAGACATTTTGTGGTCCATGCTTTCTTGGCATTTTTAAGTGAGCACGATTAAACATGTTTGATCAAGTTTTGTTGAACACAGGCGAGTCAAGTTCCACAGCAAGTGCATATCCTGTAGCAATGATGGAATTTTACATGAAAAAGGCTGCCCTCGAGGAGAGGAGGAGACAACCTAGACAATCGAAAGACGAAATGCCTCCACCTCCTTCTCTTCAAGGTTAGCTTTTCAATTCCTTGCGAGTGGGCGTTATTTTTGTTTTCTTGTGTCTTGCTATATGCATCTTAGTTGAGATGACATATTTGTGTTTTGTTTCATAGGACCCGCCAAGAAAGGTCATCACATGGGCGACTTCATTCCTCCAGAAGAGCTTGAAAGGTTTTTGGCTTCATGTAATGATGCCTTTGCCCAAAGGGCTGCTAGAGAGGCTGCTGAAAGGGCCAGGATTCAGGCTGATAACGTTGGCCACAAGCTTTTGTCAAAAATGGGGTGGAAAGAAGGTATTTTTTTTTCTATTCCCTATGGCTCTTGGTTTCATTCCATCCAGAAGATAAGGTAGTTTTGTTGTAGCTAGATCCTTTTGTTAGGATAAATGTTTCACTTAAGCAGCTTAATCATGTGTGCATGATGTACTCAAAATTCACGGAGGAAAGATTTGCTTGATGAAGCTAAGTCTGGCTCTTATGCCTGCAGTGCAATTATGGTCACTGTCAGAGCACGTTTCATCCATCATGTGCTCGAACTACTAGATTGTTCATGAGTGTAAAAACAGTTTGTTTATTATTTGCTTCTAAAATGCTGTTTGCTGTTTGTGTTATATTCTCTTTGATGAATGACAAGTATTGCTTCGTTCATTTCTATTTTTTTAAACTAAAAATGAAAAAAAAAGAACCCGTTGGAACCTGTTGGAACCTGGAATCGACCCCGAAACCTGTGACAGGGTAGGTTCCAGGTTCTTGGTTCTGACGGGTAAGTTCCAGGTTCCAAAAAATGAGGAATCTGTACCCGAGCGTAGGTTCCAGGTTCCAAACGGAACCTGTAAGGAACCGGGAACTGCTCACCCCTAATTGCTTTTGCTTTTGGGATGCAGGAATCGTATGTGTTTTATCTAAAGAATCCCAATACCCTTCTTATAATTATGGTGCCTGCATCAAAATCTTGCTCGGGCTGTCGATTAGGTCATGTCTAATCATATTCAAAGGGATCTCGTGGCTTGAGGCTCCATCATGACCGATTTGCACGCGATGGCGCAAAATTCTTCACTGGATGGATGTGGGGTTGAGATGGAGTTAAAAAAACGCAAATGCAATTGAAATCGACCCTTACGATGCATGATGGTTTTATATGGTTCCCAACAATTAGACGGTCATCGGTGGTTCGCCTAGTGATCCAAGTCCTGGTTTCTGCTGAAATTCTTAAGGGCCTTGTAGACTAGTGATTGGATCCGGGGACTTGTCCGTCGTGATACCGCTGTCGTTGCATCGTTCATAGTGCGCACATCAGTAGTGCTTATGCATTGGCAAGAAGCCATACAGGCAATATCTTTTTCATCGGCGGGGAAGATAAAGGCACACGCATATTTGGGATCGGTTTCCGTATTGACCATGATTTTTCCCATGTTGCTTCTTGGATTCCTCATTCAGGGCCTGTGCATGGCGCTTGCATCGAGTTTCCCTGACTCGTTTCTGCTCCTGCTGATGGACGGCTTGCCCTGATTGACGCGAGAAAGTTGCTGAGAAAACGAGGAAAAGCACTTCTGCGAAGATTTTGCAGGCGGGTCGCACAGACCGGAGCAAGGTAGAGCCACCTCAGAGGATGCTAAACGGGGTTTAGTGGCTGTGGTCCTCTTGAATCATATACAAATGAATCATCTCAAGTTTTTATTTTATACTCCCGACCTATGTTAACCTGCCTTGCATGCTTGCATGGACTTTTATATTATGTGCGATCCTCGTGCAAAGTCTAGACCTTGTGGGTAGTGGTCAGAATTTAGATCAGACATTCCCAGTAGGTGCAAAACCCTATAATGGCTTTTGGGAGAGTTGTCGGCATCAATCGCCCATTCCTGCCCCTTTTTTTCCTTAAAATTAGCCATTCATTCTCCCTCCAAAAATAGACCACAATGCCAGCTTTTTCCCAAACTAGATTAATCAAAAGGGATATAATTGATTCAGTTTGATTAGGTGGTAAGATGTTTAATCTGAATGTGATGGATTTTGATTTGAATTCATGTTTCCCCAACAAAGCAACCTTCGAGGCCACCCCCTGTAAAGTTACGAGGGGTCAGGCCTTACCTGAGGTAAGTGGACTATGGGCAATTTTGCATACTAATGAGGGCATTTTCTATATATAAGCTTGCGACCCAGGAATCTAAGCTAGGAAATGGTTTCTGTGAGTTCTCGGCTTGGAGGAAAATGTAACAGCCATGATGAGGTCAAAATCATGGAGAAAAACTAAGGTCGATTAGCTAGTTGTCATCTCGTAGATCACATGTCGATATCAGTTCTCTTCATTATCATGTGAAGGTGATTCTCCCAACAAAACCCTTCCCACTTTCTTGGTCATGTTTTCCGATAGCGTGTCAAATCATCATTGTTTGATCATCAACGTGCAACGCTACGTCAAAACCTAGCAAACTACAGTGATAGCTCACACAAGATCAGATCTCTCCTTCATGTTTTTTAAAGGATAGATATAATGAAAATCACAAATTATTATATTTGTGATAAATTTACTCATCATTAATTTCGATCAAATTTTTTTGTCAAATTTCTGAGTTAGATGACTCGTAATAATTAACGACCATATTGATTTGGGATCTTACATTCCGTTTGTCATAGGTATACCGGTATATAATTTTTCATGATATTAATCTAATTTAATAGAAATTAATGAAAAGTAAATTTGTTAAAAATGCAACAATTAGGATTTTTGATGATCAACAAATTAATCTGAAATAAATTTATCAGAAGTGTAATAATTTGAGATTTTCTATCGTATTTATCCTTCGAAAAAAACTCAAATTTAGGTTAATTTTGTCAAAGTTTAGCCTTCAAGTCGAAACAACAAACTTTCAACCCTCTTTGATTTTTTCTCCTTTGTTGTCTGTGCTCTATCAGGTGGACAATTTTTTTCTTACTCTCTGTCCTCTCAGGCTCACACGAAGCAGCCTTTCTTATGTTCTTTTTGACTTTGAATCTTTTCCCCCTTTTTTTTTTTGTTGAATGTCAGCTGGGCCCCACAAGAGGCGGACCCAGCCAACAACTAGAAATGAGAATCTGTACTGGAAGTGGAAATGACAAGGCGTCTGGAAAATTAGCAAATTTTTTATTTTTGGAGTAGGAAAAAATAGATCGATAATTTTTTTTTTATGACATAAAATTTCTTTCAATTTTTTAGTATTTTTTTTGAGATTTTTTTTTTTTTTCCTTTTTTTCCCCTTTTTCCCTCTCTTCTTCTTCTTCTTCTTCTTGTAGCCAAGTGGACGGCAGGGCAGTGGGCGGCAGGTGTGGCGGAGAACGGCAGAGATCGGTGGACAAATGTGGGGCGTGAGTCTCCACAAACCGATTAGCAGAGGAGGAGGAGGAAGAAGAAAAGTAAAAAAGAAGAAGAAAGAATATGGCTTATTACCACCGCCGCGGTGGCGCAGCTTAGCCGCTCCTCCCCTCACGAAGGGGAGGAGTTCGAATCCCAGGCGCGCGCGCTCGCGCGACTCAAGCGCGCCTGGGTATGTGGTGGTGGCTCGCCCGCCCTGGGTTTTCGTCTAGCCGCCGCCAACCATGCTTCCCTGTCATAAAAAAAAAAAAAAAAAGAATATGGCTTATTTCTAGAAATTGTTTTCGAGAACAAGAAGTTATTTCAAATTATTTCAAATCTATTCTTTAGTTATTTTTCTATTCTAGAGAATAGAAAAATTAATAGTTATTATTAAACGAATTTCTGCTCTTTTTCTATTCTAGAGAATAATAAAACATAAAATTTGGAATGTTGCCATGCAGATTCTTAGAAGAGAACTAGATTTTTTTGTATAAACTTTCAAAGGTTTTCAGGAGCATAGAGATTAAGAACTCTTATTTAATCTAGGTTTGATTGAAATCTAAAGCCATATGCATATAATTATGTGCATGCAATTAATCTTCTCTTTGTTTGCAGGTTTAATTCCCTTTTTTAACTTTCTAATCCCATCAACCGCCCGAACTCTTTCCATCATATGTAGTAAATTTTCAATCTATCCAAACTCTCAGCAGGTTGACTTTTGACAATGTCGCGATTGCAACAACGCGTCCCTCGCTTTCTCACGTGAATCCTCGTTCTCACCGTACAATTGCTTTGCCAATGCAATGCAGACGTCGGCGCTGCCCGTTACTATGATCCTCCATACACCCGTAAGTGTATACGTCGTCGAACCGTCCGTCAATTTGCGGTATGTCACTGGGCCCCAGTACTACAATTTGATCTTTGTCTAAACATCGACATGTTATAGGTAATTTGATTGCCGTAACCACCTGCGGATACGATCCGTTCCAGCTTCCCTCTGGCCTCTTGTCTGGGCTGCTAAGGGAACAGATTTGGGACAACGGGGCCGCATGCCGGAGGCAATATAGGGTCCCGTGCATAAGCACCGACCGGCCAAAGGCCTGCACACCAGTCCAGTGGATCCACATTAGGATCGCGGACCGGGCACTCGACACAGTCACCCATTCCTCATCCAACGTTGCCACCATGATCCGGTCCACGAACTCGTGCAAGGCCATCGCAGATGTGTCCACAAAGTCCATCAACATCGAATTCGAACCATGAGTAGCCTAGCTGCTTCTTTAATTGGACTATTACAGTTCATTGTGTTGCTTTCAATTTGTGTCTTTATGTAATTATCTCGATTTTGAGAATTCCTGGTGATAATTGTGTGGTTTACATGCAGGGTTTGAGGTGATCAAGATAAAACCTTGGAAGCAAAGCAAAGTAGGGTTTTGGAGACCAGGTAGATACCTTCTGGTTGAGGGTTTACTGTCATGGAATGTCTATATACGTCTTTATGAAAAAGTGAAGGCAGTCCTAAGAATAATCAGTATAAAAAAAAATTAGGAGTAAAATGCCTTAAGGTTCATGTAGGTGTTTGCTCATTGTCATTTGATGCCTGGTCTTGATTGTAACAACGATGAGCAAGTTATATGGTAAAACAAAATTAACTGCCACTTGTCGAAAATGACAATGTTCGCTCATTGGGCGGGAGCATTCACACGTGGCGCAAATTGAGCATGTTGCTCAAGCCAACACAGAGTCTAGAACCTCTTTCATGCGAATTTTCATTTAGATTGGATCAATTTAGATTAGATTAAATGATATGGGAATATCATGTCGACAGTGTACGTGCATTACATAATTCATGTCGGTATCTTAAATTGGCACCGGAAAATTAGTTGGAATTTGTATGATCACACTATTAATGGGGCTCATAGACGTCATGCTGGCATACCTCCTCGAGTCAAAAACTTGACATGTGTTGATTAAATGAAGAACATAGAATCTTTCTAAACCACATGAAAACCAACTCGAAATTTCCTATTGGTATCTCATGTCCCACCATTCAATTATCTTTCCTTAGTTAGGTGATCAACACTAGGAGGAACAAAGAAACAATGCAATCGATTCGACTTTCCAAATCAATGCCAAATCCCCCATTTTAAGGGAGAAGAACACTACAAGTGTTGTAATTTTCGTATAGTGCTCATTTGAGTGCCATAACTTTTTATGCAATTATTTGAGTACTATTGTTCCTAAAAAAAGTTTATTTAAGTATCATAACTTTCAATCATATGATTGCATCAACATTTTAAAAACATTCAATCAAGTGATGAAATTCCAAAGTGGCATAATATTTGTGATTATCCTTTTAAAGAAAAGTCATGTCACTTAAGTGATCGATTGAAAAGTCATACGATACTTGAGTGATTGAGAATAAAATGAAGTTATTATACTCAAATGAACGCTACACAAAAATTGTGGCACTCGTGCTTTCTACCCATTTTTATGTTTGCTTAGAAGGTCAAAGACAAGATGCGTAATAAGGGATTGCAATTCATTCTCTTGCCGACAATCAATATCTCTTTTGCTTGGGGGAACGTTGCTTAATAGAGAACCCAAAGACAATTCACGCTTGCCAGACGTTACAAAAACACGTCAACGTGCGGAGGTGGGCAATTACTCATGCGCAAGCTGCGTCTGCGATCGTGCACGTATATATGATCCTAGAATGTCTGTTCTTAGTTCGTGAACATCGGGAATTTCCAGGAAAAGCTAGCGCCGCCCTTCGTCCGGGATCAGAGCTCGTCGATCTGTCGAAAGAACTTTGCAGAAAAGGGCTTCGACTCGGGCTTATTTCGTTCCATCTCTCTGGTGAATCCAGCAGGTACGTTGGTAAATTACATTTCGGTCCCTCTCTTCTTTCCTTAGGGTTAAATCATCATCGTCATCATTATTACTGTTGTGCACCTTTTTATTCTTCGACATGAACATGAGACTTGGTGCCCGAAATTGGGGGGAAAAAAAAGGGCCTCTAGCCCTATGGCGATCGAGCTGTTGATCCTCGATTCCTCGAATATCTAACATGGCGCGAACGTGATTGTGAGGATTTAGAATCGAATTCTTGAGGGACGTGGCGATGTAACCAGGAGAGCGGAAGAAACTTGTAATGAGGGTCATTTTTTAAACATATCAAAAGTTGTGTTACTTTTGCCTCAATAGCAATCGGTTGAGCTCTTTATTTTTGGGACTTTGGGGAAGGGTTTTTTTTTTTTTTTTTTTTTTTTTTTAATCTCAGCTCTAAAAGGTAAGGTCCTGTTTTGGGTAGTGGCCCGAAAGAAAAATGTTAGACACAATTCTACATATTATTAACTAATATTTTTGAAAGGTTTTTGAGTGGCTCAATTCAAATAAAAAGTGAACAAATGGAAGTTATTTTTTTCATCTATAAAAATGTTTAGGTATAAATTGTTTTCGATAATGAAAATATTTTCATTGACTATTTATTTCATGTGATACAAATAATCATTTTTAGGAAAATATTTTTTAAATAATTCATTTTTCGCGAAACAAAATGGAACCTTAATATTGTTGAATTGGTACATGAGAAAATTACCTTTTACTTATGAATATCATGACAAATTGATGCTTCAATAGGCATGATGTTAATATGACCACATCACCACAAATATAATCACGACAGAACATGCTTGCACTCATTATTATATGAAATCATGAAACTTCATCCTTCTAGAAATACGACGTTGATGTTTTCCATCCAACCTTATCGTCCGATGTGATTGGCTGTAAACATGCGCACGGCTAACATGAATTTAATTTTCACGCGGGCGATGCCCACAACACAAAACTCGTCATTTCGAGACACGGTTTCCGCCGACCTGGTCCGCAGTCTATCGACTATTTCTAACAGAAGAGTTCACCACCAGAGCCAAAGCGTCGAAATGCTCTAATGATTCCAAACCATGGCTGCAAAGAGTCATGGAAAACAAGACATGTACCAAGACCCGTTCCTTGGGTTGCTGTAGTGATTGAATTGGATTATTGTCTGGAATCGAATAGAAGACGGCAACGCACCCATCATTCAATGGCGCGATTAGAAATAGTTTTTGTCCAAATGGAAAACTGAGATCTGCTTGTTTTGATTATCCCACGTCTTAATCCGGTTCTTACACAGCTAGATTTCGCTGGCCTGCTGCTTACTTAGCCGAAATCAATGTCGCATGTAGGGAAAAGGTCTAACCCGGATAAAAAGAAGCATTTTCATTAGGACAATAATGCTAGACACAGCGACACCGGCCTACTGAAGTTAAACAACTTATGGAGCATTGCATCACTTCATAAACTAATTTGGTAAACGATTTTTAGTATTCATAACATTGCTCTTTCCTAAAATACTATGATTCAATTTATTTTATGTGTGTAGTGTCATCGATTATACGCATGCTTGTGAAAACTCAATTTATTCAGAATGTGGTGAATCTGAGAAAATTCAGCTATAATAAACCCTAGTTCTCATCTTGTTGGCTCTTTAAAAAAAAAAAGAAATCATGAGATTAACAAAATAATTTTAAGACGGCACACGTACGGAACCAAGGGAATTCTACGAGAAATGTTCCATTAATCAACCGGTATAAATATGAATGCATGGTCTCTCACAAGCATGTCAAGAGTCCGGGTAAAAAACAGGCAAAAAGCATTGTCGACTTGGAGATTTTGAGAGCTCTGTCCCAAATCAAGCAGGTAAACCCTCTCATCCCGCTTCATAATTTTTTTTTCTGCTTTCTAACTGTGGGATTTGCCGGGGCTGGCTTAATCGATATGTCTCGAGGATCGTTTTTCCATCTTCCTTTCTGTAGTAATTACATGTTGCGAGTCATTTGCAATAGTGGTCCTTGTGAATAGTATAATGAAGTGATTGGCTTATTGCCTTCTCCTTTTTTTCTTAATACTCCTGACCTACGTTAATCTATTTCACATGAACTTATAGATCATTCGTGACCCATGAGTAAAGATAGGGAGCACCTAATAACTTTCACATCTCTTTAAGTTATAAAGTTTAGACCTTGAGGGGGTGGTGGTTAGAACTCAGATCAGACATTTTTAATAGGTGTGAAACCCTATTATAAATTTCAAGAGGGTATCGAACGCTTGTTCCCACCCTTTTTCTTCCTAAAAGTAGACATCCATTCTCACTCCCAAGATAGACTCACAATGCGAGCTTTTTCACAAAATAGATTCATCGAAAAAAGGGGTAATTGAGATCAGGCGGTCGAATGCTTCATCTGAATGTGACGGATTTCGATTCAAATTCTAGTTTTCCCCTTAGAGCAAACCTTCGAGGCCACCCCTGGTAAAGTTACACGGGGTCAGGCCATACCCGAGGTAGGTGGACAATAGGGAGCTTACTAACGAGGGCATTTTCCCTACGTAAGCTTGCTGACACCAGAATCCTAGTTTGGAAATGGCTTCCTAGACTTATCAGCTTGGAAGAGAACGTAAACAGGCATGATGAGGTCAAAAGCATGGAGAAGAAACTGCGGTCGATTAGCCAGTCACCATCCTGCAAATCACGCGTCAATCTCACTTCTCTTCATCATCACGTCAAGCGATCCTCCCCGAGGAAACCCTTCCCCCTTTCTCGTTCTTCATGCTCTCCAACTTTGGCTGTTGCGTATGACGTCATCATTGTTCGATAACGTCAAACGCTACCTCAAGACCAAGCAACCTAGACGGATAGGCCTAGATGGGAATCTCACAGAAGATCGAATCCTCCTTTACAGCCAGCGAATTGTCTTTTCGCTCGTCCGCCAAGTACGCTCACGTTACATGTACACACACTTCGTAGATATCTAGTTATTAATGAGAAGATACGAACATATGGAGTACCCCTTGGATTTCACCCTATCAAAATCCTAGTCCACTTATAGGCGGCACGTGTTCACCGCGCCGGAACCCTCTGATTCTCTTTCACCGCCTTGCCTCTCTCGTCCCTCTCTTCTTTTTACCGTTGTCACTTCTATGAGGACAACAGCAGGCATTCGTCCCCTTCCCCCACCACCACCTCACTGACGTCTTAATCCACCACGTCGTTACCGTTTCAATCCTTCGTCGTCGAGTTCGAGTTCGGCCAGCGAACTTAGATCGAGGGAGCCCTAGATTTGTGATCTAGAGCTTAGCGCGACCTCGAATCTGAGTCGATTCTAGGTCAATCAGGTTGGCTTAGGCAACGAACGAGGCGGAGGTGGCGATGTGGTTCGTCGACGCAGCATGGGGCCTCCACCTCCTGGCTGACGGGGGCGCGGACACATAGGGCGCCGGAGGAGTTGGATAGGAGGCGGCAGTGCTGGAGGTCGGAGATGGAGCGGGCGAAGATGGAGGCGATCTACTGGAGGCGGCGGCAGGTCTGAGGTCGGGCTTGAGGCTGAGGTCAGAGAAGGGAAAATAGGCCAGGCGGAGGAGAGAGAGAAAGAAGAAGACCGTGAAAGGGAAGAAGAAAAAACAAAGGAAAAAAGAAGAGAGGGAAGAGAGAGGCGAGGCGGTGAGAAGGTATTAGAGGTTCTGGCATGGTAGGGCCCCGACAACACGTGTCGGATTTTCATAGGGTGGAATCCCTGCGGTACCGATATTTTCTCATATATTCATATATAGTATCTGCATATATCGCATATCATTCTTTTCACATGCTAGTAATAGTATTCTTTTGAGTAATAACGAAGCCTAGAGCGAAACTACTATGCAGCTGCATATATTGTTGTTCGGTTCGCTCACTTGATTGGCTCTGCCCAAGTGCGTTTGGCATCGCGTCACGTCGAGGGTTTCGGCTGGTATTTCCAGTACGCAATAAGGTTACTAGAAACGAGAATCTACGACCTAATAAATTGAGAAGTGGGTGCCGGAAAAGACCAGGCGTCTGGAAAATTGGAAGAGAACTTGATTCTTTTGAATCGACTTCCAAAGTTTTCGGAAGCATAGAGAATTCGATCTCTTATTTAATCTCGGTTTGATCGTTATCCGAAGCCATATGCATATAATTATGTGCATGTGATTAAAATAGAAGCTTGGTTTTATTCTTCTCCTTGTTTGCAGGCTTAATTCCATTTTTAACTTTCCAACAACGTGCCTCGTACACCTTGTATGTATCGTCCATCTCAAGCAACAATAACCCATCAACTGTCGCTTGTAATCTTTCCATCATATGTAGTAGATGCTCAATGTTTCCAAACTCTCTGCAGGTTGGCTCTCCACAATGTCAGAATTGCGACAACTCGTCCGTCTCTCATCAATTCTCGTCCTCGCCATGCTATTGTCGTGGCAATCTAATGCAGATGTCGGCACCGCCGGTCACTACGATCCTCCGTACACACGTAAGTATAGAAGCTATTGAACCGGCTCTTAATTTGCAGTCTATCACCAGGCCGTGTTAACATGATATCATCTTTGTCTAAACATTGATATGTTACGGGCAATATGATCACAGCGACCGCTTGCTTCGGGTATGACCCGTTGCAGTTCCCCTCGAGCTTCCTGTTTGCAGCTGCCGGGGAAGGGATTTGGGACAACGGTGCTGCTTGTGGGAGGCAATATTGGGTTAGGTGCATAAGTGCCGACCGGCCGAAGACCTGTAACCCGGCCCAGTTGGTCCAGGTCAGGATTGTGGATCGGGCGCTCAGCGCAGTCTCCAGGTCCTCGTCGGACCGCGCCACCATTGTCTTGTCAAAGACTGCATTCGAGGCCATTGCAAATCCATCTGCATCATCCGTTAACATCGAATTCGTACAGTAAGTAGCTGGTTCTTTGATCGGACTATTGGTCATTATTTTGCTTGCAATTTGTCCGTAGATCTATCTTGATTTTGAGAAATTTTGGTGACTGTCGTGTGATTTACACGCAGGGTTTGAAGTGATTGAAAGGAAACAAGAAGTCGTGGAGAAAATAAATGGTTTTGGGGAAAAATGTATAATTTTCATTGTATTTCCTTGATGTACATACCTCTGTAAATATAATATAGGAATGATACAATAATGGCAATGGTATATTTTGTGAGATCAAATCTAATCTCAATCTAAATTCCTAACTAATTTGTGCACGATCATAATCAAAAAATGATTCTCGAGCATATCTTCAGGAATTCATGCATATCTTCTAATACTCCCCCTCAAGGTGGTGGCTGGTAGATGTCCAAGATGCCTAGCTTGCTCAATAGATATGCAAGTTGTCTTTGACATAGAGGTTTGATAAAAATATCCACAGGTTGCCCTGCCGTTCCAATTCTTCTTGTCTCGATTATCCCTTCTTGAATTTTTTCTCGAGTGAAATGACAGTCCACTTCTATATGCTTCGTTCTTTCATACACTATGGGATTCGCTACAAGTTTGAGTGCCGCATTGTTGTCACAAAACAACTTTGTTGGACCCTTCAATCTTATTCCAAGGTCCTGAAGTAATTCTTGTATCCATACAATCTCGCATGTAGTCTTTAACATAACTCGATATTATGCTTTAGCTGAAGATAAGGATACGGTTGCCTGCTTCTTGGTCTTCCATGAAAGTAGAGATTCTCCAAATTTAATACAGAAGCCTGTAATGGATCTTCGGCTCATAGGACATGTTGCATAATCCGCATCACAATATGCCATCATTTCCATGTTGCATTTTCTGGATAAGAGTATTCCAAGTCCTGGGCACTTCTTCAAGTACTTCACGACTTTTAAAGCAGCATTCATTTGGGACAATTTCGGACTATGTATAAATTGACTGAGTGTTTGCACTGCATATGATATATCAAGTTTGGTCATAGTCAAGTATATGAGTTTCCCAATGAGCTTATGATAACTTGAAGGATCATTGAGAATGGGATCATAATTCTCAGATATTCCGGCATCATAATCTGTTGTGGTCAATTTGATGTTTTGCTCAATTGGAATAACTGATGGTTTGCATCCCGATAAACTTGCCTTTGATATGATTTCCAACACAAACTTCCACTGACTGAGAGAAATTCCTCGATCAGATCGAGCAATCTCGATTCCAAGGAAGTATTTTGGTACTCCCAGATCTTTAATATGGAAAGTAATATGCATATATTCTTTGAAGCTTTCGATAGCATTTTTATCATTGCCCATGATAAGAATATTGTCAACATATATCATCAAGTAAATAGATGACACACCTTTGGTCCATGTGAATAAGGCGTAATCATACCTGGACTGTTGGAAGCCTGTAGATGTAAGGGCATCGGCAAATTTGGCGTACCATTGCCTGGAAGCTTGCTTAAGACCACAGAGGGATTTGCGGAGACGACATACTCTATTCTTCCCCTGTCTCCGTAAACCCTGAGGAATATCCATATAAATTTCCTCATCTAAATCTCCATGTAGAAAAACATTATGCACGTCCATTTGATGTAATGGCCAATCTTGGATAGTTGCAATAGACAGAAAAGATCTCATAGTTACATCTTTAGCTACTGGGGAAAAGGTTTCGTGGTAATCGAATCCTTCTTGCTGAGTAAACCCTTTAGCCACCAAACGAGCTTTATAATGCTCAACTGAACCATCAGCTTGGTATTTGATTTTATATACCTACTTGCATCCGATTGGCTTCCTTTTGGGAGGTAGGTTGACTAAATCCTAGGTTCGATTGGCAGTTAATGCCTCTAATTTGGCTACCATAGCTTCTTGCCATCTTGGATCACTAGCTGGATGGTTCCTTGTCTTTTGATATTCAACTAACACAACATCTGTGTTCCGGTGAAAGCCTATGAAATGAAACATAAGAGGATATTGGGTAATGAATACCTGATGAGTTGAGAGATGCACAAACATAATCCTTTGTCCAAGCTGGTGGGCGTGTAGAATGACCAGATCGTCGAGGTGGGTCCACTTGTTGTGGAGAAGAAGAAGAGCTTCATTTAGTGACAATCTCCTTGGAATGGTCCTCCATTTCTGAGAAATTCTCTTGCACTTGATCTATAGCAATTTCTGATGTGGAATTCTCAGGAGAAATTGGAGCCATTATTGGTGGAATAAAACTTTCGGGAGTTCTTGTCAGTAGATATCTAGGAGACGAGTCTTCTTCAGATAAGGAAGGATACGGATGTTTTGTGATATCTGATATTTCACTCGAGAATTCCCTTTCATGAAATGGAAACACATCCTCATGAAAAATGACGTCTCTACTAACAAAGAATTCCATGGTCGATGGTTCAAGGACACGATATCCCTTATGGAGATTGGGATAGCCCATGAATATGCAGCGTCGAGCGCGAGGGCTCATTTTGTCTCGGGGGCCCAATATAGTTGCATAGCACAAACATCCAAATATCCTTAAATGATCCAGTGTTGGTTTCTTTCTGAAAAGTAGCCAAATGGAGTTTTTCCATTTAGTATCCGAATGGGCATATGATTGATGAGATAAGCTGCAATAACAATGCATTCGCCCCAATAATTCTCCAGAATAGACGCTTGAAATTTCAACGCACGTGCAACTTCCAGAAGATGGCGATGTTTACGCTCCACTACCCCATTCTGTTGTGAGGTGTATACACATGAACTCTCATGGAGAATCCCATGAGATAAGAGAAGGGAATTTTAATCATGATTGAGGAATTCTCTTCCATTGTTAGTCCGAATTCGCTGAATAGATCATCCAAATTGATTATTCGACAAAGTGATAAAAGTTTTCAAATGGGAGAAAACTTGTCCTTTTGACTGCATCAGGAAAACCCATGTGGCACGAGAATAATCGTCCACAATTGTCAAAAAATAACGTGACCCATCATGATGTAATGTATGATAAGGGTTCCAAACATCCACATGAATCAAGAAAAAAATGTCACTTGCACGGGTTTTGCTAGAAGGAAAAGGAATACGTGATTGTTTTGCAAGGGGGCATATATGACACCTAGAGCAAGGGAATGAAGCACTATGACCCAACCTTGAGTGCATAAGATATTTTTTATCATTGGTAGTTGTGTTACACAATGACATTTTATTTAAGGAAAAGGACAACAAATCAAAATTACTTGGAAAATTGGTCCAAAGAAACAGTCTTTCAGAAAGACTACCTAAGCTTATCAATTTGCCAGTCAAAAGGGCCTGAAAGAAGCAAGTGTCAGAATCAAAGAATACACGACAAGAATTTTCTTTGCAGACTTTGGACACAGAGATAAAGTTAAATAGAAACTCTGGGACATAAAGGACATTTTGGAGTGTGATTTGAGAGCTAAGCTTGACTGTTCCTGTGATTGTGACATGAGTAACATTCCAATTCGGTAATTGCACAGAAATAGGAAGATCCAAGTTCTTATGCATATCTGAAAATAATGCCTTCTCACAAATAATATGATCACTTGCTCCTGAGTCAATTATCCAAGCTTTCCTTGAGATAGTATTAATCAGACAGCGAGATATACCTGGAAAGCTTCCTTCCTTGTTTGAAGTGCCCAACTTTTGCAGTGCCTACATCAACTGTTGGTACTGTTCATGCGTTATGGGCCGGTCGACATTAGGACTGCTAATTTAATATGCTGCAGAAAATTCCTTTATTTTCCCTTTTTCTCCGAGACTTACCATGCAATTTCCAACAATTATCTATTGTATGGTGTGGACGTTTGCAAAATTCGCAATATAATTTACCTTTCCCTCTTGAATTTTGATTAAAATTTTTTGCAGATGCTGAAAAAATCTGACCGTCGGATCCCCTTGCCATGGAGTCATCTCCACAGTCCGATCTAATTAAGTAGATGGACCCTTTTGAGCCATCTGATCGGCGCGGGTGATTTGGACGGCCCATTCCCTCGCTTTTAAGGGAGCGCACTTCCAGAGCTGCAAACCCTAGTGCCTCTTGTTGTGACTCTTTCTCGTGCGTTAGGGTTTTCGACCTTGAGTCTCGCCGCTCGCCGTGGCTCGTGAGCATGAAGCTGCCGCCTCTTTTCACCAGCTTCGGTGATGCGAGCTGCTGGCTTTCTTCCTGGATAGCCAATTGAAAGATTTGCCCAAGAGGTGGAATTGGTTCCATTGCTAGAATCTATGAACAAAAAGTCAGATACGATTCGTTCAAAATCAACAAAAGTCGGGTCGCCTTTTCCCTTTCTTTCATGGATCGGTACTGTGCGAGCGTCTCCTCTGGTCCCTCAAGCTTTTCTTCAGCAGCCTCGAGGTTACTCCATAGGGATGACAGCTTGTTGTAACATGTCGTGACTGTCATGTTTCCCTACTTGAGCTCACTGAGTTCCTGCGTGAGAGAGAAAATCCATGCTCAGTCTAACTTGCCGTACATCTGCTTGATGTTTTCCGACATGTTCTTTGAGTCCTCCATCGGTGGAAGACAACTTATGGGGATATGCAGTTGCCGATCCACGTCCGAACGAGCTTATTGCATTTTCTTCAGTGTTGGGCTAGTCGATCATCGGAGGGAATCATAATAGTTCCGTTGAGGAACCCATCCTTGTCCTTCGTCACTAGGGCTCGTCGGAGGTCTCGGGACTACTTGGAGTAGTTCTTTGGCCTAGTCAATTGCAGGCTGATCGGTCACAACTTAGGACCGTTGGCAATTGATACGCACAGGGGGTCACCAAGCTCCGGTCGGCCGGTGACGTCTCGTGGATCGGAAACGGCAGAAACCGGCGAGAAATTTGAGTAGGGATTTGTCCCTAAACTCAATTCGCTCAAACCGACTTGGTAACTGCATTAAAAAATCCCGGGTAGGGATTTGTTCCCATACCCGGTTCACCCGACTCGTTTGTTTGCTCTAATTTAGTGGTTGGGCTTACCCCACTCGTGGTTGGTGGGCTCTCATCAGTTTGGACGTGGCTCTGGTGGCCCAAATATCCGGGCAATGATGAACTTGGGCTTGGCCCAAAGTACCACGGATAAGGTACCCACTGGTAAGGTTGGCTCGCAATGAGCTGCCCCAGATTAAACTGAGTCTATGTGGGCCGCCACTGCATGGGTTGGGCCTGAGGTGATTCTTGTTGCATTACTAGAATTGCTGCAGGATTATTTTGAGTCTGCGAGAGTTGTGAGGCGACTTCTCCAGCGGACTAGTCGTCGGAAGCAGGAGCGTTGTTTTGCGGAGTGGAGCGTTGTTTTGCGGAGTGGTCATGGTAAGTAAAAAATCTTCTTCCTTTAAGATTGATTCCTATGCCAGATGATAAATCTATTTTGCATATCAGAATTCCTCTGGTAGGCAATTGAAGCGGAAGCTAGGTCGGAAGCCTTGTAGCTCTGATACCATGAAAGGAAGCAAGAAGTCGTGGAGAAAATAAATGGTTTTGGGGAAAAATGTATATTTTCCATTGTATTTCCTTGATGTACAGACCTTTGTAAATATAATACAAGAATGATACACTAATGATAATGGTATATTCTGTGAGATCAAATCTAATTTCAATCTAAATTCCTAACTAATTTGTGCACGATCATGATCAAGATGATACTATGGAAGCAAAGCAAGGTAGGGTTCTTGAGACCAGATTGATATCTTCTGGTTGAAGGTTTACTACTATGGATAGTTTATAGCGGAAAAATAATAGTGCAGCTGACGCACACAAACGCAGACATATTGTATACTTCGACAGCAAGATAAGATGCACTGTAATTAATTATGATACAAGCTGAAATCATATATATTTGTTCCCTTACCACTCACTCTAACATGCTCCGCCAACCACAACTCAAGTCACAACGACTGAAGGCATGTATATGATGTTACTATAATTGAGTTCATTTCACACATCAATATCAAAGGTCTATTTGTTTGAAGGAAAACTATCTTTAAAAAAATGTTTTCGACTTTTTGGTGTTTCAATGACATAAAACTAATTGATTTACAGAAAATGTTTTCCATGAAACGAAAACAACAACTTTAAATGGGGAAAACAACTTCTAATTTTGGCAAAAAGGAATTTACTTTTCATTAATTACCAAACAATTGAAAGCTAACTATTATACTTGAAGATAATTTCCATGGAGAATATTTTCATGTATCATGAAATTTTGATTGAAACAAATGCATTCTAACGGTTCCTTTGTTTCGCGAAAATCATTTTCTGGCATTTGGTTCACTTGGGAAAGTGAGTCAATTGAAAATGTTTTCTACCAAAACTAGGTATTGATGCTTGAACCCAAAATTTTATGCTTGGGCACGGAAATCTCAATGTTGATTCTCGGGTCCCTATGTTTAGGTCCAAGTCTCCTTGTGGCTAGGCCTAGGTCCATCAAGGCTAGGCCTCGAGACCTTGGTGCTTGTGTCACGCCTCGAATCTCAAGCGCACGCACATCTCTCGGTGGTCGATAGAATTTTGCGACATTCCCTGGACTTGTCGCCGACCCTTTTCATTTTTATTGCACATGCGGAAGCAAATTCACTAATCCCCGACAACAACATACATGGGATATAAAAGCGGGGCACCCAGCTTTCAAATCAAATATGCTTTCATAAACGCCTCAAGCTTATACGTAAGGTCTATCTTATAATGAACTATTGAGCCACCTATGCTCCTGATCCTTCCGCTTCAAGCTCCGGGTTCTTCACACTAGGGACTTGAAAATGGTTATTCAATAACCAGTGAGATATAAATCTCAGTAAGTTCTTCCCCTAACCCCCGGTTAGTACACCAACTCAACTCGGGGTATCTCTTCAGAACTACCCCACAAACAACCAACGACTCACAACCAGCAACAAATCACAACAGCTAGGGTCAATCACTAACCACATTGTCGGTTCGCATGCAACCTTACTTGGTATGTCATACCCTGCACGTTGGATCTCAGCACAATACACGCAATGCACATGGCCATTAGATGATGCAATTCATCAATCACATACGAGTCACATCGCAAGCGATCTCACCTGGCCATTGCCACACCCTGCACGTTATCGATTCATGCGTGCGTGCCATAAACAATATGATCCACTCAGGCATTCCAATTACTTTTGGCCACGTGGGCACGATACTCGACACATAGAAATACAGCCACATAGGCACGACTTATCATGCGTTCCAATTGATTATTGCCACACAGGCATGATTATCCAACACATAGTAATACGGCCACACGGGCATGATCTACGCCACACAGGCACGTTCTACGCCACATAGACACGTTCTACGCCACACAGGCATGATCCTACGCCACACAGACACGAATAATTATCGCCACACAGGCACGAGCTTTTCACATGGGAGCATTGCCCACCCAACACACAACAGAGGATAGATTCAACTTAATGATCCCATAAGTACACTACCACAACTCCCTTTTCATCTTTGGGCACTTAACCAATGCACACACGCTTGCATATACACTTTCAAATCATCATTTCCTCAAGGCGATCCATTTCGGTGTCCCTCGGACAAAACCGTTCTCCCCTTTTTGGTGAAAAACATACATTTCATACGGATGTTTATGCAATAACACATCCAATTCATCTCATAAAATCAACACATATGAATTTAGACACTTTTCATTCTCGGGTGAATAGTGTTTGTGAACAGTGCGCGTGAACAGTGTTTCGTGAAATGTCGTGTGAATAGTAAATTTTCAGAATTAAATCAATAATAAATCAAACTCAGAAATTAAACAAAAAATTAATTAAAACAATCAAACAATTAATTAAGCAAAACAAGCTTAATTAAACACATAAGTACAATTAAGCAAATAAAGCAATATTAAGCTAAACTAATCTAATACATCCATCTAACCACCTATCTTAGGGCTAATACAACTTAATTAAATCACCTAAATTAGAATTAAATCTAACAAAACCAACCCTAAGCAAGTTTAGGCACTAATCGAAGGATTAGGAGCTAAACTCACCCATTAAGCGGGCTGGAGACACCAACGCGGCGGTAACGACGGTGGCTACGCACCGGGACCTCTATCACGACGATCCAAGGTGGTCCCAAGCTCAGTACAATAACCACAGCTCGGACTCCCTCTGAAATTCTGGAAAACAGCACTGCCGGAGAAGAAAACAAGTTGAACGGCTTGGTCGGAGCTTCGGCGAGGGGGTGACCGGCAATCGGCGGCACCTGGGGATCAAGGAGGACCTGCTGGTGGCTAGGCTAGGCAAAATCTCGGTCAAAATGGGAGAAAACGGGCTGAAATCACGAACTAGGCGGAATCGGGCAGTCCGGCGGCCGGTGCCTTCTCTCCAGATTTCGGGATGGTCGGCGACTCCGTTCAGGGTGTGGTTGGGCTCGTTGGAATGGGCTGTCTCTCCTGGTCACGGTGGTGGGTGAAGCGTTGGCTGATTCTCACGAAAAGACCACTTTTAACTCAGCTTTTCACCCGAAGGTCGGCTGGAGCAGAAAACAAAGTAAGGGAAAACGAGGAGAGAGAGAGAGAGAGAGCTCCGTTGAGGGAGAGCTCAAGGAGGGGAGAGACAGAGATGTGAGGCCTGATGCACACCCCATCAAGCCCTCACATCCTTGCCTTCAAGTTCCCATGCAAGTGATCTCACCTTCTCTCTCTTCCTTTGCCTTTATCCACCCACTTTTAGGGGCAAAATAGTCATTTCACCTTACACCAATTTACCAATCTGTCCTTCGGCTGAAAATGATGGGCGGGCCTAAGAAATGGGCTTGGAAATGAATAGTAACGGGCTCAGGAATTGATTGGGCTCAAATGGGCTTAAGGTTGGACCATGGGTTTGAAAGATGAATAGTGGATTGGGCCCAATGGGCTCACTTGCTTGCTTTGGGCCCATCATGGTGGCTGTCCCACCTTGGGCCTAAGGCCCATACTAGCTTGGCCCGGCCCACTTCCTCATGGGCTCGCTTCCTCGGTCCGAAAATCCCTTTTCCAATTACTCGGCTTAATTGCTGTTGTCGACCGTCGAAGTAGCTTCATTCACAGTCCGTCCCGGACATTCCTGATAAAAGTCCAATCTTGGGTTCTCATGCCATGTCAATTTCGTCCTAATGCCATTTTGGATACAACTCAGACTGACAGGTGGCTTTGAGGATTCACGCTTAACCGACTCGTGCCAAACCACGTTCAAGACATCTCCACACCTGGATGTCCTTGACTACATGAAATTGCGGAGGATAGATTCTTATTTCAAAGTACACGATTACTGAGGATCGACTTAGGGTCGTTCGCGGGTTTGATAACAGTAAATGGAATCACCTGTCGTTCCATTATGTTCTGTCCGTGAATCGACTTCTAGTCGTCCTTGCAATCGGCTTGCCTATCTATAGGATCGTCCTCACGCGAGTCTCACGGTCAAGTCGTTTTCCCAAGTCAAGTCCTTTAGTCATACGAGTTCTTTCCTCATTAGCCTTTCCCCTCAAGGTTGGTATATCAGGAGTGATCAATTCCGAGTGAGATCAACCAACAATGCATTGGCGAAATTCACATTCATTTATCCCACGAGGGCTTGAATTTCGGGATGTCACAGCCTGAGCCTAGGCCCATGGCGCCCACGCCTGAGTCCATCCAAGTTGGGCCCCAACCTCCGGTGCCCATACCCATGCTCTAGCTCATAAACATCAATGCTCGGGTCCTCGACACTCAAGCCTTGGTACCAATCCTTATGCTTGGGTCTACAATGACTGTGCATGAGTCCTTGGTGCCAAGCTCAAGCTCGAGTCATTAGTTAATGAAACATTTGTTCTTATAAAAATATATTTTTAAAAAAATCGATTTTAATTATTTTTTTTATAAAAAAATGATTTTTTAAGTTATTTATTCTTTCCTTTCCTTTTTTTCCTTTTCCTTTCTCCATCTTCCTCCTTCTTTCTCTGCCGGCTCTTTGCCTCAGCGATGGCTAAAAGCATAAGCAACGGTCATAACACAGGCCGGCGAGATCGGGGTTTGCCAAATCTAGGCAAGCTCTAGGCTGTGATGGTCATCGAGGCCTAATGAATAGTGGAAGAAAAATGAAAAAGAAAAGGAAAGAAAAGAAAAAAATATTTTTTTTTTACTTGTGATAAAATCATGAGATTAAAATCATTTTCTAAATAAGATCTAAACACAAGAAAATAATTTCAGTCACATATCAACAAACAAAGAAAAACTAACCATTTTCTAAAATTTTTTTCCTTTATCAAGAAGTTTTCCCTTAAATAAACACACCCTAAAATGAATTGATATTTCCATAAATATAGATGTTAGCTATATGATCTATTAAATTGGTATTAGAATCAATACCCCTAATTTAGGGTTTATTCATAACTTGAGTGTGTTCATATAGAAACTAAAGCCTTCATATTGGCAATACAACTTTTGGCCAAGGAAGATGAAAAAAATCCCAAAAAAAAAAAATAAAAATGCAAAGGACAAAAGGGGAACATGTATCCGTTAAGGTGTGTCTTTTTGAATAAAAGAACTTTCCGCGAATTAGACTTACGTACTTTTATACATTTGGTTTGTTGAAAATGATCAATCAATAGAAAATCATTTATGGTTACAGAAAATATGCATGCTTAAAGTTGAAAAAATGAATTCCATAACTTGCAAAGAAGAGAACATTATCTTGAAAGATGATTTCCCAAAAGACAATTTCCTTTATCATCAAATTTTTTTCGGAAACAAATGCACTTTAAAATTGAATTTTGTTGATAAGTCAAGGATCCTAACTTCAAAGAATTTTGCTATCCTTTTACAATTATGATGTCTCCATCGAAGTCTTGCTCTAATGGTTGATTAGCTTGTGTTTGAGTTTGACTACTGCATACAAAATTACAAATGCAAGCCCTATATCCAAACCCACAGTAATCGACCAGGTGATTGATCGAGCGATCAAAAGACTCTAGGCTACGGTATATCGCCAATCTCGGACTTCCCTACTTATACCTTGTGGGGCTGCAATTACAGGCTTGCCTAGTGGGGCAATGTGTGCTTCGTTGGCGCCGTCAAGTGAATGTTCTAGCAACGGGCAAAGTAGGCCCCCATCCCGTTTATGCACAAAAAAAAAAACAGTCAGATAGAATAACGTCTTTTGGAAGTCTCTTGACATTTGTTGGCCAGCCAATGTACATTTAGAAAGGCTCATCGCCCTTTACATTCGACCACGAAGATTCAGCATCCTCGATAGTGAAGCCGTGCATAATGAATCAACACCCGAAATCAAATCCTAAGTTGCCTATATTCTCCATCCACGCAAAAAAACAGAACATGAAATTCTACGAGCAAAGATAGGGATAACTTAGTAACTTTCACGTCTCTCGAAAGTTACAAAGTCCAGACCTAGAGGGTAGGGTTCAGAACTCAGATCAGACATTTTTCGCAGGTGCGAAACCCAATAATAACTTTTGAGACGGTTGCCAGCACCGGTCGTCCACTCTTGCCCTTTTTCTTCCTAAATTTAGACATCCGTTCTCCCTCCAAAAATAGATCTACAATGCCACATTTTTCCAAACTAGATTCATCAATAAAAGGGCAATTGATTCACTTTGATCAGGTGGTCGAATGCTTGATCTGAACGTGACGGGTTTCGATTCGAATTCGTGTTTCCCCCTCAGAGCAACCTTCGAGGCCACCTCTTGTAAAGTCCCACGGGTCCGGCCTTTATCCAAGGTAGGTGGACTATAGGCGTTTTTGCGTACTACCGAGGGCATTTTCTTTCTTTATATTAGCTTGCTGACACCATAATCTAAGTTAGGAAATGGTTTCTGAGAGTTCTCGGCTTGGAAAAGAATGTAACAGGCATGATGAGGTCAAAAGTATGGAGAAAAACTGCGGTCGATTAGCCAGTTATCATCTTGCGAATCACGGGTCAATGTCACTTCTCTTCATCATGACGTCAAGTGATCCTCCCCACGAAAACCCTTCCCAGATTTCTTGCTCGCATGCTCTCCCGTAGCATATCGCCTCATCGCTGTTTCGATCATCAACGTCAAACGCAACGTCAAAACCAAGCAAACTGAAGCGATAGGCCGAAGTGGAAATGTAACGAAAGATCAGATCCCTCTTTTACAGTCAGCTGAATGTCTTTTAGTTTGTCCCCAAGTACGTTACATTATACGTACATATACCTTTGCAGAGATATAGCTATTTATGTGGAGAGAGTATCTGCATGGATCGCGTACCGCTCTTATCATATGTGAGTATTCCTCTGGAACTACTTGGTTGCTGTATAGATAGCCCATTGATATCTAAGAATTTCCCTTCGCGTGACAAAAAATATATAAAGAAGAAATTCTAATTTTCGAATTACGGAAGCGAACGTGTGGCTGGCTTTGCTTCCCGTCGAGGGTTTCGGCTGATATTTCTAGAACGCTACAAGGTTGCTAGAAAACGAGAATGTACGTCCTGCTCAATCAAAAGAAGCAGGCGCGAGAAAAGACCAGGCGTCGTAGAGCATTAGAAGAGAACTAGACTCGTCCGGTATTAAATTCTTTCGGAGTCTTTCAGGAACGTAGAGAATTACAACTCTTGTTGAATCTCGGTTTGATCGAAAATTTGAAGCCATGTGCATGTAATTGTGCGCGTGTTTGAAAGAAGCTTCCTTTCATTCTTCTCTTCGTTCTTTTTGCAGGTCCATAACTTGCACGGATCCTCCATTTCAAGCAACGACAACCAATGAACTTTCATCTGGAGCTTTTCCGCCGTACATAATAAATTTTCAATCTTTCCAAACTCTCTCCTGCAGGTTGGGTCTCAACAATGTCGCAATCGCGACAAGTCATCCCTCGCTGTCTCTCATCGATCCTCATCCTCGCCGTGCTGTTGTTACCCCTATCCCATTCGGACGCCAGAACCGCTGGTCACTATGATCCTCCATATACGCCTAAGTGCGTTTGTTATCGCATCGGCTCTTAATTTCTGGTATAGCTCTGGGCCACATTACTCCAATTTGATCTTTGTTTATGTATTGATACATTATGGGTAATATTAGGGGTGAGCATCGGTCTAGGGTCAACCTTGGACCGACCTTGGACCAGCCCAACCCTGCCGGTCTTGGTCCGGTTCCCAAAGAGACTGGGTCAGTCCTTAATCCTAGAATTCTTGGACCAAGATCAAGTGCGGATCGGTTCTCGGCCCCGAGAGTTCCAAGTCGGTCCAACCCGGACCAACCATAAATATATATTATTTATATTTTTTTATATAGAGAAAACCTTAAAATATACGGCATTATCAACATTAAACAACTCTTTAATGAGGAGTTTAAATAATTTTACATTATTCTTTAATAACTTAGGTTTTTAATGTCTTTTATGGCGTCAATAGTCATAATTTACGAATGAGGAAAATATTTTTGTGAGGAGTCCTCACGGCGTCCAAAAAGGCACCTTATGGCATCATCTTCTAGTATTCGTTCTCTTCGTCTTATTTGTCCTCTTAGTCTTCAATTTGCTAAAAAAAAAAAAAAAGTTAACTTCTCCGCTCGCCACTCAACACTCGCCTCACTCGCTTTGGGTCACTCGTGCTGCTCGCCGCTCGATGCTCGCTTGGCTTGTTGCTCCCCGCTCGACATTTGATGCTCAACCCACTTGACCCTCACCGCTTGCCTTTCTTAGCCGACCTTACTCATCATTGAACCCATTGGGTTGGTATAATCCTCGGTTGCCCTTTCAAGAAGTACAAAAAATGAGATAAAAAAATTATTGGTCAGTTCTGGGTTGACCTTAAAAACGGACCGAACCCATTGGGTCAGTCCGGTCCTCAATCGCATTTTTAAGGAGTACCAAAAATGAAATAAAAAACTATAAGTTGGTCCCGGTTTGACCTTGGAACTGGACCCAACCCATTGGGTTGGTTCGGTCCTCGATCCCAAGCTCAATAGGGTCGGTTCTCGATCCCAAAAATTGAGGACCCGCACAGTGCTGGTCATCAATTTAGGTTAGAAATTGCTGATGTAGATGCCGATTGTCCTACGTAGTACAATTAGTATTGGCATAGACATTTTTAATATGCTTGCGGCTAGTCGCTAGCCATTGGCCATAGGCCTTGACCGATGAGGGTTGGCCTCGCCTAGGCAAGAGTCACCCTTGTCGACCACAAGTGAGGGTTAGCCTTGCTGGACTACACCCGGCCGAAGCAAGCGCAAGCACAACCCCCCTTGCCAACGCTCGAGGCCAACCCTCATCGGCCACAAGTGAGAATCAGCCTCGTCGAGCCACGCTTGGGCGAAAGCAAGTGCAAGAACGACCCCCTTCTAGATTTGGCAAGGCCGCCCCAGCCTGGGCAAGGGTCAAACTTGCCAGATCTGGCAAGAGGAGCCTCGCCAACACTCACCCTCGCTTGGGGGCAACCTCGCAAGGTCTAGGCGAGGCGAGCCCTCACTAGCCACAAGTGAGGATTAGCCTCGCCGAGCCATTCTTGGGCGAAAGTAAGGGCCGGCAAGGCCCCCTCGCTAGATTTGGTGAGGTCACCCTAATTTGGGTAAGGGTTGACCTTGCGAGCTCGGTGAGGGGGCCTTGCCGCGCCGCCCTTGCTCAAGCGCAGCCCAATAAGGCCAACCCTCATCGATGGTCGGCAAGAGTCAACCATTGGCTAGTGGTTAGAAAAGGGAAAGGAGAAAAAAAGAAAAGAGAAATCAAAAAATTCTTTTAAAAATAAAAAAAATCACAAAATTAATAAAATATTATTAAAAATATCCATGCTAGCATTGACCGTGTCACTAATTAGAAAGGATTTAGAACCAATATTGAAAATTTTAAGACTAAATCGATACTAACATAATAATTTAAGGTTTTTTTGGGTACTTTTTCCCAAAAAAAGGAGTACACGTATCAGTTATGGTGTGTTTGTTTGAGTGAAAAAATGTTCGTGTATTTATTTTTTGGACTATAACACATCCAGTTTGTTGAAAATAATCAGCCACCGGAATCTTGCTTTGGTGGTCGATCAGCTAGTGTTTGAGCTTGACCACTGCGTACAAATGAAAGCCCCATACGCAATCTCTCAGTAACCAGCCAGGTGACTGATCAATCGGTCTACTCTGGGTTAAGGTGTATCGCCGGTCTCGAACTTCCCTACTTGCACCTTATGAGGCTGCTGTGGGTAATGGGTGCTTTGTTGGCGCCGTCAAGCGCATATTCTAGTGGCGGGCGACGTAGGCCCCAATCCCGTTTATGCACATAAAGAAAATAGTCAGATAACGAATAACGTCATTTTGGAATCCTCTTGACCTTTGTTGGTGGCCACAGCATTCAGAATGGCTCGTCACCCTTTACCTTGATTCGACGCATAATAGGCATGTTCGCACTCATAAAAACCTATAGTAGAGGACCGGGACTATGACATTCGACGGCGAAGATTCGGGATCCCGGATACTGAAGCCGGCGTTTAATGAGTCAACACTCGATAACAAATCCTTAGATTCTCCATCATCTTCATAAAAAAGACAGGACATGAAAATCCACCCGACAATTAACACCTCTCCGCTGGTCAAAATAGCCTAGGGATCGAATTCTTCGTCTGGAAAGGTGTCCCGAATATATGCTCCCACCTTTCACATTTCCGTGAGCATCTACGATCACATTGAACTCAGAGATCGTACTACGCAACAGAAGCTAGTAAAATGCCCTGAAAAGTCGGACAACTAATCGATGTTCATTAAAAGGTGGCTAAGGGTAGTGAAGTTTTTACCTCTCCTTCCACGGCATCTTCACCGAGAAGTGGTTGATTAAGGTAGTGAAGAGTTGAATCTGGTCGTTTTCGATATATGCTTCTCCTGATGCAAATGAGCTCTCGCAAGTAGAAATGCATATGGAGGGTTCAAGACACTCATCGGCGACCAGCCAATTGAAGACAATCGGATAGATAGAAGAAGAAACATTTCCTGCCTTGAAGATCAGTCAAACGTTCAGGACTCCAAAGAAGGTTCAAAATACAGACTGGTAAGAGATGCTAAAAAGGGAATGAACCATGGATATCGGATTCAAACTCCAAAGCCGCCATACATTTCCCCATAGTCCAGCTCTAGCTATAACATCCAATATCCATAGGTTCCAATAATCTACTTCCATCTCTCTAATATCAAGCTAAAAGATTTGCACAAACTTACAGTAGGCTAGAAACAAATCAAGTTACCTTTGAACTCTAGATGACCGAGACCTTTGGGACTTCCGCTGGCAACTGATGGATCTCGTCCATCCATGGATCCTTCTCTTTCGCGGGATTCACGGTGCGAAGAGCCTTCCAAACAGCTGTTGCACTTGAATCCCGAACCAAAAGCTATCTGCCATGTCCTGTCCCCTCTCTTGATTCTTCCCTTGCCTTCACTGTAAGCGAGTTCATATTAAAGAGAGCTACTCGATGTGTTGCCGAGCCGGTTAAGGGTCATTCTCAAAGGTTCCATGTGCCAATCTGAAAGCTGCAGATTCTTCTCTAGTTCATCGAGCACTGCTCTTCCACCAGCGTGAATACAGAAATGCTCGAAGGCCAATTTAAAATTGGGGATGTATGGCTTCAATTTCAGCCAAAAGTTTGAACTTAACCGCAGAGTCGGTGAGTCCATTATCAGATTGGATTTCAGTTTGGTCTAGTGTTGTACAACGTTGTCAAAGTTGGAAATTTGATATTCACTTTGCATTTTATATCTCCTGTCCGGAATTAGCATGGAACCCTTGTCCTTTCTAAATAAAATCTGCGGAACGACTCTTGGTGAAGGATGTTTCACTGCGAGAACAAAACTGGCGAAACACTGACATTTGTTGGCCAGCTTATGTACATTTAGAAAGGCTTGTCACCCTTTACATTCGACAATGAAGATTCGAGATCCTCAATAGTGAAGCCACGCATAATGAATCAACACCCGATATCATATTCTAAGTTGCCTATATTCTCCGTCTACATGAAAAAGAACAGAACATGGAAATCTACTTGACAATTGATATCTCTCTGCTACGCGCAAAGATGGGGAATACTTAGTAACTTTCACATCTCTTGGAAGTCACAAAGTCCAAACCTAGAGGGTAGTGGTTAAAACTCAAATAAGACACTTTGGCTACGTTTGGTCGTCCGGATTTCTAATTGGGATAAGACTGGATAGAATAGGATATGAAATCCTGGGATTTTTTTATATCCTGTCTATTATTTGGTGAATCACAGTATTAAAGTTGGATACATTCACATCATATCATGTACATTTTTTGATATAAATGGCATGTCATTATAAATGAACCTAAATGTTCATAAACGGAGATTGTGAAAATATCTCGTAGCACTAATCCTTAATTTATTTTTATTTTATTTTTCCTCTTTTTATATTATTTTCTTTATTATTTATTTTTTCCCCTTTCATTATTCTTTAAATTTTATCAAATAGTAAACTGTACTAACATACCTAAAATATATCATAAATATAAATATTTAATTTATAGATTGAATGTTTATTATAAGATAGAATTAAAATTGAATATATAAATTAAATTAAGATTAATTAAAAATAAATTTCTATTTTTTTTTATTTTTAATTTCTTAAATTAGAATTAAAATATTATTTATATTGAAATATAATTTCAATTTTGTTAACTTAATAAGTTTGTTATTCGAGAAAATAACTTTCCTATTATGGACATTAGAAATCCTATCCACCTTTATTCCACCTCCCCTATGAGATAATTTTATCTTACCTATATCCCCCTTATATCCGACTTTATCCTGTCCTGAGCGAGCACCAAATGTAGGATAGGATAAATCATATCCTATCCCGAATTTTATCCTGACTGCCAAACGCAGCCTTTTAGTAGGTGCGAAATCCTATAATAATTTTCGAGAGGGTAGCCAATACCGATCATCTATTCTTGCCTTTTTCTTCCTAAAATTAGACATCCATTCTTCCTCCAAAACTAGACCCCCAATGCCAGCTTTTTTCCGAACTAGATTCCTCAATAAAAGCATAATTGATTCGGTTTGATAAGGAGGTCGAATGCTTGATTTGAACGTAACGGATTTCGATTTGAATTCATGTTTCTCACTTAGAGCAACCTTCAAGGCCACCCCTCATAAAGTCACGCGGAGTCAGGCCTTACCCAAGGTAGGTGGACTATAGGCGTTTTTGCGTACTGACGAGGGCTTTTCTTTCTATATATTAGCTTGCTAACACCCGAATCAAGTTAGGAAACGGCTTCTGAGAGTTTTCGGCTTCGAAAAGAATGTAACAGGCATGATGAGGTCAAAAGTATGGAGAATAACCGCGGTCGATTAACCAGTTATCATCTTTCGAATCACGGGTCAATAGTGAATATCACTTCTCTTCATCATCACGTCAAGTGATCCTCCCCACGAAAACCCTTCCCAGCTTCCTTGGTCGCGTGCTCTCCCGTAGCGTATGCCTAATCGCTGTTTCGATCATCAACGTCAAACGCTACGTCAAAACCAAGCAAACTAAAGCGATACGCCGAACTGGGAATCTAAGGAAAGATCAGCTCCCTCTTTTACGGTCAGCTGAATGTCTTTTCGTTTGTCCGCAAGTGCGTTACATTATACGTACATATACCTATGCAGAAATATAGCTACTTATGTAGGGGGAGTATCTGCATAGATCGTATAGCGTTCTTTTTGTATGTGAGTATTCTTCTGGGGCTACTTTGTTGCTGTATATATAGCCCATTGATATCTCAGAATTCCCTTCTGTGACAAAGAATGTGTAAACAAGAAATTTCTATTTTTCGAATTACCGAAGCAAACGTGTGGCTGGCTTTGCTTCGCGACGAGGGCTTCAGTTGATATTTCTAGAACGCGACAAGGTTGCTAGAAAATGAGAATATATATGTCCTGATCAATCAAAGAAGCAGGCGCAAGAAAAGACCAGGCGTTGTAGAGGATTAGAAGAGAACAAGATTCGTCCTGGATCGAATTCTTTCGGAGACTTTCAGGAACGTAGAGAATTACAACTCTTATTGAATCTCGGTTTGATCGAAATTTCGAACCCATGTGAGTGTAATTGTGCGCCTGTGGTTGGGAAAAGGCTTCCTTTTATTCTTCTCTTTGTTCTTTCCCCAGGTCCATAACTTGCACAGATCGTCCATTTCAAGCAACGACAACCCATCAACTTTCATCTGGAGCTGTTCCGCCGTACATAAAAGATTTCCAATCTTTCCAAACTCTCTCCTGCGGGTTGGGTCTCAATAATGAAGCAATCGCGACAAGTCGTCCCTCGCCTTCTCTCATCGATCCTCATCCTCGCCGTGCTATTGTTGCCCCTATCCCATGCGGATGTCGGCACTGCTGGTCACTATGATCCTCCATATACGCGTAAGTACGTTTGTTATTGCATCGGCTCTTAATTTCTGCTATTTCTCCAGGCCACGTTACTCCAATTTGATCTTTGTTTATGTATTGATATGTTATGGGCAATATGATCACAGCGACTGCTTGCTTCGGGTACGACCCATTGCAATTCCCCTCGAGCTTCCTGTTCGCAGCCGCTGGGGAAGGGATTTGGGACAACGGCGCCGCATGCGGGAGGCAATATTGGGTCCGGTGCATAAGCGCTGACCGGCCGAAGACTTGCAACCCGGCCCAGTTGGTCCAGGTCAGGATCGTGGACCGCGCACTCAGCGCGGTCTCTAGATCCTCGTCGGACCGCGCCACCATTGTCCTGTCCAAGACAGCGTTCGAGGCCATTGCAAATCCCTCCGCATCATCTGTAAACGTCGAGTTCGTTCAGTAAGTAGCTGGTTCTTTGATTCGACTATGGTTCAATATTTTCCTTTCAATTTATGTCTCTGTAGATTTATCTCCATTTTGAGAAATTTTGGTAATTGTTGGGTGATTTACATGCAGGGTTTGAAGTGATCAAGATGATACTTTGGAAGCAAAGCAAAGTAGGGTCTAGGAGACCAAATTGATACCTTCTTGTTAAGGGTTTACATATTATACTTGGATAATAAGACATAAACATAGTAATTGATTATGAAACAAGTGTGTCTATATATATATTCCCTTACTACTCATTCTAGCATTCTCTGCCAACTATAACGGGAGTCACAACAATCGAAGGGCTCGAATATGATACTATTATAATTGACTCTGTTCCTTGCATCAAAGTTAAAACGGATGGATATTGCCAGAAACATAGGATACGCATGATAACCATTTTATTTCTTCGTTATTTTATTTTATTTTTTCGTGCTTGAGAATAGGTTCAGAACAAAAATCTATTTGATAACACGATTTCATTTTTCTATTTTTGGAATAAATTTTTATTCCTGAAATAGGTTTGGAACATAATTCAGCGATTAGAATTTTTAACTTTTCTATCTCTTGAACAAAAGTGAGAAATGAAAACTCTTTTTATCGTTCACTTTTTTCATCGCCCACAGCCCATCCTCCACCCGTTGTCGCCCATTGGTCAACAGACGCCCATTGCTGAACACGGGACGCTGGCCGTCGGTCACCAGATGCCTGTCGCCGGTCGCCTCCCACCGCCACTCGAGAGGGAGAAATTTTGTATCATTATTGTGACATCCCGAATTTCCAATTCTATTTTCAATAAATTGATACGGTCATTTCATCTGCACGTATATAGTTCTTTTCCCTGAACTGATCACTTATGGGATAACTAGTCTATCAAGTGAAACCGTTAAGAAATTCTAATGCATCAGACTCGAGAATTTGACCAGGAAACGACCTTTCGACCGAGTTAATCTGCAAGGGTCATTATGGCATAGTTAAAAATCGATTAGAGACCGGAGATAGGTCGACTCGACAGAGGCATGTGATCGAGTGTGGGTGATTCCACCAGATCGCACAATTCTTGTCGATCGGCACTGGACTGACTTTTCTGTCTTTTGGGTACCCTGTGTCCGTGTTTGAAACCTTGAGATTATCCCGACAACCGAGAGTTGCCAATGTGTCAAAGATGAACATTGGGGCTTGAATTGATCAACCACAGGTCAAATGCACGAAAATTTCTTAAAGCTACTAGGTAGATCAGGACGCGCTAATATCGTGCCAGAGTGAAATCAACCGTGAATTTAGATCGAATTCAGAAATTGGAAGTCCTGGTGTGTCACAAATCATTTTAGGAACATTGGCTCATCTTCGGAAGATTTTTCATGCAAACCGAGTTTTTCAACAAAATAATCAAATTATGGCCAATTTGGTTCGGAAAATTGGTAGGCCCGCTTTTGATTGTACTTTTGAGATCTAAAAGGGTTCTATGGTCAAGTGATTATGTGAATTGAAGTGTGGTGACATTGGATTAATTTTATGGACTTTAATTGGACTCAATTGGAAGAGAATTCATTGGAATTGAAGAATTTAAGGTACAAGATTTTATGCCCCGACGGAAAAATAAATTGAACCTATTGGGAAGATTGTGGTGGAAGATTTGGGTGAGTGGGAAGTGATGTCACATGAGGTCATGGTGGGCCATTTTTGTTGGATTAAAGAAAAAGAAAAAGAAAAGAAATGGTCCCATCTCTCTCTCTCTGTCCTTCCTCTCTCCCTTCCGTTGGTTTCCCCCTCTCCATCTCTCTTCTTGCTGCTCGACGAAACCGAACAACCATGGCCGCCGCACGCCACTAGCCGAAGGCTCGCCGTTTGTTCTTCGCCACCGCCACTCCGCCTGACTGCGCGCGTCGCCCACGCGCCTAACCACCGCTCGACGTCGCCCTCGTCCGTGCCAGCCCATGTTCTAGCAGCTTCCCCGAGCAGCTCAGGCCACCGCCGGACCTCCCTCTGCCGCCGTACGACACTTTGCCGGACCGTTGAAGCTTCGCCGGACCACCACCAACCCCGTCCCGGCTCAACCCGAGCCCCGATCCGCCCTCTACGGCATCGACCAACAGCTAATTTTATGGGTATGGCAGCAGACGTTTGGCCCGTTTTGGCCGGCTTCCCGACCCCGAAAGCTAGGTCCGCCTTTGGGAAAGTCGATCCCCTCGACGCCCTCGTCGTTTTGGTCCGCGCTCGGCTCACTAATCGGGTGAGTTTAACTCACTAAATCTTGATTAGACGGTTAATGATGCCCTAAGTGTGCTTAGTCTAAGTTAAGTGAGCTTAGGTGGTTAGATTAGTTTATTTGGTTGAGGATTAGATTAGGGTGTTTAATTAAGTTAAAGTGTGTTTAGTTTAAAGTTAAGTAGGTTTATTTTAATATAAGCCTTGATGTGACATAATAGGTTTTATTTTTGATTTACTTAAATGTTTCGAAATTCTGGAATATTTAATAAGATATTATATTCCGAAAATTATTAAAATAATAATAAAAAATCAAAAATCAAAAAATCAAAATCAAAAAAATTATTTATGACCTCAATTGCTTAGAATTTCGTGCTGATCGCTGCTGTGTATTTGGAATTTGAATTTGATGAATGAATTTGGCAAATTGAGTGTTGATGGTGATAAATGGGGATTTTATTCATAAAAACCCAAGTGTCGGGTTTTGATGCAAAAATTGGATTTTAAGTATTATATTAAATAGTGGAGTTTGAAAAAGTGAGATATTGGCTTTCTGGTTCGAAATTAACGTGCCCCCACACACGTGGTTAATTTTTGGAACATTTTTAATATGAAGAAAAATGGCCGGGATCACTATTTTAAGTGGAGGCATTGAGTGAAATGCAAAGTATCCAGGGGCCGAGTATGATTGTTGCATGATAATTAAGAGGAGATCGTCCTAGGTTGTTGAGCCGGACTTGCCCCTATATGGGATGCCCTTGGCAACGGATGCGGGTCGCAGTAGAGGCTAGGCCAACTGGACCTATGCTCCTTCGGGAATGTCATCGACGTAGTGACAAAGCCGCGCTCCAAGGGGGGAGGCGATGCCAGGCATTAATGTCAGTAGATAGCCGAACTGCGAATAGGTTATGCCCTTGTGTGGCAGTGAATAATAATTGGATCGCATGCTGAGTGTTATTGACGGGTCGGATTATGGGACGGAATCGTGTGGCATGGTATGGGACGTGTCATAACAATTTGGTCTTATAATCCGGACTCCTGTGGTCGTTTGAAATGAAAGTGTTGGCGTTCCAATTGTTTGAATTCTTATTACTACCTGAGTTTGTGTGATACAAATTGTGCTAACCTGCAGGAAGGAATTAAGACGAGGTAAGTCTTCTGTGTGATGTGGCTAGGCCGCCCGGGGTGTATTTTCTTTCTAATAGGGGTTTAAGGGGTTAAACTTGCTGAGACAATGTCTCACCCCGTTGTGGGCCAAAATTTCAGGTCCCTAGATGGCGGTCGTGGAGGAACCGAAGCCATGGAGTCTGGAAAGGTGGAAACTGAAGGATCGGTGAACGTGTCCTGCTAGTTGATCTTAGGATAGTTCCCCTTTTGTCGAGCTGGTCTATTTTGTAGATAGTCCAGTGTTGTATTTAAACCTATGTGTTTATAAATGAGTGTTTGGTATTGTGATTGATTGCCTGCTTTTCTATCCTAAGTTAAATGTTGTCAGGGGATTTGTTTCGCTTCCGCATGCGTAATAAAATGAATGGGTCGACGACGTATCCTGGGATGTCGCATATTTGATCGACCGCAGTGGGATGTGCGCGCGCTCGGGGTTTGGGGCGTGACAATTATCAAATGAATTTCTAGTCCAAGTATATAAATTTTGTATTGTTATCAAACGTGTATTTTTGCTCAAAAACTCGTTCGAGGAATAGAAATAGAAAAATCAATTTCTAGCAATAAATTGATTTCTGGAACAGAATGGTTATCATTCGCATCCATAGTTGCCAACCCTATGATTTATTACATTGGTATTAAAATCGATGTCCCTAATTAGGCTTTATTCATAACTTAAGTGCTCATATAGAAACTAAAGCCTTCATATTGGTAATATAACTTTTGGCCAAGGAAGATGAAAAAAAAAAATGAAAATATGCAAAGGAGAAAGGGGAGGGGGAAGTATCAAATAATTCTAAATCTATTAGGTTGGTATCAATTCAGTTATAAACCTTTAATTGGATCAATTTGTCGTAAACCTTTTCATGCAAGTACCAAATTTGTCCATCCGACCAATTTAGGCTGGAAATTGCTGAAGTGGATGCCAATTATTCTACGTAGCATGATTAGCATTGATGTAGACATTTTTAATAATTTTTTTCCTTTCCCTTTTCTTTTTGCTTACGGCTAGTCGCTAGCCATTAGCCACAGGCCATGGTTGGCCTCGCCTGGGCAAGGGTCGCCCTTATCGACCACAAGTGAGGGTCAGCCTCACTGGGCCACGCCTTAGAGAAAGCAAGTGTAAGTACGGCCTCTCTCGCCAGATTTGGCGAGGCCAACCCTCGCCCTTGCTCAGGCACAACCCATAAAGGTCCAGGTGAGGTCAGCCCTCGTTGGCCATAAGCGAGGGTCAACCTTGCTAGGCCATGCTTGGGCAAAGGTAAGCATCGACACGGCCCCCCTTCCCTAGATTTGGTGAGGCTGCCCGGCCTAGGCAAGGATCGACCTCGTGATATCTGGCAAGAGGGGCCTTGTCAGCGCTCACCCTCGCTCAAGCACAACCTATTATGGCTAGATCAATCACCTAGTGGGGGTGAATATGTTATATTGTGGAAATTAAAAGAATTTAAACTAATATTGTGAATATATGACTTTTGGCGACATAGAGTGTAATGGTCAAATATTATAAGTGTGCAATTCTATCACAAAGAAAAGAGAGAGAGAGAGAGAGAGAGAGAGAGAGAGAGAGAGAGAGCAAGGGATAGAGAATTGCATACAAAAGATTATAGTAGTTCGGCTTTTGTAAGCTTATGTCCACTCTCCCGCTCTAACGGCCTATTGGTTGGATTCCACAATCAAGGACCAATAAGAGGTTACAAGATCTGAGTAATGAATACTCAAGCTCGCGTGAATAACTCCTCACACTCTTATCTAAATGATTACACAATGTTGCACACAGAGACAAATGTATTTGATCAGAAAACATTCTTCAAACTTTGGAATTATAAGCTTCGAATTTCCCGTGTTGTGTTTGTCCTTTCAGCTTCGAGACCTCCTTTTATACTTCTAGTCCAAGCAGGCCATTGGACATATCTCTAAGAGGATTATCCAACCAATCTACCTTTGGCTCAGATCTTGCCTGAAAGATCTGATCGCTTTAAAGACGCCAAGAATGAAACTTCCTATAGATTTTACCGCCCATACATCAGTTTGGGTTTCCATAAGTCGAGTGCTTCAACTTGGAAAGAATGCTTTGCCTCAAGTCTAACGTTTCAAGAAATCCAAATCTTCAAGAGATATTTTGGAAACTTTCCTTTGGAACTCCTTATATATAAGGCAATAAATCCAATCAATCGCTACTAGCCATTGCACGAGTATATTTTTTTCTTCCTAGCTATTTAACATAACACATAAGGAAGGAAATTGTTACGCCACAACTTTGGTTCTGATTCATATCGTTTGATCATCTCTCATCAAACTTTTCGTCTAAAAATACTTATCATCAGAATTAAAGTCTTTACTATGGATAAGTTTTGTCAGTCTTCAAAATTTCTTAGGGAATGTTTTCTCAACACAACCCAGCAAGGCCAACCCTCGCCGATGGTTAGCAAGGATTAGCCTCACTTGGGCGAGGGTTGCCCTCGCCAACCATGGCCTATGGCCGGTGGTCGATGACCTATGTAGCATTGACACGCGACACGACACGACACGTCGATACGTCATTTCTAAAAAATAGAGAATTCCGACACGTTGCGACACGTTGTATATTAAATGAATATTTTTATTTTTAATTAATTTGGTTCAAATTCATAAATAATTAATTAATTAAAAAAAAGAGCGTATAATAAATTTACACTAATAATATTAACAAATCAATTCATTTGAAATTCAAAAGATATATTCATAGTTAATGCGAAACATTTTTTTTAATTTTAACAAAAGTTATCGATGAAACTAATAATTAATAAGAAATTAGAATCAATTTATTTAAATAAATCCATGATTTTCTACAATGACCAAAATTTATCATTATTCAAAATTCAATACTTTCATTTTTTGAAATTATTTTTTAATTTCATTTATTTAATTTTCCGGTTAAAAAACAATCCCCAAAATCCACCCCTTCTTTCGTTCATTGTTTTCCCTCCACCCCCAAGTTTATTTTACTTTTTTCCCTCCCCCACCACTTGATAGTGACAGGTAAGCTGTCACTTCCCCTCCCCCTCACGCCATTAGATCTCCTTTCTTATTTTTTTTGGGTTTCTTTATGGAAAAACCCTAGCGAGCCGCCGAGCCCTCCTTTTCCTATTCCTCCTTGCCGCTCGCCGCACGACCCCCTTCCCTCCTCTCCTCTTCCTCTCATCGCCAATCCATCGCAACAGTGGCGGCCCTCGCCGCTCTCTCTGGCCGTCTCTCGCCGTCGCGGTGGTCCGTTCGTGGCTTCGTGTCGCCGGCGGGAGTCTGCCTTCTCTCTTCTTTCTCTCTGTTCGGCTCTTTCTCTAGCCGTCTCTCGCCGTCGCGGTGGTCCGTTCGTGGCTTCATCTCGCCGGCGCTCGCGGCCTCTGCTCCCTCGCCCTCCCTCGCCTCCACCCTCCATTAGTCTTCCGGACACTCGTCGACACGCGTGTCAAGAAAAGTTGACCGCGTGTCGGAAAATCCAACACGCGTTGACCGCGTGTCTGACCGTGTCCAAGCGCGTCGACGTGTCCGACACGCTCCGACACGTGTCGGACACGAAACGGAAGCACGGACAACATAGTCGATGACTAGCCACCACCAAAATGAAAAGGGAAAGGAGAAAAAAGCAAAAAGAAATCAAAAAATTATTTTAAAAAATTACACAATTATTAAAGTATTATTAAAAATGTTGATGTCAACACTGATCATGCCACATAGGATATCTGTGTTAGCTAATTTTGAACTAAATTAGCCGGATAAACTAATGAGGTACCAATTTAAAAAAATATTAATGACTAAATTGGTATAATTAAAGGTTTAAGATTGAATCGATATCAATATAATAAGTTTAATATTTTTTTTGTACTTTTCTCAAGAAAAAAGAGGAGGGCACATATCAGTTAGGGTATGTTTGTCTGAATGAGAATTTTTTGCATATTTATTTTTGGACTATAACACATCTAGTTTGTTGAAAATAAAAAGTCAACGGACAACCATTTACACTAAAAAGTAATGCATGCTTAAAGCTAGGAGAAATGTATTCCCTAACTTGAAAGAGGAAAACATATTCCTAAAAAATGATTTTTCGAAAAACATTTTACTTTATCATGAAAGTTTTCCCTGAAACAAACACATCCTAAAATTGAATTTGGTAGATAAATCAAGTATTCCAAGGTTAAAGAATTCCGATATCCTTTTACAATCACGATGTCTCCATGAAAATCTTGCTCTGGTGGTCGATCAGCTTGTGTTCGAGCTTGACCACTACGTACAAATGAAAGCCCTTTACCCAATCCCACAGTAACCAAGCCAGGTGATTGATCGAGCAATCAAAGACCCTGGGTTCAAGTGTATCGCCAGTCTTTGGACTTCCCCACATGCACCTTGCAAGGCTGCTGTGGGCAATGGGTGCTTCGTTGGCAACATCAAGCGAATATTCTAGTGGAGGGCGAAGTAGGCCCGAATCTCGTTTATGCACAAAAATAAAAAAGTCAGATTTTTTGGCCAGAACATTCAGAAAGGCTCGTCACCCTTTACCTTGATTCGGCACATAATAGGCGTGTTCGCACTCACAAAAACCTATCGTAAAGGACCGGGATTATACATTCAGCGGTGAAGATTCGGGATCCTGGATTGTGAAGCCGGCATTTAACGAGTCAACGCTCAATATCAAATCCCAAGTTAGATTCTCCATCTCCATGGAAAAGAACAGTAACATGAGAATCCGCCTCACAATTAACACCTCTCCGCTGGTCAAAAATAGCCTAGAGATCGAATTCTTCGTCTAGAAAGGTTTCCCGAATATTTGCTCCCACCTTTCGCATTCCTGTGTATCCCAAACAGATGAGATCCATGTGAGAAGGAGAATTTCCAGTGAGCATCTATGATCACGTCCAACGCGGACAAACGCAGAGATCGCACTACGCAACAGAAGCTAGTAAAATGCCCAGAAAAGTCGGACCACTAATCGATGTTTCATTTGAAGGTGGCTAAGGTTAGTGAATATTTTACCTCTCGTTCCGCAAAATCTCCCTTGAGAAGTGGTTGATTTAGGTAGTGATGAGTTGAATCTAGTCGTTTTCAATATATGCTTCTTCCGATGCAAATGAGCTCTCGCAAGTAAAAATGCATATGGATGGTTTAAGACACTTACTAGCGAACAACTAGTTTAAGAATTAGGAAGCAACAACATTTTCTAAGAGTTTTTGTGTCATGTCCGACACTTCAACACATTCAGACACACAGTCAACAGGTGTAGGAAAATCCGACACATTCCAACATGCGGTCAATACGATTTCGAAAAATCCAACATATAATTAACTCTCCTTGACACACAAGTTTGGAATTTCCGACATGCGATTTCAACACGCATTGGTCAATTTTAAAAAAGTTTCAATAAATGAGGAGTCAAAATGTAAATATGTAAAAAATCTAAAAAATAATAATGAAGGGGGAAAGAAAGATTTCTTGTTATATTTGATGGTGAAATGTGGATTTTTTTTTTTACTTATTGTTAAATGTTAAATTTATTAGTGGAATTTAGATTGCTTTTTTTTCCCCTTCAAGTTTTATGGATTATTGGAATAGAATGTAGTTTAATTTGCCAAATTGAAACAATGAATAATATCAACGAATGGTGGATTAATGCTTTTAATGTAAGTCTATTCTATGCTCTTTTTTATATTTATTTATTTGCAAATTTGAATCAAATCATTTTGATTGAAATAATCATTGAAATGTTAATTTATCATATATATACACACACACATTTAATATATAACGTGTCTCAACGTGTGTCGAAACTTTCTATTTTTTGAGAAATGACGTGTCGACGTGTCATGTTGCGTGTTAGTGTCGGTGTTAATTAGTTTAAGACAATCAAATAGATAGAAGAAGAAACATTTCATGCCTTAGAGATCAGTCAAACGTTCAGGACTCCAAAGAGGGCTCAAAATACTGATTGGTAAGAGGTGCTAAAGGGAATGAACTCTGATATTGGAATCAAACTCCTAAGCCACCATACATTTCCCCATAGTTCAGCTCTAGCTGTAACATCCAATATACAGAGGGTTCAATAATGTACTTCCCTCTCTCTAATATCAAGCTAAAGGAATTGCATCTCAAAAGCTTTCCCAGTTAACTATTGAAATCAGCAAACTTCCACAAGGCTAGAAACAAATCAAGTTACCTTTGAACTCTAGACGGGCGAGACCTTCGGGACTTCCAATGGAATCTTATGGATCTCGTCCATCCATGGATTCTTCTCTTTGTGGGATTCACGGTGCGAAGACTTCCAAACAGCACTGTTGCACTTAAATCCCAAACCAAAAGCTATCTGCCATGTCCTTTCCCCTTTCTTGATCCTTCCTTTGGCTTCCTGTTAGGGAGTTCATACCAAAGAGAGCTACTCGATGTGTTGCCGAACTGGTTAAGGGTCATTCTCGAAGGTTCCATGTGCCAATCTGAAAGTTGCGGATTCTTCTCTAGTTCATCGAGCACCGCTGGTCAAATCTTTGGATAGAGAAACTCCGATCCTTTCCGTAGGATCCTCCTTTTGAGTTACACAAGAGAAGCACCAATCATCTGCGCCTTTGTGGGTCCGAAGAGTGTGCACCATTTTGTACTTGGAGCGCCAGCAGTCGGATGTTTTGTTGGATAGCAAAATTGTAGCTCCTCCCATCCTGAATAAGCAATTCGACATGAGCATTGATCTCTCATTTCCAAAGTACCAGTTTAGAGTTATGTTCTCCGTGCTAATGACCAAGGCATAAGAATTTGGATGCACTTGGAGGAGGTCCTTGGCCAGATCAATCGAAATCAAACCAGCGCCGCATCCTATTCCACCGAGCTTATAGCTGATGATATTCCCTCTCAACTTGTAATGATTGATGACCATTGCAGACAGAGATGGGGTTGGGTTGAACGAGCTACGATTGACAATGAGAATCCCAATGTCTTTTGGTTTCGAAGATGTCTTCCCAAGCAGTTTATCAAGAGCACCAAACATTACCATCTCGGCCTCCTTTCTTTCTTCTGCCATACAGGGGTTCGGAGGTACTGTAAGAACGGCCTCTGGAAGATAAGTTGACTCCCCTAGTCCCGCCCTCTAAAAAATCTTCCTTTGAAACTCAAGATTCTCTTCAGTGAATGTACCCGCCGATTGTGACCTCTCCGTGAAAATCTGCCTATTGCATTTCCTTTCATTGTCCAGCTTATAACAAGAGAAATTGACTAGATAAACAGGTCGAGGCTGTGTGCGGAAGTAAAGTGGAAGTAAAGGGTAGACAGGAACATGAGAAGGGTCGAACATAGGATCACCGAGATGAGACTGAAGCGCAGATGATCCCCAAGATCACAGAGGTCCTGGATCGAGAATGTGGAGAGTTGTGCAGCGATGATAAGAAGAGGTACATTCCATGGGTTATCAGATAATGATATCCATCTTCACATACTTCAGTTTCACCGATTGCTTGAAGTCAGGGAGCTTCCTAGAAGAGGACTCTCGGATCAACGGCTCATTTGGATTCGAAGACGACATCTTGTTCTCTTTTCCAGGGGGAAATCACGATACTCAAACGGGATCCTAAAGTCTAAACTCACTCGAACTGAATGCAACAGTGAAATTAGGTGTGAACACTCCCCACGAATGAGACTTTTAAGCAATACACCTCCAAATGATTGCGAAAGACAACACCATCGCATTGAATCAAGAGAGTGGCAACGGCAAAGGTACCACAAAGCGAGAGACAGTGTCAAAATGCGAAATTTCCCCACAGACCACCCCAGAAAAGCAGCGAAGTGGCTTCAATCCCTGCAAGAATCGACAAACCCATTTCTTGAAATCAGCCAAAAGCTTGAACTTAACCGCAGAGTCAGTGAGTCCATTATCAGATTGGATTTCAGTTTGGTCTATTGTTGTGCGGTGTTGTCAAAGTTGGAAATTTGATATTCACTTTGCATTTGATATCCCCTTTCCGGAATTAGCATAGAACCCTTGTCCTTTCTAAATAAAAACCGAGAAATGACTCTTGATGAAAGATATTTCGTTGCAGGAACAAAACTGGCGAAACACTTGTTGGCCAACTTATGTACATTTAGAAAGGTTGGTAACCCTTTACATTCGACAACGAAGATTCAAGATCCCCAATGGTGAAGCCATGCATAATGAATCAGCACGTGATATCAAATTCTAAGTTGCCTATATTCTCCGTCTATACAAAAATGAACATAACATGAAAATCTGCTTGACAATTAAATATTTCTCTGCTATGCGCAAAGATGGGGAATGCTTAATAACTTCCACATCTATCGAATGTCACAAAGTCCAGACCTAGAGAATAGTGGTTAGAACTCAGATCAGACATTTTTAGCAGGTGCAAAACCATATAATAATTTTCGAGAGGGTTGCCAGTACCTATCGTCCATTCTTGCCATTTTTCTTCCTAAAATTAGACATCCATTCTTCCTCCAAAACTAGAACCCCAATGCCAGCTTTTTTCCAAACTAAATTCATCAATAAAAGGGTAATTGATTCGGTTTGATCAGGTGGTCGAATGCTTGATCTGAATGTAACGGATTTTGATTTGAATTCCTGTTTCCCACTTAGAGCAAACTTCAAGGTCACCCTCATAAAGTTACGCAGGGTCAGGCCTTACCCGAGGTAGGTGGACTATAGGCGTTATTTCGTACTGCCAAGGGCATTTTCTTTCTTTATATTAGCTAGCCGACACCAGAATCTAAGTTAGGAAATGGTTTCTGAGAGTCCTCGGCTTGGAAAAGAATGTAACAGGCATGATGATGTAAAAAATATGGAGAAGAACTGCGGTCGATTAGCCAGTTATCACCTTGCGAATCACGAGTCAATATCACTTCTCTTCATCATGACAGTCAAGTGATCGTCCCCACGAAAACTCTTCCCAGCTTTCTTGCTCGCATGCTCTCCCACAGCATATCACCTCATCGCTGTTTCGATCATCAAAGTCTAACGCTTCGTCAAAACCAAGCAAACCAAAGCGATTATACTGAACTGGGAATGCAACGAAATATCAGATCCCTCTTTCACAGTCCGCTGAATGTCTTTTTGTTTGTTGGCGGGTACGTTACATTATGCGTACATATACCTTTGCAGAGATATAGCTATTTATGTAGAGAGAATCAGCATAGATCGCGTAGCGTTCTTTTTCTATGCGAGTTTTCTTCCGGTACTACTTCGTTGCTGTATACATAGCCCACTGATCTCTAAGAATTCCCCTTCGCGTGACAAAGAATATATAAACAAGAAATTTTTATTTTTCGAATAACGGAAGAGAACGTGTGGCTGGCTTTGCTTCCCGTGGAGGGTTTCGGTTGATATTTCTTGAACGCGACAAGGTTGGTAGAAACGAGAAGATGCATTTCCTGATCAATCAAAAGAAGCAGGCGCGAGAAAAGACCAGGCGTTGTGGAGGATTAGAAAAAGATTCGTCCTGCATCAAATTCTCTCGAAGACTTTCGGGAACGTAGAGAATTACAACTCTTATTGAACCTTGGTGTGATCGAAATTTTGAAGCCATGTGCATGTAATTGTGCGCGTGTGATTGGGAAAAAGCTTCATTTTATTCTTCTGTGTTCTTTTCGCAGGTTAATAACTTGCCCGGATCGTCCATCTCAAGTAACAATCAAATTTCACCTTGAACTTTTCCGCCATACATCAACAAATTTCCAATCTTTCGAAAGTCTCTCCTGCAGGTTGGTCTCAACAATGTCACGATCGCGACAAGTCGTCCCTCGCTGTCTCTTGTTGATCCTCATCCTTGCTGTGCTGTTGTTGCTCCGATCCCATGCGGATGTCGGCACCGCTGGTCACTACAATCCGCCGTATATGCGTAAGTACCATGTGTTATCACACCGTCTCTTAATTTCTGGTATATCTCCAAGTCACGTTACTACAATTTGATCTTTGTTTGTATATTGATGCGTTATGGGTAATATGATCGCAGCGACCGCTTGCTTCGGGTACGACCCATTGCAATTCTCCTCGAGCTTCTGTTCGCGGCCGCCGGGAAGGCATTTGGGACAATAGCGCCGCTTGGGGACGCAATATTGGGTTCGGTGCATAAGCACCGACCGGTCGAAGACTTGTAACCCAGCCCAATTGGTCCAGGTCAGGATCGTGGACTGGGCACTCAGCGCAGTCTCCCGATCCTCTTCAGACCGCGCCCCCATTGCCCTGTCCAAGACCGTGTTCGAGGCCATTGCAAATCCATCCGCATCATCCGTTGAGTTCGTACAGTAAGTAGCCGGTTCATTGATTGGACTATTGTTCATTTTTCGCTTTCGATTTGTGTCTTTGTAGATTTATCTCAGTTTTGGGAAATTTTTGGTGATCTTTGTGTGATTTACATGTGGTGTTTGAAGTGTGATCAAGATGATACTTTGGAGACCAAATTGATACCCTCAAAGGGTTTACATATAATACTTCGATAACAAGACCCGATACATAGTAATTGATTATGATACAAGCTGAAATTATATATATTTATTTCCTTACTACTCAATCTAACAATCTCCGCCTATAACTCGAGTTGCAACAACTGAAGGCTCAAATATGACATTATTATAATTGACTATGTTCCTCATATCAAAATTAAAATGGATGTATATTGCTAGAAACATAGTTGCTAGCTCTATTAACTATAAGCTCAATATTAAAACTGTTAGGAGCGCGCAATTAAAACATGATATCTTTCACGTGGGGAAATCATCAAGTGGTAGCCCAAGTCAATAGTGAGTGTTAGTTTGCTAACTCCTTAATCTAGGTATCCTTCCAGATCAAGATAAGATACGAAGTTTGCCATTAGGCCCACATTGTTATAACACACCACCCATTGCTAGGAAATACCACCCAACTTCATTGACCGGTAGCTCTTATACCATTTATTAGGAGTGCTCACCAAGTGATAGACAAATCCGAGGACATTAACATATCTACTTAGATCAACCTTCACATAAAAGCTTAAGCTAATAATTTATGGGTTAATTAAGATATATTAACTATTCTACACTACCAATTTTCCAATATGGGATTTCTTTAACACAAGTCACACTTGTATCCTTACAAAAATCAACGCCCCTAATTTTAGCGTTTATTTATAACTTAAGTGTTCATATTGAAACTACACCCTTCGTATTGGCAATATAAATTTTGGCCAAGGAAGATGAAAAAATCTGGAAAAAAAAAATGCAAAGGAACAAAGGAGAACATGTATCGGTTAGGGTGTATTTGTTTGAGTGAGAATTTTTCGCATAATAGTTTTCTAGATTATCACACATCTAGTTTGTTTAGAATGATCGGTTTACGGACAATAATTTACAATCAAGGAAAATAAACATGCTTAAAATTAGGAAAATGATTTTTTTTTTAAACTTGAAAAGAGGAAAACATGTTGTTAAAAAATGATTTCTCGAAAAACATTTTCCTTTATCATGAAACTTTTTCCCAAAACAAACACACCCTAAAAGTGAATTTTGTTGATAAATCGAGTATTCTAAGTTTAAAGAATTCTAATACATAGCCAAAGTCCTTTGCAACTTTTTTTTCTTTTTGCCAAACACTACTTAAACTCAAAGTTGTTTCACAAAAGAGTTTTTACCAAAAGCAATTTCCATTTCACCAAAGGGCTTTCGCTTTCAATATTTGCCTTGCATCCAAAGTCGAACCAAATGCACCCTAAAAATGGTTGCTACTACATATAAGTTTCTTTCCTTTTGTTACAAATTCAATTTGAATGAAAAACAATCATAAACCTTTCAAGCGTGTTAATTTAGTTTTAAACCTTTTTAATAATTTGCTAATTTAATCATTTTAGCCAATTTTAATTTGGAATCACTAATTTAAATGTGGCCGTCCTACATGGTATGACAAGTGTTGAAACGACAATTTTTGCAATTAAAAATAATAATAATAATAATTCAGAATTTTTTTAAAAATATGCAAAAATTGTCAACATCAGCAATTTTGCAACCAAAATTGGTAGATATGGATACATTTGGCAGATTGTCAATAGGTTTAGAATGTGATAAGTACAATAAGAGTGTCTTAATTTTCATATGGCGCTCATTTTAGGGTCATAATTTCTGTTTCGCTCATTTAACTACTTATTGGTGTAGAGTCAATCACTTGGGGTATGTTTAATAATCATTATGTTTCGGTGAACAATTTTGCTTAGAAATGATTTTTTTTCCTATTCCCTAGATGCGTTAAAAATTTCTTTTAATTTGTTAATAATTTTATTATATTATTATCTTTTATCTTTTATCTTTTTCTTCTCCTCTTCTTCTTCCTCCCAACTAGTCGTCGGTCATCACGCAAGGTCTAATGAGCTCACTAGAGCCTCTCCAAGCCAAAGTGAGGATCTACGAGCTTGACGGAGCCTCACGGTAGGTGGGCGAGGTTGAGACTTGCCCCTAAGAGGAGGAAGAAGAGAAAAGGAAAGAAAAGGAAAAGAAAAAAAAGAAAAGAAAAGTTTGGCTTGATTATGGAATTATTCCCAAGAACAAATGAGCAATTTTTTTTTTCTTCTTGATTTTGTTCTAAATCTCTTTTCAAAAACAAATTTGTTTCAAAGAATAAAAAAAATTATTCAATGGATTTCTGCTCTTTTTTTTTTCGAGGAGTAAAATAATAGAATTAAGTAAACAAACCCTTGAGTGTCATTTCCAGCAAATCGTTTTATACATTTTTTTTTCTTAATTTCTGATCTTGATGTGGAATTTTTAAAAATAAATAAAAGTCCAAAGTGGAATTTTTGTTTAACATGGCAGGAGTATAACAAGCGTTGTCCTTTCTTGCTATTACTTTATAATCATTTCCAATTAGATAATGTCATTTTCAAACTCTCTCTTCCTCAAATAATGTCGTTTTCATACTCTTTTTCTTTTTGTTACTTAAGTGATCACTTTAAAAAAAATTGGTGAACCTAAGTGTTCACTTCCAAAAAAATTATCTCACTAAAATGATCATTTATGACATAATTGAAACTTCTATTGTCCTTCAATTACACACTCAAGCAATGTCGTAATGCTAACTTCAACTTTCCAACACGCCATGTCGGCTTTTCCATCAAGACAAATCATCAGTGACACTTAAATAATCAATTTTTCAAATTTGTGACACTCAAATAAATAAATAAAAAGTTATGTGGCACTCAAGTGAGCATCATACGAAAGTTATGGTACTTTCAATATACTTATCCCGGTTTAGGATTGAGTTTACATAATTAAAAGGATAGTGACTGAACTGGTCATTGTACAATAGGTTTCGGGTATCCTTACCATAGTGTACAATCGAATGACATTCACTATGCACACATTATAAATCATGATAGATTAATAGTTTTTTCAAAATTTTCTATAATAGTATTTAGATTGAGATTTCAATATTACTTCCTTTTTTACTTTCATTTGCCAAAATTTTAAACTTTTATCGTGTTCGGAAAAAATCCTCATGGAAGTTGATTTAAAATCGTAGTCCACTAACCTATAAATAGGTTGCTACACCATAGAAATAAAAGGCCACACACGTTGAATATACGGCCGCACACACGACCGTGTATTGGGTTGCATCTCACGTTGCTGGCCTGGGCGCCTTCATCGGAACGTTCTTGATTGGCGCGCCTTCACTTTGCAAGAGACAATCCGGAGAGAGAAGGAGGGCATGAAGCATTGAGACGCCATTAGTGAGTGGAGGAATAAAAAATAAGGAATTAAAGAGGAATTGTGAGTGGTGATTTGTGGAGATTAATTCACTCACATCTCAGACGCCGCTTTTCCGAGACCAACATCAACGAAGCCAGTCCTCGCCCACTCCGCAGCTTTCCGGTGTTTCATCCAGCGATTCCAGCGGCCGCCGCATCGGTTCCAGCATCACTACCGCGAGCCTCGACAGCTTGCTGCACTTCCACTGAGACAACGCAGTCGTTGTTTCCTTGACGTGCTGCTCGCCTCGCTGCAGCGACAACATTGTTGCTCTGTCCCGGTGACACCGACGCTGCTGCACTGAGACCACGCGTCGATCTGTTGTCCAGTTGTTGCCTCGTTGACGCCGTCCCTGCCTTGCTGATTTGTTCCGAACCGAGAAGGCCCTGCACCGTTTACTAGCCCCGACCTTCCATGACCGAGCACCACCGTTCAATCCACTGTCCTTCAATCACGAGCCACCGCCATGATCCCATGAATCGCTTCAGATTCATGCCTCAATTTGAGTTTATTATTATTATTATTATTATTATTATTATTATTATTATTATTATTATTATTATTATTATTATTTATTTTCTCTCGACTACCCACTAACCAGGAAGAAAACTTTTAAGGGGGAGGCCACGTTGAGGGGGCTTCATAGAATACACATACGGCCACATTGAGAGACACGTGAGAAATAGAGAGAGAAGCAAGAAGGAGAGGTCATGGCCAAACCTCGTCGACCCCCTTTGCTCCCTCTCTTTGCGTGGCCGAGAATCCCCTTGGTGAGACGTGATCCTCGAAGGCACAGGGGCCGTCCTCTCCGTTTTTGCAGGCAGGGCCGAGTCATCACCTGTAATCCGTGAAGCGTCGACGCCAATACCTGCAGATTGAGCGAACAAGCCCGCAAGCTCCTCAGCAAAAACCAGCAAATTATTTTTACTTTGTTTCTCAGCGCACTTCAATTCAGAGAGTTCGTTATGCTCTTCTTTGCGCAGGTTTTCTAGTGATTGTCCATGCACCAAGGAGCCCCAATTATCCCAAAGGCCTTCTGCTCTCGTCGTTGCCCGAGTTTGCCCATTGTCGCTTGTCCTTGCCTCACCCTTGACGGCCGTGTCGTGAGTTTTGCCTGTCACTGACTGACTTGAGCCGAGAAGCCGTTGTTGTGAGCCGATCACCCACCGTAATTCGCATGATTTGTTGTCCGTATGAGTTTGAAAACGGTATCCGAGCGATATTGCAATTTAGGTAATAATTTTCATCAAATTGATCTTCATATAGTTTTATTGCCTAATTTATGAAATCGCTATCTCATACGAAATCCCCGATTGGTATTCTCAACTCGAGTAGCATTTTACATTGGAGATTAATCCCTAATTACGATTGACAGTCCGATTTTCGCGCCCAAAATTCGACTCGCAATCGTATGGAAAATCGCCAATCCGATCTCACGCTCGAGATTCGATTCGCGATTTTGTTTAAAATTGACCAATCCGATCCCATGCGCGGGATATGATTTGTCAATTTATGGATATCGATCTTATCTTGCCAGATTTGTTGTCGTGTCATTTGATTGATTTTGCTTTCGTAAAAGAAAATCCGAAAATTTTGTGTTAGATTAGGTTTATTGTTTTAGGGTTATTTTGCATAGGGAATTTATTTATTCCGAATTTTTGAAAAAAAGAAAATCCAAAAAAATGCATTCATTTAGGATGTTAGTTTTTTAAAAAATTGCACGTTTAATTATGTGTCAATTTTAATTTCGAATTTCAAAGAAAAGAAGAAAAAAAAAAAAAAAAAAAAACTAAAATTAGGGCATTCTTTGCACGTCATTGCATATAGAGTGCATGTTTAATTTTTAAGTTTAGATATTTTTTTCCTAGATAGATTGCATTTTAGGTTAGGGGTAACATCCTAGTTTAAATTAAGATTTGACCTAATCTGAATCTTAATATAAGCTGGATGATATCTTAATTTGGATAGACAATTTTTGCAATTTTCTAATTTCGAATTTCATGGAAAATACCCAAAAAATTGTCTTTGAATAAATTAATTTCATTCTCTAAGATAGGCCGCATGCTCATATTTCACTTTCGTCATATAGCTTAGGTCATGTTGCCATGTCACATCACTTCATGTTAGATTAGTAGCATGCATTGCATAAAGCATGATTATCATTAGATAAGTGAAAAAAAAAAAGGTAATTGCGTGTTAATTAGAAATCATATCTAGGATTGTCAATGTGAATTATGATCTAACATTGCAGATGCTTTCGATGCCATGAGGTAAGTCCTGCAATTTATTCACTGCTTTGGCTGAGTGTTAAATTGGTGGTTTGTGGACCCGCATATGTGAGAGGGAGATAAATCAAAATCAATTCAAGCTGCATGCCAAACATTTTTTTTTCAAAATAATCAAAAAAAGGTACCGAAAGGGCGTTAGAGAAATCTAGCGTAACTAAGTTCCCGAACTCACAAATCTCTGGTTTGTAGGAGTAAAGTAAATCTCCCATTACTTACTTGAGTTTCTAATTGACCCACCGAAAATAATTTAGTGGCGACTCCTAATTGAAAAATCAATGGCATGTTAAGAACTTGAACCTAAGTCACAAATTGGTGTGGGCTTCGGAGAGCCCGAGCTAAATTTAGGCTTAGTAATCCATTAACCAAATTTTAGGTGATTCACCCGAAATTTTGGTCGCAACACCACTTGACGAAAATGTTGATTTTTAATAGGGCAAGTATACAATTTGCAAAAGAAAAATGGTGACAAATATGCAGACTCATCAGATAATTAGGAAATAAAACAATATGCAATTTGGAGGCAAGTAATTACACGATGCGATTATGCATGTGACGATTTTTTACCGTGGATTAATGTGCCAATAAGCCAACACCCACATTATTATTCGTGGGTGTTGTCAACAATAACAAAAGTTATATATGATTTATGATGCATTTATTTTACGAAAAACTCAAGATTTGAAATACATTTTATTAAAAATAACTATTTGTATTTGTTATAAAAATGAATTAATGAATGAAAAATAATTTTTATATATTTTTTGTTACTCAAAAAAATAGTTAGGCATATATTATTATCGATAATAAAAATACTTTTTGTTAACAAATTTTTTCAAGTGATATAATTAATCTTTTTTTTTTTTGGAAAATATATTCCAAATCTCGAGTTTTCCATAAAACAAACGTACTCTTAATATCACAATTATAGATGTTCAAATATCATATTTAATCAATGATTATAATTCAAATATCTAATTATTAAGGAATAACTATCACATTCTAATGGGAGTTAATTACAATTGTAGGGCATTATCATGTTTGGCCGTATTTAAAATAAAGAACATAAATCTTCCTAAATATCCCGAAAACCGACTGGGATTTAGCATCTTAGATCCGATGGTATAATTGTTTTAGGTAATTAACAAATGGAGGAACAAACAAGCAACGTGATCAATTCAACTTAACAAATCAATGCCCTATACCCCAAAAAAACAGTAAGTCAATGCCAAATCCCGTAATCTTCGTCTTTGCTTCGAGCCTTCCCTCTCCATCGCTTCCCCCTGGACGCCGTGTGAATCTCTCCCTCTTTCAGTTCCCCTTCCTCACCCCCGCTTCGTGATCCGTCGCAGCTCGCAGTCCACTGTCGCTCTCAGGCGAGATGAACCGCGACTTCGACCTCCCCGACGATGACGATGCCCGCGTCATGAAGGTCGGTGGGGAGAAGGAGATCGGCAAGCAGGGCCTCAAGAAGAAGCTCGTCAAGGATGGCGAAGGCTGGGACACTCCTGACGATGGAGACGAAGTCGAAGGTCGGTGTCTCTTTCCGGGATCGTTGTTCGATGGATGCGTCGCGGGGTTGGCTTTGTCGTTTTCGTTTCCCAGAGGTGGTTGACCTCAGGTTTTGTCTTGTTTTCGGCGTCTGACAACGGGATTCTCCTTGATGCTGATCAACTTGATTTTGTTCGGGACCGCGGCACTCCTTTCAAGACCACTCGTGGCCAAGGTGAGGTTTCCAAGATTTGCGCTCTAATCGTGATTGTTAGCTCAGTGAAATATAGTCCTCGTCAGTATGCTCTCTGCTTTGGGTTGCTTAATCTCGAACCTAGTTGGGCTGTTAAGATGCGTGCTCTCTTCTCTGTAAGAGCTTTCTCCCTGTCCATGGTGATAGCTAACCCCGTTTACCCGATGTCCATCCATTCCAAAACCCTAACTCGTCCATGATGGCTTCCCCTTAAACCCTCTCCGTCCCAATCTCTGTTTTCCTTCTTCATCCATGACCTTCGGACCACCCCAACGTCATCTCCTTCCTGTAAAATGGCGAGCTGCGGTTCCTTCATCCTGCACTACCCTTTAACCCGAGCAACCCTAAAAATTCTTACCTTCTGTCCCAGATTAACCCTAGTTCCTATCACCTGATTTATCTCTATTCTATCCTTTACTGCTGCTTGCCTTACCTAAGAGCTTCCTTCATGTATAGATACTTAATCTCTCTTCCTGCCATAATCTCCTGAAATGTGAATGCCGTTCGGACCTGAAGCTCCCCTATTGTGCAAGCCGATGAGAAGGTGTGGGGGTCTCGGGTAGTAGGAGCAAATTGTGGGATAGGTAATACTGCTGGCTGGATTCCTTTTGGCCGAGATTTTCAAGCTGTGGGAGACTGGAATTTTTTACAGGGAGTGCCCCTGTCATAGAAAATTCATGTAAGCATGGAAGTTGTGATAGATAAAGAACTAAGATTAGCTGCCCTTTGTAGAAGACTAGGCAATATGCGGTGGGACAATGATCTAGTGACTGTGAATGGGGAGATTCCTGAGAAACAATCGAGAAAATGCAACCTTGTATCCATGGGGAAGCTCTATTCTAGACCGAACGTCAATTTTCAGGCGTTCCAATTTACTATGAGGCGAGCCTGGAAAGCTGATGATTTGATTTGTGACCAGATGCAGCCGTCTCGTCACTTTTACATTCAGTTCTATAAGGAGAGAAAGACGGTTACAGAGGGCAGCCCATGTCCTTTTCGGGCAATTTGCTGATTCCTCAACAATTGGATCCCACTATCCCTGTAGTTTTAATCATTGTGCATTTTTGGTGCACGTACATGGCCTACCATGAGCAAGAATTACGGGGAAAGTGATGCAGAAGTGGCGTCTAAAAGGGAAAGTGCTGGAATTTTAAGCTGGAGGCAAAAGAGGGAAGCCCCCGTAAAATTGGGAAAGCTAGAGTACTTATAGACTTATGGAGCCCTCTAAAATCAGGGATTGTGGTGAACCTTGGAGACAATCAGCTGTGGGTTGATTTTAAATATGAGCAAATCCCTCATTTTTGTTATCCATGTGGGATATATGAAAATCAGGAGCTGGAATTGTCAAGAGTTGGACACACCTCTGACATTCCAGTCACTGAGAGCCTTAATGACTCAATAAAGGCCCAATAATGAGTTTTTAATGAAAAAAAAAAAAAACAAAGAGCATATGGTACTCAGGGTGAAAAGGAGGTTGAAATTCCAACATTGTTTTGTTGCGAAGCCAGGTTTCACTGTGAAAAGGAAGGAAGGGATATCAGTCGGTGTGAACTCTCCCTCAACTGATTTCATTAAGCTGGTATGCGAACAGGAAGATAGCAAGCATTTGATGAGAGGTATGTTTATACGTGCTGTGTATACCTTAAAAAATAGAGTCTTGTTATGGGAAGAGCTGAAGAGGGTAAAGACACATAACCACCTCCCCTAGATTTGTATTAGAGATTTTAATGAAATACTATATCACTGGTAGAAAATGAGGAGGAGAATGACGGAGCACTATGGAATATTGCTCGCTAATGGACTTGGAAAGTAAATGATGCAAAATATACTTGGACCAATAATAGAGAGAGAGTATCTTGAGAAGGAAAGACTAGACGGCGTCCTTTATAACACTCATTGGAGGGTTTTGTTTCTCAAAATAGAAGTACATGCCTTACCCGCGGTTGGCTCCAACCATAGACCCATCGTACTCTCTTTCGAAGAAGAAGCTGTGAAGCGCCAAAAGGAGCTCAAACTTGAGGCATTTTAACTTAGAAAATGATGAGTATGATGGTGTAGTTCACTCAACATGAAAATCGTCAACGGGGGAGACTAAGAACCCGATTACAATGGTGAAGGATGTCAAAGCAGCCCTGTCTTCCTAGAGGAAGAAGTTCTCGAATGCCCATAGGCAAATCACTCTTCTGAAAAAGGAAATCCTGATTATAGCAAATAGCCATAGTCCTCAACGGGATAGCGAAAGAGTTCAGCTTTTGAAAAACAAGATTGAGGACTTGTGGCGACAAGAGGAGATGTTTTGGGGTATGAGATCCCAAATTGGTTGGGTGAAATGGGGTGGCAAAAACACCAAGTTTTTTTATGTTACCATGATTTAGAGAAGGCGACGAGATAAAATAACCATGCTGGAAATTTCAGAGGGTGTGTAGATCCGTGAAATTAAGAGCCTCAAGAATGCAACAAGAGAATTCTATGAAAATCTTTACAGCCAGGAGGTTCGTGAAACTTTCAGCCCATCTTGAATTAATGCCTTATTTTAGTCAAGGATGAGGCTAGACCTGTCAAATGGGTGGGTGGAGTTGGATTCAGGTCAAGTTGGGTCGAAAAATGATCCAACTCAAATTGACCCATATAACCCATTTTTTCTAAAATACAATTCTAACGACCCATAGTAGACCCAAATTATAGTAATTTTCCCCTTGAATTTTTTTTCTAGACGTGCCCAGCAAGATGAGAGAGGCCGCCAAATCAACACGTGACAAGCACGTGACACAGGCAAACCAAGAGACACGTCTACTAAAAAGTAAAAATGAAGAGTGCGAGCGCCTCAGTAGCCAAGGAAAAACAAGTCCCCTAACCCACACTGGCCGATCCATCGCCACCCTGTTCGAGAACAATCGACGTTGCAGAGCTTCCCTGCTCGAGAACAATTGAAGAAGCTCCTTGCCCGGCAATTTTTTTCAATTTTCTCAAAGAATTTATGCTTTCTTTTTGTTCTGAATTGAACCGAGAAATCATTGAAATCTCGTTTCGGCAAGCATGAGGTTGTAATTATGATCATGAATCCCGACGAGGAAGAGATCGAGTTTGAAGAGGATGAGAAAGTTAAGGTCGTGAACAAAGACGACGCCTCGCTGTCAACAAAGATGATGAGGATGAAGAAGAAAAAGAAACCGCGATGAGCGTTGGACCTTTGTCTTTGCTAGGAAATCAAATGGGTTGAACTCGATTTTTTGTTTACCCATTAAAACCCATCATTAGTTAGGCTTTGCTTCCTTAAACCCATTTAAACTCATATATTAAATCTTAACCAACTCATATATGACTCATTTTGTTAAATATGAGTTAAAACATGGGTTCAAGCCCTATTTTGAAAGCTCTAAATGAGGCGAATGAATCTTTATATGCGAATATCACTTTGCAGGAAGTGAAAGAAGCTAGTTTCCAATTTGGAGCACCGTGAGCATCTGGGCAGACGGAATTAACAGGCAGTTTTACCAACATCATTGAAAGGAGATTAAGGAAGATGTTTTAAAATTGGTGCTGACTTTATAGAATAGGGACAGCCGAATCCAGCTTCAAACAGCACCTTTATTATTCCCGGAGTCTCCAACCCTGAGAAGATAGAGTAATTCCGCCGGATAAAAGCGCGTTCGGTAACGCTTCTATTCCGGAGAACAATTTTTACCAAGAAATGATTTTTTCTATTTCTGTTCTCGGGAACAATTTTTGAGCAAAAGAATGTGTTTGGTAACTTACCAAAATTTCTATTCCCGGGATAGAAATACGTTTGGTAAAATTCTTAGATTTTTTTATTTCTTTTAATTTTTTTATTCTTTATTATTTTTTCTTTTTCTCTTTGGCCGATCGGTTGGGCGACGTTCGACGAGCTCACCGGAGCCTCGCCAGGCCAAGGTGAGGCCTGATGAGGCTTGGCCTCGCCAGATCTGGGCGAGACCGAGCCTCACCGCCGGCTAGGCGAGCCTCGCCAAGCCACCGGCGAGGCTTGGCCTTGCCCGGGCGACGCAAGGTCGGCCTCGCCTTGGCCTAGCGAGGCCCGGCCTCAAGCCGACCGGGAGGCCAAGTCTCGCCGTGGTCGCGTGAGGCTCGTCCTCGCCGGGCCACCGCCCGAGCGACGCCGTCCTAGAGGTGGCTCGGCCGGGCCGAGCCTCACCGGTGGCTAGGCGAGCTTGGCCTCTCCAAATTTGGGCAAGGCCAAGCCTCGCATGGCCATGGCGAGGCTCAGGTTGACGAGCCTCGCCATGGCTTGGCATCTCCGGGGGTTGGCAAGGTCACTGGCCCTAGTCGGCGGTCGTCAGCGCCGGCCATGGCCAAGGTCGACGACCGGCCAAAAGGAAGAAGAAGAATAATAATAAGAGAAGAAAAAAAGAAGAGAGAGAAAAATTGATTCTCGAAATTGTTTCCGAAAACAAGAAGCTACTTTTTCTACTTCTTGTTTCTGTTCCAAATCTATTCCCGGGAACAAAAAAAAATAGACTTTTTATTCCCAAGAACAAAAGTTTTACCAAACATATTTATATTCTTTTTTCGTTCTCCGGAACAAAAGAATAGAAATTTTTGTTCCGAGGAACAGAAATAATTTTTAACAAACAAGCCCTAAGCCTTTGTAATTTTGCTTACAAGATTATCTTTAAGATACTAGCAAATAGGCTAAAAATATTGCTACCCGAACTGATCACTATGGAATAAAGTTTCTTTGTGAGTAGGAGACAAATCCAGGACAACATCCCAATTGTCCAACAAGTTCTACACTAGTTACGAACTAGAAAAGGAAAAAGAAATTTCAGGCGGTGTTGAAATTGGATAGGCAGAGAGCCTATGACAGGATTGAATAGGACTTCTTAGATGTAGGTATGCTAAAGATAGGAATTCGTACAAAATGGGTCTTGTGGATTATGTAATGTGCAACTACAAATTCTCTCAGCATCAAATTTAATGGAGCTTTCAACCATCATGGAGAATTAAACAAGGTTACCCTCTTTCTCCTTATCTATTTATCCTCATTGCTAATGTTCTCTTGCTTTTAATGAATAAAGCAATTAAAGATTGTAAAATTAAAGGGATTGAGTTGAATAAGCATTGCCTAACTCTTTTTCATCTACTATTTGCGGATGAATGAGCTTTAAGGATCTAATTGCCTTTAACAAAGTCATGTTAAGAAAACAAGTATAGAGATTGTTACAATCCCCCTTAATAAGGCCATCTTAATAAGGCCATGTTGGGAAAATAGGTGTAGAAATTGTTACAACCCCCTGAACTTTATGGAGGTAGTTGTTCAAGGCATTGTACTATCCTAACACATATTTTTGGTATACGGGAAAGGGATGGCAAAGTTTATTGATGGGAAGAGAAACCACCGGGAACTTAGTCCAATGGTTGATGGGAAATGGAGAACATATTAGAATACGAGAGATTAAGGGTTTGTTCAGTAATATTTATATTTCTCTACCTTTTCTATTCTTTTTTTTTTCTAGAACAGAGAAAGAACATTAAACAAATGCAACATGTTCCTCATGCTAGTGCTGTTGGAAGCTTAATGTACGCTATGATGTGTACAAGACTTGACATATGTTTTTCAGTTAGAATGGTGAGTAGATACCAATTCAATCCAGGTCAAGCATATTGGAAAACTATTAAAAGAATATTAAGGTATCTAAAGGGAACTGCTGATTATACGCTGAGTTATCAAGGAAATGATCTGCAACTTGAAGGCTATTTAGATGCTGATTGGGGAGGAGATTTAGATGAAAGGAAATCTACCTCTGGATTTGTTTTTTTTACTGAATAATGGTGCCATATCTTGGAGTAGTAAGAAACAAATGTCTATAGCCTTGTCCATGATGTAAGTTGAGTTCGTGGCATTATCAACAACAATACAAGAAGGTGTTTGGCTTAAGAGATTTTTAGATCATTTAGATATTATTGAGAATGCTGCAAACTTATTGTTGGTTAACTATGATAACCAAGCAGCAATAGCGTACACCAAAGATCCAAAATATCATGGCAAGACCAAATATAGAAATACCAAGTATAATTTTGTCAAAGATATGGTTGCACGAAAAGATGTGAACCTATAATACATATCTACGCATAGAATGGTAGCAGATTGTATGATGAAGCCAATACCTATAGATGTGTTCTGTGGCAATGTGAAATCTTTAGGATTGCGTAGAGGCTGATGTACCGAATATTGTAATTTCCCTTAAGTGTTCACATTTAATGAATTTGTATTTTCATTATTAATGCCTATGAATCTTTGTTTAACGTTTATGCATCTTAATGCTTAGTGCATTAGATAAAATTGAGAAAGTATGTCGGAGAGATAAAAGATTAGCCCACTCACACCTGTAATCGCCTCTATTTACTATTATGATAAGTAGAGATGAGACGGTTTTTAAGCTTATTATCTATGTGATAATCGAGATGTCAAGCTTAAAATATATATGTCTCCTTAACTAAGTGTTAAGATGATGACACAATATTTACTATGTCTGAAAGTAAAATAACCCACATATTTTACTCTAGCTGTCTATGATGCCAAATGTGAGTTTTGATGAATTTCGTGAAAAAATAGATACTTGAACTCAAGTTAGACATTAGATATGTCTGAACTATCATCTGTACGGTATTGAAGGTATATAGACATACGCTCCATGGGAAATGAGTTAAGTACCGTAATATGTATTTCATACTATGTATGCATGAGACGACTAACAAGAGTGGCAAAAGTTTTGATCTCAACTTTTATGCCGTGTGAGACTCTTGAGAAAATAGTTTTTCAATTAAGTGCCCTCATGACTTTTACTTATTCTCAAGATTTCTATTCAGTGTTTGTTATCTTAGAATGTTGCCGATAATCATGAATTGATTCGATCTAATGGGACATTACTAGAAAAGCAAGTTGAATTGAAATTGAGAGTTTCAAGGAAAGAGGAAGATCGAATTTGGAGAATCACATTCTAGTTTTGTATTCACTGATTGACCAATTATAATTGTTTTTGGGATAATCATAATTATGAATACAATATATATCATTATTAAAAAGAGATCAAGAGAGAAATAAATGTGATCGATCAATTTAGGGTAATGCATACTAAATTTACTAAAAAATGTGATGTCCATTACGAGCTGCTATATATTCTTAACAGATGTATGACAACGAGCTCTCAAAATATACTGGTCGCATAGATTACTCATCGGTATGAATATTGCAGAGAGGTAAAGAGGGTTTTGTTCAGCCCACCATGTGCGAGTGGGAGATGATGAGTTTTTATGTTTGATGGGCTTATTTAAGCCCATTCGCCCATGTTGGGCCAAAACCCGGCTTGTAAGTGAAGGGCCCATAGAAGAGTGCAGTTACTGTAGATAAAAGAAAAATGGGGATTATTTGATTAGTTAATGTTATCTAAGCAGTTGTGTAATCTGAACAGAATAAAATACATTCTCTCTGTTTTTCTACGTTCTCTCTATTTTTCCCCGCAAAAACAGTACACTCCTCTTGAGGAACAGAATCAAGGCTTCGAAGAATTCCTCATAAAACTGCGACGGCAGTGTTTAATCTGTGAAAACTAAGGTATGTCTGACTACGTGATATACTTTTTGATTAGTGTAACATGTTTTTCTAGGCACGTTTTCCGCGTATGTTTTCGGTGTTCAATTGAGTATCGGATCGTTTTTGGGAATCTGTTTCCCTACATTGCTATCGTGACGTCAGCCGACAGTTGCCCACGCGCACGCATCGGGCACGTGTCAGTAACGTCACGATGACGTCACTTAGTAGGGTCGGTCGATTTGACCCGACCGAACTTGTCTGCGTTGACCCGTTGACTTTGACCGTTGACCTTTGACCACCTTTGACCGGCCCAAAAAAACAGAGGAAAATTATGTTTTTCTGTTTTGTTTGTTGTTGATTATAAATAATCTCTTTTGTTTTGCATTTGTTGCGGGAACTATGATGCATTTTGTACGCATGCCTATATTTCCGAGAACGGATGAAGAAAATGCGAGACTTGAAGGGCTAAAAACAGAATAAGCTAATTATCGGTGGAATGACGGTGATGTAGTATCACACGTGGTCAGGGTTAATAAGATGATACAAGAAATCATCTGGAATGGTTATCCTATGCTGGATTTTGAGGATGTGCCAACCTTAATGGACACTCTTCAACCTGAATGGCAAGCAACGTTAGATCGCCTATGGGAGGTCAATGTGGTCCCGGATTATAGGAGGCTTGCAATAGCTTTTGTAAGAGAGTATTATAGAATCGAGTTAACCAAGACTTCAACCCTCGGGTTGAGTGTCACATGGCGTAGAATGAATGCGCCTTGGAAGTGGCATGAGAGCTCTCCAAAGGTCTTTTCGTGATTGACCAATGTACCTTCAAAATTCTCAGAGAATTTTACTAAGAGATTAGAAGAGACGTACACAGTTTATGAGATAAATGAGAATATTTGGATTTAATTATTTATTTTTCCTAGATTAGTTTGAGATGTTTAAGGTGTAAATATCTCTTTCTATGTTGATATATTTCCTCTGAATATATTACTTAGTGTAAATGACATATATTTAAGTGTCAGCACTTGTATGCATGGCGAAAAGGGTCTGTCTCAGTATTGCTCAGGAGAAGAACTTACTGAGTAACTCCTAGCTTTCCCCCCTTGAGGTACGCCTCACGCTTCTTAGGATCACTCAAGACTTGATAGGCCTCCCCCAGCATCTACACAAACATCAAGGGCATAATAAGTACAACAAAATATATTTTTGTTCCAAGAAAGCTGAAGAATCAAATTGATCTGGAAATTTTCTGCTGCTTTTGGATCTCCAAGATTCTTATCTCGATGAACCTGCCGCACCTGAAAGACAACACGAAAATTTCAGAAATTCATCATATACGCACAACCTTACTCCCAACCCGGGTGATAGGTACCTTCAGGTAATACGCCTTCTTAATATCGACATCAGAAGCACCCACGCTCACACCAAGGATGTCGTAATATGTCGTGTCCTTCTCCATCTCAGAAAAACCAGCCTACTCTAAGAATAAACCACCAAGGAGGCGACGGCGAAGCGGTTTCAATGGGTGACAGGGGTTTCAACAGGGGAGGGAGAGAGAAACCCCGTCACCCATTGAAACCGCTCCGCCGCCTCCGCCATCACCTCCTTGGTGGTTTATTCTTAGAGTAGGCTGGTTTTTCCGAGATGGAGAAGGACACGACATATTACGACATCTTTGGTGTGAGCGTGGGTGCTTATGATGCCGATATTAAGAAGGCGTATTACCTGAAGATACCTATCACTCCTTCAATGGGTGACAGGGGTTTCAACGGGGGAGGGAGAGAGAAACCCCGTCACCCATTGAAACCGCTCCGCCGCCTCCGCCATCACCTCCTTGGTGGTTTATTCTTAGAGTAGGCTGGTTTTTCTGAGATGGAGGAGGACACGACATATTACGACATCTTTGGTGTGAGCGTGGGTGCTTATGATGCCGATATTAAGAAGGCGTATTACCTGAAGGTACCTATCACCCGGGTTGGGAGTAAGGCTGTGCTATATGATGAATTTCTGAAATTTTCGTGTTGTCTTTCGGGCGTGGCAGGTTCATCCAGATAAGAATCCTGAAGATCCAAAAGCAGCAAAAAATTTCTAGGTCAATTTGATTCTTCAGCTTTCTTGGAACAAAAATATATTTTGTTGTACTTATTATGCCCTTGATGTTTGTGTAGATGCTTAGGAAGGCCTATCAAGTCTTGAGTGATCCTAAGAAGCGTGAGGCGTACCTCAAGGGGGGAAAGCCAGGAATTACTCGGTAAGTTCTTCTCCTGAGCAATACTGAGACAAACCCTTTTCGCCATGCATACAAGTGCTGACCTAAATATATTTTCTCTAAATATATGTCATTTACACTAAGTAATATATTCAGAGGAAATATATCAACATGGAAAGAGATATTTACACCTTAAACATCTCAAACTAATCTAAGAAAAATATATAATTAAATCCAAATATTTTCAATCTCATAAACTGGGAAAGTCTCTTCTAATCTCTTAGTAAAATTCTTTGAGAATTTTGAAGTCACATTGGTCAACCACGAAAAGACCTTTGGAGAGCTCTCATGCCACTTCCAAAGCGCATTCATTCTGTGCCATGTGACACTCAACCCAATGGTTGAAATCTTGGTTAACTCGATTCCATAGTACTCTCTTACAAAAGCTATTGCAAGCCTCCTATAATCCGGGACCATGTTGACCTCCCATAAGCGATCTAACACTGCTTGCCATTCAGGTGGAAGAGTGTTCATTAAGGCCGGCACTTTCTCAAAATCCGGCATAGGATAACCATTCCAGATGATTTTTTGTATCATCCGATTGACCCTGATCACATGTGATACTACATCACCGTCATTCCACCAATAATTAGATAATTCTGTTTTTAGCCCTTCAAGTCTCCCATTTTCTTCGTCTATTCTCGGAAATATAGGCATGCGTACAAAACGCATCATGGTTCCCGCAACAAATGCAGAACAAAAGGAATTACTTATAATCAACAACGAACAAAACAGAAAAACGTAATTTTCCTCTGTTTTTTTTTTTGGCCAGTCAATGGTGGTCAACGCAGGTCAACCTGGTCAATGGTGGTCAACGGGTCAACGTAGACGGGTCGGGTCAAACCGACCAACCCTGCTAGGTGACGTCACCGGCACGAGCCCGGTGCGTGCGCGGGCAACCGCCGGCTGACGTCACGATAGCAATGTAGGGAAACAAATTCCCAAAAATGATCCGATACTCAATCGAACACTGTTCGTAAAATTCTAAACGCAAGTGAACGTATCAAACAAGTAATATAATGATGACAAATAGTATCGTCCCACAGAGATCGATGATTAATAAACTAATTAAATACTAAAATATATTAATTCTAAAATTTATCTAACAGATCAAAATATAATTTAGAATAAATTAAAAAACAAAATTTGGAGACTAAATGCAGTAAATCAATTAGATAAATATGTTAGAGCATCCGATTTCACCATAACCACTAGATATGTATTTCAGATTGTTGTGGGTACAAGAACGATATCAAACATGTGAGAGCGGAATTTCCTAACTTATTTATTATCCTATCTCTAGGTATAGCAAACTTACTCAGTTTATTAATCCACTATATCTCTATGTGAATTAAAATAAACATAAGTGCATTAAAATCTATGAATATTCCCGGCTTACAATGAGTCTTTTGGATCACCTTATTACCGAAAGCTATATAAATAACGCGGTATATCTCTATCCACGTTTAATTCATAGTTATATATTATAATCAACAATTGTATATTATCACTTCTCAGTCTCAAACATGCATATCAAATCATTCAAGTGGTGGCCAGTCACTCAAAAGCATTATGCATAATAATATATAACTCACATGAATGAAATCAATTGCAAAACATAAAAATTATGAAATTCTCATCATCATGGTTAGGCTACATCGTAACCCTAACAAAAGAAAATTAGAACATAGTAGAAGAAGAAATAAAAATATATATCAAACCCAGCATCTTGAATCAAAGAACAAGAATTCTGTCACCACTTTTGTCTTCTCTTCAAAATACTTAAAAAGCTCTCACACAATAAAAAAAAAACGATCTAATAAAAAGCTAATTGCTCTCTCTGGCCTCAATGTTCTCCCCTTTAGAGGATATATCCAAGCTCCAAGCAATTGCGCATAAAATTAGGAAGTAAATCAGAGGATTTTTATTTGATATCTATCTTCCACTATTGCTTGATTTGAATTCCTGAGTTTTGCCATTTTTTTCCTTATCTTCTCCATATATCATTATTCTACATAAACAAGGAAAATTCAAATAATTAGAAGGAAATCCAAATATTTTCTCATAGATATTGCATTAATTGTTGCCTAAAATAGGTAAAATAGCTCTATTTTTATAGAGTTATCAAACACCGAACACGTACGCAGAAAACGTGCCTAGAAAAACATGTTACACCGATCAAAAAGTATATCACGTAGTCGGACATACCTTAGTTTTCACAGATTAAACACCGTCGTCGCAGTTTTATGAGGAATTCTTCGAAGCCCTGATTCTGTTAATCAAGAGGAGCATACTGTTTTTGTGGGGAAAAACTGAGATAATGTAGAAAAACAGAGAGAACGTATTTTCTTCTATTCAGATTACGCAATTGCTCAAACAGCATTAACTGTTCAAATAATCTTCATTTTTCTTTTATCTACAGTAACTGCACTCTTCTATGGGCCCTTCACTTACGGGCCGAGTTTTGGCCCAACATGGGCGGACGGGCTTAAATAAGCCCATCAAACATAAAAACCCATCATCTCCCACTCGTACATGGTGGGCCGAACAGAATCCTCTTTACCTCTCTGCAACATTCATACTAGTAAATAATTTGTGCGACCAGTATATTTTGAGAGCTCGTTGCCATACATCTGTCAGGAATATATAGCAGCTCGTAATGGGTATCACATTTTTTAGTAGATTTAGTATACAGTACCTTAGATCGATCGATCAAATTTATTTCTCTCTTGATCTCTTTTTAACAATGATATATATTGTATTCACAATTATGATTATCCCAAAAACAATCATAATTGGTCGACCAGTGAATACAAAACTAGAATGTGATTCTCCAAATTCGATCTTAATCTTTCCTTGAAACTCTCAATTTCAATTCAACTTGCTTTTCTAGTAATGTCCCCTTAGATCGAATCAATTCATGATCATTGGCAACATTCTAAGATAACAAACACTAAATAAAAATCTTGAGAATAAGTAAGAGTCATGAGGACACTTAATTGAGGAATTATTTCCTCAAGAGTCTCACTTGACATAAAAGTTGAGATCAAAACTTTTGTCACTCTTGTTGGTCGTCTCATGCATATGTAGTATGAAATACGTATTACGGTACTTAACTCCTTTCCCATGGAGCGTATGTCTATACCTTCAATACCGTATAGATGATAGTTCAGATATACCTAATATCTAACTTGAGTTCACGTATCTACTCTTTCATGAAATTCACCATAACTCACATCTGACATCATAGACAGCTAGAGTAAAATATGTGGATTATTTTGCTTTCGGACATAGTAAATATTGTATCCTCATCTTAACACTTAGTTAAGATGACATATATATTTTAAGCTTGATCCTGAAAACGTGGATGCCGGCCGTTCTACATTGCACAGTTGGCCTTGTGACGTAGACAATTTTTAATTTTAAAATATTTTTCGAATTTTTTAATTTTTTTCTCTTTTCCTCCTTTATTTTTTCCACTGTGGATGTGAGCGAGGTCTGCCAGGTAGCTGCAGACGAGGCCGATTTCACCCCCAATGACTAGACCATGGCGAAGCTGGGTGGGCGAGGCCCGTTGAGGGCTCCACTGACGCCTAATGGCCGGCAAACCTCTCTAGCCACAATGGCAAAGAAAAAAGATAAGAAGGAAAAGAGATGAAAAAAAAAAAGAAAAAAATATTATTAATGAAAAAATTTGAAAAAAAAATAAAATTTAGAGCGGTCGATATCTACGTTAGCAATTTTTGGCCTAAATTGGCTGAATGGATTCAATTTGTACGATTGTGAAAAGATTTAGAACTAAATTTGTTCAATTGAAATGTTTAAGATTGAACTTGTACCAACATAATAGGTTTATAACTTTTTTGGTATTTTTCCCAAATTATCTCCATAATGAGAATTTCTGGTGATCGTTGTATGATTTACATGCAGGATGTGAATTGATCAGCATGATATTTTGGAAGCAAAACAAAGTAGGGTTTTGGAGACCAAATTGATACCTTCTTGTCGAGGATTTACATAATATTATTCAACAACGAGGCGTGATACACAGTAATTTATTATGATAGAAGCTGTAACATATATATTTAATCCTTTGCTACTTACTCTAGTATACTCCGCCGACTATAACCAGAGGCGCAACAACTGAAGATCGTGTATATGACTTAACTATAGTTGACTTTGTTTTTCATATCAATGTTGTAAGATAATGTCTCGAGTTTGAGCCGTATACAAAACCCAACTCGTTTGGAGCATTTTGATTTGTTCAAGATTCGATATGCCTTTTGCTGATCGAAATCGAATTTGGACTCGAAGGGCAGTGGTTGAAGATTTCTCTCTCATTTGGAGAAGCTCATCCCAGATTGACCGGTTTGACTCAAGACTTGATATCCGTCGCACGTTAGAGGAATCTGGCAAAAGCTTCTTTGCTGGATTTGCTTTTGACCAGTGACTGGTGCTGTGAGTTTTATATCCAATTAAATTGTTTTTTATAAGAAACTATAAGCTTAGATGTAATCTAGTTATAGAAAATTAGGTGTAATCTAAATGTTGGCTCTCCTCGTAAATGTAAATATCAACACTCAATCAAACCACATAAATCTTTGATATCCTTTACCTTTCCTCTTTTATTTCTCTAGCTCTCTCGCATTGATTTAATTGCAAGATTCTGTTTTCTCTACATTAATTTTACAACAAATATTGCCAGAAACATGGTTGTTAGCTATACAATCTATTAAATCCGTATTAAAACTAATGCCCCCAATTTAGAGTTTATTTCATAACTTAAAGTGCTTGTATGGAAACTAAAGCCTTTATTTTGGCAAATTAAATTTTGGCCAAGACGAACAAATCTGAAGAAAACACAAAGAAGAGGAGAAAAAGAGAACACATAACGATTAGGATGTATTTGTTTAAGTGAGAGAATTTTTCACGAATTAGATATCTGTAGTTTCATGCGTGTGGTTTGTTAAAAATGATCAATCAATCAAAAACTATTTACTGACAAAGACAATATTTATGCTTGAAGTTAGGAAAACTAATTCCCTAGCTTGGAGAGAAGAAAACATACTCCTGGAGCGTGATTTCCCGAAAAATATCTTCCATATATCATGAAATTTTATTTTATTTTCCCGAAGAAACAAACATACCCTAAAATTGAATATGTTAATAAATCGAGTATTCTAAGTCTGAAGAACTCTGATATCCTTCTTCAATGACGATGCCTCCATCAAAATCTTGCTCTGGTGCTCAATTAGCTCATGTGTGATCATAGGCAAGGGATCTCGTAGCTCGTGACCCATTCTCCATTAGCTCATGCACGGACGCTTCGGATCGGACCCGACGGCGCAAACCTCTTGACTAGATGGATATGATTTGGTCACGAAGTTAGAAAGAACAATTGGCCGCGGTGTACAGATGGAAGCCCGGACAGTGAAGGACCAGGACTATACATTCGACGGCGAAGATTCGGGATGCCGGATAGCGAGGCCGGCGTTTGAGGAGTCAACACTCAATATCAAATCCTAAGATAGATTCTCCTTTTCCATAAAAAAAGAACAGAACATGAAAATTCACCTGACGATTAACACCTCTCCGCTGGTCAAAAATAGCCTTGGGATCGAATTCTTCATCTAGAAAGATGTCCCGAATATATGCTCCCAACTTTCACATTTTCATGAGCATCTACGATCAGGTTCGACTTGGAGATCGCACTACGCAACAGAAGCCAGTAAAATGTCCCAAAAAAGTCGGACCACTGATTGATGTTCATCCGAAGGCGGCCAATGTTAGTGAAGTTTTAACTTCTCGCTCCACAACATCTCCCACCAAGAAGTGGTTGATTAAGGTAGTGATGAGTTCAATCTGGTCGTTTTCAATACATGCTTCTTCTGATGCAAATGAGCTCTTGCCGTTAGATATGCATATGGAGGGTTTGAGACCCTTATCGGCAACCAACCAGTTTAAGACAATCAGATAGATAGAAAAGAAACATTTCAAACCTTAAAGATCAGTCAAACATTCAGTACTCCGAGGAAGGCTCGAAATACAGATTGGTAAGAGATGCTAAAAGGGAATGGACTATAGATATTGGAATCAAACTCCCAAGCCACCATACATTTCCCCAGTCCAGCTCTAATTGTAACATCCAATATCCAGAGAGTTCAATAACGCACTTCCATCTCTCTAATATCCAGCTAGAAAAATCGCATCTCGAACGCTTTCCCAGTTAACTACTGAAATTAACAAAACCCTAGGCTAGAAACAAATCAAGTTACCTTTGAACTCTAGATGGCCGAGACCTTTGGGACTTCCACTGGAAACTCATCGATTTCGTCCATCCATGGATTCTTCTCTTTCGCGGGATTCACAGTGCGAAGAGCCTTCCAAACAGCGCTGTTGCACTTAAATCCTGAACCAAAAGCTATTTGCCATGTCCTGTCCCCTTTCTTGATCCTTCCTTTAGCTTCACTGTAAGCAAGTTCATACCAAAGAGAGCTACTCGATGTGTTGCCAAAGCGGTAAAGAGTCATTCTCGAAGGTTCCATGTGCCAATCTGAAAGCTGCAGATTCTTCTCTAGTTCATCGAGCACTGCTCTTCCTCCAGCATGTATACAGAAATGCTCAAAGGCCAATTTGAAATCTGGGATGTATGGCTTCAATTTCATCTTTAAAAGCTTCTTTCCGACCAGAGTCGCGAAGAACAGCAACTGTTCAGACATAGGCAACACAAGAGGACCCAATGTTGTAATGTTTGTCTTCAGGGCGTCTCCAGCCACTGCCATCAAATCCCTGGATAGAGAAACTCCGATCCTTCCAGTAGGATCCTCCTTTTGAGTTATACAAGAGAAGCACTTATCGTCTGTGCCTTTGTGGGTCCGAACAGTGTGCACCAATTTGTACTTGGAGCGCCAGTAGTCAGATCTTTTGTTGGATAGCAAAATTGCAGCTCCTCCCATTCTGAATAAGCAATTTGACACGAGCATCGATCTCTCATTCCCAAAGTACCAGTTTAGAGTTATATTCTCCATGCTAATGACCAAGGCATAAGAATTTGGATGCACTTGGAGGAGGTTTTTGGCCAGATCAATCGAAATCAAACCAGCGCTGCATCCCATTCCACCGAGATTATAGCTGATGATATTCCCTCTCAGCTTGTAATGATTGATGACCATTGCAGATAGAGATGGGGTTGGGTTGAACAAGCTACAATTGACAATAAGGATCCCAATGTCTTTTGGTTTCAAAGATGTCTTCTCAAACAGTTTATCAAGAGCGCCAAACATTACCATCTCGGCCTCCTTTCTTGCTTCTGCCATACAGGGGTTCGGAGGTACTCTTAGAACAGCCTCTGGAAGATAAGTAGACTCCCCTAGTCCCGACCTCTCAAGAATTTTCCTTTGAAACTCAAGATTCTCTTCAGTGAATGTACCTGCCGATTGCGACCTCTCCATGAAAATCTGCCTAGAGCATTTCCTTTCATTGTCCGGCTTATAACAAGAGAAATCGACTAGATAAACAGGTTGAGGCCGCCTGAGGAAGTATAGGGTAGACAGGAACACGAGAAGGGTCGAACATAGGATCACCGAGATGAGATTGAACCGCAGATGATCCCAAAGGTCATAGAGGTCCTCGATCGAGAATGTGGAGAGTTGTGCAGCAATGACAACAACAAGAGGGGTCAAGAAGAGGTACATCGCATGGGTTATGAGATAATGATATCCGAGCTTCACATACTTCAGTTTCACTGATTGCTTGAAATCAGGGAGCTTCCTAGAAGAGGACTCTCGGATCAACGGCTCATTCGGATTCGAAGACGACATCTCGTTTTCTTTTTCGGGGGGCAAATCAAGATACTCAAATGGGCTCCAAAGTCTAAACTGACTCGAACTGAATGCAACAGTCAAATTAGGTGCGGAAACTCCCCAAGAAAGGGAATTTCAAGCAAAACACCTCCGAATGATTGCTGAAGATCACACCATCACATTGAATCAAGAGAGGGACAACGGCAAAGGTACCACAGAGAGAGACAGGGAGCGTCAAAATGCGAAATTTCCCAAATGACAACCGCAGAAGAGCAGCGAACCAGCTTCAATCCCTGCGAAATTCGACAAACCCATTTCTCGAAATCAGCAAAAGAGAAAAGCTTTTCGCGCTAACTTTCGCGAACGGGAAATCTCGACACCCCACACGCGCAGAGAGATCTAGCAACAACGTCGGCCAAGAGAGAACACACGAACCAAGCAAAACCAACGCGATTGCCGACAGAACATCTCGAAGGACACAATCGAAAGTTACCCAGAACGCAGAGCGAGGCTAGAGACACAAATCGTACCTCGGACGACAAATCTTACCAGACATTCCCCCCTTGTTCTTGCCGCCTGAGAGAAAGAATAGCCGGCCGGAGGAAGAGAGAGAGAGAGAGAGTTTGAGAAGCTCGAAAGATGTTAATAAATGAGAAGTGCGTGTCCTCTGGCAAGCGCATGACGCCGCTAAGCGGCGATGCCTCTATAAAGCTGTCAAATTCTCCACGGCTACAACTTGAAAAAATTAGTAATTTATCGGGCTTGTAATGAAAAACATTGATAGAGATCCAATTAGATATCCATCTACTGTATAGGGCTGCAAGCTTCAAAAATTGATTTTCAAAAATTATGAACTTTTGCTAAAAATATACAAGAGGAGCTATCTTTGTTAAACAACCTGAATTAACCACGGGGCATAATTATACTTATAAGATGTATGTGCGAAAAAGTAAAAGAACAATAGTCGAACAAAGTTCTAAATAATTAAGTCATTAGGCAAGAGTTTACTTTATTATCTCTTAACTACAACTTTCTTTTACGATTTCATACTTCAATCTTTTGGTACAATCAAGTTATCTTACTCACTGGACTCCTGTGCATATAGATGGGTCGTTTTCTCCACCCATTATTTTTAATGACTCGGAATATCGACAAGTATCGACGTGGTTTAGTCAATGTGTCATTAATAGAATCGAAGAAAGTGTGTTCTCGCATATCGGATCAATCCTCCCTGAAACAGAGACAAAGAACAGAAGAAAGAGATGAGTTGAATTCTTTCCAAAATCGAAAAAACAAAGAAGAAGAAGAAGAAGAAGAAAATCAGTATTTCTCTTCCAAAAACCTAAAGAAGATATCAACCTAACGCTTGTACAACAAGATGAAGTGGAAATCTTTTGAAAGACGTAAATGAAAACTATCGAGGGGACCAAAAGAAAACACATCCTCTTTTGGGATTTGATGGCGAGAGGACAGAGACTCTTGCTTGATTTTGCTTTGAGCAGGGATTGGATTCGACCGTGATGAGTCAATCTGGCCTCACGTCACTTGAGATCTGCTTGGCCCCCCACAAAGTGTGGCCAACTCAGATACAGCTCCATTTAAGAAGGCATTTGGAATACCCTAGAGTCCGTCGTTCTCCATCGTTCATTAATGATTCTTGAAATGTGTACGAGGTACTCTGCATCCTGTGTGTTAGATACGACAAAACGCACGGCGCCCCTTAAAATGACGAATTGGTCCCCCGATGGATGATGGAAAGTCGGGTGGGAGCTCCTCTCGTTTCGATTTTGTTCCTCCTCCAATCTCGGAGAAGAAAGTCCTCATGATGATGCCCATTTCACTGATGGGGGAAAAAAGTTGAGATGTAAGAGAAAGGGTTTGGTTCGCATTTCATGCCCTCTATTTACCATTTGAAAAGAGGAAAATACAAGTGTGTGATGATAAATTTGATGTTAGTATGAGCTGTCAATTAGAGATAATATAGGAATCCAAATCAATCTTCGATAAGAGCTATCAATTAGAGATAATATAGGAATTCAAGTCAATTTACTTCCCATTTTATTTCCTGATTAGGATGATTGTTAGGATTGACTCTTTTCTTTATAAATATAAATTCAAAACTATTGTAAAACAAACGATGTACAAAATATGGGGAATATAAAAACTTTCTCTAGAAAGCTATATGCATTTCTTCATAGTATTAGAGCAACTTGACCCTAGGACCTAATCTCACCATGGTTGAACGCATTGATTTAACTCTCCCACAATCAACCAGTGAGGACTCTTCGGCAACGGCAATCCTTGAAGATTTGATAACGACAATGAAGCAACTTTTGACCCAGCATCATGCGTCACCTTCACAAGTTGAGTCTCCGACTCCACCTATTGCTCTCAAGTTGGATGGCAACAATTATGGCTTTTGGTTCCAAGTTGTTGAGATGTAATCTCAAGCAAAGATAAGTTGGGATACATTAATGAGGATCTTCCCCAACCTCATTCGACCGATACTAACTTTTGAAAGTGGAAAACCGAGGATTCCACAATGAAAGATGGACAATCAACTCCATAGACTAGACGTTGATTAGCAATTTTATCCAATTCCCACCCATAAAAGCAATTTGGGATTCAGGGGCTACCACATTTTTTTTATGACAAAGATGTCTCTTAGGTGTGTAATTTGAAGCACTGAGTTACTCGACTGAAGCAGACAGGAAGCCCTATCGAAAAGTGCTATAATGATCTTCAAGGACTCTGGCAAGAGATTGATTTTTGTTGTCCTAACCTCATGATGTGTCCCAATGATATCTGGTGCTACAATACGGCTATCCAAAAAGATTGTGTCTACACATTCGACTTGACAAGATCAGAGTAGATGTCTTACAGATGCAACCGTTTCCTATGGTCGAGCAAGCTTACGTACATGTCCGGTGGGAGAATGTGCATCAAACTATGATGTTAACTAACATGGACGCTCTCACTACTATTGCAATGGTGTCACATGGAGGGAAGATGGGTTCGCGATTTCTTGAGGACAACCCAGAATCATAGACTCTACAGATGGCCTCCATGGGTGTTGCGACAAGAGGGGAAGGCAAGTCCAATGCAGGTTTGAAGCACAAGCCACAACCAGCAGAGGGATGCACTCATTGTAGTAATCTTAAACATACCAAGGAGACTTGTTTCAAGTTACATGAGTACCCCGATTAGTGGAAAGATTTTTAAGCCAAGAAAAAGATTAAGACTGCAACAAGTAGGGATAAAGGACGAGCATTGGTGGCAATTGGAGACTCACCTCTCTCCTTGGTTCCATAGGTAGACTCCACCAATACTTCCATCTTGACTTATGAAGGTAAATACAGTTGTATTTTTATCAATACTCATCAAGGTGAGGGCAATGGGTGGTTGTTGATTCTGGCGCTACCGATCAAATGACACCCAATCTCGGTGAAGGTAAATACGGTTGTATTTTTGTCAATGCTCATCAAGGTGAGGGCAATGGGTGGTTGTTGATTCCCGATCAAATGACACCCAATCTCGGTGACTTCACGTGTCATACCACTCCACATTGACAAAGTATTTATAATACAAATGGCCATAGAATGACCAAGGCTGAAAGTGTTGTTCTCACACATTCTCTCTCCTTATCGCACTCTTTGTTCGTGTCCTCTTTATTTAACTGGTTGTTGTCTATTGGGTAGATTATTGATGAATTAAATTGTAGTGTTCTTATACATCTCATTTTTTGTTTATTTCAGGATATCCTTATGAAGGAGATTATTGGACGTGGTACTAAGAGGGAGGGCCTATACTACGTGGATGATTTTAACAATAGCAAAGTGAATCACACCCGCGGTCAATCCACTAGTAAAGAGAAACACATTTGGCTCTGACATTGTTGATTAAGGCACCCATCTTTTGGATATTTGAAGCACTTTTTTCCTGGGTTGTTCACTAGTTTATCAAATATGTATTTCAATGTGAAACGTGCATCTTGGCAAAGAGTTATTGTGTTTCTTTTCCATTGAGTTTCAATAAAAGTATAACACTTTTTCATTAGTCCACTCTGATGCGTGGGGTGCTTCACCCATTACCAGCCTTTCGGGAATTTGTTGATTTGTGACTTTTGTGAATGACTAAACATGGATGACATAGTTTTATTTGATGAAGCACAAGGATGAGGTCTCTAAAATATTTCGTGTGTTCCATGCATGGTTGTAACACAATTTGAGGCACAACTTCACGTCCTTCGTACTGATAATGGGGCCGAATATGTTAATTAATATCTCACAACTTACTTTCAAGAATATGATCTTATCCATGAGATGCCATGCACCCAGACCCCCAGTAGAACGACGTCGCAGAAAGGAAGAACCACCATATTCTTGAGTTAGCACGGGTTCTCTTGGTGGGTGGTCATGTTCCCAATCATTTTTAGGATGCTGCCGTTATTACTGTAATCCACTTGATGAATTGGATGCCCCTCCCCATATGTGCTAGAATTTTAGACCCCCCTGCAAGCTCTTTCAAAACATGTTTCTCTTCCTTCGTCTTGACACTTCCTCCTGAAGTGTTCATGTGTGTAGCTTATGTTCATTTTCACAAGAACCAACAAACCAAGCTTGATCCTTGTGCTGTGTGGTGTGTTTTTGTTGGCTAACCCATCAAAATGGCTATCGCTCTTACGACCTCATCACTAAGAAGACACATGTCACTATGGATGTGACATTTGTTGAGTCCGTATTATTCACCAATTATCCCTTTTAGGGAGAGATAATCGAGAAAGGGAAAATTGGTGGGAGGGCAGTGTTTTGGTAGGGGTTGAGACTGTGTCTAACTCAAGGCAGGCCTCAACAGTAGTGCCATCAATAGAAAATGCAACGAATCAGGCTGTGACAAGTCGGCGGCAAGAGCTGTGAAGGACAATAGTCACATCTTGACAAAGGTCATCAACAATTTGTACCGGTACAAGATGCACACATATAGCCTCAAGAACAACCCTCTCTTGAAATTGTCCCCTCTTCAATACCCGACCATTCTCCTAAGAATACTCTTGAGGTAAGATCTCCTATCACACCTAACTCTTATGATGATTTTGATGTGGTTGTTGGATATAAATTACCTAACAAGTACAATCGTGGCAATCCCCCTAGTCGGTACTCACCAGATATGGAGGAATAGAAATCAAAGTACCCTATTGCAAATTATGTTTCGATAGGAAGATTGTCGGAACCATTGAAGGTGTTCATATCAAATATTTCTGCAACCCAAGTTCCTGGTGGGGTGCAAGAGGCTTTGAGGGATCCTAAGTGGGTTCGGGCAATGAAAGAGGAGATGGAAGCATTTCAGAATAATAAGACTTGGAGACTTGTAAAATTACCAAAAGGGAAGAGAGCAATGGGGTATATATGGGTTTTTACTATTATATACAAAGCAAATGGGTCCATTGAAAGATACAAGGCGCGGCTAGTAGTAGAAGGATATACATAGACTTATAGTATAGACTACAAAGGTGAAACTTAATATTATGAGAGTTTGGTTATCTCCTACAGTGAATATGGACTAGCCATTGCATCAATTTGATGTGAAGAATGAGTTTCTTTATAGGGATTTGGAGGAAGAAATCTACATGGAAGTTTCACTTAGGTATTATTGTGCCACTCAACCTAATGTAGCGTGCAAGCTAGAATGTTCATTGTATGGGTTAAAGCAATCACCTTGTACTTGGTTTGGTCGCTTTAGCTTAGCAATTAGAAGATACGAGTATTCTCAAAGTAACTCGGATCAAACATTGTTCCTAAGGCGATGTTAAGGAAACGTAATGGCCTTAATCATATATGTGGACAATATGATTATCACAGGGGATGATCGTGAAGAGATTTCGAAACTCCAAGAGAAGCTAGCAAAAGAGTTTGAGATGAAGAATCTACGGCGGTTGTAGTGTTTCTTGGGCATTGAAGTGGCTAGATTGAAAGGAGGTATTTTCTTCTTCTTTTTTTGTCTCAAAGAAAATGCGTTGGACTTGTTAGCCGAAATTGGAATGTTGAAATGTAAACCCGTTGACACTCGTACTAGTTCAGAATTATAGGCTTGGGAAGTATCCGGATCTGGTGCCAAACAATAAGGATAGATATCAAAGGGTAGTAGGGAGACTGATCTATTTGTCACATACTCACCCTGATATCACATATGCTTTAAACATCATGAGTCACTTTATGCATGCCCTAAGTGAAGATCATATGAATACAATGAGTTGAATTTTACGTTACTTGAAGTTGACTTTAGGAAAAGGTCTATTCTTTCTTAAGAACAATCATCTTGAGGTAGAGGGATTTACGGATGCGGACTGGGTCAGGTGGCGTTTCGGATAGGAGGTCTACATCAAGGTATTTCACATTTGTGGGAGGAAACCTAATTACATGAAGGAGCAAGAAGCGGAAGGTAGTAGCGTTGTCTAGTGTTGAGGTGGAGTTTCGAGGGTGGCTAAAGGGTTGTATGAGCTACTGTGACTTAAGAGGTTGATGACAGAACTTGATTTCCCATCGAAGTCTGAGATGAGATTGTTCTGTGATAATAAAGGAGCAGTTGATATTTTCCATAATTCAGTTCAGCATGATCAAACCAAACACATTGAGATTGATAAACATTTTTCTAAGTAAAATTTAGAGGCTAAGGTGGTTTGGCTTCCTTTTCTCAAGTTTGAAGATCAGTTGGTGGACATACTTACTAAGGTTGTGTCAAGCAAGGCCTTTCACAGCTCACTTGTCAAGTTGGTATCAAAATATCTTTTCACCCACTTGAGGGGGAGTGTTGGAATGAGTTATCAATTAGAGATAATATAAAAATCCAATTCAATCTTTAGCATGAGCTGTCAATTAGAGATAGTGTAGGAATCCAAATCAATCTACTGCCTATTTTGTCTCTTAATTAGGAGGATTGTTAGGATTGACTTTCTTTTTTGTAGATATATGCTCAAAAGCATTGTAAAACAAATGATGTACTGTCAATTAGAGATAATGTAGGAATCCAAATCAATCTACTGCATATTTTGTCTCTTGATTAGGAGGATTGTTAGGATTGACTTTCTTCTTTGTAGATATATGCTCAAAAGCATTGTAAAACAAATGAAGTACAAAATACGGAGAATATAAATTTTTTTTCCAAAAAGCTATATGTGTTTCTTCATTTGGAAATCAACTTGAGGTTTGACATGCTATGTACCATTACAATGTAATAAGGTTCACAAAAGTGAGGCATTTCTCTTGCATTGATCAACCCAGAGAATTCGAACACTACTTGATGTCGAGACTCAACTTACAACATGTGAGAAATGATCGTGAGAGAGATGCAACCGCTAAAGTCTCCAATCGGAGGCATGGTTCAACAGTGTTTCTCCTCTGGTTGCGACGAGACGTTCGTGCAAACATTTGTTCTTCGCAAGATAGGCCGAGCTAGCTCTCTTAGAACTGGATTGCTATATCGCCGAGATACATAGAGATCTCGGATTATTGGAACGAAAATCACTTAAGTCAGTGTCATTTGTGCCCGCATGTGGAGGCAAATTTTGTGCTTCCTTGTTGTAAAATATAGTCACAGCACCAAATGCTCGGATTTAACTTGTATGTGTGGATTACAAGATATTCCAAAGACCTTTAGATGATTAGATATGCAAGCTCGTGCCTTTAGATTATAAGGAAAAAAACATTGTCATTCGTGGCTACTTCTTTTGAACCTCTTATTTTTGGGGTTCCAGCACCACAGATTTACCTCTTGATTTCTTCGTGGGTTGGGTCCTTTCGTACGAAGAGAAAAGAGAACTCTTTTATCCAATAATAACTTATTTGGGCCCACTTTGAGAGGTCGCTTTTGTGAGACTTGATGTATACGGTTCGAGTTGATTGTGGCAATTGATCATGTGGATTTCAAAAGAAACCGTTTTATTTTCTTTTTATTTGGAAGTGTTCTCTAAAATGAGACAAAATTATTTATATTTCTTTTTAGGCCTATTATGATTGATGATAAACAACCAAATGAAGAGTGCATGAAATTGCAATTACTTAATGAATGTTGAATAACTATGCATAAACTATGAAGGAATGGAAAAGGAGAAAATTAGAGATACTTGGATGGAGTATCTTAATGTTGGAGTGTAGTTTATACTCTCCATCAACAGGAAGGCACGAGGATCTCACTCCTCAATGAATGGGTAGAGATCTGAGGGAGCGGCCTTGGTGGGATTTAGGGAGCAGTGCCTTTGGCAAAGAGAGGGCTTTTATAATCTTAGCCCTTAATTTATTAGTAGTTTGGACTTTGGCCTATGAATAGCTACTACTGTCTGTCTATAATTTTTTTCTCTTATAATTGATGGTTGGTAACAAAGAAGCGAGGGTGCTAATTAAAATGGAATCATTTATTAGATGTAACCCTAGTTTAAGGGTGAACTAGGAATAACCGTATGTCCTAATTTTTCTTTTTCACTTTTACTGTCTATTTCTTAGTGTTTGTGCCCCTAATCATAACATATGGCATAAAAGCAAGGTTTGAGGTTAGGGTTTCTTGGTGAAGAGAGATTTGAAAAATCGAATCTTGTAAAGATGCAGTTGGTCAATCACGGATTGAAGTAGAGAAGTTTGGAGGAAATGATTTTGAGTCAAAAAAATTGAAGATGGAGGCCTTCCTTATAAACAAGGATTTGTGCTATGTGATCAAAGATGATAAACCTGAGCAGCTACAACGCTCTCAAATGATAGTGCAATTGAAACAATTATATGTTCCCATGAATCCGGCAATGAATACAACAAGGCACACGTTTTGTTTTACTCATCAAAATAAACATCAATAGATGCAAGTTGCCTACAAATAATATTAAACCCGTTTAAATGTTAAAAAAAAAAAAAAAAGAAATAACATTTACTCATTCGAAGGTTGTACAGTCACTTCCTGAGAAAATAATCTGTTCATGAGTGACATGCTTTGATTAAGGCTTCCTAGCTTCGTCCACACGGATCCTTCGTCATCTTCGTAGAGGTCACATTCACGAGGACATCATCAGCAAAATATAGCCAAATCAGGCTTCGCGCCATTCGATCGCTTCTAGTCCACACCTTCAATCATATTTGGTGGTAAGGATAAGTCTAGAGGAAGATCTAAAAGCAAAGATCGATCAAAAGTAACGTGTTGAAAGTGCAAAGAGGATGGACACTTGAAGAAGGACTGCAAAAGCAAAAGTGTAAGTTCAGAGAAGTAAGATGAGGCACCATCCTCTAATACAGCAATGGATGATAATAGCAATATGGGAGACATGTATCTCATCTGCAATTCATTTAAGGGTGACTGCATGGATAATTGATACTGAAGTGTCTTTCAAATTAATGCCTCACATGGATTGGTTCTGTTATTATTAGCCACATCAGAGGTACAGTGCATATGGGAGGTAACACAACACTTGGTATTGTTGGTCGCAGAAAGGGAAAGCTGAACACTATTCCAAAGATCTATTCCAATTTCCCACACTATAAATGCCAAACAAGTCTCCTTGCGAAAGTACAATCTTGTAGCCTAGCAACATTAACCAATTTTAACGTTTCATCTTCTATTTTAGAAATCGGAGATTCTTCCTTTGTGGTGCGAAGATCCAATCATCGCCGCAGAAGCTCGTGATTGCACCGACATCTTTTAACTTGAATGAATACATCTTTCACAGACTCACTTTCATTTATAAGAAATGAAAAAGAGCAAAATTAAGAAAATATTTTCAAATTTGTGATTTTCCCCCAAAGCAAATGGAGCGCTAGTATCACTCTCTGTGTTATGGGCGCAAAGAGAAATCTTAAAGATTATTCCGTGATAATGCCCAGCAATTATGAAAAGTATTTTTACAAAGCTATAATTTACTAAACTTTAAAAACAAAATAAGCTTACGACGAGAAAACCTTGATAATCCATATATTCTTATTGTTACATTCATGGAATCTCCAGTATAGATTCTTAAGCTTCTTTTGTATTTTTAAATTTTGTAAGAACATGTGAGGGATCAAAAACAATAATATATGATTGTCTATGTTATTCTCCCTTTAAAAATTTCTGGAGACTATATTGCATATTAAATTAATGTTCAGATACTATGTGTATTATTATCCATTTTAAAAAAGTACAAACAATTACACTAAAAAAAAAAAAAAAGATTCAAACGGTCTATAACTATGATTTGATATGCAATGTAACCCTTGTATTTTTTTGTACATATTTAATTTAATACCTAGATTATACGGAAACGATCAATATCGTCCTTCCATAAATTCAAGTCTAAAAATAACATTGAACATCATCATGAAAATTCAAGAACGACATTACACATTAAATCAAAGTTCGAGAACTATATTTGGGCAACATTATATATTGAGTTAAGGCTTATCGGGTTAAGGGCTTATGGGCCATTTGTGTAATTTTTTTTAAAAAGAAAAAAAAAACTTTTCCTTAAAAGAAAGTCAAAAGCTAGACTAAACGAGCTGGTTTCTGTCCTCCAAAGAGTGCACGTCTACACAAGCCCGTTGAAACCGTTGGATTGACCGCCGCCGACCGTTGCGACGGCGGATCTCGATCCACGCGGTCCCCGTCCCATCTCCTAGGAAACGCCACGGCGCTCATCAGCTTCCCCCCATCTTCCACAACCAGGAAGCCGAAGAGAACGGAAGCGATGTCGTTTTGCTCGTCCCTGTCGTCACCCGCGCACGCCTTCTCTCCCTTCTCCAATGGCGACCGCAGGCACCCGGCGGCCGTCTCCGCGAGGCCGCGCTTCAGGGCCTCCGCCGCCGACGTTCCCGACTTCCTCTCCGCCGACTGGTACTGTTTCTGCAGGAATCCTTCGCTATATCGTTTTACGGTCCAAAGGGTCTGTGATCCTCGGTGTTTCCCTATCGAATTATATGGGGTTGGACTTGTCGCGGAGAGTTTGTTTGTTCTTGCTCTTTCTTGATTTGAAATTGGAGGGTGGTGGGTAGGCAATCAGATAGTTGCTTAGCTGGATGAAAATGATGGGTTGTTTTCTAGGCTTTGCTCTTGAGTTTGGTTCAGTGGTTCAAGAAATGGTATAGCGTGTGATTTTAGGTTCAGGGCACATGTTCATTCGGTTATGCACACCTTCGTGTGCCAACGATTTTTGTTTGGGTCACCAATTCTAGTTTTGGCTTGCACCTTATGTAGTCTATGAATCAGTACTTGTTCGGTGGGGTTCTGCTTCATGACGGTGAATTTTGTCCCGCTAGGGGTGACAATTGGTGTTCACCTGTCGAATTCCGGTTATTAATTCACGTGTTTGCAAAATGTTACGGTTGTTGTCGAATGTGCTAAATATTTGGTTTATTATGAGTTTATATATTATTTCCAAGTTCCCCAAATCTGCTTAGGTGAAGGTGTCAGTTCATGTAAAATATTGCCAGACCTGGTATGGGAGGGAAGCTATTTCTGGCCCCCTCCATTTCCTCTTATTTGGTGAAAGGAAACATGAATGCAGACATCAGGAAATTTTTTCCTCCATTTCCTCGATCGACATTCTTTGAAATTTAAGTGCCAATAGAGCAGATACTTCCTGTTTGTTCTCCTGCTCGGCTAGTATGCCTTCACTAACAGGAAAAGAAAAAGGATAGAAAGAGAAGTAGAAGGGGCTAGAAGCTTCTCTGGCTTCAGTTTGCAATGAGTCGGAACCCCACTAGACCATCCAAGAGAGGCAGCGTAACAAATGACTATGATCTTGCTGGCCTTTTTCTTTCCCATTTTGTCTTGAAAATACCCAGCTTGACTACTAAATTTAAAACATATTACCTCAGGAAATATTGAGGGCAATTTTCTTGCTCGCGTCTATGCACATGTACATGTGCATCAGCATAGGGAGTGAAAGTAGTCTATGGTCCTCTACTATATTGTGTTTCTTTAAGCTTAAATGTTGACCCAGATTATCCGATGATTCTTTTGTGTTGAAAGGTGGAATGGATATGTGCATTTCATTGATTTGGGATTGTTTTGGATTGCAGGCTCGAATCTCGGAAGAAGAGACCTTTTGGGCCGAGACTAAATGTAATGTCTCATACTTAACAGAGAAATTTTCCTCTGCAAACTACATAATGTAGAGCCACTTGTTCAGTGTACATCAATCAAGACTAGATTCTTCTTGTAGTTTAGTGCAGAGGAAGCTGTGCAGCACCAGCTTGATGCGTTGAAGTACAATGACCAACCCCGACAAGATTATGGCATTGAGGTTATGTACAGGGTAAGCTACTTCTCATAACTCATAGATTGGTTTCACATCAAATTGGTAGGTTATCTGACAAGGGTGATTTCTTGTTGCCCCAGTTTGCTGGTTTCGATCCTTTTGAGAGGTCACCTTATTTCGGACCCTTCTTCGATCTAGGGCAGGTGAGTATGCATAAAGTCCTAAATTGGTCCCATAATTCTTCATTACTTATTGTAGAAATTTTAAGTTCATGCTGTTCCCTCTTTAAAAGTTATCTGGGAAGTCAAAGGACGCCATTCTCTGACCATTCTTGTATAAAATGTGCAATGCCGAAAAAATGTGTCATGCGATTGGTCAAATGCGCTTCTGGTCTGGTGCATGTTGGTTCTTCAAGCATTAAGAAGCTTTCCATTTTGCAGATTGTGAAACTGAATTTCTCCACTAATGCTATGAAATGGCCTTCTATCATCAAGTGACAATGTACTTTTCATCAAAGCAATAATGTTTTTGAGATATTTAAGGTTTCGCACTGACCCCTTTTGTTGTTTGCCCTTTCCAGTTTGAGCGGTTTAGGCGTATCTTTCACCATTCCACTTACCGAGTTCTACTCGGTCACAAAGACAGGAAGATCTTGAGCAGCCTATTGGTGAAAGAGGTACACATGTTCTTTCAGTAAAAATGTGCAAGTAGGGTCAGTAAGTGAACTGGCTGTGCATTTCTCATCAGGCTATTGTAGATTCTTCCTTGCTTTAGTTTTTACAGTTTTGCTACCGTGTTCTGTCTTGACTAACAATCAATTTCTTTCATATCTGCGTTGCAGAATCGATTTAAGCAGCGGGTTTGGATACAAGGATCACGCCCTGAAGAGGAAGAAACATTTGAATTTACCTTGGTTCAGGTGTGCTCACATAACCTATGCTGGTCCAAAAATTGTTGCTTCTTTGCGGAATTCTTGGTGTGTGCCGATGGCGACTCCCACATGCTGAATCTTTTATTTCATAAGTCAAGTGGTGTTCAGATAGATCCTCTGTTTATCGTGGGCAAAACACACAAACTAGTTTCTGTAGGTCCTCATCTTGAAGCATGCCAATGGAACCATCTGCATTACCAATGAGTACTCTGCCTTTGGAGGATCATTGACATCTCTTGTTGGATTTGCCTATTATTTCTTTTTGGCCTGTTATCAGATTTGCATAGTGGCTCTTTCCTTGTGCTGTTAAATACTTGCTAATCACAGACTTGCTTAATTCTATAGGGCACGCTTACGGTTGTTGGAATGTTTGGTCCTTCGATCAAATTAGTAATCTGCTTACTCTTTGCTGCTCTAAACTTGCAGAGGGTTGGTGGTTCTTGGGACGGTTATTGGCTGACAGAGTCTCTGCTCCACGATGGAGACGCCTTCTCTGGCGGTTTGGCTTACTGAATGGTGTGTGCCTCCTGCGATGTCTACATAAACTACATATAAGCATGACTCCAAGATAACACATGGACGGTGTCTCAGCCTTCATAATATGTACATAATACATAGGTAATAAAAATGAAAGTTCAATGTCAGAGATGCTTCTGCCGGGGTTGATTGTAGATAAAAACCTTCAATTAGTGGTGATGCTAGCTTTTGCTTTCAATTGGGAGTGCAGACTTCTCATGAACTTTGATTGCTACTTGTTAACTCTGGTCCTACCAGTGTGCTTTCACTTAATCTTTCTCTAAGGCCGCATCTTCCGTTGATACCCAAGGTCCTCGTCTTTGAAAATAAAGTCAATATGCTTTTGCCTTTTTTCTGGTTTTCTTCATTCACATCGTTATCATTTATCAACTCTCCCGCGCACCCGGCTAAAAACCCATTGGAAGTAAATTCCATTCTTACAACTTTTGAATGGATTGGGGAACAAGGAAGAAAGGTAAGCCTCTTTATGATTCATCGAGAAATGTTCGGTCAATTGTTGCCCCATCAGATAAACCAACAGCAATTATCCTAGCAGAAAGAACAAAAATGCATATTACTGACAGAAGTGGATTCCACATGGAAACTTAACAGAGGCCCTTCAATTTGAAGATCTTGCGATTACCCATTAAGGTGGGAATTCAGAACAATTTAAGCAAGTCCATTCCATTCTTTGATGGATCACATTTGATCATCATCTTCAGGAAAACTTTCCCAGCATTGAATAAAATGATACGACGACAGTTGAAAGAAGAAAGGAAAAAGCAGCTTATGAATGTGGCGGGTCACATTCAAGCTTCAGGACAGCTATCCATCTAATAGCAAAATATAGTCACAAAGAGATAAAAGAACCAGCTACTAGATTCAAAAGGCCAGATCCTCATTACAAGAATGCTTTGCTCATTTGAACCGAGGTTGAACAACGTAACAAAGTTGAAAGTTCTGTGTTTCCCGAACAAAGTTCCATGTTTCGAGGCTGCTCTTCATGTAATAGAGAGTAATTAGTTTTCTCTTCGTAACCAAAAAAAAAAAAAAGTTACAAGAGTAACTCAGTTTATGGGCAATGCATCTGATGTAACTTAAAAGTTTGAGTAATTGAATCAAGAATATGGAGAGAGAGAGAGAGAGAGAGAGAGTCCCCAATGACACTGTTGTAAACTAATATGGCACACTGACCAAGATCTCCCAACTTCAAGAACCAACCAATACGCGAACGTCATTTCTTTGCTTGGGGCTGAGAAACAAACTTGGTGAGGACATAGCAGTCTGGTGGGCTAATGTTCGTGTAATAATTGTGGATTGTGTCTGTAATTTCAAATCCAAACTTCTTATAGAAGTTGATGGCATCCTCATTGTTAGTCTGCACGTGCAAGTAGATCTCTGAAATGTTCTGCTTGGCACAAAGATCGAGAACATGATTCAACAACCTAGTACCTGCAGAAGATCAAGCCAATTAGATCAGCAGAGGCCACAAAAAGTGTTTTGACAGGTTGCAGAACAGAAAGGATCAAACAGGAAAACTAATGTATGTCTAAGATCAAAGAACAGACACCAAAATACCCGAAGAAGCAAGTGAACCGATTCTGACTCTAAAAACCATGGTGAAGCAAGTGCCCAACAGGCCGACAAGCAAGAAACATCTCAACCTCAATCACCAAGCACCAATCCAGAGCTCCACTTAACAGTCCCGCAAGTCCTGATCCTCTCTCTATATGTGTTCCCTTTCTCGATCACCCCAGCCATGCTAACTCGTTCATGTCCCCAAAGAAAATGTTCTCTCGTGATGCTAAATACGGTGAGAGAGACTTACCGACCCCTAGCCCACGATATGGCGCTAAAACACCCAGCGTCATTATGTACACACGGATTGCCCCGCCTTCCTTCTTCTCAAGTCGGCAAGCAATTGATCCAACACAAATGTCATTGTAATATGCTGTAAAATTTCAAAGCAAACAAGTTAAATGTTAGTTAACATAGCTGCTCTTGTAGGTAAGCTACTAGTTCAGGATAAGCAGAGAATGAGAGAGAGGATTTGAAAGCAAAATTTAAGAGAAGCACAACTGCATTCTTCTGAGTGAGATGTCCTATGGCTATGCTAAGCTAGCTTCTTGTGAAAAATACACTGACAGAAAGGTATGCCATGCCAACTATTAAAGCATTTCACTTTGTCAAAATGTTGAAAGGTAGCAATCAAAATTTGAGGAAATAATCATTTCATAATAGTTAGAGTGTTAGTCCTACATCAGATATCTAAATTTGAGATGAAAAGATCATCACTCAATTAACTATATTCTTATCCTCAATGAATATGGAAGATACTGCAATCCAGTTTTCAGTTACATATTTCCTCGAGTATCATGAATAAATGAGGCACAAAAGATGTTTGACAATAGTCATGGACAAATGTCTTTTTCTCCAAGCATGTAGGATCTGAATTTGTATCAATACTATCTTGGAAGGTAAAAATTTATAACATAAAAATCCAAGGCCTAAGTTGAAACACATAAAATGGTCAAAAACAGACTCCGTGTTTCGGTTCGGAAGAGAACTAATTCCGATGTGAATAGTGGAAAACCTAATGAATTGTTCAGCAAAACATGGACATCATCTGAAGGAACTTCTACATCATACAAGATATTGAGAACATACTCCTATGCAAAATACTGATCAGTCCACCAGGTCTAATGGATCAAAAGTAATCACCGCAAGATCGTCATACCAAGTCAGAAAAGAACATGCTAACCCAAATATGGAAAACATCAACATACAGTAACCAAGTTAACCAAAGATGTTGAGTTGATGATGCAGAGTATACCAATAACCGAACAAGCTTATGATGCAACATAACCACCAGAACATAGCAAATATGGCTATTCAGATAGAAGGAACAAATCTTGCATGGAATGAAAAAACTAATGCCTCTCTTAATACAAAGAGTATCTTAGAGCTTGAAAGCAAAAACAAACTGAATCAAAAGTATATGCACCATAAGTAAAGAAAAGAATGAGCCATGTCTAATTAGGTATAATAGGCTTCAATAGAAGTGGCAAATCCAAACTCAGATAAATCCCAGCTGATAGCATAAAACACAATAATCCCAGATAGGTTCTTTACCTAAAATGGACATTCGTAAACAAGACTAAGAGAAAAGTTGAACAAGTAAATATTCAAACAAAACCCAACTGACACTCAACAGCCAATATACATGCGTGTCGGAGGTTTCTCCAAGTTGAGATACCACAAACACACTTGAGGTTACAAAAGCGAATGCTGAAAATGCAAAATCAGGAAAAGACAAAAGGGGGGAACAACAAGAATGATCAAGACACAGAAGCAAAACCACGACCATCCAAAAAGACGTCAATCCAATGGGCTAGATTAAGGAACATAAAGCAGCACAACAATAAAACACGAAATGCGAATATCCCATAGGCAGGGTCACTGGAATGTACTATACTGGCCATGGAATATGCGCTTGCACATCCTTTCCCTCCTAACACAATCTACCGGGACATAGGAAGTGGAACGGAAGCTACAATTCCACGATCCAAACGAAAATCCACCCCCTACCCATTTGACCAACAGACGAGAAACATCCCAAAGTCGCCCGCAAGCTCGAATTCGTCACAGGCACTCTCGCCTGTCTCGTTTTCCCTCTCGCGCCTCAGCACTTCCCCCGCTCTTCAAGGAAACAAACCCATCGAAATCCAGACCAAAAGCAGGCCAAACAAGAAGCGCAGCCAAACAAAACCCAGAACCCAGAATGCGATCGATTCAAGAAAACCCTCCGAACGACCCGAAAGGAGATTGGGAGCGCGAAAGAGCGAGAACCCAGGAAAGGTAGGGAGCCAGAGAGGAGGGAGAGAGAGTAAAAGACCTAGCTTGGTGAAATCGCCGGAGGCGAGGGCGTCGACGTAGTACTTGTCGTTGTAGCGGACGGGGAAGAGGGCGGTGTTGAGCTTCTTGAGCTGCATCACGTTCTTGTCCCGGACGCCGTCCAGCGAGATCGACGCCTCCCGGCCCGCCCCCATTTCTCCTCCTCCTTCCTAATCGCTTCAAGATTCACCCACAACACAGAGGGAGGAGAGAAGAGAGAGAAAGAAGAGGAGTGGTGGGCTGTGTGCGTGTTGGTCACAGTGAAGTTTGAAAATGGGGAAACGAGAGGGGGGGCGGCTATATTCGGAGCGGCAGAAGCAACAACATAGGCACAGAGAGAGAGAGAGAGAATGAGTGTTTTTTATGGTGCCAAAACGACACGTGAAGACGACGACGTTGTCGTTTGTTCCTGTCATAAAAACGACGACGTTGTCTGAACGGTCACTTGTCGTTGTCATTTGCGTGATATAAATCTCATCTCTCATGACCCTCTATACGCACTTTGCTTAGTCGATTACATTATATATTGCATGATGTATCCATAGTATAAAATAATTTCCGTAGAGAGGAAAAAGAAAAGGCATTTATTGGATCAAGGAAGTAAAACTTGTACACCTCTTTCTCTTGTTAAGAACCCTGGCTTGTCCAAAAAAAAAAAAAAAAAAAATCTTACAAAGCGTAAATTTTTAAAACAAGAAATTGAAATTGTCGATCGAGTAGTTGCTATTTCACATAAGTCAGTTACTCTTGTGAGTGGTCATAGAAAATTGGTAGTGATGTGGATTGAACTTTGCACCTCAAGCTTGCCAAGGCGACAGACTCGATTGCTTAAATATCGTGCGAACCTAATGAAATAGTTTTTCTCTCTTGAGCTCTTCGAAAGAATGAGCTCTCCACTCGGTAGTTGGGGTCTTTGGCTTTTCCAAATTAAGTATAAGAAAAGAAATTCACTGACACCTCGAGCTAATGAGCTCGTTGGATGGGCTATACCTAAATGTCCATGTCAAGGCTCGTGATATAAGAAAAAGGGGCAAATGAAAACTCATCGGTTCGAGTTTGTAAAGTTTTGCGATTTTGATGCTTGACTTTTATTTTGTTCAATCAAATCCTCTAATTGTTTGGATTTATGTAGTTAGATCCTTTAAGTTTTCAATGTACTTCATGAATGATTAGGTCAAGGCCCACGTAGGCCCGCTTGTTCCCTTTTTTTTTAATTAAAAATATTGTTTGGTAACCTCGGCCTTTAACTTTTATGAGAAAATATTCAGTGATATGTACGCGCCACATCATCCGCTGACGTGGTGTGCACATACCACTCAAATATTGACACGTGTCCTGTGGGGGGGACTCGCTAGAAAATGGAAAGACTAGCTCGGCTCAACTCAACTCACTAGCAGAAGAAAAGACAGGTCAATGGTCAATAAATGCATCATGCTCCCGCCCAAAAAAATTCTCTCTCCTCAATTGAATTTTTTGCAATCTCTCTCTTTCTCTCCCCGCAGGAGAGCAAACAAAGAATGATTAAGACCTATGTTTCCTTCTCCGTGCATCCCAGCCCCTCGATTTTCGACTTCGGCTCCCTAAAAGCCTTGCTGGTCATCCGCCTCTAGCACGTCAAAGCCAAACCGCGCAATCGAGTCCCAACCCCCCGCCTCCAACTGTTCTCGTAGAGATCGAGCACAAGGTTTGTGCTCGTGTTGGTCTCTCAACAATTTCTAGACCTCCATCCAATTGCATCCCTCTGACGAACGTGTCATCAACTCCAACTCTGAGCCGTCGCAAGGTCTTTAGACTCTATGTCCTTGAGGTCGATGGTCGAGACCTGAGGGCCTCGTGCTTCTCTCCTCCGCCTCCCCAAAAGCATTGCCGGTCATCTGCCGCTGCTGGCACTTCGCCTCCTGAGAGCCTTGCCGATTGTAGCTTGATCCCGAGCCCCCTCTACCTCTTGATCGCGGCTGGGTCTCGAGCCCCCTTTGCCTCCACCTCTGCCTCCGCCTTTGACTGTTTCCAATGCGGAGATTGAGCACAAGTTTTGTGCTCTCGTCGATCTCTTGGCAAATTTTGGGCCTTGGTCCAATTGCGTCCTTCCAACAAACGCGTCATCAGCTCTGACTCTAAGCCGGCGCAAGGTCTTTGGACTCTATGTCCTCGAGGTCAATGGTTGAGACCTGAGGGCCTCGTGCTTCTTCTTCTTCTCCTCATCCGCCTCCCCAAAAGCATCGTCGATCATCTACTACTGGCATATCACCCACTTGAGAGCCCCGCCGGTTGCAACTGGGTCCCGAGCCCCCTGCGCCTCCCCAATCGCAGCTAGGTCCTAAGTTGCCTTTGCCTCTGGCTGTTTCCAATGAGGAGATCGAGCACAAGGTTTATGCTAGGCATCTTGGCAACTTCGAGGCCTCCATCCCATTTCCTCCCTCCAACGAACACGTCATCACGCCTCGCCTTGTCCACTTTGATTCTCTCGATCATCTCCTCCAAGAGCCCCGTCGAGTCACAGCTGGCAAATGTGCGCGGGGTCTTGAATCTTTTCTCCTCGCCGAGGCTCTGTCATTAGATCTCTTCTAACGTTATCTCGAATCATTCACCATGTCATTGTCTTCTTACACCTTCGAAAGGTTGGGCCCTATCTCTCTGTGAAACCTCGTCGAATTTTAGTATTAATAGCTATATTTTGTTGAAAGATTATGTTATGATGGATTGAAATGATAACGGTATCAAATCCTAGGTCTACTGAATTTGTCGGAAGTAGGAAATGAGTTCGGTGGGACTGCAATGAATAAAAATACTACTTATGTAGTCACGATTGTATTGCTTTGCCCAGTAAAGTTTGGAGGGAAGTCGCCATAAACTGATTGGAATTAGAGGTGATTGGGTCCAGGGTGGGTAAGGTCTAGACCTTGACCCTATACCCAACCATGTTATAATCGGTTCTCCTTTTTTGGGCTCTGTACCTGTCTCTGTTTGTATTGGACCATGTACCTAACCCATCCTGTTTTTCGGGTCCGATTCTAGGGTCAACCCTATTTCCACTGGAACCCGTTTTGCAACCACTAGATATCCTATACGACTTTGTTTTACATTAATATGCTAGAAAATAACGTAATCCTCCTAATTTGTATTGAAACATTAAGCACTTGTAATGAATAAGTACATTAACTTTTTGACTAAATGAAAAATTAAGGATCCACAAGGTTAATTATTATAACATTACATGACAAAGCAAAAATCATAACATTGCATTACAAACATGGGTCTAATATTAGTCTCATTACTACAACTACTACATGAAGTTGTTCATTTATCTAAAATAGTTAACATTGCTGCAAGCATAACTTCTCATTCAAAAGAGAAATTAAGCGAGCCAATCCACATGGTATGTAGGAATTTGGCGGCGACGGACGAACGGTGCGAGAGGGAGGATTTTCGACCTCTACTTACAAAATCAGTTCCCAAACCGGTCCGAGAACCAGTTCCTAGGTGGGTAATCACTCAAAACTAGTTCAAATCGATTCCAAATTTCAAGAACCGGTTCTCGGACCGGTTTCAACGGAAACCGGTTCCCAACCCTGTTTTCTAGGTGGGCCGATCCGGTTCCTAGGTATACCTAGTATGGTTTCATACCCCTATTTGGAATAGCTTAGTTAGAAGACCATTTAGTGATCTGGCCCTGGCCCTTTGCTGTAGAATTTGATAGCGTATATGCATATCTTGATCTGAACAATTGCCATAAAAAAACATAGAGACTAGATACCTAGCCGAACAATTATTTTGGTGTTGGTGAAGGTTTATGTGATGCATCCTTCAATATCTATTATGATCTTGGAGTGCGTATTATTTTTTGCCTGAATGTGATCTAGGACGCTCATTCTTCAAACTTTTGCAAGACCTTTTGAGTATGGATCCAAAGGTGCATATATTTTTAGCCTCCACTCCATGGACATTAAATGCATTGAAAGCAAGAACCTTATATTACGTTGTACTATTGGCAAATTGAAGCAACCTTGTTGACACACCTCTCATTTAACTTTTATTTCATTCGTATGCTATGTGGACGAAAAATAGCACTTAAATTAGCATAAACTAAAGCTATTGTTCACTATTATTGGGATGGACATCAGGTAAACTGGTTACTACATATTTTGTCAATTTTTAAAGATGAGCAATCCACATCTACTTAATCAAATGTTATTTATTGCAGCATGAATCCTCAAGAGAATAGACACAATATCTGCCAACAAGCGCATTGTATTCACATATGAGCAGGTATAGGTTGATATCTTTTAGTGTAATTCATCTAGATTTCAACTTTGTTTTTTATATCATTCTACTTAATGTTTTATCCGATTCTCTTGAGAATATATTTTGGATGAGTCTTCATTATGATTGTCATGCTTTTGACAAACTATGGCAATGTTTTAAAGGCTGTTTGCTTACCCCTTTTCCAGTTGCATGTTTGCATCACTAATTACAGTCGATTATGTTCAAAAAATGATGGCTTATTCATTCTGTTTGATTCCAATGTTTAATGTGCCTATACCATTATCCTGATATATGGCATGATTATGCGACATGACATGCAAAAAGTGATTCCATGGAAGCTGCTATTAAAGTATTTTAGCGAGCATTGAAGGCTCTCCGTGGTAAATTTTATTCTTGTTTCCATGCAAATGAAGGAACTACTTGATAATCTCTATTTCTCTGCACTTTTTTGTTGCTCTTGCTTTCCATTATAATAAAACAAAAGTTTGTTTTTGGTGTAAGAGAAAGAGATAATAAAATAAATAAATAAAAAAGAGCAACTTCCCGAAGTGTGCTGATTATGCTTATAGCATTTACTTTTCGCTGTGAGGTTGAACACGAAATATTTAAATAGGCTAATTAAAGCATGATTCTAAATAATAATAAAAATGGGTGTCTTTGTCTTTTTTCCCATACTCCTCTCATAACAAAAAGTGCCCACAACTTTATTGTTATTCCCGGGAATTGACAAGGATCTGCTCCGATAACAATAGAAACCAAAGCCAAGACAACTATAAGATGGTCCAATTTAAAGTTTTCACATTGTTAAAAGCTAAAAACACCCTTCACTTTCCTTTTGATGTTTGGCTTGCAGTTGAGGTTTTCTTCATCTCTCAAATGCATACAAAAGCTTAAGATTATTATCTATACATTTTGCTAACAGAATCTGAGTTACTAAGCTATGCATATGCCGAGCAAGAGGAATCCCATGGAGCAGTTCAGTTTAGATCATGAATATTGTTTTGTTTTTTGAAGGTTCATATTTTTCTCTGTCATTTGGCCTTTAAGCCTAGTTTATCACTTTCAAACAAAAGACTAAGTGATCATTACAAAGTTAATTATGGTGGTATATGGCCTAATTAAGTTCAGAAGGTAGTTCTCTCTATGGAGTGAAGTTTGCTTGATGATTGTATGAGTTTCATATCAGTGGATTAATTAGGATTACATATGAGATATCAACTAAGTTAAAATATAGTTTTTTTTTTTTAATGTGATTATGTCTAGATCTTTGATTGGATTTTGTGCCCAATTATAGTTTCATGTCAAACTATTGCAATGTAATATTATATCCCCATCTACTATTTGACAGGTTTACTACAAGACTAGGGGCAATCTTGAAACTCCATGTAATGGTATTATGTCCATGTAATACATTTTCTACTCATTATTGATCTTCCAAGCATTGCAAGGTACATTTTTTCTTAAATATGTCAGGTATTTTCATAAATTTGTGTCTCTCTACTTCATAATCAAACTTTGGATGCGATCAATTGAGTCCTTTATGATGGGCTCCTCCTTTTAGAGTTCAAGTAGAATACATGTGGATAAATGGATTTTAGAGTTGCCATTTGAGCCTTTCTAGGAAATGTCTAAAATGTTTCACCATTTCTATTCTAACTATGGTTTCTATATATACCTGATGATGCTTATCTACTGCTGATTAGGTTCTCAAAACATAGGAAACAAGTCTGTGAAACAAGAAAGGGAAGAGATTCTCATGAAGGTCGCATCCTCACTTGATCGTGAAGATTAATGTGCACTTGACTTTGCACATATGTCATAGAAGAGGCCAATGCCTTTTTTACTCAATTTTGTTGTTGTTTATAAGTGTCCGTGCTCTAGTCTAGGCAACGATTACCTTACAAGATGTTCTTCACAATTATTGAATGTTGTTCAACACTTTCGAAATATGATGGTAGCTTGCCCCTCCTGGTTTGTCATGGTTGATTTACAATTGGTGTTATTTTGTCCATGTAATGCATTCCCTACTTATTATTGGTCTTTCAAACATTGTAATGTACAATTTTGAATCAATGGATCTCGTTTTAGATGCCTGGCACCTTATATTTTTTTCTAGTTGGTATTGGCTATCTCGTTTTACTTTGGTTGTCTTTACAGGAGCTTCCATGTAACCGAACAACTTTTATCTGCAAATGGCTATGTGCAATTTCTTGTAGTTGCTTTGGAGAGACAAGATTGATAATGTTTCGTTGGCATTACAAATTTTCGTCATGCTCATCGCTTTAGTACTCTATTTTAGGGTAAACGCAAAAGCCTCGATTTTTTATGATTGCAGTTGTTATTATTGTTGATGCATAAGTTTTAGAAGAGAAAACCTCGAGGCTTTTGTGTTTACCTTTGTTCTTGGAGTGCAACCCAACCTTTTCAACAATCTAGTTCCTATGTTGCCCTGTTCTTCGTAAGGTTGAATAGTGCTCTTGCTGTTAGTAATCTATACTGATAATTGTTGCTTCTATTTTTATTTCTTTTTCAATTTTAATTATTATTCACTAATGGATAATTGTTGTTTATGTTACTAGAATATATTGGCCAGAAGGTTTTTGCCTGGGTGGAGTGATTATGAGGTTGTAACTATGAAGAATCAAATGTCGGTGGACACTAAAAGTCGTGTTTGACATTCACTTCCAGTAAAAGTCGCACTATTCTTGGGCGAAATGGGTATGACTTCATCTTTTTAGAATCAAATTGTATTTAGTTCATTTTTCTTCTATAAATGATTAGATATTTTCCTCAAATTGTATAGGCTTCAAATGATAATATCATCGCACACAATGTTGATGAAGAATTTGAATTCATAATTGGTATGGTGTTTGCTAATGAGAATGAAGTCTATAATACATACAATGCATATGCAATTTGCAAAGGATTTGGAGTGCGAAAAGGACAAAAAGCAAACAATAGTAAAAGTGTACTGTGAAATGCACATTTGTATGTAATTGTGAAGGACACTCTCCACTAATCCCACCTCATGAACAAAGAAATATTTGTAGGATAGTGAAGAGAGTCGGATATTAGGCTTGCATTAAATTTAAAATCGAAAATGGAGTCTAGGAAGTTACCAAGTTTGAAGATGTTCATAATTATCCTTTCATTGGTGATAAGCAAAAACACCTTATACACTCGTATCGACACATTACGGATAGTAAAGGTATTTTAACTTCTATGACTAGGGCTGGTATAAGGGCTACAAAAGCATATTCATATCTCTATGATGAAGCTAGTGGGCCAAATAACATTGGCTTTATACTACGTAATTGTTAAAATTTCTTACAATAAAAAAGAAGAAATTTGATTAGTGTAGGTGATTGTTAAAGTCTCATCAAACATTTTAATTGCTTACAATCAAATGGAAGCAATTTTTTTACACATCTTAATTGGATGAGGAATAGAGACTAACCAATGTTTTTTGGTCTGATGGTTTATCTAAGTTGGACTATGATAGTTTTGGAGATGTGGTAGTATTTGATACTACTTACTGTACAAATAAATACAATATGATATGTGTGCCTTTTGTTAGCTTGAATCATTACTGGAAAAATATTCTGTTTGGTTGTATATTTTGATGGATGAAACCTTTACTTCTTTTGTTTGGGCATTTCAATCCTTTTTTGAGACAATGGGTAATAAAGCACCTAAAACTATTTTCACTTATCAAGATCATGCTATGACAAATGTTATTAGAACTGTTATCCCGAATTTTGATCATCGTTTATGTACATGGCATATTAGGAAAAATGCTTCGCATCATATTGCACATCTTCTTAGAAAGTCAGGTTTTCACAATAAATATTGGCGTAAGCTTCTATATCATTGTGAATTTGAAATTGAAATGGAGACCACTTGGAAAGCTGTGTTAGGAGTGGGGTTTAGGTAAAAATAAGTGGTTCGATAATTTGTATCGCCTGCGTCATAAATGGTGTCTTGCATTTGGCCGTGATTTTTTTCTGCAGGAATTAGATCAACACAAAGAAGTGATAGCATAAATAATGTATTTCAAGATATGGCATGTAAGACGATGACTTGATCTGAATTTGTCAGTCATTATGAAAAGCAAGTTGAAAATTGCGACACTGAAATTGTTGATGATTTTGAGTGTGCTCGAGGAAAGCCACATATTGTGGTTGAAAATGGTGGAATTTTGCAACATGCTGTACAAGTATATACTCATGTCATTTATAGGAATTCTCAGGCTGAGTTCTTGCATGTTTTATATGAACATGTTTTTTGATCAAAAACTGATGGGCATTTACATACTTATATCGTGGGAATCGAAAGTAGTGAACGGAAGCATATTGTGCATTTTAGTTCGAGTGATTCTACCATTTCATGTAGCTGCAAGTTATTTGAAATGCAAGGATGGTTTTGTAGGCATACTTTATGCATATTGACAAATGTTGCAAATGTTACAAGCATTCCATCACAATATATTTTGAAAAGGTGGACAAAAGTTGTAAAACAAGAGACTTATTGTAAAGATGTTGCGCAAAGCTCTCATGATGCGATTAAATAAAAAACATTGTGTTTAATGAGGTTGATGCGATTAGCTTTCTAGTTGATACTGTTAGCTTTCAGCTTCCGGTTGCTTGGATTTAGAGCCTTTGTTGCCGCTCTTCTTTTCCTTCTTGTGCTTCTTGTTCCGATGTCGGAGACTGGAAGCTGTTGTCAACCTCAAGCTGGACCTTTGCCTTTATCTTCTTCTCTTTGCTCTTGCTTTTGGAGTTCTTCGGGGATTGAGCTTAATCAGACACAACTATCGAAGGCATCGATGAAGCTGTCGGGAACGACGAGAGGAGTTTATGGGATGGGAGGGGAGGGAGGGGGTGGTCTTTTCATTTATTCTCTTCTCCTCTTGTGCTCGATCTCCATGTTGGAAACAGTTGAAGGCGGATGCGGAGGTAGAGGGGATCGGGATCCAACTGTGATCGGCAAGGCTCTCGGGAAGACGATGTGCCAGCAGCATATGACCAATAATGCTTTTGAGGAGGTGAAGAAAGAGTAGAAGCATAAGGCCCTTAGGTCCCGACCATCGACCTCGAGGACATAGAGTCCAAAGACCTTGTGGCGGTTCGGAGTCGGAGTTGATGACGTGTTCGTCGGAGGGACGCAATCAGATGAAGGTTCAGAAGTTGTCGAGAGACCAACACGAGCACAAACCTTGTGCTCCATCACCATAGGAACAGTTGGAGGGAGGGGGTCGGGACCCAACTGCGACTGGCGAGGTTCTTGGAGGAGGCGATGTGCTAGAGGTAGATGACCGGCAAGGCTTTTGAGGAGGTGGAGGTGGAAATGGAGGGGGTGGAAATGCGCGGAGAAGGAAACACAAGTCTCAATCATTCTCTATTTGTTCTCCTGCGAGGAGAGAGAGAGCGTTACGCATTTCTTGACCCATTGACCTGTCTTTTCTTCTACCAGCGAGCCGAGCCAAGCCAAGCTAGCCCTTCCATTTTCTAGCTGGTCCCCCATAGGACACGTGTCGATATCTAAGTGGTATGTACGCACCACGTCAATGGATGACGTGGCGCGAACATACCACTTAATATTTTCTCAACTTTTATGACTTTTGAGCCTCGCTTGAGTGAAAGTCCCTTGGAGGAATAGGACCTTGGAGTCAAAGGTCAATGTTATTAAATTTTGAGAAAATTCATACCGTCATTTTTTATATAAAAATCTAAAATGGGTATTATTTTAAATAATGGTCCAAATTATCCTCAATTTTTTTTTAATAAGAACCTAAACTAGACTTTATTTCAAATAATATTTGAAGTAGCCATGTCAATTTTCAAGAATAGCCTGACCTCAACTGCTGGTTAAGGGCATTTTTTGTCTTTTATATTTTTTTTTATTTTTTTCTATTTTTTCTTTTTTTCTTTTTTTTTTCTTTCTTTTTTCCTTTCTCTATTTTTTCCATAAAAAGAAAAGGACTAAAACATAAATAAATAAAAAGACACGCAAGCTCACGCTTATGTGTGAGCTTGCCCCAACCCTCTCAAAAAAAAAAAAAAAAAAAAATAGCTGTGTTTTTGGAAGAAAAAATAGAAAAAAATGAAATAAAATAAAAGTAAATAACAGAATTTCCCTAAGGTCAAGCAATTTTTTGAGATTAAAATGACTATTTCATGCCTTCTTTTAAACAATGTTCATTTCAAATTCTTATTTAATAAAATGAGAACACTTCAGGTATTAATTTGAAATAAGATTCATTTGAAACCCTTATTTGAAAAATTGAGGGCACTTCAAATCTTTACTTTGAATTTTTTTCTTAAATTTTTATTCCTCCCTTTGGTCCAAAGGACTTTGGAAATGCTTCTCATCGCCTGAGCACGATGAGGAGTCGTCGAACATTGGCTGAGCCCGACAAGGTCTCACCAACGGTGGTGATTCCTCGCCAGCATATTGGCTCTATTCATCTTTAACATGGCAATCCCCGTCAAAAGTCCTTTGCACTTATTTTTGTTTCGAGGATCTATACGAAACACAAACGAAACGATACCGCAATTTAGGACCTCTAAATGACAAGAAGCTTACGGACTGACGGCAACTTTTCCTCGAAATCAAAAATCTACTCAGAACAAAAACCGAAACACGGCTCAAAGATCAAACCGAACATGAATTTTAGAGAGCGTGCGGCGAGATGATGGAGCGGAAGTGAGAAATGCCATTTTCTATGGTTCCTCGAGGGACCGGCTCTAATGAAGGAGGAGCAGGGCAGCACTCAAATGATCTTTGTAAGAGGCGGATCTTCCGGTCATCACCCATCGTAATCACATGTATCGTCATTATTAGAATATTTAAATAATAAATTATACATTTATATAATAGTTTAAATTTTTAGAATAATCGGCGGTCTCACATAATATCAAAGTTAGATATCTTGATTTCAAATCTTATTAATTCCCATTTGCTTCTCCAATTAAATATTTCCACAATTATTACTAGCAAATTAAAGAGTAAGTCATGCCTTAAATTGAAGGGAAAAAACTTTCAATCCGGGGAAAGATGACGAGCCACTCAAGGAAAGCACCGGAATTGGAGAAACTTGCGAGCTCATCGCATCCCACAATGTCCAAAATCTGATTTTTGGAAGTTCTCGCGATGCTGAGGTCGGCGTCTCTCTCTCCTGTCCCGGTCAAGCTCTCCCAACACTCTTTCGAACCGAACGCGAAGGAAGCCATTCCCAACACGCCTCCCGCCCTCCGCAGTCGTGGAAGACGGCAAGCAAGCAAGGAGGAGTAGTAGGAACGGTACTCCCGTTGAAAACGTGAGGAGTTTCTTGTCTCAAACCCTCGTTCCAACCACAGACCGAACGGTGGATGGATTCGGTAGGAAGTCAGGCTTAGAATTTTGCGACTCGAGAAGCTCCGGGGTTTCGAATTCGATTCGTCTTATGATTCCATCTCGATCCCTGATGGGTTAAGAAAGTACCGGCCATGGGCTATACAGACTTTACGTCAATGACAGCTTATTCCCGAGTCTTTTTATTGGGATTTCGATAGTGGGTCATGTTTCAAATGATACTTTTTCGCCATTTATCATGTCTTAATCAAGACGTTAGAAGTGAAATTTCTACCGCAGATTGGCGCCTTGATTGGATGGAAGGGTCCAATCCACGTGTCCAAAACAAGTCCTTCTCAGCTACCTTTACTTGACTAAACCCAAGCTCAAGCCTTCTCTCTATATAAACTCCTGAAGTCCTCCTCTTGACACTTATGCACCAGCGTTAGATTTTTCTACAGAGAGAGAGAGATGGCAATGGCTGCTACTTGCTGCCTCAATCCCTCTCCTCCCAACCCCGTTCAAGCAATTCTTCCTCCTCCTCCTCCATCATCACTTCAAGAACAATACCAGCCTCTTGGTGAGTCAATCTTTTCTTACTCTATTCTCTCCACTTTGTATTAGAGTCTCTTCATTTTGCTTAGACATTGATCGGTATGTGATTTTCAGGAAGAGAAATGAAGTGCCGTCTAGTGCAGCAAGAGTGGCGATGATGGTGATCGGGCTAGTGGAGATGGGCAACTCGTTCGTAGGGCTCGGCGAGATCGCGGAGGCCATGGCTAGTGAGATGGCCGCAGTACCCAAGGACAAGGTCGCAAGAATCGCGAGGTGGAGTGAGAAGAGGGCTTGCCCACCTTGGAGGCTCAACTCCTTTGAGACTGTTGTGCCGGAGAACCTCCCGAGGCCACATGCCAGCAGAAAATCGGAATCTATTGGGTATTCCGATCCCCATGATGCGCCAACCCTCAAGGCTAGGGTCGCCAAATCAAACCCTAGATGCTTCTCCATGTAAAACTGACATGCCCAGTACACAAAACCGCATTTATAAATCTTATATATACTTCACATCAATTCTATTTTTTGAGATTCTTTATATCACGCATATCAAATAATCACCTTATAGCATTTTACCTAATTGAAGCGGTTCTAATTACAATGGGATTTCGACCCTTCGGATTGAATATTGGCCTTGCATTTGAACGTCTCCAATCTTTTCACCATGAATGATCAAAATCCTGCTTGGAAATGGAAGAGGAACACAGATTTTTTTTTTGTTGTTCTTTGGGGTGTGTTCAATGACAATATCTAGCGAACTGTTGCAGTACAAGGTGTACAAACTTGAAACATTGCTCCAAACGCACGTACGTTGCTTAGTTCTGGTTTCGTTTCAGTACAGTCAGTACGTTCTCTCTTGACAATTTAGTACAACTTTTCTTCAATTTTCCTTTTTCGAGGAAGGAATTTAGTAAAGCACGTGGTCCAACGCCACGTGGCTACCCTAGAGAGGGACCCACAGGTGGGCCCCCTCATCTTCTTAAGCATCTGAATAAGTCTTAGGCCCAATCGTTAGCCTCGCTCCATTTTCAGATATTCGTTTTGGCATGTGATTCAATCCGATCGGGCACGAGCGGCCCAATGGGCCGGTCACTGGTGCATCTGGCAATCTTGAATATTTGCCCGTTGGGCTCGGCCCATCAATCTTGCCCCCTTCATGGGTGGGCTTGGGGGAAGCTAGCAGGCCCCCGACACGGATACCCGATTCGCCTCTCTCGAAGACCCGGCACAGTCTCAGCTCGACCCACTCGCTACTCATGGCGAAGGAACCATCTCTATCGAGTCGCAATGGCTTACTGGCGAGCCAAGCAGGTCGTCTCCCGGTCCGAGCACATACAAAACATTTTCTCAGAAATATCGAGCACCGTCGAAATGGTTTTATCCGAAGGAAAATAAGGAAATTCAAGATGCTTGATGCTGTAAGATAGGATGAGCGGACAGGCATGTGCGCTGTTCTTAGGTTGGAGTAAGGCCGGGACCATTAACGGGCTACTCGGGTACCAACAGCAATCATTGGGCCCATTCTGTCTACTCTAAAAATTTAACATCCTTTTTATAGCATGAATGCTCATTTGCCTAGCCACAACATCTTTCGAATGGAGATGCTATCTATCATGGACAGAAGGCAGGAGCTTGCTAATTGTCCGAAGCATTCTAGTCTAAGATCGTAGTCTAGATCTCGGCATGGTATGATCGAAGGCTTTTCGCTCACACACATGCCTGGCCGTAAGCTGCTCCCCCTTAAAAATGCATGACTGAATAAAGATTTTGGTACACGCAAATGCCTAAGCTCATAAGTACAGAATGAGCCTTTTCTACAAAGCAAAGCGACCTTAACTTGCTTGCTTCTTGTGAAGATTGAAGGGTTTTTTTTTCCGGTCGGAGTCCTCAATTATATGATTTTTTAACCTGTTCTTTTTTGTTGTGGTTTTTTCAATGGGGATATATATCTAGCACTTCCTGTCAGTCTTTTCCTTCACGACCCGCTTAGGGCGTTATCGTAAGAGTCAAATACATGCCCTAGACTGCTTGGTTTGAGTCATAGCTATTTGCGCCACTTGCTAATGCTCCTTTGCCTAGCCACAACATCTTTTCGCATCAACCTACTGTCGATCGTGGAACAAAAAGCAAGAGCCTGCACAAGTCTAAGATCGTACTTTAGATCTCGGTACTGTATGATCAAAGGCTTTTCGCTTGCGCATAGGCCAGGCTGGAAGCTGGCCTCCTAAAAGGGGTTTTACTTAATAAAGATTTGATATGCGCGATACGTTAAGGTCGTAAAATCAAGTACAGAATGAGCCTTGTCTATGAAGCAGAGCAACCTCAACTTGCTAGCTTTTAGCAAAGACTAGATGACTTCTTTGGTCGAGATCTTTAAGTATATGATTTTTAAACCGACTCTCTATGGAGTGCTCGGTTTGAGTTATAGCTATTTGCACCACTTGCTACTTGAAGGTCCCAAGTTGGCGAACCCGTCGTTGTAGCTCCACAAAAATACTGACGGCCATGAATTTTCCCTCATAGATATGTCATAGTTAGGGAACACAAAATGAACTATTCAAATATTTACTCACGGCGTGAATTAACTCGTGATCTTGTGAAAGATATATAACAAAAGAATTTTATTTTGGGCGAGTGTCTCGTGCGCACCCACTTTTTCAATGCTCAAAATCTCATGAGCAATTTATTGAAGAAAGTTTAGAATTTTTAGTGCACCGACTATAGTGCTATCAGGTAGAATTAACGTTCGCATGAGGCCTTGTTTCGTAGAAGGGACTTCGGGGAAAGGAGTCTTGATTGTAGCTTTTTCTAGCCCTATTCCTCCCGAAAAAGGAAGAGATATCTTTCCTAACATATTACATTTAAGACAAATACCACAAAAAACACTTAAGATGCTCACTGCAATAAAATACCCAAAAACTTTTTTTTGTATCACTAAAACCCATAAATCTCAATTTCTTTTCTATGTCACAAAAAACCAAAATTTACATCCTCTATTTCGGTTTGATCGTGGGTACATTTATTACACTGAAATAAGTTTGAGATTTTTTACAACACAAAAAAAAGTTTGGATATATAGAATTTTCAGTGACACATAGAAAAGTTCAGATTATTTGATAATTTGGGAATTTGTGTGGTATTAACCCTTACATTTATATGTCAGTATACTATATTTCCTCACTTTTTCTTTAAAAAAAATTAATGAGTTTATCCAAAAGCACTTTGAGAATGTCAAAATGGAAAAAATATTTTAATTTTCAAATTCCACGTCTCAAAAGTTGAAGAGTTAAATAACAAAGTCGAAAGTCAAAATTTAGAAGACGAACGTAATATCCTGAAATAATTCATTCAAATTCTTCATTCAATTTTTCTTGATGTAATTCCATACTTCCTTTAATTTTTCTTTCTTCCATTTTCTACTTCGTTACAATTTCTCTATAAGAAAATGAAATTCGATGTGGCCATAGAAAATTTGGAGATGCCATTCCTATCTTAATTTGAAGACTTCAGGCTTGTCAACACATGATAAAATTCCGAACTTTGTATCCGAGAGCTGTTCGCCAGAATTTAAATAAAATAACAAATCCCCTCCTCCCCAAAAAAAGAAAAATCCACATAAGAACAAAATTTCTGTGATTATGGACCGATGCAAAATTTATAATTAAGTTGAATCAAGCCTATACATTATCAAGATCAAGCTCGAGACGATTCACATATTTGGTGCTCAACGCCCATCTCACGCTCGATCGAGTATTAAATTTGCTACCCGAAATCAGCCCCCAACCAAAGGTCGAAATATTCAAACTCGACTTGATCACAATGAAGTCATACATGAATCCAAACACGAGCTCGAGCTAAATAAGCTCGAACCATTTTCATTTGCCTTATACGTGGGTGTGCGCAGTTATATATCCTATGAAATCTTAAGAATTTTTTTATTCCGTCTATTTAGCTGATAAATATCATTGAAAGAATAATAAAAATTTGAGCAGGCTCAAAAGCTCGTCGAACTCGTCTTAACGAATTCGAGCTAGACTCAACAATATGCTCAAGTAACTCAACCCAAATTCAGGCACATTTAATTCTACCCGATCTCTAGTAACTATCGAGCCCAATCTCAACTTCTTGTAAACACGTCGATTTGATGTCACCCTTACATGAAACAATTGTGGGTTAATTTTAGAATGGGATAATGACATAAATGATTCCCAAACTTTTATTTAGTGTGGGATGTGACTCGTAAATTCTTAATTTATTCAATATTGTTCATTTTACCCAAATGTGAAATGTGGTCCTCCAACTTTTGATACATGTTCGATTCAGTCTCTAAATTATATGAAAATGTTTAATACTATTCTTCAATTAATTCAAATTCAGGGATAACATTAAAAATTTTCGTATAATCCAAGAACTAAATTAAACTTGTACAAACGACATTAAACAAATTAAAATTTCATTAATAGCATTGCATATTGAACCAAAATTTATGGACCACATTGGACAAATTAAAAATTTAGAAAACCTTGTTACACAACGGGATATTTGCGACTTCTAGTGAGTGCGAGTACAAAAACCATTTGGGCTTGAGGGACTATTTGTGTCGTTTTCTCATTTAAACTCACTTTTGTCTCCCTTCCGTGGGCAAGGAAAAGATGGTCACGGAATCTACAGACACGAAATTGAGCGTGACTTCCTTTTTGCAACTTGCAAAATAACGAAGTTGATGCTTTCTTTTTTGCACCGCACGGTGATGGTGGAATCAAACGAAGCCCGAAAGGGCAAATAAAAATGGCAGGGAGACATCGGCGAAAAACAGGCTATTTGAAGCCTGACACGACCCACTAAGGCTCAGACCATGGGAGAAAAGCCCCCAAACAATCATGACGCCCACAAGGAGCCAATGGACGATGAGAGGCGATTGGTGATCCAACCATTGTTTTTTTTTTTGGTGATCCAACCATTATTTTTTTTTCTCAATCTTATCCTACTTTTACTCTAAATTATACTTTTGTCATGCTTTCTTACAAAGCGTGGGAGTTAAAATTCACATTTGACTCTCAATCGTTCCTACCCCAATTTTCTTGAGAACGTGAAGATTCAAATCTCCCATATTTACTTTTCTATATGGAAATGATTGGTACTAGAACAAACTCTAGTGGTGAAGAAGATGGGTATATTCTCCCTCGTGCGGCACTTCAGAAAATATTCTCCCTCGTGGGGGACTTCAGAAAATATTCTCCGATCAAGCGGTGGGGTCTTGGCTTTCAAGAATCGCTCATTACAATCACGCCCTCATGATCATCCCTCTGAATAGCCACGAAGCCTAGGACTGGGCCTAGCTGGGGCTCTGCATGCACTACATCAAAAGGTACCTGGAGCAAGAGCACCTGAAAACCCTAGAGCTTCAGAAACCCTAGAGCTTGTTCAATTTGTAAGGAGATCTCCAGTTGCACCACGCTCCTAAGCTCTGTACATGTTTACGGCATCACACATGTTGATCTTGGAAGATATTTTGCATCGCTTGCCAATACATACATAGAGTTCCATTCCATCTAGTAATTTGAAGTTTCTTAGGTTGAATTTCCTCATATGATGTAAGTTAAACTTGCATTTTGCTTCTTCATTCCCTGACTAACAAATGATTTGATGCGTGGATTGGCAAGTCGTTTGTGGCCTTTTACTCTCTGTGCAGGATAAGTACGCCACACTCCTCCTCTCCATAATAATTTTCACCTGAGAGACGGTTTTCGAGAATATCCCACATCTTATTTGCACAATTATCATACCCTTATGCACGCGTCGTTTGTTGAGGTACAAGCGTACTTACGAGGATAATAAGCAAAAGAGTCCCACATGTGAGAATTGATGTGATGAGGAGCAATACATATATCTAGTTGTCTTAGCTTTTGAACGAATATGAGTGCAATTGAATAATTCAATGATTTTGGGCCTAAATTCCTTCTTAGCGACCTTCTTATACACAAGAGGCTCGCAAGTGAGGCAGAGATCACTGAGCCATAAGGAGGAAGAGTATTTGGTGGAGAAGTCTCACACAGAAGTTGTGTGGTGAGGATCTTAAACTTGTTTTAAGATAAATTCAACTGAATATTTCTAATGGATACAAAATTAGGCTCACTCTCAGTGATCTCTCCAAGATGAAATACTGGACGTCCTCATTTAGACTTTTGGGTGAGATCTCGAAAGAGTTAGAATTTGGAATTTAGCTTTACAGATCAATTTTTAAGGAGAAAACCTGGGAATCGCAGAAGTAGGTATGACAAAATATCTACGTAAGGCATGGGACAGAGATAGAGAGGGATGTCTTGCCTACGCGAGACATGGGGCATGGGATGGAGTTGATAACTTAGACGGGGCAAAAATTCTCCGATGATGACGGACCCCAACAGAGATCCTTTTTTGAGTCATACGATAAGCAGAACAGAAGGAGATACCCTTCGATTGTCGAGTCGAATATCTTTCATTCCAAGTTAATAATTTAGAAATGATATCGATTATAACAAAACTACTAACTTTAGGAAGAGAAAAAATATGCCATGTCCACCATCTATTCTAAGCCAACGGAAAAGAGAAAGGAGCGAGGAAGTAATTCCTCAGGAATCCTTGAGTTCTAATGTGAATTACCTACTTTCGATGGAATGAAAAATGAGGTGGCTTTAGTGCGATGCATAAAAACTATCCCGAAATACCACTTGAAAATTCAATTGCATCATCAACAAAATAAAACATGTAATTGTAGATGAGTCTCGTTATGTCATACTTAAACTTCTTGTTACATATTATATATAGAACAAGCAGTTGTGTAGCTTGTATCAGTTGTCATGAGAAAGAAAATGTATTGCGTATCACATGAAGTCTAATCATCAGCAAACTATGGATTTTCATTAGTAGAACACGAGAAGTTTTAAAGGTTAAGTTATCTCATGCTATGTGATGGAAGGATTTTTTTTAATATATCGTGGAGTGTCCCAAAGTACTTGTTAAACATATCTTTAATTTAAAGAAAGTTTGAATTTTTGATGTGTTACTCACACAAAACATGAGGAGGATAGTTACATTTAATATTACAATCTCTCATCAATTGGGTTCGGGGCATCAACACATCTTAACAAAAAATCGAAAAATAACCTAAATCAAGAAAATAACATGTTTCAAATAGAAAGATAATTTTTTTTAAGTAAGATAAATGACTATTTTGAAACCATGCAATTCATGGTACCTCATATCTACCTGAATATTTATTCGTTTCGACCATTAGGCAAAATGACACAAACAGTTTCCGAATTTTAGCTTAATATGCAATATTGTCTATAAATTTTTAATTTACTCAATGTAGTCTTGAAACTTTACACTCCCAAACTTTTAAGTTACATAATATGGTCTATGAACTTTTATCTTTGAATTATTTGAAAATATTCAATATTATCTCCGAACCTAAATTAATAGAAGAATGATATTAAAAATTTTCATATAATTCATAAACAATATAAAATTAAGAAATTCAAGAACGACATTATATATTGGGCCAAAAATTCATGAATTATTTTTGTAATTATCCCTAGTCATTCCTATTGCATTTTAATCGACCCGACGACGTTGTCGTCATGCTTAGGTTCCAACGCCCCGCCGGGCCGCTCTCGTTCCGCAACGCTGACGTCACCGCGAAACTCCATTTCCCTCGCGGGACGGAATTTTGTCGCCATTTCGGAAGCGCGCTACTCCCTAACGCCACCGGCCGTTGGATCCAGTACCATGGACGATCGGACGGCCCCGGCTCGACCGACATCCGGCGACACGTGCTCCGAATCGGAGCCCGAGGGAAAAGAAAAAGACAGGGCCCGAAGGGACGACGGGGGCCTTTCGACACGTGGCGTAGTGAGATTACGATAGTGCCCTCGACCGTCAAGCCAGTGGTTTTGGTCAAAAGTCATGGTCAATGCCACGACCCGATGGTCAAATTCAAGGCTAAGGCGTTTCAGGAGATGCTGCAGATTAAACGTCAAGTCCGCAGGTCATTTTTAGTCATTTCGTGGGTCTTGAAGATAAGGCGATTTTGATTTCTTTTTAATTGATTTTTTTTAAGCCGATCAAATTTTGCAAGAATTTTTTTTTTTTTTTATGTTTGAATAATATATAAGCAATTTTTTTACCTAATTTAAAGTGTAAACAAACATGCTCTTAACTCACGCACGGCTTTGTGCTGGATTTTTCTTTCTTGATCTTGGACCCATATGGTCAAGTTGAATTTTCTGATTTCAATTTATGAAGACAATGTAATGTGTTTAGATCATGATTAGGTCAAGGCAATCGCGCCTTGTAGACGATCATGCTTGCGTAGTGATTGAATCTATCAATCACATTATTAGTCACGCTCGACTCATTCTATATAGATAGATTTTTCAGCTTAGTTTCCATTTTTTTTCCTTTACCTCTTATTCATCATATTTATCGCTATAAGTTTGACTCTCCCATTTAATAATATATCTCTCACATATCACAGGTCATTCGAAATAGCCAAACATGATCAATTAGACTATTTCATTTTTAATTAAAAGCTTTTTATTTATTAGACAATTTCAACATGTTGGTCAATTGAAGATGTAAAGCCAATTGCTCCATTTGTTCCACCCCATGTAAATATTCCTATTAGGCCTAACATGCCGATTAATTTTGATATTCTATGAAGACCAATGTTACCACCAAGGAAGTAAAATTGCCAATCGAATCCATAATTGACCCTAACATAATTTGTCGAAAATGTTCAACAACAATTGGGGTTAGGTGAGATATTATCATACATGTTCATTGGAAACCACATCCTTAATGGGTTGATAACCACCCTTTTTCTAGAGGCTTTGAAATTCTTAAATTTTCCATTTTATTGGCAAGGATGAATAATCAACCATTGAGCAATACCCTGACAAATGAGTTTTTAAGACTCGGGTTATTTCCTTTGTCTTTGGCAAAAATTGCTTTTACATGGTACAATAATTTATCACCTAATTTGGTGTGTAATTGAGCAGAGATGGAAACACAATTTCATTCTTAATTTCATAGAACCTCATGTATCAATTGTTGATTTGGCCATACTTGATCAATACAATAACAATTGAATCAATTAATTTGTTACTCGATTCAAAAAGATTAGAAATAGATATCTTACTTCATTCTTAGAGAAAGAATTCACAAATTTTGCTTTCAATGTATTAAAGAAAGATTTAAAGATCAACAAGAGTTTCTATGGATGAGCAACGGGGTAAGTACACTAGAAATGTCAAAAGTTGTGTATGACGCTTACTTTGGTGCCAAAAGTTCATTTTGGATCACTTAAGTGTCAACAAATTTGAAAAACGATCATTTCAATGCCAACACCGATCTAATTGGTCGAAAATCCGACATGACACTTTTTTATTAATTTTTGAAGCTGACGTGGCTCGTCGGAGAGTACAATCAACATCCAAACAACAAAACAACGCCATTTGGCGTCTTTCCTCCAAGTAAGAACCCTAAATCCCCAAATTGAGAGAGAGAGAGAGAGAGAGAGAGAGAGAGAGAGAGAGAAGGCATGGGCTTCCTCCTCGTCTTCTTCCCCGAAAAGCAACACCAGCAGCGGCATCAACAACAACACTAGCAGTGGCACCTTTGACCCCCCTTCTTTCTCCTCCTCCTCCGCCCTTGCCTCCTATCCTTCCCGCCACTTCTTGCTTGAGCAACAATCTCAGCCTCTCCTCGCTCACCTAGTCGAGCAACTACGATGCTGGCCGAGCGACGGTGGTCGAGCGATAGCGGGTGAACGACGATGGCCTAGCAACGGCGGGCGAACGACGGTGGCCGAGCGACGACGGGTGAAAGACAAAGAAACACTAGTTTCGGTCCCCATATGAGCTATATGGCGTCGTTTTAGTGTGGTTGTCCACATATGACGGCAAAACGACGTCTTTTCTTAAGAAGGATGGAAAACGACGTCGTTTAAAAGTTACCACAACTTTTTTTTTTAAAATATAAAAGCACGTAATTAATTTGGTCGGAATCTCTCACCGCTGGCACCAAAGTGATAGTTTTTTCTCCCATTTGGCACTTAATTAATCCGACGGAAACTTTTGGTATCAAAATGAGCGCCATATACAACTTTGGGCACTTTTAGTATATTTTCCCCGATGAGCAACTACTCAAGGATAGAGATAGAGTCCACATAAAGACTTTACACTAAACATGACTTTAGTGGAAAATATGAGTCAAAGGATGAATCTGACCAAAATGAAAATATTACAATTATCGTGGTAAAAGTGGTGCTCAACAAGCCTTATGTTTGTTGATCCTTAAAACTTGCCAAGAAAAAAGAAGCAATGATACTAGGGCAAATGGCACTCAAGTATACCCGTTCTATATTGATATGTTGGACATATTTTTCGACTTACTTTTGAAAGATGGCCTAATTAAATTAACTGGAGGCCAAGTAATTTGAAGTTAGGAAGATTTAGTAAACAAAAAATATTGTAAGTTTCACCATTCATGGAGCCATAAATTTAATTGTATTGTTCTCAGAAAAACAATTCAAGAGGCAATTTGTTGGGGGAAAATAAAATTTGCCAATGACATGGGGATACATGATGATTCCTGATTATCTAATTTCAAGAATCAAATGATCGATAAATCATTCAATTCTTTCAAAATGGAGCATATGTTTACACGAAAAGGTGACCAATTTTTTGTTATTATTGGCAAGTGATAGATTTAGTTGATGAAAATAGAGTTTGATCATAGATGGATAAAATTATCGATACTGTGAAGAGAATCGATAACTTGCTAGTAATCAATATGAGGATAACTACTAGTTGGTTATTTGTATTGAATTGCTATTTTAGGATTATTGTAACTTCTTATAGATAAATATTGTTAGATAATAGGAAATCATAGAGTAACTTCTCGTGGATAATGTAACTTTGTAAGTACTGGAAAGTTATTTATTTATTTAAACTTAATAACCATTTTATGCAACTATCTTTAGAGGGTTTTAAATACCCCCAAGTGTGCTTACTGTGAGTCTCTTGACGATCATAACAAAAACCAACTATCTTTTATCAATGTAATTTTTCAATAATCTTTAATTTACAGTTTTTAACTTTAGTCTCAAAACTCTCATCATCAACTAAATTCTGGTGAAGTATCCTTTAGTCATTGTCCTATTGTTGATTAAATTCCGACAGAATATGATCATCGTTCCTTGTGATCCATTGATACTCCTATACAAGTCACTACAAACCTGTCTCTTTCTGATAAAAATCAAAGGACGAATTTCGGTGGAACATCAATTACTAAATTCCGACGAAAAACTGCACTACCGGATGTAGCAAAAGAGTCATCTAAGGAGAAAAAGGAAAGGAAAGGGCATCACACGAAGAGTCAACTTGAACATTAGACTAAAAAACAAAAACCTGAACATGGAACCCAGAGTAGAGTTGACTAACAAATGTCCTTGAACAGTGAAAGTTGGAAAATGATAAACGAAAGCCATTACAAACGAAAAGCACCCCCAATTATTGCTCTCAGAATTCAATCATCTCCAACTAAAAATCTGGCTATATATTCCATGAAGATCTCAACCTTAGATCTTGTTGTTCTCTAACCCTAGCTAGACTCTCTCTCTCTCTCTCTCTCTCTCTCTCTCTCTCTCTCTGGGTTCCTCCTTCCTGGATCCCATGTCCACGCATATCATTTATCATCGTGGTTGTTTCGTATTCCTCATATATCATAATACGTTCATTGACTAAATCATCTTTGCAAGATGTTCTGCTCATTCTTATTTTCATCGACTGCAGCTTTTCTGTTCTTTCTTGTCTCTCCAGTGTTCCTTGGGTTCTTGACATGTCGAGCCCGAGCACTTACAAAAACTAGATGCCCTAAGGATCTGATGGAGCTGGCACTTAAAATGAATATGGCATTACACAACAGAACTTATCAGCTGGAACTTCTGTTTGTTTATTTCGTTTCGTTAGAGGAAAAGGAGTGAACAGCACACCATGCATGCATGAGAAGTCCAGACTTAGTTGTATATCGTTTACTAACCATATTTTATTATGGATCGCCAGGAACATTGAACAGGCTCATCATGCCACCAATGCATAAGTAATGCATTTACAACGCACTAATGATATGTTGGCTTCGTATCTTGCTTCGTGGACTAGTTTTTGAAATGTGATTAATCTGGCATTACAAAATAGTTTATGACCTTGTCTGTTTCTATTATAATATAAAGACAGGTTCCTTCTCGTTATTGCCATCCTACGTACTCTGCTAAGTACGGACTTGCAAATTTCGTTTTTCTTTACAGAGGAAATAATAGCACATGCGTTGTGCATTGTACAGGGGAAATCACCGCATGGAGTCATGGACCTCATCTATGAACTATTTCTAGGGTTCAGACATAGTTGAGCTTCCATATTATAAAGACATCTCGCCTGCATTTTTGTATCCACTGTTTTGGATCACAGGTTCAAGTTATGGAGCTTGAAACTCTTCTTGTTTTGTATTACGAACATTTGGTACTGAGGGAGGAGGTTGAATTGGAACCGACACTGGAGATGGTGATGAGGTGGCTCCGCAATATGTAAACTACATATGCCAATCAATTCGGCACGACGAGTTCCCTGCATTTCAAGATTTAATTAAATTGTTTCTTTTTCCAAGAATTTTCCTCAATTAATGGTTTTTAATATTTCAACTATTTTCCATCAAAAATTAAGTTAATTTTCAAAAAATCAAATATGAGCCAACCCTGCTCCGGCCCGATGCTCACTCCTAACTTATCCAAACTCTAAAGTGTATCACCAAACATATGAGTTTGCAAGACATGCACCAAATATTGATCTATGGGGGGAAAGGGGAAAAGAAAACATCTCTATTAGTCTTATCAAATCCGTAAATGGGTCAGAACTCTGAATTTCATCTTCATGATCTCTACTGCGTTGTTGGAGGGATTATCCTCCTCGTTCACCAATTTAATAGACTAATGTATAGAATTAGAATGACTTCGTTGTTTGGCTGATGATCGTTGGTGGTCAAAACATCCGTATCACTGAAAAACCCGCAAGAAGTCCCTCAAGACTTCAACAATCTCCAATTTTGTTGTCTCAACAGCGGAAGACCAGCACTTCCACTATAAGTAGTATGATGGAGTATCAGCAAACCCATCTCTACGCATCTCTTCTTCAACATCTTGTATGTTGAATTCTCCTTCATTTTTCATCCAGAGGGAATTTTTCAACTTGCCCTCCGTGTCATGTACAGGACCTCCAACTCTTGATGCCCTAGTGGGGGTGGATCTAACATAGTAAACCCACCATGTATGTTGGCCACAAAATCATAAACGGGCGAAAACCATCTATCGCATAGCACGTGGAAGAAAATCTCATTGCAATCAGGCATTACCTAGCATGATGCTGATGATTTTATCAGGAATACCAAACTCATTAACAGCTCTCACTATTTTGGTAGCCACATCTCGAGAATCGCTCGAAAATGTTATATTTGTCACTGTAAGAGCTTAGTAATATAATTCTCATTTCTCTTTGATCCAAAGGACGTGTCTATATAGTATGTGCACTTCATAAGGTCTGCCCATAAAACAGATATAAAAGAGGGTAAAAAATTCTGGTCGATAGTATATGCACCAATGTGACATTTCTCTTTGTATAATGACTTGTAATTTCTAATGTTCGTCGTTTGCAAAACGGGCATAAGCTGACGTTGTAAAGCCGTTTGCAAGAATTGGACCAAGCGGTAATCTTCAGTGAACCCGAATGGTTGCTCGACGGCAAGATAATGATATGCAAGCTCCCGTTTATACATCGCCTTGTCGCACATGAACAATGTGGCGTTGCACTTGAAAAGCTCTCCCCTGCCCTAGACGTCTCTTCCTAATGTCGGCACTGGTGCCTCCTCAAGTCGCTTGTCCCACTTGCTAATTTTCCATTTAAATAATGCCACATATAATGCAAATGACCTTTCGGACACGATTGTCATCCATCTTGAGAAAAAATGTCTTCCAAACACCGAACGTTCTTCTCCGCGAAGCCAGTGCCCAATTACGGTAGGATGTTCTTAGGGAGTCTGTTTGTCGTCCTGAGAAGCGTCTTGGCATGGACAAAATTCTGGTGTTTGCCCCTGCAATTCCTCCCAATCATCGAGTCAGTCGTCGAATTCGTTTTTCACGGGGGCAGAGACGACACGGGTACATTGTTATCGAGGAAGTCACTTAAAGAGTAAAGTAGCCATCCTCGTTCTTTCGCCGCCAGGGGGTGAAGTGAAGACCTTGATCATAGAATTTGAATCAAGGCCAGATATATCGGACTTTGCCCGCTTAGGCAACTACACTTTGCCCGCTTTCTGGCTTAAACCGATCCAAGCATGTTAGTTTGTTAACTCTAGCTCTAAGCTTTTACTCTCTCGACTTACTACGCTACGTTACGGCTCGGCAATGGCAGTTTCCGTCGGTCATCCTTTAATCTCAATAAGTTAGAAATGCCCTACATCCTCCCTTATCCGACCCGATTCGAACGTATCGGACATCTGCTTCCCTTGCAAACACTCGATTTCCTGTCTCTCTCGCCGGCTACTAAAATAATTCTGAGTATCCAAGTAGAGATTGTGGAAAATCCTGAGAGGGTGAGCTCCCGGATTAATCTAAGGAAAAGGACATTAAAGCATGTATAGAGGTGGGAAACAAGGATAGCAATGGGAATGATTGTGAAGTCGATCCTTCGGTCTCCACGACAGAATATCTGGGGGGAGTTCTGGTTGCATGTATGGGGAGCCTAATGGGCCAAATGTATAAATAAACAAAACAAAACAATTAAATAAATATATAAATAAATAAACAAATTTTTTTTGGCCCTCGTTAAAATGTTCCATTATCCCATTTTTGGCATCGATGTGGCCCACTTCTTTGCTCCTTGGACATGTACTCATGATTGCTTCTTTAACTGTCAATTCCACGAGGAAAGGAAGGAACTTCTTCAACTTGCCTCTTCTATATGAATTTTTGGATTGCGGTGTCATGAGGTAATCTAAACGTCAAGAGCACCTTTTTGTCACTGTTAGTCGAGATGGCATCAATTTTTTTTTTGGTCATACCGATATCCAGATAGAGGAATTACCAATCAACAATCACTTCTGATATCAGATATCCGAATTTGCGAGTGGGATTGATTTCCAAACGAAAGTGTGAACTAATAAGTTATGAGCCAATTTAATATCATCATGGTCCTTTTCACTTTAACCAATCGACGCGCAATGCATGCACACTCAACTTCCTTGGATCCCGACAACCTTCTTTGCCTCAGTTTGATGGATGGCTTGGCTTCTCTGATACCGTGAGCTTCCTTGGTCACTTTCAACTTCACACTTGGAAGTTGATTTGAGCGAACGGAAACGATGATGCAGATCGCGTCCCCCGAGCTCCGGCGAGGATTGGTAATTTTCTTGCTAGCCACGCTCGACCATTTTCCACCGGGCAACCTTATCACCTCCACGCCGCTCCCATCCTTCCAGCGATGTAAACGACGTGCCGGTTTGCATGAATATAACGTCCAAAAACTCTCTGGGCGGTGCCCTTCCGGACATACAGTTGCCAAGTTCTCCGTTGTTTATTCCCTTAGAACAGGATGTGATTATCGAGACATTTCATTTTTTCTCAACCTTTTCTTGAAAGGGAAAAACAACTACGTCCTTGTCCTCTCTTCCACCTAATAAGATCAACCAGACAACCTCATATGCAATCTCCTCTCCCTAACCACATTCGACTCAACGAAGTTTCGGAGAGGATTATTGTCAGCTCTGACTTGGTATGCATGTAGATAAACACATCCCCATTTGAAGCATAGACTAAAGACATGACCTAATCCTAAAAAGACCAAATAATGTTTTCGACTTAAAAAGGAGTGACGGCTCTGGAGGTTAGAACATGAGACCTTTTGCTCTAATATCGCGCTCACTCATTGTGAACGTGATTGATTACCCTCATCCGCTGCACACCCAACATTACCCAGTATCATAGCTTGAAGATCTCTACGTTCCAGTCTCCCGAAAGAATGGCATTGTACTTGGACACGAGTTTTCATTTTCCATCGCTTTTTTAGAATGTCTTATCCACATGTGCTGGACTTAACGTGTATGTTCTTCAGCCTTGCATCCACTCTCCTGCACTCATGCATGGGAATATCAACAGTAAAAAAAAAAAAAAAAAAAAAAAAAATGAAGTCTCACAAGAAATCAGATGCATAGTCTAACTTTTGAGATGTTAAGAACTAAAGTGTGAATGAATATCTTCTCTCTTTTTGAAAGAGGGACATTTTCCCTCCGGCAATGAGGGGTCGCTAATCATCTCCCACTCTGTCTTTTCCTCGATGGGATGGGCGGCTGGGCAGCCCTAATTTTGTGACAAAGCTTAATCAAATCGAGGCTTGTGGTCTCACCGTGCCAAGTGGGACAGATGATGACATTCTAATGCTATCTTGTAATCATGGGTGTAATTTCAAATAGCCCTAAAGGCAATCTCTGTCCCAATTTGATTATGATGATGCAACTTTATGAGTATATGCACGACCCATCTTTTAATTTTTGAAGGAAAGGATTATCCCAAGCCCCCTCCCCCGGAAAAAAAAAGGAGAAGAAGGTATTTTAGAAAAAGTGAAAAAGAGAATCATAGCAGTGTAGCCCAATAAAAAAAGTTGTATTTTTATATCTCCATCTTTTTTTTTTGGCCCATCGTCTGCTCCAGTCTACCAAGACCCTGCGGGCAGAGAGAGAAGAAGGCCCTTGAGGAGAACCAAATCCTTTCCTTAACCCTCACGCCTCCATTTACACCTTTCTCTCTCTCTCTCTGTGCAAATTAACTGCCATTTTCGAAAAACCAAAAGAAAAACAGAGAGAGAGTGAGGGAGATAGGAGATCTTTCTCACCCACCTCTCACTTCTCATAAACGCACTCTGTTTTTCCCCTCCTCTCCTCTGCCTTTCTTTGCATTTATATTCCTTCTTCCCTCCGAGAGCAGACCCCCACCACGCCCCTGACATTCGCTCCTCATTTGATTTCTCTCTCTTTCCACTCTCTCGCAGACTCTCTCTCTCTCTCATCTCCTCTTTAAAAACCCACTTCATCCCACTTCAGCAATTCCTCTCAAAGAAAACAGACCATTGCAGAACCAAGAAACAGGGGAAGCATAGAAGAGAGCCACTGAACAGAGTCTCCTCTCTCTCTCTCTCTCTCTCTCTCTTTCTCTCGCTTCACCTTCCCCATCCATTTCTTGGTTTTCTTGTAAAAAGAAACAAACATGGGTTCGGTTTCTTGCGGAGACCAAGAACTGCAAGACAACCAAAGAACGGACCAGCCTATGTTCGTGAGAGGGCCCATCATCGTCGGCGCAGGGCCCTCCGGCCTCGCCGTCTCGGCCTGCCTCTCCGAGCACGGAGTCCCTTCCCTCATCCTGGAGAAAAGCGACTGCATCGCCTCCCTCTGGCAAAACTGGACCTACGATCGCCTCAAGCTCCACCTGCCCAGGCGGTTCTGCGAGCTCCCTCTCCTCCGCTTCCCCGAAATCTTCCCAAAGTACCCGACGAAGCAGCAGTTCGTCAAATACCTGGAGTCCTACGCTTCGCACTTCAAGATCGAGCCCAAGTTCAATCAGACGGTCCAGAGCGCCGAGTTCGACGAGTCTTGCGGGCTGTGGAGGGTCCGGACACGGGAGGGGCTCGAGTGCAGCTCGAGGTGGCTCGTGGTGGCCACGGGGGAGAATGCCGAGCCGGCGACGCCGGACGTGGCCGGGCTCGAGAGGTTCCAGGGGCGGGTCGTCCACACGAGCCGGTACAAGTCGGGGTTGGAGTTCAAGGGCGAGCGGGTGTTGGTGGTAGGCTGCGGCAATTCCGGCATGGAGGTCAGCTTGGACCTGTGCAGGCACGATGCCATTCCTCACATGGTGGTTCGCAGCACTGTAAAGTCCTCTCCCAACACACTCTCTCTCTCTCTCTCTCTCTTTCTCTCTCTCCACAGTCTCAATTAAATATTCATAATCTCTTTTGTCATTTCATCACTTAATTCCCTTGACCGCTGACCCATACGAATTTTCTTTCTTCTTTCTTCTTCCCCATAAAAGAAAGAATCATTAAATTTTCTCCTGATTCGGTTACCTGGGGACGCTCCAAAGTGTAAATTTTTCTTTTTTTTCCTTTTCCTTTCAATCTTCCTTGTGGCCTAATCGCAATCATCGTCAGTCTAATTTGGTGCGATGACGTTGACCGTGCTTCTTCTTGCTAATCAGGTACATGTCCTGCCGAGAGAAATGCTTGGGCTCTCTACGTTTGGAGTGGCCATGGCGCTGCTCAAATGGCTCCCTCTAAGATTAGTGGACAAGATCCTCCTCCTGATTGCCAACATCACCTTGGGCAACACCGACCGGTTGGGCCTCCGGCGGCCCAAGACCGGGCCGCTCGAGCTCAAGAACGTCACCGGAAAGACCCCCGTCCTCGACGTCGGCGCGCTCGCGCAGATAAAGTCCGGCAAAATCAAGGTAACCAAGCGCGCGGAGTTATTAATTCAAGCCTCTCCATGTGCTATTTACGCTGATGGCATGAGGAGAGAGTGCTGATTCAAATAAGGGTTTGTTCTTCCTTCTTAGGTGGTGAAAGAGGTGAAGAAGATAACCAAGAATGGGGCCAAGTTCCTGGATGGGCAGGAGGAGAAGTTTGATTCTATAATCTTGGCAACTGGGTACAAGAGCAATGTCTCCAGTTGGCTCAAGGTGAGGCAGACTTCATTCATTTTTATTTTTTATTTGTTATATTGTGAATAGTTACAAAGTTTTGGTTAGTTTTTAGTTCTATCTTATATGAATCACCTGTCACTCTCTTTCGCTTGGAGACATACAAGGCAGAAGGAGAGACCTCCGGATCTCTCCCTTTCTCCATGCAAAGAAAAGAGAAAACAATAGGGAGGGAAAAAGGACAAAGAAATTAGGGTTTGGGGCTTATGCCAGGGTTAAAATTCCCTTTGCTGAAGGATCTTTCTCGTGAAGATGACAAATATGTAGTCTCTGTGCCCCCTCTATGATGCGTTGCTATCATGACATCGTGTATTCAGTGTGCGCATATTAGCGGAATCATAGTCTGGAAGCCCCACCCCCCCCCCCCCCCTTCATTTTTAAATTCGATTCCCATTTATTTTAAAATATTTTTCGACATCATATTTTCCTAGTTTAAGCCAGAAATGTCTGGGATTTGCGATTTGCGATGTCTCTCTTGCATCTTGCATTATGATGATTAGACATTTAATTGCTGGGGGGGTGATGTTGCTTCTTATGGCTAACGAGCAAGATTGACCATTGGTGATTTGTGATGGTTCTTGTGTCACGCTTAATGCCTGATTGACATCTAAACTAGGGGTGGTAATTAGTGCTCCTTCTTATGGCTAACAAGCAAGATTGACCCACAATCTTTGTTTCGCCCGTTGTGATTAGCTATGTCTCTAGCATCTTGCTTTATGTCGACTACCGTATAATTAGGCATGGCAATTAGGGTTGCTTCTTATGGCTAACAAGCAAAGATTGACCCGAAAATTGTTGCTTCACCCATTGTGAGCACATCACTGCCATTTTTCCTTTTTCTTTTTTGTGACCTTGATTACATTTGCAACATTTTGCACTTATTGATAACTAAGTGGATCTATAGCATCATACTCTAGAGGTCTCGAGTTCGTTCCAGTCATAATCACTGAGCCTGTGGGAGGTCTTTTCTTGATATGTAATTTGGCTTATTAGGGCTAAGCAAATATGGTCGATGAAGTAGTTAACCAACTTGGCGGGGATTAATTAAGACGAGATGACTTGACCTCGACCAGCAAAATTGAAAACGGTATTAAAGAATAAATTACTTGAATGGATTGTTTTCCTTATCATTTGGCACCAAAATTGAATTGAGTATAAATTTCATGTTGTTTGAGCTTTTTAATCATGTGATTTGTATTGTTCAAGTTGATTGATGTACTTAATTTTCATTTTTTGCACAGGGGGGTGATTTCTTTACCAAGGAAGGTATGCCTAAGACACCATTTCCGAATGGTTGGAAAGGGGATGACGGGCTGTACACCGTCGGATTCACGAGGAGAGGCATCCTCGGGACGGGCTGTGATGCGATCAAGATTGCCGGAGACATCGCCGATCAGTGGAGATCAAGCGTCAAGGAAAGCAACCAAGATCTGCATAATTCCCACATTATCCACCTCCCGAAATCATGATCGACCGACCCCAAAAATTTAACAAGAAGAAAAAAAGGACAAAAACAGATGAAAATAACTTGAACTTTTTGAAAAGGGCAAAGAAAAAAGAAAGAAGAAGAAACCATGCCATATGGGTCAACGCCGGAGTCAAGCTAGGGTTTGGCAAGTTTGTATTTATTCTTCCCTTAGGCTTGAGCTTTCCTTTATTTTTTTGCCCTTTTTTCGTCGTCTCTTATCTTGCTACATTCGGTTCTTCCTGTAAATACTCCAATTTTGCTAGCTCTGTTTGTATTTTTGTCCACCTTATGTGATCCGAAAAAAAGAAAGTGTTTGAGCGATTTCCGCAGCGTGTGCACCATGGAATAGGGTTTGGTCCAGATTAAAGCGAGGAGCATGCAAGGCTTCCATCACGATGAAAGCGCTCGTTCGCAAAGTAGTACTGTTGCTGCACGTGCCTTCGCTAACAGAGAAAGCCTTCTATATGCTACAACGACCGAAAGGGAGACGAAGACCAAATGTTTCTGCATCCAAAATCCGATATCTCCTTGCTAGCTGCCCCGATCAGGTCTCCCGCTAAACGAAGCTCCGTATCAGGGATCTCTTAACGAGATGATAAGCATGTTGAAATATATTGGACACTGAGGGTGTGTTTAGTTTGAGTGAAAGAATTTATGGCAAATTATTTTTTGGGATTTTCACTTGTATGGTTTGTTGAAAGTAATCAGTTACTTGAAAATCATTTTCAGTATATATATATGCTTAAAGTGGGAAAAAAAGTTCCATAACTTAGAAAGGAGAAAATGTTTTCCTGAAAATATTTTTTTTTATCAAGAAATTTTCTCGAAATGAATGCCCCCTGGAGTTCGGGAAATTTGCTGTTGCTAGGGTTTTGTGACCAAATTATAGAAGGATAATTGCTCCCATTGACTGCTTCGAATTGTTGCATGCGTGAGTGATTAGTTGAACGAAATGGCACTTTTTTGTTTCTTGGGTCATTACTTTATGAATCAAATAACTTCATATATCATCGTATTGACAGTCGTATTTTTGATGACGTCGTCGAACATGACATCATGACGAAGTATTAGATTATAATGCCTTGTGACATCATTAAAGAACAATAAAATAAATTATCACCGTTCTCATGATGGGATTCTTCACATCATTTGAGACAAGCTCCCTTGTATATGGAGAGCACTTCCATATGAATGCATAAAAATTGGCAGGGAGACGAGCTCCATTATAATTAAAGTCTACTTAGAGTAATCTCATCTGCCCTACCTTTGAATTGCCCGCGCACGTCGTCTGTAATTTAATGGCACTATGATTGCCATATGAGAAAAAAACTTTGCACGTTTTATAAATCATGCAAATCATAACTACCTGGACCACCGATACCGCATGATCAACAGTCCTGATGAACTCGATCATCAACACGATCCTTAGCCGTAACGATACCGGCTCCGATCCGTTGGCAAGACTCATTGTTCGCAACACTATCGAGGCCGGACGCTTATTGCATTCGAGTCCCGACCCAACATCTTTATACTCTCAAAGCGCAAAATGCAAAGGGCTCCTCATCATGTTCCTAAGTTCTCGCACTTTCTGGGGACAAAAAGAATTCCCCTAACGTCCGTGAATCCCGGATGTACGGGCGCCCGAGGTAACACGAGAAAGGAAACTGTGCGAATTTGTTGCCTTGCTCGGCTCGTGCAGCTCAGATTGCCTAAAGTTGTAGAAAAGCCATGCAGTGAGGTATCCCCTCCAACATCACTTCAAGCCGTGAACTATCACCAAGACGGAAACTCGGTGCCCCTCGCCGAAAGGAACCTCTCCTCCAAGCTTTCCCAACTGTTTCGGGGAAAGACTGTGGTACCGTGCCCACAGTAATCATTGCTCCGAATTAGGTTCGACGCAGCAGAGCTCTGCAGCTGCGAGGGAGAAAAGATAAGAGAGAGTGAGAGAGAGGAAATGGGGATCGTACGTGCGGCGTCCAAGTTAGGTTCTGGTTTTTTTCTTTCTCTCTTTTCGTAATGTTAGGTTCGTGCATGCAGACCACATGGCACATATAATCCGTCGATTGAAGGATTCTAATTAAGTTTTCGTGGACTGAAGTCGAAGGAAAACATGGCCGTCGGGTGACGTCGAGACTTGGCGAGTTTGAGATGGTCTTTAGGCTAAAAATGGGGTAACTTCATTGGGAAACTTCAATACTGTTTCTTTCTGATCCGCTGCTACATAGCGGGCTTAAAATTGGCTTTTGTGTTGGCTTCACTCGATCTTTGATTCCTGCCTCAGGCGTTCTATTACTTCTGTCTGTGATTTTTTTAAGTAAAACGTTTTGCCAATACAAAATTGACTCATCTTATAGAGATTAAAACGCGCAATTTGAATAATACGTGAGTTCCAAGATGTTTGTGATCTCGAGAATGTAAATATAATCAGCTACTCTAGAATATTGCCAAGTCCAATTTTAGTAGCCTTAGGGAAATTCATGCTAAGATTGTAGAGGAGAGGTTTACACCATGTCCAAACGGTTGGAGTTTACTTTGGGTAAGGCGTTTAATTTCAGTAGCCTTGGGAAAAAGAGCATCCTCTGAGAAAGATGTGGCTCAACCTTGTAAGCCTTTTTTTGGGAATTGAGGAAAATTAAGGGCTAGGAGAAGAAAAGTACTAAAAATTTGAGTTAATGTCATAAAAAATCTTAAATTGATACACCTGTACTAATACCAAAAACCCCAATTGGAACATTTGTGAGAAATTTACCTTCTATTAGCTTCTGTAAAATATGATTAAAATCAATAAAAATCCTAAACTAGTATACTCATGACAAAGGAAAGGCAAAATCCTAAATTGACACATCCATTAACTGTCACGTGTAATCAGCTTAGTGATTTGATGATAAAATTTGACGAAATGTAACAATATGTCATAGGACTATTAGTTTGTGATTTTTTGTAATCAAAAATTTAATTTTTGGTAAATTTGTCACGGATTTTTTTAATTTGGATTTTTTCATAGTATAAGCTCTAAAAAATTTAAAATTGTCCCTCCTTTGCCTTCTAACAAGAATTTTAAAATCTCTGGTTTCCACACTCACTTTCCCATTTCCTCATTTCTTAAATAAAGATCTGAATTACATCCATATAACAAGAATCAATATACGACAGAGAAATATTGTATAAGATATTTGCTAAATTGCTTATTTTGCTTGGAAGAACATCGGATATGGTAATATTCCATGGTATTGAGTGTTTCTTGCACCTAGATTAGGAGAGAGAAAAAAATTAAATCAAACCGATGAAAAAGGGAAAAAGGAAGAAGAGAAAACTTAGATCTGCAAACCACAGCAGCGATTGTGATGGTTGTCATCAATGACAATGTCTACCATTGCTGTGGTGGCTGCCTTAAATTAGAGGGAAAGAGAGTTGGCAAGAAACAACAAGTGAAACAAATTAGTCACAGCGGGATGGTAGCCACTACAGTGGTGGTCAGTAAGGGAGTGCAGCCACCACATATTACCCCCTAGGATGGAAGCGTAATAATGTGTGTGAGAGAGAGAGGGCCACTATTGCGCAAGGGTCGCCTAAGAAGCGGCAGCCACCGGATGGTGGCTACAAGGGTGCAATCATCGAAATGGTGGCATGAGAATTTTTCTTATCTAATCGAGGCTACTCATTCTTAGGCTTAGGCAGGTAATCAAGTTTTTTTATTCGGTTATATCTAAATTTATCTCGTCGAAATGACTTTACCAAAATATCAGGTGGGATAACATTTTTTCAATGTAAAGTCAAATCCAATTTACGAAACGCCTCCTAAGTCCATGAATTCATAGTTATTAATATAGGTAAGTTCCCTCATGGGATTTTTAAAAAAGGTTAAGAAACAAATATGCACAGTCTCTCAAGATACCAAATTGAAATCAAAAGTCATATTTAAAAGACTGCAATTCCATATCCATAAATGATAGAACAGTTTATTATTGGGAGAACAAATTGGTGGGAATCATAAACATGCAAATTTGAAACCTACCTATTGAAAGATTGAGAGGAGGAAATTGAGGTTGAAATGGTAAATCAATTTTTAATTTGGCAAAGGGGGGATTTTAAAAGCGAGGCGTGATTTACCCTAAAAACCAAATTTGGGTATTGTGTATTGGAAAGAACAAGAAGAAGAGGAAAAAAGAGCACTTTACACACCCCTGCATGTACGAAAAAAAAAAAAAAAAAAAAAAAAAATAAAACCTGCATCGAACACTACGTCATTACTGAACGAGACGAAACGTACGAAAGCCCGTATCAACCTTCTTCCTCGTGCGAACGCACATCTCTCTCTTCTTCGTCATCTCTCTTTCTCTCTCTCTCTCTTCGCTCCTTCTGTTCTTTCTGTTGTCCGAGGGCAGATCACACGATACATTTAACATGCGTACGAGTAGTCGTGTTCGTGCGTTGATGTGTGCTGTGTTGGGTTGCTGTCCTCTCCCTCTCCCCCCTCTCTCTCCGTGCCGCCACTGAAGGAGGTGATCGTCGGCAGCATCTTCTCTCTCCCTCTGCAATGAATGAGTCGGGAAAAACAGTCGCCACACGCTTCCATCTGCACACCTTTGGTCACACCTTACGTCACTCCTTCTACCTCTCCCTCTCTCTGAAACCACACTGACACTTTGAAATCTGCGTAGAGAGAGAGAGAGAGGGGGGAGGGAGGGAGAGGGGAGGAGAGTCAGATAAGGTAATCGTCCGTCAGATGATGACATGGGGTTTGATTTAATCGAGTTGATTGATTTGCTCGCCATTTGAATTCTCTCAGGCAGTGAAAAGATATGCTTTCTCCTGCTGATGTCACCCGCGCGAAAAGTGACTGCGCTCTCCTCGTTCTCCGCCCCTTCTTGCGAACAATCTTAAAAATCGATACCACAAAAAATTTAAATTTATACAGATTATGACATTAATGCTATAATTTTTTTTATTAAACCAAAATTCATAAACTATATTTACTATGATGTCAATACCTTTAACTTTTTTGAAATACATCATGCCCAGAAGATCCCATTTTTTTCTCATGCATATAAATTTGAGTAATACTGAAAAACCACAAACTAGTATATCTATGATAAATTTACCTTAAATTATTATTATTTTTTTTTGATAACCCAGGGAATCCGCGCACCGTACCAACACGGACAGCCCGATAGGCCCGGGGTAACGGGGGGTAAACCCTGGGACGACGCTAGCGAAGGACCCACCACCCCGACATCGCACTTAAGATCCCGTGCGGCCAGCGGGATTCGAACTCCTCTCCTCTTCGCAAAGGATCATGGGAGCCTTATCCAACTTGGCCACCGCAGGCGGTGGTACCTTAAATTATTTTTTTTAACCATGAAAAATCTCAAACCGGTACACCTGTGACAAATCTACCCCGACTGACCATAAAAAACCCTAAACTGATATATTTATGACAAATTTACCCCAAAACTAATTTATTCAATTGCAAAAAACCCAAAACTTGCCTAATTCTCTTCACTATCTGTTTTTTGGTTGTCGCGTCACAGCCAGTGTCGTTTTCTTTTAGGCGGCCAGATGCAATCTTTCTTGGTGTAACAGGTCTTGGGGGAAGAATCTCCATTGGGCCATTACCTTGCTGTCGGGCAAGGATTTCTATAAGTGTATTGCCCGTTTTTCCTTTGGTGCGCTTTGTCATATTATTTGGAAAAACAGGAACATTATTCTTTTTAGAGAGCAGCCACTTGTCGTCCCAGCTATGAAGAATAATCTCTTTAAAGTTGTTACCTTAAAATAACTTCAGGAATAGAAAGTTGCAGCGGAGCTAGGGAATTGACCCGGTTATCTTCTCTAGGGACCCTTGAGTGCCTCCCCACTTTCAGCTGACACGTTTCAATGCTTGCTGCGGGTGATAGTGGGTTCTCTCCTCCCTTGCCTGGAGTGCTTTTGTATCTGGATGCCGATTGTTCATGCCGTGCTGGTGTCTTGTTTTTGTGATTGTGTTGTAGCTTGTTTGCCGCTTGTGGTGTCCTTTTACATCTCCGCATCCTTCCACTCATAATGATCTGTTCATCTTGAGTGTAAGTTTTGATGCCGTGATCACTTTTGTATAGTTGGTCATTGCTCAATTTATCTATTACTTTTACAAAAAATAAAATAAAATCCAAAACTAATATATTTGTGACAAATATACCGTCGATTAAATTGGATTAATACTACAAAAAAATCAAAAAAAATTGTAAAATGTGACAAATGAAAAGTAAAATCCTAAACTAATATATCAGTCAACTGTCACGTGTCATTCAACTTAATAATTTGACAATAAAATTTAACAGAAATTAATAGAGGGTAAATTTGTCACGAGTGTACCAATTTGGGGTAAATTTGTCAAAGGTGTACTAGTTTGGAGTTTTTGATGGTCAAAAAATTAGTTTGGGATAAATTTGTTACAGGTGGACTAGTTTGGGATTTTTCAGGGCATTAACCCAAAAAATTATGGGTATTAGTATTGCTCAGATAAAGTTTAAGGTTTTTTGTTGTAATCGAACAATATTTTTGTTACATTGATTATGGGTTTTGGGTTTTATGTGGCGTATAGTGAATATAATTTAAGAGGGATAAAAGGAAATGAAGGTGAAGAAAGTAGGATATAATGGGCTTCTAAAGGAAAAGAGGCTGTCAAAAGAGAGTTTAATCTAGCTTGTATTCTATTATTATAAATGGCCAAATTTTCTAAAAGACCCCAACTTTAAATTTAATCCTAATTCTATATTGAACTATTTTTTGTCTAAAAAACAAGCCTTAAATTTTAGGTTTAGTCCAAATCTACCAAGAACTTTTCTTTGTTTAAAATAAACCTCAACTTTGGGTCTACTTCCAAATCTAGCCCCAAACTTTCTTTTTGTCTAAGAGAAAAATCATCAATTTTTACTCTAGTCCTAAATCTGCCTCTATCAACCCTTTTATCATCACTAGTTATCTCTAATCTTTTATATCCTATAAGGGTTTCTATTTGAAAATAATTTTCCATATTACCTTGCTGACATGGATTTATTATTGATATGAAAATGCCACATCAAATTGGCAATAGACCATATTGGTAGATTTGAGAATAAATTGAAAGTTGGTGATTTTTTTTAGACAAAACAAAATTCGATGTAGATATGGGACTATACTTAAATTTTAGGATTTTTTAAGACAAAAAAAAATCGGATAGATTTACGACTTTACTTAAAGTTTAAGATTTTTCTTGAGACAAAATAAAAAATTTGAGACAAAATTGAGATTATACTTAAAGTTGAGATTATTTTTTTTTTTCGGGAATTAGGCCTATTATAAACAAACATTAAAAGAAAAATTTCATTGAGATGTCTCTCTTTTGAAACGGAGGACAAAGGAGAAGGGTTACATTCTCCTCTACCCCTGGCTCCTTTGATCAATCTTATAATTGGCGAATCCGTAAATAAGGACGTTACCCACATTTAGTTTTAGTTAATGTTACACTTGTGTGATGTTCATATTTATAATCAGCTAATTAAAGGTTTGGTCGGACAAAAAAAATTTACTCTAATAAGGGATGAAGGGAAATATAGCTGTGGCAAAGTCGAGTCCTTCTACTCTAAACCCGCCTTGTGCTTAAAGCATGGTAATACTCTCTAGATAATTCTCTGTTCGTCCAATTTTCATTCTCTATAAAGATTTGATTGACGATATGGAAAAATTAATATATAATAGAATATTAGAAAGAATACATGAGCTAAGCTAAACGACCTATTACAAGCGTTTTTTTAATGAAACCATTTGAAAATATCAATTTCCTTTTCAAGATATATCGAAAAAAAATTGGATGAAAATAATGGTGTCCAAAAAACCTATACTGAAGATTTAGAGTACCTCTGTCCTCCCCAATTCAACGATGTATGCGTTTTTCTGACTTGGGCTTCGATGCGCGTGCATGCGGAGAGGATCAACCCGAGCTAGGCATTGTTGCAGTCTCGATGTATGCGACAGATAGTCCTGCCGTTTTCCTCACGTGAGAAAACACGATTATGATCTGAGGAGGCTGTCATGTAAATCGACTAAGCATGCAAACGTACCGACCCGCATCCCCGAGACTGAGAGCAGTGCCATGCATGCCGACGATTTTGCATGCAGAATCGAAATTGGATCGATGTATTACGCTGGTCCGCCATTGAATTCTCGAAACTCTGCAATCATTCTCCCTCCCTCCCTCTCTCTCTCTCTCTCTCCCTCTCTCGAAATTTTTCGTCGGGATTGATGAATCGGATTCCCGTCGTCTCGTATATGCAATATGCTTAAGCAGTCGTTGCCCCCACGTTTTTGACCCAGTGGAACGTTGCTTTTGCAGCAGTTAATATCATTCTCTCTCTCTCGAAATTTTACGTCGGGATTGATGAAATGGATTCCCGTCGTCTCGTATATGCAATATGTATAAGCAGTCGTCGGCCCCAGGTTTTTGACTCAGTGGAACGTTGCTTTTGCAGCAGTTAATGTCATGAATGAGAAGAGGACTTCTCAATGCCCACCTTATCTCTAATTTAATTTTTCATTGTCCATTATCACATACATATATTTTTTTCCTCAACTTATAGTAATAAAAGAAATTTAAAAAAATAAATTGAAGTGAAATCATTTTCTCAAATAATGAATCGGAATGATTTTGTCTCACTCTCAACTAAGTTCTTGAAGAGACCAAGATAGTTTCAAATAATGGTTCGGACTCGCTAGCCAGTTGAATCTTCACTCGGGGACTTTTTTTAGTGAGTAGAACAAAGGGCAATTTTGTCCAAAAATTGCAATTTGGAAAAAAAAATGAATAACGAAATCGTCATATTTGAGAGTGATTTGGGACTAGGGGTGAGCACGGTTCCTAGGTAGAACCGGGAACCGGAGAACCGAACCAAAGGGTCCAGTCCGATTTCCAGTTCTAGCGAAGGAGGTTCCGGTTTCCGGTTCCATTTTTTTTTCGGAACTGGGACTCCTAAGGAAAGAAACCCTAATTTCTTCTTCAGTCTTCAACCTTCTTCACTTTTCATTTTCTTTCCATTTTTCCTCTGCTCCACGCCCTCGACGACCCCATGGTGCTCGTTGCCCTCGACGTTGCCGTCACGATCCACGACGTCACCGCCAGTGCCATCACTACTTCCTTTGACGACGCTGCCGACTCTCGCCGTCACGCAGGCCACCTCCCAACGACGAGCTGCTGCTGGGCCACCACCATGACGCTACTGTTGTTCCACTATCGTTGTTTTGCCGTCGACGCCGCCGCTGTTGTTCAGACTTCAATGACGAGCAATCCGCGTGTCGATGAGCCGCCACATCTTAGCCTCCCAACCGGCGCCAAGAGTTCTTTTTACCTTCTGTTAAGATCCGCTTTTCTCAATACCAAATCAACGCAGGAGCCAAAGTTCCCACCGCAAAGCAAGGACAAAGCCAGTCAGCCAAAGTTCCGACCACAATGTTCAATAGTTCGCAAATGTTAGGCCGTTCTTGCTTTTTGGTTTGAGAAATTCATTCCCGAGGAGCAATCAGTGTTGTTCTTGTTCTTGAGTTGATTCGGCAAAATTAAACAGAGCAAATGGTCAAACATGAAAAAGATTTGGCAAGTCATATTCTGCTATTGTATCTGCCAAAGAGAAAAGGGGAAATTTTCACTTAATCCAAGTTGATTACTAAAATCCTTATATGCAAGTTCCTTTAATTTAGTTTCTGTCATCAACTTGTTTTGCTCCATTTCACAACTCCATGGATCACCATATCGAATTATATGTTACTGACATTTTTAAAGCTTTTAGGTACAATGCGATCGGTTCACTGATTCACCTTGCAACTTCCAAATATCTACTAAAAATTTGATTATTTCAGGTTCAGATTATTGATTCTCCAGTTTACAGAGTAGAAAGAGAACTGGGAAAGGGAGGTTTTGAGCATGTTTATGTTGGTCGAGCCATCAGTCCGCAACTTCAAGTGACCAAATGGGTGTGAAAGTAGCATAAGTACGGCTTCGAGCTCTCACTTTTTTCAATCAATCCATTACATTTGCGCCATTATTTTACATGATTTGATGCAGCACTATCAAGGTGGCTTTAAAAATTCAAGTGTAAAGGAAACTTTGGATGTGAAGGTGGCATCCCTAATGAGTGGAAAGTTTATGAGTGAGTCCTTCAGAATAATTGCAATACCGATTTTGCCAAGTGGTGCTCTTGCATGTGAAATTGGATTTGTGCGTTGAACTTCGCATCTAAGTTCTGTATATTGTGCAGTGATCTCGGTGAAAGCCATGGCATAGCGCTGCCATGAATACATTACAAGGGGCAAGAAGGTGACTATTATGTCATGGTATGTGCAATTCCATCGATTCGTATTCCGTAATTCTACAATGTAAAGTTTTTGATGATCTTTGTATATGCAGGTCATGGATTTGCTTGGACCTAGTTTAAAAGCTCCTCTAATTAGCAACTTCCCAATGTATATTTCCCCATTAATAGCCTTTGCTGTGTCTACTCTTTGGGTTCTGTTAAACAATCCCCAATTCTCTTTCAGCTTATGATGCTTTCTCCTTCCTTACTACTTCAGCCAGCCATTGGAAGCAATTACATGTATTGCCGTTGAAGCAATCTCCATGCTTGAGAAGCTGCACTCTAGAGGGTAATAGCTTACTGGCTTTCAATCACATGTTCTTTAGGTATCTGGCAATTGCATGAATACTTTTATGCCCTAGAAATTAGTGACTACGAAGGAGAAATGCACATGTCTCATTGTTTATTCATGACCTCGCAGTTACGAGATGGCAAGATTCCTCCACTGGTTTGCACATTAAATTCAACCAAACTCCAGATGATTTCAGGTTCATTTAAAATTATTAGCATCTTCATATGCACATACCACATGTTTTGTATAATTAATGTTCTGTCAACCAAATAAAATATTGATTGAGAGGAACAATTCGATTTGCAAGTGTGCACGCTCAACTTGGTAGAACAACTAGCAGAAGAAATGACCTAGAGTCTCTGGTTTACATGCATGATAATTTTGTTTGTTTTGTATTTTTTTGGTGAATAACAAATTTGTTCGGTATTGTTGCATTCATTTTCATTTTGTTTAACTAAATATGAACAAAAAAAAAAAAAAAGGAACCTGTTAGAACCTGGAACCCACCCTGAAACCTATGACAGGGTAGGTTCCAGGTTCAAGATTCCGACGGGTAAGTTCCAGGGTCCAAGTGGAACCTGTAAGGAACCTGGAACCACTCACCCTTATTTGGGACCAACCAAAAAAACCAAAAAAGAATTGGGGTTATGGTTCTTTGTTCTTTTCTTCTTCCTCTATGCTACTCAAGCAAATTTTGTTGGGATGTAGTTCATACTCTCCATATTTAATTAGTAGTTTTGGTTGGGCCAATACATAGCTACTAGTATATACAATGTATTTTTTGTTATTGTGATTGAGAAATGTAACGAATAGGTGCGATGTGTTAATTATAGTGTGATTTTCTACTAGATGTAACCTTAGTTTAAGGATGAATTACCATAAAATTTTCTATCTCGAATTCTCTTTCTTATTTTTTTTTCTCTCTATTTTCTTATAACTATGTTGAATCCTAACAAATTTGCTCTTGCCTACTCCGCACACGGTCCTCATTTCTCATAGCTCCTTGCCGAAGGGGATGCTCCTTGCATTGTGTTTGTTGATGAAACTAATGCCATAGGGCGGCATGGAGGAACTAGAATTGGAGGAGAAAATGATGGAAGGGAGAAGAACCTTCATCAGCTGTTGATAGAGATGGATAATTATAAAGGAAATATCATTGTTATTGCGGTGATGAACATCACAAACATTTTGAAATGCCTTACTTAGGCCCAGAAGATTTGACAGACGGATATGTATGTCTATACTTAGCGGGCGAGCCTCGTAGCATGTACTTGTGCATAGTGTTGGTAGAACAGTCAGTCTCGTGGTGCCTATGCTTACTTATAGTATCTATGCGGGCAACTGTTGATGTTCTTGATATCTAGTGTGGGAAGAAAGTCAACGGAAGAAACGACTAACTTCTTTGATGCAAAATGAACAATTTACCCCATAATGAACGTTGAATTACGGGTGAACGACGAACAATATGACTTCACGATGGTCTGAATGCAATCACGAGGAAAACATCCAATTTCCACAGCGTTAATACCGATTGTTTTCATAAATGAGTAATGGAATGCATTCTTCTTCTTTTTTTTTTTTTTTTTTTTAATTTTTTTTTTTTTTTAATTTTTTAATTTTTTTTTTTATGGAAATAGAAGAAGAAGATAGAACAGTTTCTTTCTAAACATTCTTTTGCCAACAAACCCAACGGTTATCTTCTAAAGTTATATAGATGACTCTCTCATACCATTTCAGAGAGTGTCTCTCCATCATAACATATCAAAACGAAACGGTGCATCATGATCGCACCCTATCATGATTGCACCCCATCATTGACGTACTTATAAAGTACAACATCTCCCACTCGGACATGATGGGCTCGATAGCGTTCTATCAAGAATATAGGACATTCAACATTCATCAACTTTAGAAACAAGTCATATTGACAAGAAAGCCATGTAACTAGTAAGTACACCTGTACTTGGGAGCTCAAATTATACACTTGTTAGGGATGACATAATGGCTACAACCATAAAAAGAAATAAACAATTGATGTTTCACAGTGGCCCAGACATATTTTGCTACATCAATCCAAGTATACATATCCCTTAAGGATTATACTTTACTATTCTTATAACACCATGTATTTACAATTATATCTAAAATTACAGAAGACGATATAACTGATCGACCAATAAATACATGAGATAGATATAAAACGACAATAGTTTTCTTTCGCACTCATGTCTCTCTATTTCAGAACAACTACTTTCCTAGACACATCCTATAAAGCCATATCAATTTATGACCACCGGTAACATGCTAAAGTAGCAACATTGATCTTTTACTTTGAGAACATAATTAGAAGTAATATATGGCACAAAATGAGGTAAATTATAAATTACCTCAAGGGCTCACACGATAAGTAAATAGGAATAATTTCACTCACCTTCCCTCGTCGGTCATACAATGCACATATAATATGAATTATATGCTATAATGGATTTCTTTTTCTATAGGAGCGTATGCCATTTATTAAATATATCAACTATATGGATCTTTATCTAAACATAGTCATGTGCTTCTCACGTATTCAGTTTAGCTCGAGTGCTATATCAACTTGCTTTCTATAGTGCCAAATTAAGTACTTACATCCGGCATCTTTTAGACACACATGATTATGGGACTATCATGTTTGATCTTATCATATACAAATCATAGACCTCATCTTGACTCCAATTAAGGCAACATATTATTTTATGTACTAAATTTACTCTTTAATATTTATATGTACATAACGTCTCATCTCAACATGCTACTATAGCGCTTGAGGTGATTGTTCGTGTGAGTGAACCAATCATTGTCTATTGACATACTTTTCAACAATATATGTGTATTTGTGCTAGTCTCATAATGGATATGTGCTTATTGATAAAACAACAATTCACTAAAAAACAAACAATTACAATACATATGTTCACATATACATAAACCAATTATCCTCTACAATATTACATATCACATTCTACGTAATCTAGAGACATCATGTGGGTCAATAATACGTCCTAAGAGCAGCCTTCAAAAATTCTATTAGTTGAAATGTATTGAAGGACCACTCCTTTTTACGCATTATATTTCTAATAAAACTGTTATTTATATCAATGTGCTTCATCCTTCCATGATAGTTGAGATCTTTTATATAGGCAATGGCTGCTTCACTATCACAACAAACTATCACTGGTCTTGGAACCTCAGTAGCAATAGCTAAATTTTCCAAGAGACGTTTTAGCCATACTGCTTCTTGTACTGCGGTAAAGCATGCAATAAATTATGTCTCTATCGTAGACAATGTCGTGCATGTCTATTTCTTACTATTCCAAGAAATTGCACCTTCATTGAGCAAGAACACATATCTAGAAGTTGATTTATGCTCATCTAGGTCTTTTCTCCAATCAACATCTGAATAGTCAAATAGGCGTAAATCATTCCCTTGGTAACAAAGTCAATAGTCCATGGTGCCTTTTAAGTATCTTAGGATCCTCTTCACTATTTTCCAGTGTGCTTGACCACGATTTAATTGATATCGGCTCATCAATCCCACAGTATACATATGTTGGGTCAAGTACAGATCATAGCATACATCAAACTTCCAACCGCACTAGTGTAAGGAACAATTTCCATTTCTTTATTTTCTTCTGGAGTTTTAGGATACATCTTAGTACTTAGGCCTTCACATTACATGACAGGGATATCAACGGGATTACAATGCTGCATATTGAAACGCTCAAGAATTTTCATTATATAAAACTCTTATGACAAAGTAAGAAATTTCCTTAATCGATCTCTTTCAATCTTAACTATATATAAGCAGCTTCTCTTATATTCTTCATTTCAAAATGGGAGGACAACCATTCTTTTATAGTGATAATCAAAATCTTGTCATTTTCAACCAACAGAATATCATCCACATAAAGTGATAAAATCACAAATTTATCTTCGGACCGTTTGACATATAAACAGTGATCTTTTTCTATCATCGTGAATTTAAAAGTTGTTATGGCTTGATGAAAACGAAGATACCACTGTCTAGATGATTGCTTAAGGCCATGTATTGAGCAATGAAACTTGCAGACTCTACACTCTTGACCTTTAGCTATGTAACCTATTGTTTGCTTCATATAGATTTTTCATCTAGTTTTCAATTGAGAAATACCGTTTTTACATTCATTTGATGAAATTCAATGTCCAAATATGCAATGATGGCTAGGATAAGACGTATTGAGGCAAACCTTACAACTGGTGAAAATGTTACCTCATAATCTATACCCTCTTGTTGAGTATAATCTTTCACCACAAGACGAGTCTTATACTTTTCAATGGATCCATCTGCATTTCGCTTAATCTTAAAAACCCATTTATTTTCAATAGCCTTGCGATTGGGTGGTAGATCAACCAAGTCCCAAACGTGATTTGTGACATCCTAAAAGTCGAGCCCTCTGTGGGATAAATGAATGTGAATTTCATCAATGCATTGTTGGTTAATCTCACTCGGAATTGATCACTCCTGAGATACTAACCTTGAGAGGAAAGGCTAATGAGGACAGAACTCGTACGACTAAAGAACTTGACCGTGAGACTTGCGTGAGGATGATCCTGTAGATAGGCAGGTTGATTTTAAGGACGACTAGAAGTCGATTCGCGGACAGAACATAATGGAACGATGGGTGATTCCGTTTAATGTTATCGAGCCCGCAAACGACCCTAGGTCGATCCTCAATAATCGTGTACTTTGAAATAAGAATCTATCATCCGCAATTTCATGTAGTCAAGGCGCACATGTGTCGAGATGTCTTGAACGTGGTTTGACACGAGTCAGTTATGTGTGAATCCTCAAAACCGTCTGTCAGTCTGAGTTGTACCCAAAATGGCATTAGGGTGAAATTGACATGGCATGAGAACTCAAGATTGGACTTCAATTTATCGAGAATGTCCGGGACGGACTTTGGGTGATGCAACTTTGACAGTCAGCAGTGCCAGGCAAGCCGAGTGTGGGGAAAAAGGACTTACGGTCCAAAAAAGCGAGCCCATGAAGACGTGGGCCGAGCAAAGCCAGTGTGGGCCTTAGGCCCAAGGTAGGACAATCATGGTGGGCCTAAGGCAAGCAAGTGAGCCCATTGGACCCAAAACCACTATTCAACTTCCAAGCCCATTAGTAAACCTTAAGCCCATTTGAGCCTAACCGATACTCGAGCCCGTTACTATTCATTTCCAAGCCTATTTCTTAGGCTCGTCCATCAATTTCGGCCCAAGGACATATTGGTAATTTGTGCGAGGTAGAAATGACCATTTTGCCCTTAAAAGCAAGTGGATAAGGGCAAGAGAAGAGAGAGAAGATGAGGTCATCTTGCATGGAGACTTGGGGCATGCTTTATGGGCCTTAATGAGGAGTGCAACAACTTTCACATCACCCTCTCTCTCTCCTCCTTCGACCCTCTCTCGACCTCCTCTCTCTCTCCTCGTTTTCCCTTTCTTCTGGTTTTTGTTCCAACAAACCTTCCTCCATAAAGCTGAGTTGATTGTTGGCTTCTCAGACGAATCAGCTCTCATGCCACCACCATTGTCTTCAAGACATCCAAACCATCCACCTGGAGTTGGCCATTCACCGGTGGGACCCGCCGGGTGACCCACCAACCGGCCAGAAGCCAGGGCTAGTTTGATCGTCTAGCCCTGTTCTACTCCAGCTGACCTTTCTCCAAAAACCAGAGTTAAAAGTGGTCTTCCCGTGAGAATCAGCCCACACTCCACCCACCACCGTGTCAAGGACACCCAGACCGTATGGACGAACTTGGCCGCTCGCCAAACGGAGCTGCCGGCCAACCCGTCTGTCAGCGAGAAGCCGTTGCCTGTCGGACCGCCTGGAGTCCGCCCGGTTCCGCCTATTTCACGTTTTCAGCCCGTTTTCTCCCATTTCAACCAAGCTTTCACCCATCCTAGCTACCAACCACTCCCCCTCAACCCCCAAGTGCCGCCGGTTATCGGCCAACCCCTCGCCGAAGCTCCTGCGAAGCCGTTTCACTCCTTTTCCTCCTCTGTTGTTCGGTTTCTTGGAGTTGCAGAGGGAGTTTGAGCTTGTGGCTGCTGTTTCAGCCTTGGGACTGCCTTGGATCTTCATGGTTGAGGTCCCAGTGCATAGCCTCCATCGTTGCCACCACGTGCGTGTCTTCGGCTCGTTTAACAGGCGAGTTTAGCTCCTAATCCTTCAATTAGTGCCTAAACTTGCTTAGGGTTGGTTTAGTTAGTTTTATTTATAGTTTAAGAGATTTAATTAAATTGTATTAGCCCTAATATAGGTGGTTAGATGGATGGATTAGATTAGTTTAGCTTAATCTTGCTTTATTTGTTTAATATGGCTTATGTGCTTAATTAAGCTTGGTTAAATCTAGTTGATTAATTGCTTGCTTTAATTAGTGGTTTTTAATGACTTTTGAATTTAATTTATTAAATATTAAAGTCTGGAATTTCACTGTTCACGCGACACTGTTCACGCAGTACTGTTCACGAGCACTGTTCACCCGAAAATGAAAAGTTGTCTAAATTCATGTATTTTAATCCTATGAAGTGAATGGATGTGTAAATGCATGGGCATCCGCATGAATTGTATGATTTCCACAAAAAAAGGGAAAAAGGGTTATCCGATGGACATTAGAGATGGACCGCCTTTAGGAGAAAATGATTTGAAATTTGTATATGCAAGTATTGTGCATGGCGAGATGCGAATATGTTGTGTTGAGAAACCCGATTGGTTGTCAGCAGGTAAAGGACTAAGTGCTACACGATAGTGAGACTACGTGTGAGTTACCTCTAGTGCCTTATACTATTGCTTATTGTACTCAAGGGCTAAGTGTTACATGGCTACTTGAGTTGTATGGGAACTACCTCTAGAGTCTTGCGGTATTGTCTTGCATAGTCAAGAACTAAGTGTTACACGATATGGGAGCTCGTGTGAGCCACCTCTAATGTCTTGTACTATTGCCATTTGTGGTCGAGGGCTAAGTGCTACATGATATGGAAACTCGTATGAGCCACCTCTAGTGCCTTGTACTATTGTTATTTGTAGTGAATGGCTAAGTGTTGCACGATAGCGAGACTTCATGTGAGTTACCTCTAGTGCCTTATACTATTATTATTGTTGTCAAGGACTTAGTACCGCACGATGATGAGACTTCGTGGGGGTTACCTCTAGAGCCTTGAGTCTGTTATTGAGTTTGAGTGTTGAGATGGTGGGTGGGGCCTTATTATGAGGTAAAATTGTGTGGCGCGGTATGAGACGTGTCATAACAATTTTATCTTATAATCGGGACCCATGTGATCGATTGATGCATGATAGGTGGCGCACTAAAGTGCAAGAGCATATGTGAATCATGGCATCATTAGTTTTCATTGTGCATGAGTTGAGCACATTGTTTATGGCATGCACGCATGAATTGATATCGTGCAGGGTGTGGTAATGGCCAGGTGAGATCGCTTGTGATGCGACTCGTATGTGATTGATGATTTGCATCATCTAATAGCCATGTGCATTGCGTGTATTGTGCTAAGATTCGACATGTAGGGTATGGCATACTAGATAAGGTTGCATGTGAATCGACTATGTAGTTAGTGGTTGACCTTGGTTGTTGTGATTTATTGGTTATTGGTTGTTAGTCGTGGTTTGTTTCTGGAGAGATACTCTAAGTTGAGTTAGTGTTCTAATCGGGGGCTTAGGGGAGGACTCGTAAGATTTATATCTTACTGGTTATTGTATAACCATTTTCATGTCCCTAGTGTAAAGAACTAGAAGCTTGAAGCAGATTGGTTAACAGCATAGGTGGCTCAGTAGTTCTTTATGAGATAGACCTTCTGTATAAGCTTGAGGTGTTTATGAAAGTGTGTTTGATTTGAAACTGGTTATCCTACTTTTCTATCACGTGTTTGTTGTTGTCAGGGGATTAGTTAATTCGCTTCCACATGTGCAATAAAATGAAACGGGTCAACAATGAGTTCTAGGAACGTCCCAAAATTCTATCGACCAATGAGGGATGTGTGTGCGCTCGAGGTTTGGGGCGTGATATGATTTGCCCTCATTAACTCCATATCATTTCCCAAACTTTTCTCCATTCTTCCTTATTAGAGAATGAGAGAGCCTCTTGAATAGTCTTAGGCTTGGCATCGTCTTGCGGAGCAGTCATAAATGCTTCCCTTCATTCTCAAAACGATGACGATGAATACTTTTATGTAATTGAACTTCTTTTGAATTAAGTTCGCCAAGCAATACAATACTCCCACTAGGTCTTATTTGTTGAGGTAAATGTTTATTTCCCTCTACAATATTAGTGCTGTGTTATTAAGATCTTCCATCTCATATAATTGGAAGTCCTTATCAATCTCACATCTACTAGAAAAATCGTTATCCAAGAACGCGACATCTCGTGACTCCATTTCGATCACACTTCCATTAGCTTATTTACCTATGAACACACATACCTTTTGGAGTGTTCAAAATATCTTATAAATATACATTTCTTCCCTCTATGGCATAATTTTTCATATTTATGGAAATAATCATGAACATAAGTTGCACACCCCCATAGATGTAGATTACTTAATTCCGATTTCTTATCAGTCCACAATTTATAAAGGGTGGAAGTGACTAATTTTGAGGGCACACGATTAAGTACATAGGCAGTAGTCAATAACGTATCTCCCCAATACAAGATAGGTAAATTTGCTTAGGCCATCATAGACCTAATCATTTCTAATAGGGTTTTATTCATTCTTTCGGCAACCCCATTTTGTTGCAGAGTACCAAGAATAATCAACTATCGTACAATTCCCTTTCATTACAAAGAGTCTTGAATTTCTCAAATAGATACTCACATCCGCGATCGGTTCTCAATGCTTTTATTGTTTTATTCAATTGATTCTCTACCAACGCTATATATTGTCTAAAGTAATCTAATACTTCTAACTTATGGAAGATCAGAAAACATAACCGAAATACGTGAAATCATCTATGAAAGTAATGAAATATGAGGCTTTATGCCTTGCCCTCAAATTTAATGGACTATAAATGTCAAAATGTATAAGTTACAATGGAAATTCGGTTATAGTTCATTTACCGAATGGTTTTCTAGTTGTTATTCCCGCTAAACAATGTTCACATATGGGTACAACATTAGCGTGTGATCCTAAAAGACATTCTCTAGCTAACATTTGCATTCTTTATAACCCAATGTGACCTAATCTAGCATGCTAAGCACTTGCATCAATCTCAACATTACTATAAAATGCAATTAAAGAAAAATAACTATCAACATTAACATTGTACAGATCATAGTCAATATCTAACACTATAAAACCATTCAATGCATGACCAGAACCATAATAAACCATTCCAAACAAAATGTCAACATAATCACCATGAAAATCTAATAAATAACCTAGGCTAAGAAGAATAACTACGGATATTAAATTCCGTCGAATATCTAAAACATAGAGGACATCATATAGGAATATGTTTCAATCACCACGTAAAATTAATTTACATGTGCCAATACCATTCATTTTAACTCTTGAGTTATTCCCAACATATATCCATCTTCTTCCAATCTGTATCCGACGATACTCCACAAATGCTCTTCGATCTCTAGCTACGTGGTCTGTTGCTCCTGAGTTTATAGTCCACATTGGATGAGATTCAGCAAACATTATAGTACTAGAAACAAAAGCATTACTTAAAGTAATGGAGTAATAGGATACATATTTCAACTCAGTGCATTCACGAGCAAAGTGACCCATCTTGCCACAATTGTAGCACTTCATCTTGGTATTGTCTTTCTTCCCACCACGCTTTGTGCATTGGAAGGTCTTAGCCCTCTAGATGCCTGATCAGTCTCATTCCCTTTGTTGTTGAATTGATGATTCCTTTTACGTTTGAAGCCGGAACCTTGCGCAAACTCAATTCAGAAATATAAGCATGGGTAGATGATCTCGCAACCTCTAGACGTTCATTCTCTAATTCCAAATGACACGCTATATCGTCAAAAGTGACAATATTCTTATTATGCATCATGTTGATCTTCATATGCTCCAAATTGTCAAGAAGAGATCTTATAACAGCATGAACTTATTGTTCATCAGTAAGGGAAGTAACTTACCGACTTCAGCTCACGAATCATGTTTGACATCTCCGAAGATGCCGCATCATCATTACATTTGGACGCTTTAGGTATGTGTCAAATTTGATAGTTATGCTCCTCAACTTAGTGGCAAACGTACTCCCAAACTTATCTTTCAAGGCAACCTACATTGTTTGAGCTTTATCATAACTTTCAAACTCACACATGAGATCATCTTGCATACAACTCAGTAACGTGATGCGAGCAATACTATTTTTCTTTTTCCAAACTTGATGAGCTTCTTGATCTATCCTATGCTGAACTGAAGTTCCATGCTCAGGCTCATCCAGATGTGGTTGAGAATTTCTAAAACCTCTTGCTCCTCAAAGATGTACTAAATCTTTCGTTGCCAAATATCATAATTATCACTGTTTAGTTTCTCTCTCTTGTTGAGGTCAGCCACAATAGTTTTGGATGCCAAAATCGTAATCAATTACTATAACACATTGATATAATAAATGCGGAATCAATACCAGCATATTTTCACAATAACACGCATATTTAATTTGTAGTAAAGACAAACTACATTAATGATAATTCATCAAAAGATACAAAAATAAAAGTTCACTACGTTCCCAATCAGCTTCTATGTACAATTGTTCTACTATCATTTACTAGTTTAATTTGTGCAAATTTTAAATTTTAGGTGAGAATTCCTTTGAATTCTACCAACCTACGAACTCCCGCTAGAAGAATAATTACATGACCTTATGTAATTTGTACATTTTTTTTATTAACACAAAAAGCATAGCATGATATGAACCAATGTACAAAAAACAATCATGAAGCAACTATTATTGAAACTGTAATTCGAAATTTAATGAAAAAATCAAAGATTTTTAACCATTGTTCGAGTTTGTTTGGAATCAGAAAATTGTAAGCATATTAAACTACATACATGCTATCATTGAACCAAGCTCTACACAACATATATGTGATCATTTTCATATAAGCTAGCTTCTGTATTTCCAAAAATGCAAGAAAATACAAGTTAAAAGAAATAAACAATGCACTTATACCCCAAAAATACGCATACTTAAAGTTCCGTACATATTTTTATACCTTTAAAAGCTTCAAACATGCACAATTACTCTACCACACTAAGAGCACATCCACATGAACCAAACGCCATTGACCATACGCCGATCAGAGGTCACACACACCCACACGCGTTGCTTGAGTGTGCAATGCGTGTGGCTCATGCACCAGTGAGCCAGTACGGCTCTTGGCCAATCCAACCGGTTGACCAGTCAACCGGGTCGATCTCCGGTCGGGTCAATCTCTGGTCGAGTCGGGTCTTCGGCCGAGTCGGGTCATCAGTCGATTGCCGGACAGCCAACTCTTGCCGATTAGGTGACGTCACTAATGACGTCATTCGACAGTTATCGACCGTTGGATGATGTCATCACGTGTCGGTTCACTGACATGCGTGTGGAGCTCATGTGTTAGGTATTTCCAACGTGTTGGGAGCCACCCAACCCGTTGCGGCTTCTGGCCGCGTGTGTGGGCGCGTTTGGCGTCCTTAAGCGGCGCTCGACCCGCCGTTTGACTCGTCTTGACGAATACTTTCACCCCATATATTTAAAATTGATTTTAGCATAAAAAATACTTCGAAAAATGGCAAACACCATATGGGTGTACGCGACCTCCAATCCCGTTCTTTGATTTGGTTCATTTTCGGCAATTCATGTTGCAATTTTCAAACAATGAACATCCAAACAATGTGAAGTTCATCATCTTGATCATCATATCAAATAGCAAACGAGAAAAATTTGATGAAAAAACAATGTAGAAATCATAACCGGGCTCTTATACCAATATGGGAAGAAAGTCAACGGAAGAAACGACTAACCTCTTTGATGCACATTGAACAATTTACCCCAAAACGGATATTGAATTACAGGTGAACGACGGACAATATGACTTCACAATAGTCTGAATGCAATCACGAGGAAAGAGAAGAAGAAGAGATAACAGTTTCTTTCTGAACATTCTTTCTGCCAACCAACCCAACGATTATCTTGTAAAGTTATTTATATGACTCCCTTGTATCCTTTCAAAGGGTGTCTCTCCATCTTAATATATCAAGACGAAATGGTGTATCTTAATCGCACCCTATCATGGACATACTAATAAAGTACAACATCTGGGGTAGCACTAAGGGGGTTTGCCGCCAATAAGAAGTCTGAGAATTCATGGATTTAGTGGAGTGGATCTTCACAGCCTCTTGAATGAGGCTGCTCTATTGGCTGCCATTGTGGGAAGACAGCAACCTCCGTGAAGGAGATTGATTATTCAATTGACAGGATTGTTGCTGGAATGGAGGAAACGTGATGATGAATGGAAAGAACAAGTCTGGCGGCACACCATGAAGTTGGTCATGCATTTGTGGGGGAGCGAGTACATCATTTTTCCGATTTTTCTCATCCTTTATTGGGAAAAGTATTCGCACGAATACCTCATGTTTGTGATGTTTATCTTACTTGGTTTGATATTCCAGTGCTCATTTGATTTTTGTTTTTTTAGATCGTTGAAATATCGTTATTATTTTCCTCCATTGACATGCACATAGTGATGCTTGATCGTCAAAGATTTAGCTAGTAGAAGAAGCAATTGCTTCAGTAACCCATAAGGTTCATACCTTTGTCAACTTCTCTTGTGCTGCTTCCTATGACCCTCATGAGATTGGGGAAGACATTGATGCTGCTGTAAAGATAATTTGAGATAACGTGTACGAAATTGCACTGAGTCACATAAGGAAACAATGACCGAGGTTGGTGCTGTCCTTTCGAAGTTTGTTGAAGTTTCTACTGAGAATTGGGTTCCTCCTTCAGTTCCACCTCCTGTCTCTGTATAAAGTAGCATCAGTCAATCTCCAGCCTGTACATAGCATCAAATACGAACAGCTTGGCTGTAATATAAAATTTCATGAGCCATTATATAGAACTTGTGAATTTTTTCATCTGGTTAGATGGAAATTTTGGGGACAAAATGCCGTTAACTTTTGTCTTGTCAACGCTATCTTTTTCATGAGGAGAATGGCCAAACCTCGTGTTACTTTTCACTTGACAGCACACGATTGGAATGCTTTTGCCCAAGTTGTCATGAATTAGGACAACCCGTTGATGGTCTTGTGTTCATTTACGACTTGTCACGTTGGTAGATCACTTTAGAAATTCAAAAACGGGGGAATCATATTGGAGCATGTTATCATTCGAGCTTATTTCTTCATGATAAAAAGGAAAACAGTAAAATTATCAATCAAATTTTGAGATGAGGTAATGTCCTATATGTCAGGTTTGAGGAGTCTCATGCTATAAATACAAGCATCAACTATCGCATTCGGTGGAGTTATAATCTTCGGTTCGCACATCTACCAATCTTTTTAAGTGGTCGGAATACTTGCATTCCATTGCATTCTGTCACCTGTCTTTAATACTCGTAAGTGGACTCGGCGCTAACTATTTTCTTTGCATGATATCATTTGTCCAATAAAGCTGTTATCCACGTAGTTGCCTAACCTGTCAAGACGACCAATGAATTCACAAAAAGATTAAACCTCTCACTGGTCATAGCCCATTCTACAATAACTAATCTACAGCTCCAAAAATACAGCTACAACAGCTGATCACAACCCCAAAGGGTAGTACATTGTCACCATGATCAGTCCACTCAATAAAATCTTCTCTCTTTCTGCTTTGTTGAAGGTCGGCTTTAGTTAATTTTTTGCTTTGCGACGGCCCAACGATGACTTGGCAGGAGTTCTCATCACCAATGATTGCAGGACAATCACACAAGCACAAACCTCTTTAAACCTGCATAATCGACCATCACTTAAGTTTTAGCAACTCAGTAAGGGCAACTCCAGATGTTTAGGAAGTTGTTTTATATGATCTAAACATGTAGAAACTTCTTTACTCAGCAGAGGAAAGCTCCGTTTGACAGTAAGACAGAGAACTACTAAATAAGGAAAACAAGTTGTTCCAACTAAGAGGCAAAATATTGAAGCAACCTTCGCATTCAAGCACAAAAAGCATTGGCAACTGTAATTTGCGGGCTTCCAATGGCCTTCCTTCTCATCTATTTCGGATGTAGTGAGCCTTGTCAAATCGAAGAATTAGGTTACATCTCTAAATCAGCACTTTGCTCCTGCAAATACGGAAAGGCCACTTTGGTATGTCCTGATGCGAGAGGTTATCAAATAAATAATTGATTATAGAATGAAACTAACTATTTCTTTCATTTCCCTTCTCGAGTCTCAACCACCACGCCTGCCTGGAGACCACTTGCCGGGTACCTCAAAGCGAGTGCGGCAGTGGAGACTAGAGATAATTATAAAAGGTGAGTAAACACATTGCATTTGAGAGTAGGACAAAGCTATTACAATTTTGGCTTTGAACATACAAAACATTGGGGAAAACCGGGCAACAACTCATCAAGAACTATAACCAATCCAAGATCAATTTCTCCTCTGAAGCTAAATGATCGAAATCAACTTAGTCCCAATAGCAATTGGCAATATATAATCTCCAAATGATAAGGAAATAAAACCAACAATGATTTAACATGAAACCCAATATGGGAAAAAACACGAACTTCCCAAATACTTGTAATAATCACTAAGAATAGTATGATACACAATGTGTTCTTCTCTAGCCATACACTACATGTTCAACATTAATATTACAACCATATTTCATCATCATAAAGATAGATAAACATAAGTGGGTTAAGAAAACCCTAATCGCAATTGGAGAATTCAGAGAAAGTTCTCAATAAACGAAACCAATTAACTCGTAGCCATCAGTCTCATAAACAACATACTCAAATTTGAGCCAATTTTATCAACATTTGGCTTTCAAACTGGGATCACAAAATCTCCACCCTCTTCTTCTTTCTCCCTATCTCACGGTGCTCTATCAGGTGGACACTAAATTTTCTCTCTCCTTGCACAAAGCAACCCACTTGTTTTTTCTCTTTTTGTACTTTTCTTTGCTTTTTGGCTTTTTCTTTTTCTTTTTTGTTTTATTCTGGCTAGGCCCCTCGTCAAGGTGGACCTAGCTAACAAATCTTCCCCTCCACCTTATGTGGGAAGTTCTATGATACCCACTTTGTTTATGCAAGAGTCAAGTCTCACCACGGGCAACCCCTTGGTCGATGTGGACTTTCTCAAGTAAAAAGATCTTAATTTCTAATTCTCTTTAATCCAATGATACTTCACATCAACATGCTTCAATCTTGAATGCAACACTGGATTTTTAATAAGATGTATAACACTCATGCTATCATAATACGCAACAAACTTCTCTCGCTTCAAGGCCAACTCATATAGGAATTTTGCATTCACAAAAGTTCTTTACCTCCTTCGGTGATAGCAATATACTCAGTTTCGGTCGTAGACAAATCAACACATATTACATATTTGCAATCTTGATTGCTAGAAACAGCTCTCCCTGCAAAGGTCATCATATAACCCAATGTAGATTTTCAAGAATTAACATCACCAGCATAGTCCACATTCAAGTAGTCACTCAACTTAGGTTTCGCCTTTCCATAAAATAAGCATAATATAGAATTGCCCCTGAAATACCTCAAAATCCATTTAACAATAGCCCAATGCTCTTTACTTAAATTTGAGAGAAATCTATTCACAACACCAACTACATAAGTAATATCAAAACTTGTACAAACCATAGCATATATCAAACTATCTACAACCAATGCATAAGGAATTTTCTTCATTTCTTCCTTCTTTTTTTCACTTGTAGGACACTCGTTACTACTTGATTTGAAATGATTTGCAAGTAAAGTACTTACCAATTTGTCGAATCTTTCAAACACCTTATCAATGTATCTTTATCAAGATAACCAAAGTTTCTTGTCTTTCCGGTCACGAGTAATTCTCATGCCTAGGATTTGCTTGGCTGGACCTAGGTCCTTCATTACAGAAGTTTTACTCAACTCATCTTTTAAACTATTGATTTTCTTAGTATCATGCCCAACAATCAACATGTTATCCACGTAGAGTAGGAGAATAAGAAGATCATTATCTGAGGATTTTTTCATAAAGATATAAGAATCGGAGTTGATCTTACCGTATTTATGATCTTCCATGCATGATTCAAACTTTATGTACCATCGTTTTGGTGCTTGCTTGAAATCATATAAGCTTTTCCTCAATTTACATATAAGATGTTTTTTGCCTTCAACTTCAAAACCCTTCGATTGCTCAGTATATATTTCTTCTTTTAAGTCTCTATGAAGAAAAGTCATTTTTACATCAAGTTGTTCAATTTCTAAATTCAAACTAATAGCTAAACCAAGAACAACTTGAATAGAAGATATCTTTACAACCTGTGAAAAATCTATTCAAAATCAATTCTCTTCTTTTGACGAAAGCCCTTCACAACAAGCTTGGCCTTATATCATGATTGCAAACAACTTTCTTCCATCTTCAACTCGTACAACCACTTATTTATGAGTGCTCTCTTACTCTTAGGTAACTTCACCAATTCAAATGTGTGATTCTCATGCAAGGATTTAAGCTCCTCTTGTATGGGTTCATGCAACTCATTCTTTTGTTCATATGACATAATCTTTTCATAAGTTTTCGGCTCTCCTACATTAGTGAATGACACATACTTATGCGACAAATATTTTGGTGAAATTCTACGCTCTCTTTCAAATATTCTAACTTGAGGTAGGATAAGTTATTTTTGCTCAACTGACTCAACAAGCTGTTCTTGCTCAATTAGTTCACCTATTTTAGCTAAAAAATCAACATTATATGAGGATTCATCATTTTCATGACTTCATGTGAAGTCGAATATTTGGAACATATCTCACATTTTTCAAAGCCAAATTACATCCAACATCGGTTTTCAAATAAACATCTCTCTTGCCAATATCCTTGGAAACACCACTGTTTCTCATCCTAATATAACCAAAATCACCACAGCAATAAGAAGCAAAGTAGCCGCATTGTGTGGTGACATGAAATGAAGCTACAGAATCAACAACTCAGGTAGAGTCTTTGCATATAAGGTTCACACAACCATCATCACATACGAACATAATATCACCATTAATTGCAACCATTGTCATAGCTTGTTTTCTTTATCTCCATTTCTTTCATGTGATTTGTTTTAGCAACCAATACTCTTTGGCATAATGTCTCATTTTTCAACAATTTTAACACTCCACACTCCTCCTTGGTCTTAATTTCGACCTTTCTCTTGACTTGCCCTTGTTATCATTACTTTGAAACTTTCTTGATTGACTTCACACCTTGTTTTCTATGACAAAAGCCTCCGATTTAGAAGCATAATTCGAGCATTTTCTTCTTTAACCATGCTCATAGAAAGCACATTGAAATGAGCCGAATTGTTTAATGCTACAACAAAGGTGTCACAACTAACGGGAAGAGTAACAACTAATAAACATGATTGCAATTCATCACCAAAGTCAATCTTAAGATTTGTCAATTGATTTAAAACGTTTTGAAATTCACTAGTGTTTCAACATGCTACTTCTCTCTTTGTATCTCGAATTTACTACTCGTTTAATCATAAGAGCTTTATTTTGGGTTCTCCTCTCATAGAGATATTGTAATTTCTTACACAAAGTTTCCGCTTTTGTTTATTGAGCAACATAATGAAACACACTATCATCATTCCATTGCTGGATAAATCTAACTATTTTCTAATTCATTCGCTCTCATTCTTTGTCTTTCTTATCTCCTTTAGACTCATCACCCTCAACGAAATCAAACAAATTCTTGCAATATAACATGTCTTCTATCCAAGGCTTCCAAAAAGAGTAATTCAAGGCATTTAACTTAAACATGGTGCTACGAAAACCAAGCAACAATTCACCAAAAACTAAACCAAATCCGAGATCAATTCCTCCCAAGAAACTAAACAAACCAAAATCAACTTAGTCTCAGTAACAACTAGCAATATATAATGCCCAAATTATAAGGAAATAAAGCCAACACAAATACCAAGGATTCAACGTGGAAACTCAATGCAAGAAAAATCATAGACCGCCTAAAAACTTTAACTAATCACTAAGAATAGTAAGATACACGATGTGTTCTGCTCTAGTCACACACTAGAAGCTCAACATTAATATTATAATCATATTCCATCACCATAAAGGTGGATAAATATAAATGGGGCAAGAAAAGACTAATCACAATTAGAGAATTCGAAGGAGATTTCAAACGAACGAAACCAATCAACTCGTAGCCCTTGATCTCATGAGCAATATACTCAAATTTGAGTCAATTCTGTGACGTTTATCCTTCGACTCGCGACCACAAAATCTCAGCTCTTTTCTTCTTCTTTCTCCCTTGTCTCATGATGCTCTCTCGGGGTGGACACTCAATTTTCTCTCTCCTCCTTCACTCACTTGCACGAAGCTACGCACTTGCTTTTTTATTTTTGTTCTTTTCTTTACTTTTTGACTTTTTCTTTTTTTGTTTTTTGTTTTATGATGGCTAGGGCCCACATCTAGGTGGACCCAGACAACACAAAATAAGTAGAATAAACACAAGCTATTTTGACCAAATGCTCTTGGAAACACAGTCTATTTTCATATTACTATTCCCTATATAATGTGAAAATTGAAAATGGGAAGAGCCAGAGAAATGTCATCACATGCAAATCCATTTTTTGCCACCACCAAAATAGGAGGAGAAAATATTTGACCAAAAACTTATATATTCCGACTTAGCTAATGTAAATTCCCCCAAAAAAAATGATTACCACCGCTAACAAAGATGAATCAAACTATAAGCACTAAGAAGAAACAATAAAATATTCCTAGTTCTTGACGAACTCTGCTTCATATATGACTAACCATTGCCAAAATCGATAGGAGACAAAGCAAGCATTGATGAAGTATCGTTAAATAGATCTCAACTAACATAGGAGAATTTTCCCTATATCTATTGAGTGTCAGGACTTGAAGCTGGCCAACAACAAAGTCGAAGCTCATGGTCTTATGACAACGTAACTTGAGATAGAAGAAAAGATGACAGATGATGGACTAAATCTTACGAGAAAGGGGCGACGAGTGATGAGTATTGGGCAAGGATCAGTGAGGACCAAATGTTGAGCGATCGAGAACAGTGGGTGTAGATGAAGAAAGAAGGAAAAATCCTAATCCCAATTCTATCTAGCGATTTTATCCCATTTTTTACCCAATTGTCATTTTTGGACAAAATTCTCCCTACTTTCATCACCAAAAAAGTCCTTTTGTGAAGATTTAACCAACTAATGACTTTAGACCTTTCTTTGAGACTATCTTGGCCACTACAAGCCCATATTTGAGATGAAATACATTTTGGGTCCTTTTTTAAGAAAATGACCCTACTCTATAAGCCTTTATTTGAAAATTTCTTTGGTAATTATAACATAGCAGACTATATGTTAAGCATGGACAAAGAATTGTCTATATGGTTAGTTTTTGGCAAAGCCTTTGAAGGCTTCATCCTTGAGTAAATACAAGTAGCATTTGGCAAGTTTTTGGGAATGCTTGTTGCAAATGCAATTGCATTTTCAATGGTGCATTTGTTCAACTTTTGAGAAAAGCCTTTGAGGAAATGTAAAGGCCTTAACTTCAAAGTGTTTTGGTAAAATGTAAAGACTATTTGGTAAATTGTAATTGAAAATTACCTTGGGAAACAACTTTGGGAAAATAAAGTTTGATAAACCCATATGTGGAAAGTCCTTTGATGTGACCAATTTAAGTTTTTTTTTTTTAAAAAATAATGACTATCTATATATTTTTGTGCAAAGGTAATGTCAACAAGATACATTAACAAATTTATAAATAAAAAAATCACATCAAAGTGAACTTTTTTCTCAATTAAAATGAGAGTAATCTCGTTATAATAGACATGGTTAAAAGAGTAATTTCATTCTAATTGACATGATTACATACACATCGAGGAAAAAAATAAGTTATAGTTGAAAATAAAAAGCATCTTTAAGTATTTACTAAACTCATGGCTATTCAATAGCGTAAATATGTCATGTCAAAAAATAAATTGTCATTTGAAGCACTATCCCTCTCATCTATATCATCAAGGTCACTTGAATATCCATAATTGGTATCTAAATCTACACTTGCAAAATGTCTATCATCGACGGCTTTCGTCGTATATGATTATGCAAAATCATTGTTGTATTAATAATTTTTACTTACTTAGCATATGTTTTAGAATCTTCCACTTTTTTAATATACCAAAGGCTTGCTCAATTTTTTATTATAGTGGGGAATGAGCATGGTTGGATATCTCCTGATAACCTGTAGGTGCAAGATCTTGTCAATTCTTTGTATAACCCTAAATAACTTGTTAGATTTAGATATCTAGTGTCTACTAAATGATATTTACCTACACAAATATAATGTAAAATTTAATTAACATACACCATATTGATACATATTGATGTACAAAACCATTAATTAACGAAGCTGAAGGAGGATAGGCAAATTGTTCATCACGTCTTTTTAGGATTTTATAAAAGATATGAATATCATGGGCTTATTCCTCCCAACCAACCTAAACATATATAAATTCATTTTAAAATTATAAACCGCTATACCTTTTCGATAAATAAAACGAACTCAATCTTTCATGGGTATCATCGCTATAACTCCAACACATTCCTAAATATATTATGATCAAAATTTATATTTAGTTCTTTCTTATAATTGAAATGTGCCTTAAAATATAAATAAAATTTTCGGTTATTCTGCATCTTCTCTAGAACTTCGGTAAATTGTGAATTAGCTAGTTGGATAAAAAAATTTCTCATTTCACATATGTTTTAATACTAAGCTAAAGTACTAGCTTATGGTTTTCCTAAGGCACAAAAAGCACTCTTGTGTTAATCTATTTCCCATATCATATCCTAAAATATGAAGAAACATTCCAATCATTTTTGTAACATTAATATTCCTAGTTCCTTCAAGACCATAACTTATTACTAAATCATGAATTAAATTGTGAAATACAATCCTATTCATTCAAAACATTTGGTATTGCCTTATCGGATTTGCATCTTCGCCCATCAATTTTCCTAACAACGCATTTTCAATATATGATGATGTAAAACAAGGTTTTTTGTGACTATATTGCTTGATAAGCCATTGCGAATTGAGCAACTCTTACAAATTGTCAATATTCTTCTCCTTTTTTTTTTATGATTTTCCCTCTTAGGACATTACATATAACTGGTCAAAGCAACAAAATATAGAGTTATGTTAAAGTGATGAATAATCTAGATCATCCATTGATGGAACAATCATCCGTCATATATATATATGCAAACTCCACCTAATAAAAAAAACACTAACTAAATAGATTTCACGTTACAACAATGTTGAATATGAAATAGTTCAAACAAATAGCTTACATCCTAGTGATGACTATTATGCTCTTCCAACTTAGACTTTGACCACTTGACTTTTTTGTTCATCTCCATTCAAGTTCATGAAAATTTAACTGTTGTCTTTCTTTTAAGCAAAATATGAGAGTGCAAAAAATAATAACTTTTAACCTTACTTAATATCAGGTATGGCTTTCAATATTTGCATAATTTCTTTGCAATGATAAAACTCCATTACAATAGATATTGCATTGCTCCTACTTTTAACAGCTAAGCAAAATTTGTAAATTTGTCATACTAACTTAGCAGATTCGGTCAATTTTTTTTCATTTCTTTCCTTGAGCTTGCCTCGTTGAACTATGGGCCACTTCTTTATGGCTCTGACTTTGACTTGGTTGAATATTTATTTTACCAACATTACACTCTAAAGAATTATAAGTAAATCCTATGCAATCACCAATATTAACTTGCGTGGTCTCAATATTCTCATTATCATATAAACCTTGTGCAGATATCTAGGTGATACTTCCGGTAGCAACTGTACCCTCGAGCATTCTATCCAACAAAATATCAACATTTAGATGTATATCTTTCCTTCGAAAAACTTTAAGCTTAGAATTGGCCTGTAATGATAGAATATTTTCATGAGTCATATTATGAAAGATGAGTTCACAAAAAAAAGGTAACAACAAAAGAGATAAACACCTAAATTTTTCTCTTACACCACTCATCACTCACATTAATGATTTTCTTCCTTGGATCCTACCCTCATCATTTTCCTTTTAAACCAATTGCTTCCATCTTTTCCATTTTTCCTTAAGATTATCTCACTTACTCTTCATTTGATTTTTATCACATTTTTTGCCCTTCAACTCCTCAAACATGTTAATTATAATTGTACATCCAATCCTTTTGTCGCTTATAGGATGATTGTCTTTTTCAAATTATTCAATGCACAATCGACAAAAAGCCCTACATCTTCCGAGCTCCAATATGCTTTTTCCTTTGATGCACTTGCCATCTTCCAAATAAACACGAACACATTCAAAAAATGCAAACAGATGATATTAACTTTGACCCGATTCCATTGATACGAATGAACACATGCCCATGCAAATTTTGATAGAACGCTAACACAGACTAGAACTCACTCAAATTTTACAAAGGTCTTCACTAAATACATATTGTTCATTCAAACTAAGAAAAACATAAAGTTATAGCGCAATGCGACTTCCAACAAAATCATCATGGAGTGTTTCGAAAGGCAGCCTCAGGTCAGACATGGTTGTGGAAAATTAATTGGGAGAGAGAGACCTATTATATTTATAAAAAAATTTCCCGCCTAAAAGTATCTATAATAATTAATCATTTTAAGGCCCTAAATAGAACCTTTATGAGCCCATCAATTGTCATATATAGCAAATATATCATCCATCAACAAGTAGTGCTTAACATGCAGATTTTCTAGGAGTAGAGATGAATTATTGTATCACTAATCATCATATTAAAATGGCAAATCAATGGCCTACAAGATAGCATGTTGAACATCTTTGCATCAAAATGACACAAAGTCATCAAAACAAAGTAAAACTAAGAGCGGTATATAAAATAGCTGCAATACTGTGGATTACACAAAACATATGCATCCAAGGCAAAGAATGATATGATAGTTTTATTTCTCTAAATTCACTTAAGTAATCCCAAATTTTACAACATCACCAATATCATCAGTGAATATAATCCCTCAATCTACTTCTATATACCTTGCACTTTTCCATCTCCATAAAAGACTCAGTATGACTCGAGCATGTTGAACATCTTTGTACCAAAATGCCACAAAGTTGTCAAAACAAAGTAAAACCAAGAGCAACTAATCTAAGATAGCTGCAATTCTATGGATTATACAAAACATGCGCATCCAAGGCATAGAGAGATATGACAATTCTATTTCTTCAAATCAGCTAAGATAATCTCAAATTTTACAACTTTGCCAATAAGTCAATAAACATAATCCTCCAATCTACTTCTACGTACCTTGCACTCTTCATCTCCATAAAAAACTTCGTATTACTCAATCAATGATGTAATCAATCAAGTAGAAGATCGATAGTACCGTTCACAAAATCACCATGCGCTTAACAATCATAACTAAAAAAAGCACAATGAGAAGGAATTAAATCTAAAGAACCTGGATTTGGGGTGAGATGAACAATTGGGTTCTAAGTGAAGAGAGAGGCGAGCATGAGAGAGGTGGGCAACTCAGTTCTAAGTAAAGAGAGAGACCACCAAGGGAGAGGTGAGCACGAGAGAAGCAAGCGACTGCTGAGCAAAAGAGAGACGACCAAAGAGTCGAGTGACTTTAAGAGGAGCAAAACTAGAGAGAGGCGAATTCAGAGAAGAGCGAGATGAGAGCGACGGCTTCATCTAGGGAGTCTAGTTTAAAAAAAAAAGATTTAAATTGGAATTTCAATAAGTTGCAAGGGCAACAAAGGTAATATAAAAATATATATATTAATTGTCCTAGTAACATGCCAAGAATGTAAAAATGCCTTGCGCAGCCTCCTACTTGCCTTAGGCTTTCAGCTTTATAAAGGCTTGTTTTTCTTAATGAGGTTTACAAAAAAATTCTCAAACACCCAATTTTAGCCCAAGGGACTTTGGACGCCCAAAGCGGCTTGGGAAAGCCATTCTCAAACGCATCATGTAAGCCAAAGTTACTTCCCAATGTACCTTTAAATTATCCTATACCAAACACGCTTTGCATTTTGAAAGAACTCTTTAATCTAAAGTCCTTTGCATATTTCCAATGACTTTCCCCAAAATCCCAACCAAACACAACTGTGAACTATATTTGAATTTTGCATTAAACTATCACGTCATCTATAATATATATATACACTACATGGTCATTGTCCAAAAGCTCCTAAACCTATTATTCACTTTCGCTAATTTAGTCTTAAATCTATCATGACAAGTGGCTATTTCTAAGCATTCTTTAGATGGCACTCCTAACCACCCAATTATTGTCAAATAAAAAAAATGTAAATCTCAAATTATTTTGTGTTATAACATTTTGCATAGCAGTTATGGAAAAAATGTGAGGACTAATGACTTAACAATCTGTCTCTCGGTGGACCATAAAACTGTCTCGAGACACATACATGATATAACTTGGCATTGTGTCGATATTTGACATTCTTGTTTACATTCAAAATGCTTATATGAACAGGCAAAAAGATGAATGTGTTTCTTCAAAATTGAATTTGACAACAAAATATTTTTCACCAAAAGTCATTTTTCAAATTTTATAAGAGAAGACGGGTTTTGTGGCAATTTCGGATGGGAGTTATATCAATGAAGCATAACGAAACTAACAAATACGCTTTGACGAAATTACTCAACATCAAAGTATCCAAACTTTAATCTACGACAAAGTCCAATAACATAAAGATAAAATGCCAAAATTTAATCGACAAGGAAGATCTAAAATTTACAACTAAGATACATGCGGAAATAGAATCAACGATGAGATATTTGAAAACTATAGCTTAAGGACAAAAATTGATAGATAACACAATACTCAAGCAATTCTTCAGCAGTTTCAACCATGCCTTCGCATTACCAAAGCTTTCCACTCCGCCTCTTCATGTTGCCACAACATCTTATCTCCAAAAAGTTATGCCTTCTAAGTTGTGCCTTAATTCTCCATGTTTTTCTGTTGCCACTCTCATCCAATTAGTTAAACCTTCAAATTCATCCTCCAATTACGAAATGTTGTGTTTCATTGTCTTATTTGCAAATAGTTCCAAATTTGAACACCACTATGCCTAAACTTCGCATCTACTTTACTCACGAAATGGTTAATTTTCATATGGTTTCTAATTCAACTAACAATCAATGTACTTCAATTGACATCTTTGCCTTTCTTAACATTTAGTCAATCTTATCTTGACAATCATCAGTCAGCCACTATTGTACATTGATAGTTGCTCATGGTCAACTATAATTATGGTTATCAACTAGAATCCCCATCATCGATAACTTGTCTATAGCCACACTTCACTTAGTCTCGAGTTGGGATAAGCACACCAAAAGCGCCACAAATTGTATACGGCGCACTTTTGTCCCAAAAGTTCACTTGCTCACTTAAATGCCAAATCAGAGAAAAAACAATCACTTTAGTGCCACTGGCAAAATTTTCCTGCCAAATTGATCATGTGGCTTATATATATATATATATATATATATTTTAAATTGACATAGTCCATGTAGACGTCATAAACGACGTCATTTTTCCATTCAACAAGGACTGCATAAAAGAAACGGCGTCACATAACCTCCCTTGGCCAAAAAACGTTGCAAAGGGTGGATGAAAAATTGGAGTCGTCGATCTCCTATTACTGCATACGAAGTAGGGTCGCTCGCTCGCTCATTCACCATCGCTCCCCACCATCTTCGCCATCATTTGTCAGCCGTCTCCCTAACTCTCAAGCACTTAGGTTTGTCATCTTCTCTCCTTTTTCTCACATGGAAGGAAAAATTTAGAGTTCCGATGGCCAAATTAGGGCTTGGAGGGAAAAATTAGGGCTTGGCTCGACTCAAAGGGAATAATGGTTCTTGATACTTGAGTAGGAATTATGAAATAATGGTGGGGATCTCGTTTAATTAATTTGTGTTCTATTGTGGGGACCAAATTGAAAATTATGGCACAAAGGGTGAGACTAGGCTCAGCTCGAAAGGAACCGAATGGAGGCAGGATTGAATAAAGTTGTTTGTCTAATCAATTCGAGTGCTCTTGTTTAATTAATTTGGGTGCTTGGGGGACCGAATAGGGATAGAATTGAATAAAGTCGTTTCTTTAATCAATTGAATAAATCAGCTTCCTTTGTTTCTTTTTCACAAAAAGACAACATCGGAGCAAGTTCTTTAAGCAATTACTTGTGCTTGTAGGGACCTCCATGTAAAGTTGTCAATGATTCTGCTACGTGTTCCCACAAGCTAATAATTTTTTTTCTCCTTAGGTGCAGTGTCGACATGGAAGAGAATGTTGTAGCCATAATTGTTTGCTATGGTAGGAATTTGTCATTGGCACTAAAGAGTGGGAATATGTCGGTGGAAATGAAGGTACTATCTACATCAATATTAGGAAGCCATCACATATTGGTTTTGTGAGGGATTTAGTGTATATTTTACGATACAAAGTGTATTATTGTGTTCCTAGGATAGAATTAAAAATCGGTTGATGATAATGGTATTAAGGATATCGTTTGTCCTTATCTTCATTGCATGGAAGCTAAGGCATATGTCGATTATTATTCTGATGATGAGGATGATAAGAGCACTAAAATAAGAGAAGTAAGAGATCGTATTAAAGCCAGTAATCAAGTTGGGGATGAGTTCACATCAAACGGAGGACAACATGAGAGGCAAGTGAGAAAGGAGAAGGAGACAAGTCATATAGAGAGAGAGATCAACATATAGGGAGATGTCCCGAAGTCTCTATTGAAGATGTTGATGATGAAGATTTAATTGGATTAAGATGGAAAGTTGCTACTTTATCGAGTGAATCAGAAGATGAAGCTTTGGCAAATGTAAATTTCCCAAGTGACGAAGATGATAATAAACTTGTACAATCAAAATAAAAGCAAAAGAAATTTGTGAGAAAAAAATTGTCGCTTTTGGAGAAAGGATGAATTCTAGCAAGTAAATGGGAAAGAAGAAGCTCCACCTGGAGGTAATGAAAGAAAGTGAATATGATGAAAGTGGCAGCAATGAGAGTACTAGTTTGAAGAATGAGCTTGAGGATGATGAATTACTTGTGTATCGAAGGAAAAGTAAGTATCATTGATGTGACCCAATTGTTGCCGAACCTCTTTTGTCTGTAGGCATGAAATTTGATGATGCTAAATAATTTAAAGAAGCCATTGTCAGGAGCTTCATAATTGAATAGAGGAACATTGAATTCATTAGAAGTACGAAGAAATTTGTGAGGATTAAGTGTTGACAACCCAATTGTCCATGGAAGATCCATGGTGCACTAAGTAGGAATGGGTCATTTCAAATTAGGTCTTTCCATGAGGAACATACTTGTTCCATTATATTTGACAATAATAGGATAACAAGTGTATGGTTGTCGAAACACTTCTTTAATACTATCAAGGCGATGCCCGAGATTAAGAGTCCTTAGTTTCAGCAATTAGTGAAAGAGCAGATAGGTGTTAATTTGTCAAGGAATCAATGTAAGAGAGCTAAGTTGAGGGTGATAAAAACATTGATGAATAAGTACAAGGAAGAGTATGCCTAGGTATGGGATTATACTTGCAAATGTATGCTTCAAAGCCCATTTAATAAGGGACATATGGAGGCTATAGAGAGGCCATTGCTTGTTTGTAGGTCTAAGTTTGATGGATTTTATGTTTGCTTTGATGCATGCAAAATGGGGTTTTTAGCTAGTTGTAGAAAAGTTGTAGAATTAGATGGATATTTTTTGGAAGGTTTATGCAAGGGGGAGTTGTTGGTTGCGGTGGGGAGATATGTCAATAACCAAATATATCCGATAACTTGGCCAGTTGTCAAGATTGAGAATAAGGACACTTGATCCTAGTTCCTAAAAAATTTAATGGCTGACCTTGAGATAATCAATAGTGGAGGATGGGCTTGTGTGAGTGACCAACAAAAGATAATGTCATTGTCAATTATTGCCCTTTTAATATTAATTACTCGCATATTTTTTTTCTAACTTGTATTTGTTGGTTTGAATTTTTGTAGGAACTTGTTTCTGCATTGGTTAAGTTGATATCAAACGGTGAACATAGAATGTGCGCGGGACACATAAATGCAAACTGGGCAAAGAACTATAAAGGAGATAAGTTGTAAAAGTAGTTTTGGCAAATAGTAAAGAGTATCAACATAGCTGATTTTAAATTAGCTAAACAGGGGTTATTGCAATTGACAAATGAAGGTTTTAAAGCATTATTCCAAATAGAAGCTAAGCACTAGTGTCAGGCCTTCTGCAACGAAGAACTCAAATGCAATGTCATTGACAACGACCTTAGTGAAGCTTTCAATGGTAGAATAATAGAGGTCAGGTGTAAACCAATCATCAGTAGCTCAATGATATTCGAGTTATGGTCATGATTAGGCTGCACAAATAAAGAGATGAGGTTTACAAAGTGTACAAGAGAATGTTGTCCTAGGATTGTAAAGAGATTGGATGAGAACATGGCTGCTTGTACGTCATGCCAAACGATTTGGAATGGAGCTAATGGATCTAAGATCATGAATAATGATGATAAGTATGTCATCAATCTAGATAGGAAAAGAATTCATGCCGAGTCTAGCAACTAATTGGAATTCCTTACGCCCATGCCATTTGTACCATTCAAAGAAGCAACAAAACCCAAAGGATTACCTAGATGAATTTTACAAGAAAAGCTCATACGTTACTTTGTACCAATTCATGATGCAGCGTATCAAAAGTAGTAAATTCTTAGAGTTAACAAATCGTGAAAGCCCTATACATTTGCCACTAAAGAAGCAAATTTAAAGCCAAAAAGGAGACGAAGAATGTAGGAAGGAGAGACGTCAAGTTAGAGGATGAGCAAAACTGGAACAAAGATGAAGTGTTCATATTGCCATAAGAAATGGCATAATAAGAAGGGTTGTGAGCTGAAAAGCAACATCAAGAACAATAGGTTGTTGCAAGGGCTAATATAGGGCCAAATGGTGAGCCAACTGAAAGGGTTTTAAGAAGGTCCTATTGAAGGGCCAACAAAAGGCCTTACTGTAGAGCCTTTTGAAGGACCAACAAGAGGTCTTGCTGGAGGCCTAAGTGTAGGAACTAGTACAGGCATGACAGCAACAACAACAATTGAGTCGATCGTTGAACAAATGAGAAAAAATATCTAGTAAGTTGTACATTATTGTGTTTGTTTTGTGTTCTTTTATAGGCTTAAATTTAATTTTGTTATGTTTTTCTTAGGTGAGAAAACAACCAACTGCATAGATTTCACAAGTTGCTCCCCCACAGGTTGCTAAAAGTCATGCACCACAATGAACAAGAGAGTTTCTTGAAAAAGGATAAGGTAATATGGTTATGGCCTTTACATAGACAAACGTACTGGAATGACTATTTTGAATGTAAGATTTGTAAAACTCGTGCATTTAATTTATGGTATTTCGATTTCATTTGTTGACAATATAGTTATGTTGTTGTAGCCCCAGAGAAATTTGGAGGTACTTATCTCTCAAAGTAGGCCAACTGAAGAGTCAAGGGCTGTACCAAAGAAGAATTATCCAGTGCTCCAAAAAGAAGACATCACGTATAGCTCCAAAACAAACACCAACATAAAACCTAGCATTAGTTCCATCTTAACCAATTGATCAAGGGACCAACAATGACCCTACGAAGAGCTCCCAACACATGACACATGCTAGAAAGAAAATTGTTGATGCTAAGAATAAGGTATGTGGGATAAGAAGACCAGTTAAAGAACATGTATGTCTAGTTAGAAAGAGTGCAAGGATTATGAATCAAATCAAAAGTCCAAAAGGAAAAAGAACTAGGGATGTTATGCATCTTAACTGAATAGAAGGTGCCGAACATTGTCTTTTTATTCACTTTTTGGATGAAAAGCTTCACTAATGGGGGTTGCTGCCATTGTTTTTGTATGTACCAATTTTGTTGACATATTAGGTGGGGTGGAAACCTAAAATGATGAGGGAATAAAGTGAGACATTTGTGTTTTGTAAAGAATTAATTCAATGGCAATGGCAATGATGTTTTTGTTATTTTCTTCTTGTCTTGGTTTTGGTTGGTGATGCAAATGCCAAACCTGTTCTGCTAGTGCAATGTTGTTATAAGGTTAATGTTGTTTTTGGAAGTGATTGGCTGATATATTGTTGCTAGTGGAAGTTGTGTGTGCTAATTGTATGGGCTGATGCAAGAACAAGATATACCAGCACGCCTTAGTGTAATTATAGATGCTACATCTTGTTGTACCGGCACATATAATTATTGATGCAAGAACAAGATGCAATAGCACAATTGGTGCAGTTATAGGTGATGGTGCATCTTGTTGCACCAGCACCAACCCCTCTTGAAACATAATTTTGGGTCATGGTGCAAGAAGATGCACTAGCTATGTGCTGGTGTAAAGTTAGTGTCGATACATCTATGTAGGTGCTGGTGCAAGCTTGATGAAGCCAAAAAAAAATGAAACTAACATGTCCATTTTTTAAAACTTGTGTAACATGATTGATTACTTTTTAACCATGACTAACACTTAAGTGATCACTTTTAGAAAAACTTGGCACTCAAATGATCACTATGTATAACTTATGATACCGAAATAGTCACTGTGATTTTGATATCATCCCTTAATTTGACCATAGTTTGCAACACTAGTTACAACAAACTAGCAAACCATTACATCTGCAGCAAACCATATATCTAAAGCAAAAATTAAACAAACAACCAATGAGTTCCAGCCTTCCATTTCCACCATAGATTGCAACAAACTTTTTGTTCCAACTTTACTTACAAATAACACAATACAAGTACATATTCCACATTTTCGACTCTGGTAAACACACAAACTTCTTCTCATTACTCACTTCATATTTGACTATAAAATAGACTACACAAGAGAACAATAGCATAATCAATGCCCGATAAAAAAAAAAAATCGATTTTTAACCTTGAAACTTTCTTCTTCAAATGGTTGGCTAGAGATGTTAGAGCTTTCACTTAAGCTTACATTGAGTCGACATCCTCCAACTCATCCATTAATTGAGGTAGATATTGATGTCGTCCTTCCAGTAGCTTCAAAATCACCTCTGTCGCACGACCAAAGAATTTCACATAAACCCATTTGAATTGCACTTCAAGCATTTTCTATACCTATCGAATCCATCGAATCTTCTCTTAGGATTCAATCGAGTCCAAAATATTCTTATTAACTTGGTACTCACAATAATAGTAACACTCAATATCTAATTCGTTTTTTTGGAATGAATGTGAGCCACTGTTGAAGCTCCCACCCTCCATTTGCAAGATTGGGTTGGTAATAAGTGCTCAAATTGGCCAGTTAGGATTTTCAATTTAGGGATTTATGGTTCTTATTTGGGGGAACAATGCCAAACGGCATCGTTTTATTTGTTTACATGTTGATTGTACCCTCCGGTGACCCACATCGAATTCAAAATTTAATTTAAAAAAAAAATGCCACGTCAAATTCCTGGCCAATCAGATTAATGTTCATACTAGAAAGTTCGTTTTCAAAAAATTTGACATTTAAGTTATCCAAAATAAACTCTTGACACCAAAATGAGCGTCATACACAACTTTTGGCACTTCTGATGTACTTACCTCGTCTCAATCATGTGTTTAACATCATGCCGATTATAATGGTTGAGTTAATTTTGGCATAAACAGGATGTATATAATATGTGTGTGAAAATAGTTTGAACTTGAAAGCACTTAATAAAAGAAATGGTCAATTCTCTTACTATTAATTATATATCATGAAAAATCTACATATCATAAAATCTTTAAATTGAAATTCGCATCGTAGATTTCAGTTATTGTGGAAAATGCACACAAAATAAGATAAAACATCCCCATTGGAAAAAAAAATAAGGAACTTTTGATAAAACGAAATTCTCATAAAACCGAGTGCAATGAATAATAGTAGTTCTTATAAAACCAAGCCTAATGTATATTGATAAATATCTTGAAAGAGACATGGCTGGGGTGGAAAATATTATATGCTTAGTGTTGATAGATTGAGCTTGCAAAAATTTCTTATAAAAGAATTTCCATCACTCATTCAAAGTCGAATGATCAAGCAAGTTAGCATAGAAGAGAAAACGCTGGTTTAGGGCACATCTGATGCCATTGGATTAGGTCCAATAAGGAAAGGAGCTATCGACGGCCCAACTCAACACTCAAGATTTTCTCTCAAAAAACAACAAGTCATCCGGTATTAGAATGTCCAGCATCTAATTTGAAGAGTAACTGGAGATGATTACGGCTAATGCAGTGTCACCACCGGTGCATTGTACATATGCATGTGAAAGCCGCGTTAGAGGGTCGTGAAATGTGTCGTCCCTGTGTGCGGGGATTAATTAGAACCTCTCAAAAATACAATTAAGCCTCACCATGATAGTGCATTGATCAAATGGATATGCCATAGAAAAGATAGCGGTATTTATTGAATGGTACTATGCGCGGTGCTTCGCGTTGCTGATTGATCCTGGAGGTATTACCAGTTGCGATTTTCGAGTAGAGCTTCGAATTCAGTCTATTCGCAGTTGAAAATTGTTGGTTTCTTTCGGACGTAGTAGCGCCTCCAAAGCACGCACAAGCGCGACACATGGCGAGACGTTAGTCCTAGTCAGGAATGCAGACGTTCCTAGCCTGTCACAGTCCAATCATATCCAAGCAAGATGAAGAATAAATTAATACCATCCACACTTCAGACGAGCCCACCTAAAAGCTAAGATTTCAACTACTATCTGCTGGGCTGAGCATGAATTTCCAGGTTTTTGCAGATGCACTAGTGGTAGGGTTCGCACATAACACAAAAGCCAGCACTGCACCCATAAATAATCCCACAGACAGAGAGAGAGAGAGAGAGAGAGAGAGAGAGAGTCACAGCAGCTTGAATTTGAAATAACCAATTGAATGTAATTAGGCGCTGGAGTTCGGTAACAGGAGTGCATGCCTTGGCAAGACTGACTATCCGCAAGGGCCAGAAGTTCAATTAATTCACTTTCATTTCCCAAGCTCATGATATGCATTAAACTCATGATAAGGACATCAAAAGCATTCCTCATTTTCCCCCCTTGTTCATTTACTGAAAATGAAGCAAATTTCAGTGCAAGGACTTTAACTGGGTCTCTACAAGCAAAGATTTCCTTCAGTTTCTTTCCACAGATCAACAGATTCCTCACTGACAATCCAAAAGAAGAATATGGGGAAGGACAAATAGGAAATCAATGAAGCCACAAAAGATTGGAGAACAATAGAGGGGCTCGTCACTAAAACTCCAGTTAACAGAACTTTCTACTTAAAATTCGATTTACCAGACAAAAACTTTACATCACGGATCGACTTTCTCTTCGGCGATGCGTTCTGCCACTGGAAGCTGTTTTCTCGTGTCCTTCACTATAAGGTGTCCTCTAGGGCCACCTGCAAATTAAGGAGGCAGCAACCACTAATTGCTTAGGCAGAAAGTTAACAATCTTCTTTTCGAGAGCTCTAGTCCAGGCATGCCTACTTATTGTGCTCAGTGAACACATCTGATCAACAGCCAAAGATAGAAGCTATGTGAGATTCTTAAAAGAATCACCTGAAGGGTTTGAGATCCGATTGCCTGATCCAGTGCCGTGACTAGAGTCACCAGTGGCAGGCAACTTCCCATGAAAGTCACGTGAAATTGCCACACTTGCTTTATTTTCTCCGGTGAGAACATTGCTTTCATTAGTTGGCCTTGTGCCGGATTTTGGTGAGTATGTTGTTGACCACGATCCTCCATTTGATCCGGCCAAAGCCATTATGACATCTGCCTGCAAAGTGGACAGTGCAAATCATGGAGATTCCCATTGTTAATCATCCCCGCAGAGAAATGGACGCTTATTAGGAATCACCATGAAGTGTCGACAGTAAGTTTTCCAAGCCATTGGAAATTAAACATGAGTCCTCAACAACAAACACGTTCATATCATCCAAGAAAACTATTTACTACACCTGTATCTCTGCCGTAACCTCATAGCTAATTTCTCTCTAACTTTGGAACTCTCAATATTGCTTGGATTTTAATGGGCCATGATAGAGAATTACTAAACTTCAAAAGAGAAAGCGCAGAGGAAGGAACTTGTCTTTCAAAATACTAGCATTTGCCAACATTCATAAACAACTGCAAAGTGACATACAGAGGCATGACACAAGTTACTCGCACTTTCGAGTGAATAAGTCAATCCCAAGCAATGATTTTGCAACAAATACCTAAGAAATGCAACCCGGGTCACTCCCTTAGAAAAAACCATAGCCTTGATTCTGCTTACTCTTTTTGGGATGAAACAAACCACTCAAAGGCAACGGGTTATGGCTGCCCTAAAAGTACCACGGTACGAGGCCTGGAAGGCGTCTCCACTAAATTAGCAGAGAAAATCAACTGGTCCTAAAGTATCAATTTTTATCACAAAAATAGACAAAATAAAGCACACATAGGACTGGAAAATTCACTGCCATAAGATGAAGTCCCAAATAGATCAATTACCCAGGATTTAAGAGATGAGGAAGTATATCTAGCAAATCATCATCCAAGATACTGCATACCCAGACTCAAAACAGTGATTTTCCAACATCCAGCTGCATTATCAAATGGTTTCTCAAGTTCTGGGCAGAGTTCTCAGAACATCTATGTTTTAAAAACAAAGATGATTTTACCCACGGATAAGAGATCAATGCTGAAAGACAACAGACATAGCGGTTCTACTGGTGAAAATTTTGAAGTCTGTGACTTTTCAACAACATATCCCCCTTAATTGAAAGAAAAAGACATGTAAAGTTTTGTTAAGTTAAGTTCAAATATCAGCTAACACTGCTCTATTTTAGTCAAAGTACAACAACTAGTATGATCTGCATCCTGTCAATTTTCCTGCCTCACCTGGACAAGCATATTCATGATAAAACCATCACTGTGCCATAAAATAGGTCATTTCTCGGCAACAATAAAAACAGAAAGTAATTGACGATGATGGTTTTGAGAGAGAGAGAGAGAGAATATCGTACATCCATTAAAACTATCTGTACTTCAGAAATTCAGGGGGTGTAATCATTACAATTTTATCAGAGAAGGAACAGTTATTCTCATTTAGCTTTCTCCCAAACAATTTACTGAAACAAAAGCCATAGTTACCATTCTTGCTTCAAATAGAACATGTTCGCTACCCCAAAACATGCTCCTCTCAAGTCAGTCATGACTTTAATTTATCCATGATAATGAAACTTTCGTTTTTGGCATTCTCTCTCTCAAGAAGAATACCTTACCTTGATAGAAATTATATGAACAGATTGAAGGTGATTTGTTAATCTTATCCCAGCTTAAAGGGATGCAATGGTAACACTAGCACCTAAGGATAGTCTAACAGTTCCTCCTAAAGAGTGGAAATAAGGACCACAAAGAAACTAGATTTCGTTTAATATCAGCAACATTATCCATGACTTATATACCATGGAAGGCACACAGCATGGATGCAAAATGACTTTATCTACACCATACAGTGATGAGGCTTGGCAATGAATTGTATCAAGCAATCCAATTTTCTTACAGAAAAGACAGTGATGACAGTGACAATCACAAAGCAGCTGCCCTCTTCTTTTCTTCCCATCCCCAACAACCAAAAGATTGCAAGAGGGATTTCATCATTGTCGTCTTGAAAGCTAGTACTGAACATACAAGCAAGAAAAACTCAGATGGCAGTGCCTCAACACCTAGAAAACTGCAATGAATTGTCCCCTAAGATTATTAAGTTGTGGGAAATCCCTGTGTTTGTTTAGCTGCAATATTCAATTCAACTTGCTGTATCTCACAAATCCCTGAAACTGGACATATGGGATGCCTCAAAATATGGTCTTGATTGTTTATCGTCCCGTAGGTAAAAACATGTTTTCCATGGCCAAAAGATTGTGTGGGGAATGTGTGGATCTCATCCGAGTGCCAACTAAGTGCACAAGAAGCTCGAGATCCCTAGTTATCAGTATAAGGCCTGCTAAGTGCTAAATGACTAGCTTATGCATTGAAAGCAGAAGATTCCAGCATCAGAAAGCTTTCCTGATCCCCTACTGTAACTTGGAAAAGAGTTGAAGGACAGACACAAGAGACACTAGAGGTAAAAAAATCTTAACAAGAACATGACATAGAATCATCCCATTTGCTCAATTTTGCAAATGGTACAAAGCGTCAGCATTGCGAACTAGAATAGGTAACATATTCTTCACGTCATGATATCCAATGTTACACCAAGCAAGCCATATTAGTCAAAGGGATAAATAACAACATGACAGTTAGTGATACCTTGTTTGGGTGGACATCATCAAAAACATGAGCTTGGCCACAATAGAATATAGTCATTTGCCGACTTTCTGATGTCAATCCAGGTCGACTGCCGAAAGAAGCACCGAAAGGATCAAGAAACATTGGACTTTGAACATATTTAATTGAAAGAATTAACATCTGCACAAGACATGTGATTCACCTCGGGGGGTTGAAAGACTCTGGCTCTGTCATTAGCGTTGCAGTCTTTGCCCTGTTGCCACTAGGAAGCATCACAGACAAGTTCTTCTCGGAGCTGGTACCGGCATTCATTGAGCTCAAAATTCCAGGGCCTTTGATCCCAGTTCTAGACCCTTCATCAGCAGCTGACTGCGAGAGAACTGGAGGGCTTGGGTGGACTTCCCTTAATCTGTTCGGAGGCGCATTATGAACAAAAGGAACGTATTGACCTCCTCGGGGAGGAAACTGAACAGCAGGGCCCATATTCATGGACATGGGCCGCTCCCATTTGGAAACAGTCGCCTCATTTCTAGTGCTAGAACCCGGGTGCAATATAAGTGAGCCAGAAGATTGCCTCAGTGGCTGCACACCCAGAAAAACATCCTCTTCATTCGACCTTCTAGGTCTCTCTCCTCCTGCCCCATTTCGAAGAATCTGGAAATGTAGCGTGAAAAGATGCATCAGAGAATACAATGAAGTAGAAACTCAAACTCTAATTTCTTCACCCTGCTTATAATTAGTTAGTTTCACACCAATCCTCTACTCAAAGGAAAACACTAACATAAGAAGAATCAAACCTTCATTAAATGAAAGTTCTCATTCGAATCGGGTCCTAGCTGAGTCATTGCTTCTCTAGTTGAGCCAACAAAGGCAGAGTCCGACGTACTTCGCTTACTCCCTGCTAATCTGCGACTTATTTCGGCATCACTCCTCGGACCATAGTAAGGAACGCCCTCAAAATGATTACTAACCTGTCTTTCTATCATAATTGATGAGAAACTGATCAAAACTCGCCTTTAGGCCGCAGAAGGTAAATGATATTGCAGCTATTTCACTTTACAAAGGTCTCTCGATTCAACAGCCAAAAGCAGGAAAAAAAAAAAAAAGAGCACATCCATTTACATCTATAGGTGATTGTGAGCAAGCATAAAAGTTTCAAGAGGAAAAAAGTCCTACAGATTGAGTGAGCCTACTAGTGAGTAAAAGTATATGCAAATCAAGCATACTCCTGTGAAAAGAAAAGGTGGTCAATCAAAGTCTTAGAAATTTTCCTTTTTTGAAGAAAAAATAACCCAGAAAAGGCTACCAAAACCATTAATGAACTCCCTCCAAACTACTCCACAACCCAGATAGTGCAACCACTCCACTCAGAGAGCGAGGGAGAGAGAGACTGAGTCACCATCCAAATGTGAACTCCCCCAATTAGCATGTAGCTAAAGACCAAGTAGACATGCACCAAGAAACTAAAAGCTATATGATGGCGCATCCACGCTTGGTAGCATTAGATAAAGGGAAGCTGAAAAAAGGAGCATCATGTCTATATCTACAAATGAAAATCACCCAGCAAAGCCTAAGATAAAGGAAAAATGGAAAACGGAAAGGGAATGAGGGAAAAGAAGAAGAAGAAGAAATGCACACCAACACTCATCACACCAGAGAAAACAATATGCCTTGAAAAGCAAAGGGAGAAAAAAAAAAAAACCGAAAGCAAATAAAGTATCCGTTGAACAAGACAGCAAAACCAAAGTTCTAATCTTCATCGCCAAATGCCAAATCAAACAAAACCCAACACAATCCCCCAAGAAAATAAAACCATAAAAAAATCAATTTTGAGCAAAACACTAAGAAACTCACCGGAACCCAGATCAGAGGTGGTGGAGACAGGCCCCCGCCCGCCGCCGGAGGAGGCCCCGACGGACAAGGAGGCCGCCGGCGACGCCACCTCCGACAGGCGGGCGTCCCCCGCCGCGTCCTCCGGCGGAGGCGGCGGCGGCGGCCGGGGTGTCGGGCTTCTTCATGCCGAGGAAGTCATGGAACATGGGCTTCACCTCCTGCTGCTGCTGCTGCTGCTGCTGCAGCGGGGTCTCGCTGCCGCCGTTGCCGCCGCCGTTGCCGGCAATGTGGTGTTTGTTGGTCTGTGCCATTTTCACCGATACGGCCATTTACAGCTCCATATCATGAGAGGAAAAGGAGAGAACAGGGAGAGAAGGGCAAGGTTTTCCCAAGGAAAGACAAACCAAGAGAGGGAAAGAGAGAGAGAGAGAGAGAGAATCAAGGCACTTCTTTTTTCAAGGGGGAGAGAGAGAGAGAGAGAGGAGAGCGCATTAAAAAGCAAAAGGTAGTTCACAGGTGTTGTGTTCGATGCTATTGGGTTTCTCCTGTGTCCCAGTCCCTGCCCAGTTTTTCTCTCTCCTCGATGCGACTTTCGTCTTTTTCGGGGAGGGGGAAGACCCTCGTTCCCTGAGCAGCGAGGAGCGAGGGAGGATGTGTGTTCGCTTCTGGGGGTGTGCGTGCGTTTGGCATGCGAGTGAATGTTTTTCCTCTTTTGGTGGATAATTTTCCCTTCTGCTCTTTGACTGAGGAGGTGTGAGATTATGGGAAAATGAGAGAGACTTAGAGAGAGAGAGGGGGACAGAGAGAGAGTACGAGGAGAATTTATGCTAAATTGCTTTCTAAATACGATGTTTTTGCAGGGGGCCACCCCTTGAAAGTTGGGTATTACTTTGAGGTCCCTGGTGTTCTCTTTAATTTTGATTTTCCCTGTCTTCTTGCCAAGGGTGAGGATGGAAACACCCCTGCTGGGTTTGGCATTGAGAAAACTAATTAGATGATCGTTGCCCCTTCTTTGAATTCGTTGGCGAGTGCATAAGCGCATGTGGCAGAACAGACCCACATGGGTGAAACACCTGTAGAAACATTCGTACATGTAGAGACGTAACGCTTGTGGGACTCCGTGCATGTAGAGCATCATGATTCCCGGAATATCTACGGCATTGCTTTTCAAAATACAATCTTTTGCAAGGGGCATCTCTTAAAAGTTGGTATTTATTGTGAGGTCCATGGTCAATCTTGCTATTCGTTTGCCAAGAATGAGGATGAAGAGCAAAGACAAACACAGTTTAGGGTTTGGCATCGAGGAAATTGTCGTAATTCCCATAAATGAAGGTATGAAAATTATTAGTCACGAGAATCACTCTTCGAAATATAAAAAGATTCCCTTTTTGAATTCGAAGGCACTTGCATGAGTGTACATATGGTGAAACATACATGCATGTATAAACACCTGTAGAGAGACTCCATACACGTAGAGACGTAACACTTGTGAGGCTCCGTGTGCATGGAGAGTTATATCAACGCAATGCGCTGAGAAAAGGGTATCAGGGTGGCCAAGTGTTAGCTCTATTCACAAAGGCCGTTAGACTTCAAACAAAATATATGTTCGAGTTTCACAATCTTACTTACGCTTGACTTCCAAAGAAAAGGGAAATGAATTGTCTTTCATCAATTAGTTTACTTTGATTTTATATTAGATTTTTTCTAGATTGCTTATCATTCGAGGTAGGTAAATAAAAGTTCGGTACTAAAAGAGAACAAGTAAAAACTTGTCGGAAACGGAAATGAGAAATGGCTAGAGAGAGACCACTCTAAGTTGAAAGACACCAATTGATTGCTTTTCGTTTCATTTTTGGGCTGGAGAATTTAAGAGAAAACAAAGATGCAGCGAACTTTAAAAACTAGCCGGCTAATAGCTACTTGCATTATATTGGTAAGTGTAATTAGAGTGAATTCAATTAGGATGATAAGACAAAAGTTAAGTATTACTTTCATTGAGAGAGAGAGAGAGAGAGAGAGGAGGGGATTATAATAATGTTTCTTTATGGAACATAATTAATTAGGAAGAGAGATGGTTAAACCAGATTCATTGTCCTCTTGGCAGCATCATTTTCTCCTTTTTGACATCTTGCACCACATTATGCCAAAAAGGACATCCTTGATGAAACATAAAGGCTGAGAAAACATAGTGGAGAGGGGAAAATATGAATAGTTCTCTATGTCTTAGCTCTATAGACTTGATCATGCATTTGGTTATGAGTTTAGACTTATTTAGGCCTAAAGTGTAGACAGGCGATCTTGGGAAAACTTTAAAATTTAAAAGGTCGGTCCTAAAATTTAAAATTATTGCTAAAGAGTCTTACATGCACTTTATTAGTTTTCCTCCACCTATCAGCTTAAACTTACAAATTAAATTTTGTAACATGGTATCAGATTTACTGATATCCCTTTCACAATTGTGCATCAACCCCTTGTTAGTTAAATTCCATGAAACATACCAAATTTGCTTCACCATTAACAACACCCCAGCTGAGGACGCCAACATTGTTTTACCATTGAGAAAACCTCCACCACCATGGCCATTGGTGATTTCAAATGGAGGTGGGGAGGGGCGAGGCGAGCAGAGGGATGGCGGAGGGGAAAGAGGGGGAGAGAGGAGATGGGACATTAGAGTTAGGTTTAGGATTAGGCTTTTTGGGGGGAAAATTCTTGTAAAAGTAAAACGCATTTTAGCCATTTTATCAGCAACTGCACTGATTGTAGAGGATCCACATCCCTGATGAAACTGTATAAAGTGAACAATGGCGCATGGTCATTCAACTTATATCTCATGATTATGTTATTGGCTAGCTAGCGTCATTTCTTGCCTGTGAGTTTATGAAAACGAAGGTAGATACGTCATGTGAACATTTCAAAGATGGATGAAACGGCCAAAGAGACAAAATAAAGTCGCTTTCCTCCGGAAGACAATTCAAACGTGAGCAATAAGCAAGGTATCAACACCTATGTTCCAAATCTTTCAAGGGTAATGCTAAAAACAAACAAACAACTCAAACTTTATATTTAAAGTATCATATGTGTGCATGTTGCCCTCTAGCTCGCCTTGATATCACTTGCATTGATCCACGACTTGTTATAGTACGATACGCTCGATGGTACGCTCCCTCTCTTATGCCAGACTCCTTAAGAGATTTAGTCACGTCAATCACAATCATTTAATGTCAAGTATTGATGACAATATCTTCGTTTTGCAAGGAGATGAAAAGAAAATTCATAATAAGTGACACCAAATGATTGGAGCGAATGATTTACTTGTGAAGATATAGTGCGGTGCTTGGATTAAAAATCCAGATTTATGATTATCTAATTAAAAAATTGAAGAGCATATGTCAAAGGGTAATTTTTTTACAATTTTAACAGTCCAGAGTTAGGACCGAATCGTTTCCCCCCCAGAAACCAAACCCAACTGCTGCAGAGAGAGTACCGGTCCGATTCAGTTCCAGAATCTACCTGGTCCGGTGCTCACTGTTAGCGAAGAGCGAGGATGCATGTTATTTCTGGGAGTGTGCGTGTGTGGATATGTGAGTGAATGTTTTTCTTCTTTGCGTAGATGATATTCTCTTCTGCTCTTTGAGTCGGGAGGTGAGAGATTAGGGAAAATGGGCGAGCCAGAGTACGAGGAGAATTTATGCTATTTGCTTTCTAATTACAACGTTTCGCAGGGGCATCCCTTAAAAGTTTGATATTTATTTTGAGGTTCCTGGTGTTCTCATTAATTTCGGTTTTCCTCGTCTTCTTGCCAAGGATGAGGATGAAACACCCTTAGGGGGTTTGGCATCAGAAAACTATTGAAATAATTGAAATTCGCATAAATGAAGATATGAAAAGTATTCATCTCAAGAATCACTCTTTGACAGATGAAAAGATTCCCCCCTTGAATTTGAAGGCGAGTGTGTAAGCATACGTGGTGGAACACAGCTGCGTGGGTAACCACCTGTAGAAAGATTTCGTAGATGTAGAGACGTAACACTTTCGAGACTTCACCATGTAGAGCCTCAGAAGGCAATGTCCCAAAGTATATGTAGCATTGCTTTTCAAAATACAATATTTCGCAAGAGGCATCTCTTGAAAATTTGACATTTATTGTGACATTCTTGATCAGTTCTCACTTTTTATTTGCCATGGATGAGGATGAAGAATGAAGACAAAACACATCTCAGGTTGGCATCAAGAAAATTATTGAAATTCTCATAAATGAATATATGAAAATGATCCGTCACGAGAATCACTCTTTAAAACATGAAATGATTCCCCTTTTGAATTCAAAGGCGTGTGCATGAGCATTCGTGTTGAAACATAGATGAATGTGTAAACACCTAGAGAAGACTCCACACACATAGAAGGGTAACGCTTGTGAGGCTCCGTCCATGGAGAGCGCCATCAATGCAATGTGCCGAGAAAAAGGAACTGGATGGCCAAGTGTTAGCCCTATTCGCAAAGGCCGTTGTAATTCAAACAAAATGTATGTTCAAGTTTCACTAACTTTATTATATTCAACTTCCCCCCCAAAAAAAAAAAGGGAAATGATATTTCTTCATCACTTTTTCTATTTTGATTTTATATTAGACTTGTATCTAGATTGCTAATTATTCGAGGTTGGTAAATAAAAGGTTTGGTACTAAAAGAGAACAAGTTAAAACTAGTAAAGAAATGGCTAGAGAGAGACCACTCTAAGTTGAGACAGAAGACACCAATTGATTGCTTTTCGTTTCGTTCTTGGGCTGCAGAAATTAAGAGAGAACAAAGATGCAGCGAACTGCATAAACTGGCAGGCTAATAGCTACTTATATTATAATGGTAAGTGTAACTAGAGTTAGCTCAATTCGCATGATAAGACAAAAGTTGAGTACCAAATTCATATATATATATATATATATATAGAGAGAGAGAGAGAGAGAGAGAGAGAGAGAGAGAGAGAGAGAGAGAGAGAATAATGTTTTTTTTATGGAACATAATTAATTAAAAAGAGAGATGGCTAAGCCAGATTCATTGTCCTCTCGCCAGCGTCATTTGCTCCTTTTTGACGTCTTACATCACATTATGCCAAAAAGGACATTCTTGATGGAAACATAAAGGTTAAGAAAACAGAGGTGGAGAGGGGAAAATGGGAATAGTTGTCTATCTCTTGGGCAAGAGCTATCTAGCTCTATAGGCTTGATATGCATTCGTTGACAAGTTTACACTTATCTAGGCTTAGGCAAAGGAAAACATATAAATTTAAAAGGTCAGTTTCAAATTTCGAAATTATTACTAAAGGGACACTTGACTCTAGTAATTCTATTAAAATATTATTTCACATTGCTGGACTAACGGGTGTTATATGAACTTTATATTCATGTAATCTCATTCCACCTATTAAATTAAACTTTCGAGTTAGACTTTTTAGTATATTATCATAATCAGTGTTATCCTTTTTGCAAATGTGCGTCTACTTCTCATTAGTCAAATTTCATGAAGCATACCAAATTTGCTTCATCATTAACAACACCCCGGCAAGGACGCCAACATTGTTTCGCCACTGAGAAAACCTCAACCACCATGGGGGCGGGGAGAGGGGTGAGGCAAGCACTAGGATGGCAGAGGAGAGAGAGAAAGAGTAGATAGGACATTAGAGTTAGGTTTAGGATTAGGCTAGAAATCGACTTGGCGCATAGTCATACAACTTATATCGCAGGATTTTGTTATCGGCTAGCTCATGCCATTTCTAGCCTGTGGGTTTATGAAAACGAAGAGAGAAATGTCATATGAACATTTCAAAGATGGATGAAACGGCCAGAGACAAAACCAAGTCGATTTCCTCCGGAAAACAATTTAAACGCGAGCAATGAGCAAGTATCAACCCTACGTGGAATATCTTCCAAACACTACGTGGAATATCTTCCAAGGCTAATACTATAAACGAACAAAAGCTCAAAGTTCATGTTTAGAGCACTATATGTGTGCATGCCGTTCACTAGCTTCCCTTGATATTACTTGCATTGATCCACGACACGATATAATACGATACGCTTGAAGGTATGCTCTCTCTCTCTCTCTCTCTCTCTCGGACACTTTAAGAGACTTAATTACGTCAATCACAACTATTGAATGTCAAGTATTGATGAAAACATCTTCATTTTATTAGGAGATGAAAAGAAAATTCATAATAAGTGATGCCAAATAATTGGAGTGGATGGATCACATGTGAGAACATGGTGCAGTGTTCAAAAATAACAATCCAGACTTATGATTATCTAGTTAAAAAATTGAGGGATTGGGATTCACATGCCAAAAGGCAATATTTTTTGACAATTCTAACAGTCCACACTTAGGACCGAACCTTTACCGGCATAAACCAAAATAAACCGCCGCAAAGTACCAGTTCGATTCAGTTTCAGAATCTACATTGGACCGGTGCTCACTATGAGCGAAGAGCGAGGATGTCTGTTGTTTCTGGGAGTGTGCGTGTGTGGGTATGTGAGTGAATGTTTTTCCTCTTTTGGTAGGTAAGACTGAGGAGGTACTGGGGAGGTGAGAGAGAGAGAGTACGAGGAGAATTTATGCTATTTGCTTTCTAAATACAATGTCTTGCAGGAGGCATTCCTTAAAGTTTGATATTTATTTTGAGGTCCCTGTTGTTCTCATTGATTTCGGTTTTCCTTAGCTTCTTGCCAAGGATGAGGATGAAACAACCTTGCCAGGTTTGGCATCGAGAAAATTAATTAAATGATCAAAATTCACATAAATGAGCATATGAAATGGATCCATCACAGGAATTACTCTTCAAAAGATGAAAAGATTCCCCTCTTTGAATTCAAAGGCCAGTGCATAAGCGTACATGGTGGAACATACCTACATGGGTAAATACCTATAGAAAGATTTCATACAAGTAGAGACGTAACACTTGTGAGACTCCATGCATTTAGAGCATCATATGCAATGTCCCGGAGTATTTGTGGCATTGCCTTTTAAACTATAATGTTTTGCAAGGGGCATCTCTTAAAAGTCTGATATTTATTGTGATGTCCCTAGTCAGTTCTCGCTATTTATTTGATATGGATGAGAATGAAGAATGAAGACAAAACACATTTCAGGGTTTGGCATCAAGAAAATTACTTAAATTCTCATAAATGAATATATGAAAAGGATCCGTCACGAGAATCACTCTTCAAAACATGAAAATATTCCCTTTTTGAATTCGAAGGCATGTGCATGAGGATACGTGGTGAAACATGGATGAATGCATAAACACATGTAGAAAGACTCCGTACACATAAAGGCGTAACGCTTATGAGACTCCGTACATGAAGAGTGCCATCAACGCAATGCGCCAGTGAAAAAGGAACCGAGGCGGCCAATGTTAGCCCTATTCGCAAAGGCCATTGTAATTCAAACAAAATGCATGTTCGAGTTTCACAAACTTTCTTATTTAAACTTCCAAAAAAAACAAAAACAAAAACAAAAAACAAACAAACAAACAAAAAGGAAATGATTTGTCTTTATCAATTTTTTACTTTGATTTTATTAAACTTGTATCTAGATTGCTAATTATTTGAGGTTGGTAAAAAAATGGCATTAAAAGAGAACAAGTAAAAACTAGTAAAGAAATGGCTAGAGAGAGACCACTCTAAGTTGCGACTAGAGGATGATCACAGGGTAGAATTTAGAATTTGAAAACTAGACCGATGAATAGGTTTCAAGTTCCAAAAAATGAGGAACCTATTTTGATAAGTAGGTTACAGGTTATAAGTTCTTCCAACTAAGAACTTATAACCTGTAACCTAAAATTTGGAATAAGTTTTAATGTTTTCCTTAATTCATGTATTCACGTGATCTTACAATATTCCATGATGTTCGATTATGAATGTATAATTAGAAAGCACTAATCTAAATTTCCATTTTATGACTAAGACTTTTACTTTATTAATGTCTATATTTTCATGTGTTTTTATGATCAGTGAATTGTAGTGACAAGTGGTGGTCATTAAAGATTTCAATTCACTGCAATCGTTCAAATAATAATATAGGTGGAACATGGATAGACCATGGAACCGACCTTGGAACCCGTGACAAGGTAGATTTCAAGTTCTATGGTATGCATGATAGGTTTCAAAGTCCAAAAAATGAAGAACTCATTCTAATTGGTAGGTTTCAAATTACATATAGAATCTGTATAAAGCCTAGAACTGCTCACCCCTAGTTGAGACAGAAGACACCAATTAATTGCTTTTCGTTTCATTCATGGGCTGGAGAAATTAAGAGAGAACAAAGATGCAGCGAATTGCACAAACTAGCCGGCTAATAGCTACTTATATTATAATGGTAAGTGCAATTAGAGTTAGTTCAATTCATATGATAAGACTAAAGTACTACTTCCATTGAGAGAGAGAGAGACAGAGAGAGAGATGTTTTTCATGGAACATAATTAATTAGGAAGAAAGATGGTTAAGCCAGTTTTATTAGTCCTCTTGCCAGAATCATTTTCTCCTTTATGTCATCTTACATCACATTATGCCAAAAGGGGCATTCTTGATGGAGACATAAAGGCTGAAAAAACATAATGGAGAGGGGAAAATGTGAATAGGTCTCTATGTCTTGAGCAAGAGCTATCTAGCTGTATAGACTTGGTCATGCATCTGGTAACGAATTTTGACTTAATTAGGCCTAAAGTGTAGACAGGCAAGCTTAGGAAAACTTATAAATTTAAACTAAATACTAAATTTCGAAATTATCGCTGAAGGGACACTCAACTCCAGTAATTTTGTCAAAGTATGGTCCCATATCGTTTGCTTAACGGGTCATACATATACATCATATTCATGTGATCTCCCTTCACCTATCAAATTAAAATTTCGATTTTGACTTTTCAAACATAATATTAGAACAAGTATTATCCCTTTCACCATTAGCAACACCCAAAGGACGCCAACATTGAGAAAACCTCAACCACGATGGGCATTGGCGACTTCAAATGGAGGTAGGGATGAAGCGGCGACCAAGATGCAATGGCGGGGGGAGGGGCGAGGTGCGCACCGGGATGGCGGAGGGAAAGGGGGATAGAGAGAGGAGAAAGGACATCAGAGTTGGGTTTAGGATTAGGCTTTTTAGGGGGAAATTCCTCTAAAAGTAAACGCATTTTAGTCATTTTATCAGCTACTAAACTGACTGCAGAGAATCCACATCCCTAATGGAAACTGTATAAAGTGAAAAATGGCGCATAATCATACAACTTCCATCCTAGGATTAAGTTATCGGCTAGCTCGCGTCATTTCTTGCCTGCAGGTTTACGAAAACGAAGAGAGAAATGTCATATGAACTTTTCAAAGACGGATGAAACGGCCAAAGCGACAAATTCAAGTCGATTTCCTCAAGAAAACAATTCAAACGTGAGCAATGAGCAAGATATCAAAATTATGTTCAATATCTTCCAAGGGTAATGCTATAAACAAACATAAGCTCAAAGTTTATATTTAGAGTACTATATAAGCGCATGTTATTCACTAGATTCCCTTGATGTCACTTGCATCGATCCAGGACATGTTTCATTTATCCACGACGCATTATAGTACGATACGCTCAAAGGTACTCTCTCTCTCTCTCTCTCTCTCTCTCATATCTGACGCTTTAAGAGAATTAGTCATGTCAATCACAGCCATTGAATGTCGAGTATTGATGAAACTATCTTCGTTTTGCTAGGAGATGAAAAGAAAATTCATAATAAGTGACGCCAAATCACCGGAGTGGATGGATCACTAGCGAGGACATGGTGCGGTGCTCAAAATAATAATCCAGACTTATGATTATCTAATTAGAAGATTGAGGGATTGAATTTAGCAATTGTCAAAGGACAATATTTTTTTACATAACTAATGGTCCACACTTAGAAGTGGACCATTTCCTACAGAAACCGAGCCGAACCGCCACACAGTATCGGTCCAATTCAGTTTCAAAATCTACCCTGAACCGGTTCTGATTGATAGAGAGAATCCTCTCTCTCTCTCCCCGGCAAAAATACTTAAGAGTCCATCTTCCCTCCCTCCCCCTCAGCCTCTACTGCTCATCATGATCTAGTCATGCCATGTTGTCGTTGATTGCTCATCACCGGTCACTCACATTGTGTTGCTCTATCTCTTCATCAACTTCGAGTCTGAGATTTGTCCTAGAGAGATGGGAAGAAACACAATCTAATAAGGTGGCCAGCCACGACAAATAGAGGTCAATGACATCGTGTTATAGCAAAGGCAACAACGTATGAGAGTTGCCATGGCACAACGGTAGTGGTGATGGGCTGATGTATTAACCATTTGAAAGGACAAATTTAAGTTGTACATTCAACCTTAAATTTAGAGGATCCCAATACTCCATAAATTACTTCCTTTCAAATGTGCTCGCTCTCTATCCGTAGGCTTAACAAGTATTAGGCCTCTAAATGCATTTCTTCCTATCCATCTCGATCTTTATTGCATATGCAATGAATGAAATCTATATCACTACGTAAGTTGATTCAGACCAATACACTTGAAGCATCCGGTAATTCTCTTTCTACAATTATGTGTAAGTAAAGAGGAAAATTGTCCAAAAAAATCATAAATCCATTACGTTTTTGCGAATTCAGTCATAAACCTTTCAATTTTGTCAATTGAGTCATAAACATTTTCACTTTTTGCCAGTTAAGTCCATTCGGCCAATTTTGATCGGAAATTGCTAACATGACACTTTTTAATAATATTTTAACAATATTTTGAATTTTTCATTTTTTATCCTTTTTTTTTTTGCTTTTTTGGAGCTAGAAATTCAAAAAAAAAAGAATAAAAACCACAAAAAAAATATTTATTAAAATAATATTTAAAAGTGTCACATCAGTGTCGATTGTATACATCAACAATTTCCTATCAAAATTGGCTGAATGGACTTAATTGAAAAAAAAAAAAGTGAATACATTTAAGACTCAATTGATAAAATTGAAAGATTTATGATTAAATTAGCAAAAGTACAGTAGATTTAAGACTTTTTGGATAATTTTCCTATAAGTAAAGCATCTCTCACGTCGATTAATAACTCAACTACAATGAACTGATATTGTTCTTCATAATCCATTGTTGATCAAGGCAAAAAGCAATTGTAACTGATCAATCGAATAAGCACAGGACTTAACCAAAGCAAGCAAGGCAATCGTGAGAAAATAAGTGTTAACAAAATCATTATATTTTACACGAACACGTTGTCCAAAAATTTATGCTGATAAATGGTCACCATTAAAGGAAGATTTAGGCAATTTTTTAATCAACGGGAAAAGATTAAGATACCTAAATTTGGCTTTGGCCATGCTATTTTGATCATCAAATTGCTATTTTTGAGTAGGGGAAACTTCCTAGAAAATAGAAATTGATAGTGTAAAATTGTAGTTTTCCTAGGTAGTAAATAGTATACTTAGGACGAACTCTGATTTCGTGGTCCTAAAAATCCTTAGCATTTTTTTTTTTGCTAAAAAAAAATCCTTAGCATTTAGAAATAGGCGTGCTTTACATTTTGGAGACTACATTTTAAATTATTACGTGTCTTTTAATTTATATATATATATATATAGGACGAGGAGGAGAGAGAGAAAGAGAGAGCCAAAAGAGGCGGACAACTGTAAACGGGACAAGATGTGATTTTGACAATGCGGACATTCCCGTTTTGTCGACAACCGATGGAAACATTTTCCACATCCCTTTGCGTTTTATTTTCCAAATATAAACTATATCTTGCCCCAAAAAAAAGGGTATGGATCAAGAATTAAAGAATAAATAAAAATTTTAAGGGTTATCATTACCGAAAAAACCTCAAATTAGTACAACAATAATAAAATTACCCCAATCTAATTTTTTGATTGGGAAAACTCCAAACTATTGAACATGTTACAAATTATATTCTTGATAAATTTATCCTCCATTAATCTCCATTAAATTAAATTAATATCACGAAAAAACCAAAACTAGTGCATCCATTAATTATCATATATTATCCAACTGAGCAATTTGACAATACAATTTAACATATGTAAATTTATCATAAATACACCAGTTTTTGGTTTAGTTTGTGAGAAAATTATAATAGGTGTACTAGTTTAGAGTTTTTCAAAGGGATTTATAAAATTATTTTTTGAAAACAATTGCTTATATCGTTTGAAATAATTAATTGATGAAAAATATTTTTATTATCGATAATTATTTATATCTAAATATTATTGTGAACAATGATAATATTTTCTGTTCATTCATTTTTGTTGGCAAAGTGAACGATAATTATTATAAAATGTTTTCCAAATTATATATTTTTCATGAAACAAACACATCCTTTTGATCCGTTTTCTATCCGTCTATTTTTCCAGCCAACGCAATATGCTCCATCCTCATTTTTTTCCCCAAGAGATATGTTAATTTTATTTGTAGCCATGATTGGTCAAACAATAGTAAGCAATCGAAAAGTTGGAATCATGGGTTATGTTCAAAGTGGCAATGTTAGGTATTAAAGCAACGAGAACCATAAAATGAAATATGGGAATAAAAAGAGAAAAGAGGGAATTGAAAGGAAGTGATTGATAATAATAATGATGATGATAGCAATAATAATGAGACGAATTCAAGATCGTATGTGGGACACCCACCGCATCACGTGCACTAGATTTCGCTCGCGCACACGCCCTCTCGCTGCACTCTAAAGTCGTATGATTCGAGTTTCATGACGGTCGTGTCGAAAGAGATTACATAAATGAAAGCAATAATGAAGAGAGAATAGCTATTAGCCACCCATCATAGTCATTATGACCTCTCCTTTTTTGTTTGAAGTAGAGGTTCGCATCAGTTCCGGATTTGATCTAGGAACCGGACCCGAACCCGGGACCAGCCCGACCTGGGTGGCTCCCATGAAAATCAGCCCAATTCCCGATTCCAAATTCTAGAAATTGAGAAAAATTGGTCCAGTTCATAGTTTCTGGGAAGGAACCATATTGACCAAACCAGTGAAATTGGTCCAGGGCATTTTTTGTTTTATATTTTTATAGCAAAAACCATATAACAAAATTGAAAATGAAAGTATTAATGGAACAGTATGTTTCGATTCCTAATGAGTCTATTTTGTTTTTATTTTTTGCATAATGGTAATATCGCCAATCCTCTGTTTTATGATAGACAGGTTTGGTTTCCAGTTCCACAAATCAAGAACCAACCCCATTGGATCAGGTCCCAATTCTAGGGTGGGAAGCGACCAACCCTGGGACTGACCTTCCCTAGTTAGGAGTGGACCAAGCGATCGCCGCCATTTCTTTTGTTAATTAAAGGAGGAGGAGGAGAAATTTGCAACAATCCTCCCAAAACATCATTTTGTCTATCTTTGAAAGTTTCTTTATTTCTATTTATTCAAACTCGATATCATGCTTAGCCGGATAGTCAAACTCCCACATAATTTAACAACGGGAACATCTTCTTAGGTAAGAACATACAACCATTTCATATACTACAATTAGGCGGATAATTTCATTTTTTCAATATCTTTTTGTATATTCACTTCTCGAGTTTAAATTATGGACTCAAGATTTACTTTGCCGGTGTATTTGAGATGTGCTCGACTTGTCAAGAACCTAATTTAGAAAGTAGAAGATAAATTATCAAACCGTGTCCATATGAGTTAATCGCACTCTTAGCAAAAAGATAAGCCCATGCCATAGGACATTCGTCACATATAGAGCAGAGTCTTTTGTGAGATTTGGCCGTGGATTTGCAGGGAATTATCTTGCACTTACAATCATTGAAATTGACATTGTTACAATCAAAACTTGGTGCTTTGTCAAATTTAACATGCAATCAAAACTTCCAACTTTTTCAAATTCAATCACAAAATTGAGAACCAGGCACAGGTATCACGCCCACCTGTGCACGCCCAAGCTACGTTGAACTGAAGATTCCAGGCTCGTCCAAAGGGAGGTCCGAAATCTTCGGACGGTCATACTTTTTGCGGGACGGCATAACTAAGGTTTCCAAAAGAACCCCAAGCAAGGCGGTGCGCTGGCAATATCGGATCTCGCTTAGAGTCGTACGACCTAGTCAAGTGGCCGAATACGTGTAATAAAATATCGTTCAGAATTTTAGATTAAAGAAGACATATGATTTTCTTAAGACTCCACAAGAATTAGTCCCTCTCTTCTAGAAACAACGAGGAAAAAGCAAAGTCCACTTTGCAACCCCAATCATGCACAGGAGCACGAGAGAGACATCCCCCGAAATTCTTTGTCAAACAAATCGACAATCCTGTCACCAGCACCAAGCATTAGTCAAGATATAAAAATTGATTATCATCCCCGCCTCCAGCAACACAATGTCAATGTCGCCATCCCCAGCTTCCACTGCGTTAAAAAAACCTTAGCAGGAGTTCACAATCGGATTCCACATCCCCGTGATCTCATTTGTCCGGACCATATCGACATTTCGGCTCTTAAATAATGCCCGGGATTGCGCATCATCATCGACCACCGATCTCGTTAATTTATGTCAGGCGCGCGCGCACCGAGCGACATCAAGCATCCTCCGCTGATGTCGGGTTCCCAATATAATAAAAGGTCGCGAGCGAAATGATTATCGGGGCTTAAGCATGCAGGCCCCACCAATAATTAGAGACGTCGATGCCATTGAAATGGGGAGGAACAAGATTCAGAAGCGTGTAAGCAACAAATGGACTCCCCTCGCGCCCCCACAAACTATTCCAATTCCCCTGTGTGGACCATCCGGGAACCCGTGTCCCGCAAATAAGTCGTGCGGGATCGGATTCACCCATCCGGTGCTCGTGTTTACATCAGAAACGTGATGATGCTTCGCTAGCAACTTGACATGGACCATCGTGAAGAATACTATATTGGAGAAACTACGAGATTTCGCTTTTTCGGAAAGATGTTCAGGGCGTAAAGGTCCCCAAATTGCTGGTTCAAAAAATGGGATGTGGACTTAAGTGAGTCGGAAAGCTAGTCCAGATGATATATGACAGTGACGAGATGCAGCAGTGCCGTTCATCGCAAGGCTATTGAGCATCTCAAACTTCAGCATGCTTGTCTGGGACAGGGAGTGCACATAGATGAAATGTTCCCATAACCTGTGCCAATCTTTTTTGAGAGTCCCTGTGCACGTGTGTTGCCCGAGAGTAGCTCCACCTTCGGACGTCTCCATCGCAAACCACACAGGAAACCACCGAGCTCGAGCCACCAAAAGAGATTCTGCAAAAGTTAAGTGGAGCGGGAGATGTGCACGATGGCAATGCAATTTGTCCTGGTTCGACCAGTGGATGCTCCTGGTTTGAGTTTGAGAGCCCAAATAAAGAAAAACAACCATCGGTGCCAGTAGCTACCTCAAAGGAGACAAATAGCACCAAACCTGGAGAATAAAGTTCCCCACTTGGACCACTACAAATACTATATGGTGCAGATATAACCTAGAACTAGATCCTTGATTCGGGCTCAGCTCAAGGCCGAGCAATGATGCATGGCCTATCAGCAACATGGCTTTAATGTATTTTTTCTATAACTGAAGAACTTTATTGAAGAATCAAGAAAGTGCACAAGGGAAATCTTTTGGCCAAAAAAGAAAAAAAATACAGGAAAAATTGCAACTATTCGAGCTGTCAAGCAAATTCTGCAGAAATATTATCAACTCAACATAGCCAATGTGATTTTAAGATTTTTCAAATTAGTGCATTGAGGAATCTGACTTATTGACCAATTATCTCACCCCACTTTGGACATAATTCCAGGAGTGCCCACTCGGGGCATAATTCTGGATAGTCATGCTTATAAAGAGTTCATAATGAAAACGGAACAGGGAAAGATGGAGAAACACTTCTCAGACCAATCTAGGAGAAATAAAGAAGAAAATGAAAGGAACAAGAACCATATCAGGACCACTAAAAAAGGAAAAACCATGATAGTATTCATGTCTCATTTCCTACTCCAAAACAGAAGAGAAATTCTTAGAAAAGGTAAAATTCAACAAATAGGACAGTTCTCACATCAAATTCTGAATGTCCAGTAGATGAAACTTCAAAGGGCCAGTAGTTTCTGAGGCATCATGAAAATACAAGTTGAACACGAGCAGGATTGAAAGTTTGTTGAGATGGACTGAACCTAGGAAAGCACACCACATTTGACCCTAAAATAACATAACCAATAACAATGTTAACTCACTCTCACAAAGTTATAATTATATATTGAACATTCTGGATGTATCATTAGTCATATGTCCAAAAAATCAATTGACACATTTGACACCATCTACAGACGGAACACAGTGATACAGCACCAATTGTCAACGTGAAGATACCCAACTGAAAATGCAAACAAATAATCTCTGGAAGACATTCAACAGACAAAGGACATTCTACTGCAATATAACCTATTACAAAATTAAAACTCAATGACACAATGACTCAATGTCCTAGTCAACAGATATAAGTAATGAAATGAAGAGGGGTGGGGAGAGGAGAGAAAATGGTAACCTCAAAACAATCATAACGCACAACCACACGTATAATTCAAGCAGCAGGAGAAACAAACTTACATAGTATTATGGTAATCCAGTATATTAACCATGTAAAAATGCCGCCTGTCCATGCTTCACTAAACAAGAGGGAAGAATATAGCTGCCACAAGTTCTTTGCTTTTGCGCAAGCATAAAACTCTGATGTATTCTGGCAGCTCAAAAACTCAGAAGTTCTGCCAAACGCTCACCATCATTCTTGTTTAACCTCCACCTGCCACTATGACTCTTCACCTCCCACATTCAATAACATACATACTTAAATGTGGCCGACTTGTCTTTATACGTGCTATTTAATATTGAGAAACCACATCATTAACACAGAAACTACAAAAGCAGGAGAGACAGACTCATTATCAGAACTGCATGAGAATGACTTCATAGAGAAAAGTTAATGAAGACATCTTCAGTCACTGGATTGTAAGCAAAGTCGAGAATAAGATTGCTTCACCACAGCACCAGTTTATTTTGCAACTGTAAATTCATTTAAGCACTCATCCTCTAGTTCACAATTTGTTAGAATTTGACACGCTGCCTAATGAACTTCTGCACTTTACAAGTTTTCTTGGATTGTTGCAATCTTTTAGGATATCAGACATAGCTTCAGCTTTTTGCATGATCGACGTTCTCCTCACACGTGACAAACCCCCTCGCCTGCAGTACGCGTTCGGCATATTCTTAGAATGAGGCACTGAGGACATCAAATCACGCAATTTGCACGCCAGTTCAATCATACCACGCTTGTGCAACTCGTCCTTTAATCTCTGAAAGGTAATGTACTGCGGAACTACACCCCTCCGTATCATGTCCTCAAACTCTAGAAAAGCCTCTTCAAATTTGTACATTCTACAAAGCAGATGAATTAACATTGTGCTAGTCGTTAGATCCATGTCAAGGCCTCTCGTTTTCATTTCCTTGCTAACCTGCACTGCCAATTCGAGTCTCTCCTCCTCACACAACAATTTTAGCAGAAGATGGTAAGTGAGGCGATCTGGGGTGTAGCCAGATTCTATCATCTTGGTATAGAGATTCATGCCCTCCTCAATTTTACCAGATTTGGAGAAATACCAGAAGAAGTAGTTATAAGTTGTAGGGGTTGGGACAACAGCCCTGCTTATCATCATTTTGATGATCTTACTCGCACCAACAAGATCCCCTGCCTTGCAAAACCCTTTTATCAAGGAATTGTAAGTGGAGATAGTGGGCACAGATTCACAGACCAAAAAGCGTTCCAGCATCCCTAAAGCCTCCTCAAATTTACCTGCTTCAGCCAACGCATCAATTATCGGATTAAACGCAACTGCATTTGGCTCGATGCCTTCTCTCTTCATTTCGTCAATCAACTCCATTGCCCTTTCAACCCGCTGCATCCTGCAATATCCTTCCACAAGGGTACCATAAGTTACAACCGTAGGCTTCACATTCTCCTTCTTCATCTCTGCCCAAAATTCTTCAGCACACTCCAGATTCTTAGATCTAAGCCATCCATTCAACAATATATTACATACACGAATTGATGGAATCCAATTAGAATTCAATCCTCTCGTGTCGGAAAAGTATTCAGAAGCTACCCTAACATGCCCTTCTTTACAAAGGGAGTCCAACAGTATCTCGAGCAATTTCATTTCTGAATCAGCATTTTGAATGAGATCCAAACCACGGGAAAATTCAAATGTTCGAATGGCTGGTTGAGTCCCACCTGCAAAATTGTACCGCTCATAAGAATACAGCATTTGAGATGATCAGATATTAGTTCAAAGTACACAGCGAGCACTAAATTCTTATTCTTTCGCACTCGCGTCTAGCAAAAGCTCGCTAACAAAATTCAGACTTTCAGACACGAATAAAGAGTTGAATTAAACTCCACAAACTGGAAAAGAGCAAAACATCACAAATCTTCTACCTGAAAAAGCACTCATTTGTCACAATGCCTAACTTCTAAAACTACCCAAATATCAAATCTTCGTGGAAGTTTACATTTTCGGGAAACTTATAATTGAAGATGCGGTCTGCTTCTTATCCGAAATTCATCCGTATGCAAAATTCAGCAAGGCGATACCTTTATCTCGGACCAAGGACCGCGTACCTGCTCGAGCATACCGTCTGATCATTATCGCGAAAGTATCCACCGAAACCAGCGTAGACTCCCCATCGCCCTGGAGACGACCGTTGATCAGCTCCCAAGCGGAATCGAAGTCCCTCGCCTTCCCGAGCACGTTGATCATCGCGTTGAACAGCCCCGCGGACGGCCGGAACTCCGGCTTCTTCTCCGCCCAGCGGAACAGGCCGAACAGCAGCTTCGGCGACGAGTCGAAGCGAGCGAACACCGCGTCCATCAGCTCGTTCCGAGGTTCGATCCCGGCTTCGTCGAGCGCGGAGTCGAGGGCGGGGCCGGCGGCGAGGCCGGGGTTCGCGAACAGGTCGGAGATGGCGTCGAAGGCGTCCTGCGAGAACTCGAGGTCGCGAGCGCGGGCGGGGCAGGGGCTAGCGGGCGGAGGCGGGACAGGGATTAGGTGCGGCGGCGCGGGCCGTTCGGCGGAGTGGTCCGGCCGCGCGGACGGCCGCGGTCCGCCGCCGGGGGAGGAAGGGTCAGGTTGGGAATGGATTCCGAGAGCGTTTCCGGCGGCGCCGGCGCCGGCGGAGAAGAGGGGAGTCCGGGGAGGAGAGGGCGCCGAACGGGCGGCGGCGGCGGCGGCGCGGCGGAGGAGGACGGCCATTTCCTCGCGGCGTCGCTGTCCGCTGGATTGCGCCGCGGTCCTTTTTCGAGTTCTTTTATATCATGTGATTATTATTACAGAAGCAAAATACATTTTTATTTATATCACGGAATACTCATAAATTCAATAAATAAAATCACTCTAGAGCTCCTAAAAAATTTTACAACGGACGACCTAAAGAAAAAAAAAATTACATGGAATATAATCAGTAACCATCATTATAAATATTTTTTGAAAAAGTATAATCAAGCCTTAAATTATATCCTCACCCATGCAACTAAATTTCCTAACTCATTAGCCACATTGCCTAAATTTGGAACTAACCGAAATTATTGCCGAATAACGAAATTATCAAGATTGACATTTACTATAATAATTAATTGAGAATTTAAAATCGAGCTTCGCCCAGAATTGGATAAAAATTAATAATTCGGAATTGAATGTTGGATTTAGATTAAACTATAAAAAGATAAAGAAACTTAATTTGATCCTGAAATTTAATAGATTAATGTAATTGACGTGTTAGATCTCAATATAGCAATCGAAATCAATGGACTTATTCCAAGACTTTGGATTTTAGAACATAATTTCTTACTCAAATGATGAAAAGATGATAGAGTTGATTAGGGATAATTACATAGAAAGTTCATGAGTTTTGGTTCCATATGCAATGATGTTCTTGAATTTTGATTTATTCAATATGATTCATAAATTTTCATAAATATTCAATTACTAGTTTTCCAATTGACTTTTTTTTTTTGGTCTGAAAATATTCATTCATTCATCAAAACATTCTTTTAATAATTCAAGTTCAAGTTGATTACCATACAACATGTTTTATTTCATATAATCCAGTTGGGCCAAGAGCTGTTTGCACTATTTTCTCTGTTTTAAGCTGCATGCGATGAAGAGGCATGGATCTCTTTGGCAAATCCGTCAACGATCAAAAACCGAGTCACATTAAATAAAATATGAGAAATTCTTAAATAAATTGAAAAATTCTAGAAACGATATCGCATGTTAAGCCAAAATTCAATTACCACTTTATTATTTTCCCAATTGATTACAAATGCCCATACGACCAATGTTTTGATCGAGTTCATCACGTGAAATCCAGGTCCTAAACACTCGCGTACCGTGATCCCACATATATGGCCTTTCTTTCGAGTTCATCTGCAAGAGCAAAGCCGACGTAGCCGCCGCAATCGCTAAGGACTGCAGCCGATTTCGAACCTATCGTTTCATGCAGCTTTTTGGAACCTTGACAGACAAGGGAAGAGCTCGTACTCGATCCGGATCCGCCTAGTTGCATACGACTATAACAACATCACGACCCTATAGCTGAAATCAGGCTTCCCTATAAACTGTAGATCACACCGAAGTCCGACTCGAGCCGCCGAGGCGAATCAATCATGAAAACGGACTGTGAGCCGGGCTCTCTCCATATATAGACTCCAAAACCTTTCCTGGTGGTTGCTCTCGTACATCTCCGACCAGTCCGATTAGACTATGTCGAGGATTTCGAGCAGTGAGGATGGCCGCGGCCAAGCAAATGAGCTGTGAATGCATCAGCATACAAATAAACAAGCCGCAGCACGGCGCTTCCACATTCTTTTCTTAAGAGAAACGAACATCCGCGCACCAGGCACACATTGCACGGGGCAGATTGCCGCGTCGCCTGTTAGAAGATCCTTCCCAAGAAAAAGGAGAAATACAGAAGCACCAAAAACACAGCCCTTGCCTAATTAACTCTCTCCCCTTTTCGGTACTTCAGGTACATCGAAGCCGGGGAGCGACCAAAAACGAAAAGCTCTCAGGACACGGTTTAGCAAGCGATTGAGGTTGCTAAGGGACTAACGAGGATGGCGATATTTCGACCTACCGGCTGGTGACTGGCCGCAGTTTCTAATCTCTTCCATGCCTCGTTCCGCTTCTCCACCGCTTGCCTTAGCCTTTCTTCTTCTTCCTGGGACTGAGCTAGGCAGGACAAGAACAGCTCCTCGTCCATCTCCGAGAACATCCTTTTCACGCTGAGGGTCAGATTGAGCACCGCTGGGTTCCAGTGGCCCCGGGCATTCTTCTCTAGGGCCTGGAACACAATGGGCATGATCAGGCGCCTGTTTTGCACTATCAAGCCAACGATTTGCTCATTGTTCCATAAGAAAAGGGCCCTCTCAGCCACCTGAAAGGAATACGCAGCCACAAAGAAAACGAAGCCTCAATTCAAAAGCCACAAGCTGAAGCAACTTTGGACATCATCTTTGAGTTTAGACAAAGATGTATCCAGTGTCTGATTTAAGACGAAAAGTACACCAAGATAGGACACCACATGGATAGTTACAAGCTACACAACCAATGAAGCTTTTAAGAAAAGCGCCGCATTCAGTACATTACTCTACACCGACCAAAAAAAGAAATTCCTTGGCCTTTTAACGTGTGATGAACTGCAGGAAGGAAAGCAGCTCACCTATGTTTTAAGCAACTGATATAGAAAGTAGCAGATGTGATCAAAGTCTCATCCCCGCAGAAATCAACTAGTCAATGGATGTCCTCCTTTTATAAATGACAAGTCGATATATATCCTAGAGCTAATGGAGCAAACCCTGCAACATAATGCCGAAATGTAACAGTTGTATACCGCTCACCGCCCCCCTCCACGAAAGAGAGATTAAAAAGTAAAAAAAAAACCGTCAGCCATTAAAGAGTTTTAACACTTCTTCAAAGGAATTGTGTCAAGGTCAAAAGATTTGGGTAAGCGTCTGTTTTTTCAATTCCCACGTGAATTACCACGCCCAAAAGGTTTGGGTAATGTGATGACATGAGACAGAATAAAAGACTTGACAGTAAACATAGCACCCTAAGGCTTCCATGGTTGTATACTTCTCGAGGCGGGGGGGACTACAATCTCACTAGAGAAGAGGAAGTGAACCGCGAAGGATTTTAAGAAATTGCCATGCTAACATGGCAATCCCATCTTGAAAAACTGGAACACTTACCTTAACAGATAGAACAGCTCATATTAATGCAAATTTGTCACCAAATAGAGCTACTTTTGTTGCTCATGAGTGAACTTGCAGGGGATAGATGATGTATATGCTGACTAGAAGGACAAATGAAGGATGGCTCGTGAACTTAGTTCCAATAGAAGCTAAGCAATGATAGGCAATCTCTGCTTTATGGCATTCCACCAGTCAATTAGCAGCTTTCATGTGTTTAACCAATTTTACCCTAATTTAGGAGCTTATATGCTCACTGGAGAAAGGATGTAATCAGACTCATGGTGAATACAACTTCCTCATTAATCTCTCTAATTTTCTTGTCTCTATTTTCAGCTGCTAATCCTGTCCTTATTCTGTTCCTCTCTTCTCATTCCAATGGCTTCCAATAGGATCGTGACAAACCATGAATAACTTCTTTGAAACATCTTGGTGTTTCAGCAGGCAAATACTTCCCAAATAAACACTGACATGTAAAGTCTGTCATATTAAATATAGCATGTTCTTTATATTCCCTAGGCACGCATGAGGCATCTCACCGCATCATTTCACGCAGAAGTGGTGAAGGCAAAGATATTAGGACCAAAGCAAAATATGCAATTCCACTAGCAAACACTTCTCCCTTTAATGTCTCTGCCGTGCAGCTGATCATCTAACCATCATTTAACTCCTTTTTCTGACCTCACAAACCCCACGTGAAAACCATAGCCGAATGCAATACTTCATCGAACCATTTAATTTAAAGAGCCTGCAGCAGAAGGTTCTGAATGCTACATGAGCAAATATTAATGAAAGTTCTGAATGTCTACCTGTCCTCCAGCCATGTTCTCTCTTTCAAACTCTCCATTTTACATAAGCAGACATACACAGAAGTACTAGGCTATACATAACATGCAATAAATATCCTCTCTTGATCACACAAGGCAATTATAACTCCCCTAAGCAATTTTTAACCTTTAGAAACTGACTGCCACCTAACTCCAGCATTAAAAAATTCATAAGATAAGCAAATTTTCTGGAGTTGTTGAGCATTTCCATCGCAGCAGCTTCTGTAAGATGCAGTGTGAAATCAATTCAACGAAGCACGTAGAATTTCAAATTTATAGAATTTTTCCCAACATAAATCAATGTTCTCCAACCTCTACCATCAAACTGGCCACTCCAAAAAAAAATAAATAAATAAAAGAATAGAGAGGGCCAAGAAATTCTGTTTACAACAGATCCAGACTCGCAAGCCAAATGGTCATGCAAACACAGCTATTGATTGAACAATTATCATGATGAGCAGAAAATCCAGAAGAAGCAATGGAAAGGTAAAATTAGACAGAACTGTCTTAAGAAAAAAACACAAGAAAAAATGGTAAAGCCCAAGAAAACATGAAGCTGAGAAACAAACCAACTAATAAACAATAATATCCACAATTCCACTTTACCAAAGGAAAAAACAGTAAAGGAAATTCAAAAGGTCAACTCAATTACCTGGAAGTGGAAGCTGTTGATGCAACAACTGATCCGCAGGAAAAGTGGGACCATGACCTTCTCAAACTCTATTGTGTTAATCATTTCCAGGATCTCTTCTATCTCACCCAAGAACATCACTTCCTTCTGGCTATTAGTTATTGGCCAATACTTCAATAACCCCTTTATCACGACACTGGCTAACCTGGGCTCCTTCTCTATAAATTGCATTATACAATACGATAGCTGTTGAAAGTACGCACCCAACGACTTAGGCTTGTGCAGAGGAATTACAACCCTTGAAAAGAAGATCTTGTGTTCCTCTTTTAAAGGCAACGCAAACCCACTGATAACACTTCCAAAAATCTCCAATAATTCAGATATCCCATTATGCTTCTCGGTCTCAAACACGAACCTGTAGAATATAGTGCTTATGGACTTCCTTATGAAAGGCCTATGAACCATAAATTTCCCATAAATTCTATGCAATACAGTCTTCAAACACTCCCTTTCTCTAGGATCCTCAGAATCAAACGAATCAAGCAATCTCAATATGAAAGCATGGTCAATATACTTCTTAGCGACTTTAATATCCAGACAAGACAAGGTAACGAACTTAAGCAGTATGTCATACACCACCTGCAAATGTGACCAAGCAGGATCAAACTTCGGATCATCGTGGTCATTCTCGCCACCACTACCAGTCGAATTGGACCGATAACTAGGTGGAAACACCCTGAACAAATTAATAGCACACATCCTGCACATCGCTAGAACCGCAGGTTCGGCAAACCTGACCGATCCAGATGCTACGAAATCCAAAATCTCCATCAGGATTTGCCTCTTAACATCTTTCTCCATCTTATTCTTCGCCGGGTCCGTGAAATCGAATGTCACACAGCAAAGGCTCAGTTTACTCACTAAGAGATTCATCTTTTCGGCTGCCGGGACATCCTTGAACGGCACCAAGGGCTCGATCCCGGCAATCACGCTCGCGGGGAAGACCACTGAGGAGGCGCGCCTCAGCCCGCCAGATCGAGCAGACGACGAATTGCCGCCGCCGCCGCCCGATTTCTGAGCGCCATCGGGAGAGCCCGAAGCGGGCTGAATCAACTCGCCCGAGTCCAATCTGGGCGTCCTCCTGGGGATTTTACTGAGAATTTGCTTGAGCATTGTGAAGGGGAACCCAAAAGGACAGAGCCAGAGATCAATCGAGAAAGAGGGTCCGAACCAAAAGCATTAAAGATCGTTCCTTTAAGTTCAAAAACGAACAATGAGGCCCAAAAGAAGCGGCACAAAACCCTAACCACTCCAAGGACGATGGATTGGGAGCGACATTGGGGAAACTGGGTAGCAAGTTTCCAATGCCTGAAGGAAGTGAGAGTTGGGTTGTGGAAAAAATCAAAATCAAGCACTTCCCTCCTTCGGAAAAAGAGAAAAGGCAGCTAAAAAACCTCACTGGGGCACGAAACTGAACGAAAGAAAAAGTGGGTATCTATATATGGTGAGATAGAGAGAGACGAAGAAAACAGAGACCTATTCAAGCGATGAATGCTTCATCCTCGTGCATGCGTTTGGGCAAGAGACAGAGAGAGAGAGAGAGACATTAAAGCTCACGAACTGCAAGAAAGGACCAGGAATGGCTGCCCGAAAGGGAGAAGAGAGAGAGAGAGAGAGGGGGGAGCATGCGATGATGCGATCACGAGGAGATTTGGGTTACCTTAAAAAACTCTACGGATTCCTCAGTTTCATGTGGGGGAGATCTTCGATTTGAATCTCGCTCGCAATAATCGTCCCAACTGTAGTTCGTGAAAAGATCTGAATGCAATGGATGGAAAAGAAAAAGGAAGAAAGAGAGGGAAATCAGGGAGGGAAAAAAAGTTGATGTTTTTTGGGGAGGGGGGGGTATCCTGAAGGAAAAATTGCAGGTTTTGTCAGAATACAGAGGAATTGCTAAAATTAATGAAAGGCAGGCCATGGGATTGATTTTGTTCTGTTCGTTTATCTCGGTTTGTTTCTACCTTTCTTTTCGCGGTTTGATTTTTTACCTTTTCCTTCTTCAGGTTTTTCATATGCGCATAGGCAAAAGCCACCCTTTACCTTCCGTTAACTTTGAAAACTCACCCTAAATTATATCTTTTGTGACACATTTATCATGAGCGCCATTAGAACTCTGTCTATATTGTGATGTAGTGCCAATGTGACTTAAGTGAACTAAAAATAACATTATTTTTGCTAAAAATATCATCTAACAAAATCTTGATAGATGGTGAATGTGTTATATAGTAACAAATTTGAGGTTTTTAATATCACAGAAAAAATTTAAGGTAAATGTGTGACAATATGTATAGTTTGAGATTTCGACATAAAAAAAATGCAAGGTAAATGTCTCAAGTCGCATTGTTGGGTTTTTTTGTGACATTTTCCTTATTTATTATGTAGAAAACCTTTTGAATTATGACTATGATGTTTGATAGCTACCCATAATTTCTGCTAATCCAACCTCTTAGGCTGCGTTTGCTCGCCCGGATTTCAATTGGGATAGGATAAGATAAGGTGGGACTTTAGGTATCCCGTGGATTGTTGAAAATTTTTTCTCATGTTTAGTGCAATCAAAGATAGGATTCAAAATATTTAAAAATCTCACTTGCTCACTAATGTAAAACTTTCCAAATCTAGGGTAGCATCTCGTTGACATAATTTCACATGGCTGAGATGAACACTATTTTGAGTGATCATAATTTTTGCCGAGCTCCTTCCTCCTCCTCCTTTAAAATCTTCCAATTGTCAACATAGAGTCTCAAATCTAAGTAGAGGACAAGAATGGACGTCAATGACAAAATTAGGTGACCACTGTTCAGGACCAACACATGAACACTCAAAACTTCGCATGTTTTGGTTTATTTCTCCTTCTTTTTCAAAGACGACTTTTTAGGGCAATTCATCGATTTCGATCATTCATCAATGATAACCAAACTAGTTCAACAGTCGTCAAAGGATAATTGGTTAGATGGCGATGACAATCGGTATTGTTTGGAGACAACGATAATTGCACACTGCCGAGATTGATAGGCTATTATGGTGATGGTCTTGCAAAATAATTGAGAGTGATAGGTTGTTGCGGCAGTGGTCCTTGCACAATGGTTAGCGAAGCCAGACTCCGTCACTCCTTCATTGCAAGGAAGTTGTTATATATTTTTTTCCTTAACTTTTTTTTATCCAATTTGGGTCTATCCCACCCTTTAAGCCTGAATTTCTTACTCAAGTTTTTATGATCCAGAAGACATCGCCAAATACTAGATAAAATATTTTGTTATCCTATTTGGACTCAAATTCGGATTATCAAAGGTACCCTTACTTCATAATAATTTTTTATTAAACTTTGAAATACGATTTACTATTGAAAAGGTTTCACGATTTGTGCAATGCTCAATTTAATTATTCACATTCGTGTACGCATTTTTTCTGGGTCTCGATATTCATAGCAAATTTCAAAAGCACAAAACCAACCGTGCACATGTGCTCGAGATCAAGTATACCATAAGCAAAATCACCGTTTTGTTTCACTTTTTGATTTTTCCATCATCTGCATATGACTTTAATATAGTAATACAATTTACCTTAAAACAAAACAAAAAAGTAAAATTGGCTAAAGTGAAGTAAAGTTTAAAAAAGAATTAACTACCCTTTCAACTGAAAAGTTCATTTGGCGAAATTTGATTGTCTTTATAGTGCAACGAGTAACCTCATGTTCTCTCGTTTGCTCTTGCTAGATTTTGAATAAACTATTTTATAAGAATAGCAGATTGTTTTTTTTTTTAAGATGTCTGCTTTCTAGAAAAAAATCACATAGAGATGAAAAAAGGAAAGCAATGTCAAGTATTTCATTTTGCCATCCAATTAAAGTAACTAATTTTATAATTGAATCATTATAGGTTGCATAAGGAATTAAATAATCATGCATTTAATTAAACCAGTAACTTTTGTGAAACTCTTGCGTGATCATGCAGATCGACGATTGCGGGCATTTTTAGAGGAAGGACATGAGATAATTATTACACTAGGGGAGAGAGAGAAAGAGAGAGTAAACATTAAGCATCCTTCCCTTCATCCCCGGCTTTTCTTGCACTGGTACAATTTGCAAGCTCTATTCTATTTCCCCTGCAGCTAAAAAAGTAAAAGTCTAATCGTTAGGGCGTGACTTGATTATAAAATATATTTATTGCACTATTTATAATGGGCAAAGTTACTTTAGTCCAGCGACTTGTCTGTCCTTAAAAGGTTTAGGAAAGAAGAAACTGGGGAAGGAGAAAGAACCCCAAGGGATGGGTTTCTCAAGTGTCACTTCCCATATTCCAACTTGGATAGGAGAAAAAAAAGATCTACATAAGAACAGAGAGGACTTTTGGTGATTAAAATAGACACCACGTCATCTTGTCAGAGATGACCAACCACATGTAGCATAGTGTAGTAGGCATGCATGTCTAGGAGGTGGAATTTAAAAGAGTTCCTACTAAGTCGATCCATGCATCACACAGTGTCATATAATTGACTTGTTGACCTAGTATCCTTTAGTCACGTGACACTGTGCGAATTATAGAAGGAGGTGACATTGAAATGTTTCCAAATTACCAAAATTTCAAATGTCCATGGCAACAGTAACAAGATGGTTGTGGCAATGGTGGTGGTCAAGTTGAATTGCGGTAAATGAATCTCGATGTTGAGAAACGTAAATCTATTACAAAATTCATGTACAATCTATTGATCATGAGAATATTTTTTTTCACCTTTTTTTTTTTTTTAGTTTTGAGAAGGACCAAACGAGAAAAATGAGAAGAATATTTTCTGGGAGTTGATTTATGACGAGAGAAACAAAACACAAAGCTTGAAATATTGAGCCCCGCGAAATATGAAGAAATCTTGCTTGAAGCGAATAAATCCACGACTCACAAGATATTACATTCACTTCGTAGAGCAAATAAGATGCAAATCAAAACTTGGACGGTGGAAATAATCCATTGCTTGGATTGCAAAATGCAATACTTACCTTTGTTCCCAACAAAATACCAAAAAAGTTATAAACATGTTATATTGGTACCAATTTAGCTCTAAATCTTTCAATTAGATCAATTTAATGTTACATTCACTTCAAGAGCAAATAAGATGCAAATCAAAACGTGGACGGTGGAAATAATCCATTGCTTGGATTGCAAAATGCAATACTTACCTTTGTTCCCAACAAAATACCAAAAAAGTTATAAAACTATTAAATTGGTACAAATTCAGCTCTAAATCTTTCAATTAGACCAATTTAATCTTAAATATTTTCGCATTGGTACTACTTCAGTTCATCCGATTAATTTAGGTCTGAAATTACCAACATGGGCATTGACAATTTTACGTGGCACAATCGGTACTAACATAAACAAAGTTTATAATTTTTTTTTATATATTTTTCAGAATTGTTGTATTACTTTTTTATTTTCTTCACTTTCTTTTTTACTTTTTCTTGACCATTTGGCTGGCGAGGTCGCCAATCAATCATTGCTGGCCACAGGCAAGGGCGCAAAGGTCCTCACTTGTGGTAGGCAAGGGTCACAACGCCTTAAGCAAGGCCATCATGGCCCTCGCATGGATTTGGGTGAGGGTGCAAAGGCCCTCACTGGCCAACAAGCAAGGGTTTCAGCCCTCACTTGGATCTAGGTGAGGGCCGACACCTTCACTCGTGGCCGATGAGGGTGCAACGGCTCTTACCCATGGCTCACAAGGGCGTGGGGGCCCTCACCCAAACCAGGCAAGAGTTGTCAACCAAAAGTAAAGAAAAGGAAAAAAAGAAAGAAAAGAAAAGAAAAAGATGGAAAAATTTAATAAAAATTATGAAAAATTATTAAAAAATTATAAATTTGTCCACGACTATGCCACGTTGAATCATTGGCGCCCACATCAACAATACCCGATCTAAATTAGCCGAGTAGATTAAATTAGTACAAATACGAAGATGTTTATGATTAAATTAGTCAAATTGAAATATTTATAATCAATTGGTACAAATATAATAAATTTACTACTTTATTGATACTTTTCCCCTCCACGAGGTGTGGTGTAGGATGGGAGTTTTGCCATGAGCCACGTTCACATTTTCGACTTGACTCTTTCATCTTATTATTTATTGGTACATCTTTTTGAAATTTTCATTTTAAGATCAATAAAACTAAAACAAAACAGTAATAATGCGTCCATTCGCTAAAAATAAATGATTCGATTTTTTTAAATGATTATTTATTTTGTTTAAAATAATTAATCAATAAAAATTATTTTCCTTATCAATAATAATTTTTCTTTTGTCCATTCATTTATGTAAACAAAATAAACAATAATTTTAAGAAAATATTTTTCAAATCATTCGTTTTCCACAAATAAACGTGCCCTTTGTTTAGATCGACCAAGTGACTCATTTCTCTTGAGGCATCTATGCATCCATAAGACCATGCTTTGATTATGAGGAATTCTCAAAATGAGGACCATGTCAAATTTTATGGAGAAACAAATCACCGATTACACCAATAACACTTAAGTGATTGATTTTTTAAATATGTGATACTTAAATAAGCGAAAAAAAAAATTGTGGCACTTAAGTCATATAAAGATTATGATACTCCTTCTATTCTTGTTGAAGTCATGATAGATCCGCGAGTAGAATCCCAACTAAGCTTCCTAAATCGTCATCATGTAGAGTGGAAGGGTTTTCTTTCTTTACTATTTTAGACCCAAACATAAAAAAAATAAAAATAAGAAGAAGAAGAAGCGAGACACACAAACGAAGTTGCCCTTGGAGTTGGTCTGTATAGGTTATACCTGAATTTTAGTCAATGATCCAAATTTCCACTCTTAAAAAATGTACCAAAATAAACAAATAAGAATCAGAAAAATAAAAATAAAAATAACAAAAAGTGATATGAAGAATGCCTGATTCGGCCATTTTTTTAATGCAAATGAAAAAGCCCGGCCTCAACTCTCTCGTATTATCTCTCGTGCTCTCTTGCACGACCGAGGAGAAGTCGATGGGCGTGAAAAGGAAAGGATGAGCTCGGGGGAGAACATTCTCTTCTCTCTTTCTCGATAATCCTTGGCCGATTTTTATTTTATTTTTTTGCACTTTGATAGCCATCGATCATCGCTGAAAATGGATTGAATCTTCCACAATTCGTCTTCGATTGCTACCTAATTCATCGATAAAAGAAATTTGAAAGTTCAAACTTCGATCGCTGCCGAGCGCAGCATGACTCAGCCGATCCTATTTCATCATCGTCTTCATTTATCGTGCTCTGTTTCTCCTTTCTTTTCAGCTGAGAAGTCCGATGAGTCTCGTTCTCGACTGAAATTTCACTACGGCGCGCATTCGCATTGGCGAATGACCATGGTGCTTGGTTTTGAGATCCGGAAGCATGGACCATAGCCGAAACTTCAATTGATTTTGTGTTCGCAGACGTCCAAAGTTCGCTGTGGAAGATTGAGAAGTCTGATGTCTGGGGCAAAGAACGTACGAAAGAGAAAAATTAATCATTTAGTTGATTGAAAAGAAAATAGATATAACAAGAAATAAGAAATAAAGAAAAAGAGATAATAGGCTGGGCTTGAGTTATTTTACTAGATTGGGTTTAAATTGATAGATTGGACTTGATCTGCTTTGATGGAGGCTTCTGGCCATTGATAGGTCGGGCTGAATTTACTTGAATTGACTTAAATGACCTAGAATATGGACTTGGTATAAAAGCCCAATCATGTCCTTGCCCAGTCTATTTCGCCAACCAATTTTCCAAATTTTTTTATTTTCACTTTTTTTATTTACTATTTTATTTTATTGTGGAAAATGGGGACTCAGATCAGGCCCTTGGGCCCAGTTCAAATTTGCACGGAAGATTAATGAGTATATATAGTTTAGGTTGTTAGATTTTAGTATTGGAATTAGTTTAGCTTCATTCAGTCAATATACATATAGTTTAGATATTAATGAGTACTTTTGATTTAATTTAGGATTCAGACGATTAATCTTTTAGAAAAGAAATCGAGATTGAATTCAAATTAAGCTCATCGGGGTTATTATCCCAAGCTTAATAATAATGTCACGTTACTTTTTTTAAGTTGTGATTTGCTTGTTTTAGTTAAATGGTTAAGTTACACTTTAGGACCATAATAAACACAAAAACATTGCATGGGCACTTACCAAACGACGATCTTAGATTCATAATTTGGTAAAAAGATTGATGGGTGCCTTAACTAATAAATAATCAAGTTTAGGTATTAAAAGTGCACCAATTAGGTAACTAATATAATCAAGTTCTTAACCATAGATTTTCGGTTGCGTAGGGAGAAAATATTAGGTATATCTTATTTGTCAACGTGGCAAATAAGAAGGATCTTGAGAACGTGACACGTGTCACATAAGGGCCCAAATTGTTAGGCTAACTCTTTTGTCTATTTTGTGCTCTCTCTCCCTCTCTGCACACTCTCTCTCCCTCTTTCTGCCTCCCCGCACGTTCCCTCTTCTGTCTCTTCTCTTTCCCCACTTTTCTCTCTCCCTATCTCCCTCCCCTGCCTCCCTGCATGCTCCCTCCCTCCTCTCTCTTCTCTCTCCCAAGCACACTTTCTTTTCACTAGTGCAGACGAACAATCGACCACCTCGACCTCTGTGGCAACTGCCTCCTTTGGCATGTCCGAGAAGTTGCACGAGTGCTCGATCTGCCACAAGAGCTTCCCTACAGGCCAAGCTCTCGATGGGCATAAGCGGTGCCACTACGAGGCCCCCACTCCTACCTTCTCGACCGGCGCCGGTAGCGTCTCAAGGGCATGGGGTCCACTTACACGTAAAGCTAGGGGCACTGCAAATTTGATATGAACATCTTGGCACTTTCTGAGTTCTTTTCCCAATTCATCCTCTCCAACAGTGTGGATGATGAGGTGGAGAACCCACACCCCTCCAAGAAGCCTCGATTCCCGACGCCAATGAAGACCGAAGCGGCCTAAAATGGGTTGGCTTGAAATCGAAACCCACACAAAAAATCGGCGATTGGAATCAAAACGGGAAATTAATTGAGTTTCTAGATAGGAAAAAGATCGATTGTTTTTGTTTGTCTCTTCTTGTTTGTTGGGTGATGCTGGAGTTCTTTTTGGGGAAGGGACAAAGGTTTACATAGCTTGAACTATGGTGAAGAGGGAGGGTTGGGCGAGAGAGCATCTAGGGGAGAGAGAGAAGAGTCAACTTGACAATTTGGGCACATATGTGACACATATGTGACACGTGTCACATTCTTGAGGCCCTTCTTATTTGCCATGCTGTCAAATAAAATGTACCTAATATTTTCTCCTTGCGTAGGAAGTACGATATGCTCTCATATCTTACTCACTTTCTAATGAACCCCAACAAATTAGTGGCAACTCCTCTTCACAAAGAATTTTCTTAGAAATGATCAAAAGTAAAATGCAAGATCCCAAATCACGCAATGTAAAGGTTTGGGAGAATCTACACCGATTGAGGATCGTTGGCTCCCAACTTGACATCACCTCTAAATGTGTATAAATTGTTGTTGAGAGGGTCACAATAGTAAACAAGGCTATTAATATGTGGTAATCATTGTCATGAAGCCCTGAATTGGCTCATAAGAGAAATGACAGGTTCAAAACTAATGTCGAGTAAAAGGTTGATGGTCCTCACTTATCTGGGACTAGAATAAATAAAAATTGACAAATAGTAAATATCAAATAGGCCACAAAAATAAAGAAAGGAATGTATGAAAAAATTAATTAAAAATATATATTTCTTTTAAAAATACGCCTAACCCACGCATTAGGCCAATCCTTCTCATATTTCCCCAATTTTCTATAGCCCATCTACTATTTCTCAACCTAATTTCTTTTTTGTTTCCAATCCGGCCCTTCTTTCACTCTTTTTTCTTCCTGCAACTCTTTTGACTAGAACAGGCAACCGCCATTGAAGCATGACGCTACCGTCGCTCAAGCCGTAGCCAGGCCACCACCGTCGGCTAGTCATGTACTCTGACCGGCGTCCACTCATGACTACAAAATCTAACGAAATAAAAACCTATCGATCCAGAATTTCTAAAACCACCAATCCAACAATTAGCCAAGCATTAATAAAAAATACTATTAGCACCTAAGTGCAAAAAAAAAAAATGCAAAAGAATGCCAATTGAGATTATATCAATATTTGTGTTTAGAAGTTGAACCAACCCCCAATTTTCTTATATGATAAAAAATTAAACGGGATAGCCAAAATTTAGATTTTAACAACCGTCTCTCTTTGAATGTGAGCTTGCGGAGGTTACATTCAAAGACAAACCGATACCTAAATTTTGACCATGCCATGAATGATATTTTTGTAAAAAGTGTGAGTCCCTTTTTTTTAAATGCAACATCATGATACTTGCTAATGCCAATAAAAACATACCTGCGTTACTTACCTTGTGAGAATGGTAAAGTAATTCAACCCGATCCTCTCAGCGAGAGCACCATTGCTTGTCCAAGATCTAAACTTATCTTTGATTACCTATTAAAGCAATAAATTATTTGCCTAGGACCCAAAGTTTTCTCCGATTGACTTGATGGTGCCTTTCAAAGCAATGAATTGTTGCCAAGGACCTAAACCTATTGCCAAATGCCTCAATAGGGAAAATTGTTTTCCAAATCCTAAACCTATTTCCAATTGCCTGTTAGAACAATAAATTATTACCAAGGACTCCGATCTATCTCCAATCACCTCGATGGGGAAAATTTCTTTTCTAGGACTCGGACATATCCGGTCACTATCGGAGGTGAGAATTGTTGCCAACGACCTAAGCCTATTGTCACTTAGGACCAAAACCTATCTCCAATCACCTAGATGGTGAAAATTTATTTTCCAGGACTCGAACCTATCTCCGATCGCTTGTTAGAGTAATGAATTGTTGCCCAATGACCTGGACCTATCTCCAATTGCCTCGACGGGGAAAATTGCTTTTCCAAAACTTAGAACTATATCCGATCGCCTATTAGAGCAATGAATTGTTGTCAAAGGCTTGAATCTAATTTCGGTTGCCTCGATGAAGAAAATTGCTTTTCCAGGACTCAAACTTATATTCATTTGCCTCGACAATGAGAATTACTTTCCCAGGATCAAGACCTATCTCCCTTCACTTGTTAGAGCAACGAATTGTTGCCTTGGACTAGAACCTATCTCCGGTCGTCTCAATGGTAAAAATTGCTTTTTCAGTTATCGGACCTATCTCCGACCGCTTGTCAAAGCAATGAATTGTTGCCAAGGATTCAAACCTATCTCCAATTGCTTTGATGGATAAAATTGCTTTTCCAAGACTTGGATCTATCTCCGGTCACTTGTCAGAGTAATGAATTATTGCCAATGATCTGAACCTATCTTTGATCATCTTGAAGGTGAGAATTGCTTTCCTAGGACCCGGACCTATCTCTAATCGCCTATTAAAGCTTAGGTTGCACCGACACGGACACGTGACACAACACAACACGACACGCCACACATCATTTCTCAAAAAGTAGAGAATTCAGACACATTCCGACACGTTATATATTAAATAAATATTTTAATTTATAAATACATAAATAACTAAATAATAATAATAAAAAGAGCCTAAATTAATCTATACTAAAAAATTAATCCTACATTTGTTAATATCATTCATTGTTTTAATTTGACAAATTCAAGTACATTTCATTATAATAATCCATAAAACTTGGAGGAAAAAAAAAGTAATCCACGTTCCATTATTAAATTTAAAATTTAACAATAAGAAAAAAAAAATCAACATTTCATCATCAAATATAACAAAAAGTCATTCATCCACATTATCAACTTTTTCTAAAAAAAAAAAAAAAAAGACTCCATCTCCAGCTCATTAAGTAAAAGATTTGCAACTTCAAGCACTCCAACATATTCAAATGAGTCAAATGCATCTCCACCAATATCCTACATCTTGGTCTCTCCTTCTACATATTGTGGGTTTTTTCTTGATAGAAGAAGAAGGTTGCTATGAATAAAAACCAAATCTTTTAGACGTTTTGGGGTCATTCTATTTCTTCTCACAAAGTGCACAAATGAGTAAGTACTCAAATTTCTCTCAACACATGATGAAGAAGAAGGTTGTGCAAAAAGCTTTAAGGCTATGCTTTGAAGTATCGGTGCGCATGCACTATGATTAACCCACCAAGCTTTCGGATCTATAGAATATCGATTTTAAATGGGATCAAAATCTCTAAAATCCCTCTTTTTACTTGCAAAATCTACATACTCCAAATTCACCTTGTTGCACTCATCCAAGTTAGAAAAGTATTTTTGAAGCATTTTAGTCTTTCTTGGTTGATCTCCTTATTCTTGTATAAGGAAAATCGAGTAGGATATTCATCAAGCCATTGATCACTATAGTACATTTATTTAATAAAATAAAATAAAATTAGAAAAAAATAATAAATAATAGGAGTAATATATTATCAAGTTAAAGAAAGAATAACTACTAAAATAATAATCTCATACAATTTTAAAACTTACCTGGGATTTAAGGCATGTGCCAAGCAATGAAGTGGAGTGTTATTTTTTGTCCAACGATCTACAAGAATTGTATGAACCACCTCATAAAATGTAGACTTCTCATCTAACCTCTTCACTTCATGTGCATATATAGCTTTCTTCACTTTTTCGATCATCGAACTCTACATATCATAAACTAAGTGAAGACATGGCTTATCGGTGTCACAAATTCTAAGCATATCATAAATATGAGCCGTGAAGGAAAATATATAATCAATCGAATCCCACCAAAAATCATCCAACACATTCTTTTTGACAAACTTAGCTTTACCTTTATTATCATCTCGATATATATTCCAATTGTCACAAATCACCATCTCTTGAAAACTACTTTTTATTAACTTGAATCTCCTAAGCATCACAATCATCGAAACAAAACATGTATCCGCTACAGAAAGCAACTTCAAGCTAACAAAGTCATTATATATTGTTAATCTCATAAAATAGTTCATGATGAAACGTTTGATTTGCATAATTTCCTTAATAATATCTAAAATCCAACTACATTCCTCATAAACTATTTGATCGATCTCCATATTTTTTGTGGCATAAATGTCCTTTAAAGCTAGATTAAGGGTGTGCACCACACAAGACGTTCACATAATAGATGAAAATTCTTACTTAATGAGTTGTCTCGCGCCCTTTCAATTTGAAGCATTATCTGTAATTACTTGGACCATATTCTCATGCCCAATTTCATTGATAACTCCTTTCAGCAAGTTAAAAATGAAATGCATATCTTTTGTTTCTCCCGAACAATCAACCGATTTTATAAACATTGGTTCTCTATCTGATACCGCCATAAAATTAATAAGCGGTCTTCTTTGTGAGTCGCTCCATCCATCACTCGTAATACTTACACCCTTCTCATTCCACATGTTTTTGATAGGTGCACACAACCTATCAATATTTGCCTTCTCTTTTTGCAACAAAGTGGTCCTCAACAAATTATATTTCGGTAGTACATAACCCGCAATATTATGATTAGCGACATAAGTGAAAGCGGATTGAAAATAAGGATTCCTTGCTAGGTTAAACGGCAAGCCCACCGAATAAAATATTCTAGCAATCTCAAAATCTAGACGTTCTCGTTGAGTCATATTAAATGTATCTTCAAGTGATTTTCCACTCCCACTTCCACCTTTCCTTTTTTTTGGAGTTAAATGATAAATCCATTCCGTCACCACCACCACCACTAAGTGAAAAACTAGAAAAAGGCAAAGGTACATTTTTAGGTGCAATACTCATTAATTTAGTATTGACCACTTTCTCTAATCTTTCCATCTCCAAAATATCTTTTTTTTTCTACTTTGGTGCATTTCCAATTCCTTTTCCACTTATCATCATCAAATGGCTCCTCACTCTCGTGTATGAACTCTTAAAATCTTTTGGGATAAGTGCTGCGGAAATCATAAAACTTGTCACGAAAATGCAATTGAGTCATAAAACTTGCAAAAAGTGCAATTAACTCCTAAAACTTGTCAAAATGGTTCAATGGAGTCCTAAAGTTAACACCGTTAGACTTTTCCGTTAAAAATGCTGACGTGGCATTTTAAATTATTTTTTATTTTCCAGCTCGCTTTTTAAAATAATTTTATTCAATTTTTAAAAAAAAATTATATTTAAAAACTAAAATTCATTTTTTAAAAAATGTTAAAAAAAAGAAAAAAAAAAGAAAAGGGTAGAGGAGGCGGCCGCCCATCGCCGAAGGGCGGGCGAGGGCTCGCCGGCCCCAAGCGAGAGCGCCTAGATCTAGGCACGCCGGCCCTCGCCCGGGGCCAACGACCGTCGCCAGCCCCTAGGCGAGCCTCACCGGCCCCAACAACCCGAATCCGGGCTAGCCTCGCCGGCCCCAAGCGAGGGCAGCCGAGGCCTCGCCCAAGGCTGGCGACGGTCGCCGGCCCCCGGGCGAGGGCCGGCGTGCCCAAATCTGGTCACCCTTGCTGCGTCGGGCGAGGGTCACCGGGCCTCGCCCGGCCGGCGAGCCCTCGCCCGGGGCCGGCGAGCCCTCGCTGCGCTCGGCGACCGTCGCCCGCCCCTTCGACGATGGGCGACCGCCTCCTCTACCATTTTCTTTTTTTAACAGTTTTTAAAAAATGAATTTGTTTTTAAATACATTTTTAAAAAAATTGAATAAAAAAATTTTAAAAAGCCAGTTGGAAAATAAAAAATAATTTAAAATGCCACGTCAGCATTTTTAAACGAAAAGGCTAATGGTGTTAACTTTAGGACTCAATTGACCCATTTTGACAAGTTTTAAACTTAATTGCACTTTTTGCAAGTTTTACGACTCAATTGCATTTTCGTGACAAGTTTTAGGACTTTCGCAGCACTTATCCCAAATCTTTTTGACAAAAGTTGCATCTCCAAGACAAATTTCCCCCGCATCGTATCATTAACTAACTTAGTAACATACCTCCATAATGGTTGTTTTACAACTTATTTGCTAGAGGTAGGTGGTTGTGTACTTGAAGTACTACTAGCCATGTTTGAACTTGAAGATATTTTGAAAAAAAAAAAAAAAATAAACATGTTATTATCAATTGCTATAAAGTTTCTTAGTTAAAGTTAACTAAGGAAGATTGGTACCAACCGGAAGCACGTTGAGGGAAGCAGTAAGCAGCAGTAGAGAGTAGAAAATAGCAACGGACAACAATGGACAGTGAGCTATTGTGAACAACAAGTAGTAGTAGACAGCAGCGAACTATTATGAACAGCAATAATACAGCATCCAACAGAACGGCGAAGAATATCATCAAAACGGCAACGAACAGCAGCAACAAAATTTCCATCATCAATTCCCGACCATCACACATACACGACCAAAGCCATTATGAAGAGTGCATTGGACAAGACACTCGTGTTTTTACTTATTGCATGATCATTGACATAATCAAGTCAACAAACCAGTTGTACAAATACTGATAAAAGAAAACCGCCGCATGAATGAGATGCATCATTGTTCCTTACAAGTACTTAAATTCGTGGCACCACTTCCCACTTATCTAAACCTTGTAAATAGAATAAGGAAACGTGATTTTCCCAATCACGGGCAACATCCCTCTAAAGATCGGTAGAGGTCCGCATCAGGAAGAGATTTAAAATGCACATTACAACTCCCCCTTCTCGAACCCATGGCTAGCCATCCCATAACCTTTTTTTTCATTAGCAAACAACTAGCAATAGCAGCTAGTAAGCTACCAGTCCTCAAAACTGATACAATCGACGCGACTTGTGAATGCTATAACACCCATCTTAACTCAAACAAACGTTATTGACGTCTAGATTACAACAGCAATATAAGTTCGTATGTTCTGAAGAAATTAAACAACTCGTCTCATTCCTACAAAACAATTCCCAACTTTCGCAAAACATGCACAAGCACCATCGGCCGGAAATTCATTATCTAAACAAAATTCCAACTTGAGCTCAACAACTCATCTCCTCCCCACGAATCAATTCCCCCTCCAAGCCCCCTCTCTCTTTACCTCTTTGTCTTTCCCCGAACTAACTCTAGGGTTTGCAAAAAAATCCCAAATCACATTATAAAGAAATCCAAGATGCTGAATTGAAAGAGAAAATGGAATGACACAACTTGCTAACCTGAGATGAGCAAAAAGATGAAATCGCGATCGCGAGACAGAGAGAAGCAACGCGGCAATGCCTGTGAGAGGCAGAGTTGCCAGTTGCTCAGTCAGGGTGACGACCCGATGCTTGCGAGAGACGAAGGAGGGGTCGGAGGCGGCTGTGGCGACGGGTGGGGCTGAGGCGCGGGGGGCTACGATGATTGGTGGGGTGGACCGCACGGCCGGCAAAGCAACACCGGTGAGAAACTGACAGCGAAAGAAGAGAACAAAGGTGCGTGCGGCGGTGCGGCGAGAAGAGTCCGAGAACTAGAAATATTGGAAATTTGTTTTAGCTTTTTTTATTTTTTTTTTTATTTTTTTCATATATTTATATTTAGACCCTAGAAGTTTTTGAAATTTGTAAAAATAACCCCATGCGTGTCCGAGTCACATGTCGGAATTTTCGACTCGCGTGTCGACACGCGTCCCGAGAGTGTCCGTGCTACCTAGGTTAGAGCAATGAATGTTTGTTTAGGTCCCAAACCTTTTGTTGGTCGCCTTAACATAGCAAGAAAAATCATTTATCCATGACCCAAACCTATCTTTGGTTGTTTGGCATGACGATAAGGATTTTACCTTACTAGGACCTGAACCTTTCTTCGGTGGCCCAACGCTACGACATAAGTTACCTAACCAAGACCCAAACCTTTCTTCGACTAGGTAGCACGGACACTCTCTTGGACCTTTCGTATCGTGTTTGATACTCCAACATGTGTCCGATATGCTCCGACATGCTCGGACACGCGGTCAACGCGTGTCAGAAAATCCGACACACGGTCAACTGCCTTCGACACGCTCCAACACGCGAGTTGGAAATTCCGACAAGTGACTCCGACACGCACGGGGTTATTTTTACAAATTTCAAAAACTTCTGGGATCTAAATATAAATATATGAAAAAAAAAAGCTAAAACAAATTTCCAATACTTTTGGTTCTGGACTCTTCCCAATCGCACCGTCGCACGCACCTTCGTTCTCTTCTTTCGCCATGACTCTCTTGCCGGTGTTGCTTCGCCGGCCGCCCGGCCCACCCCACCAGTTGCCATAGCCCCTCGCGCCTCAGCCCCACCCGTCGCCACAAGCACCTCCGACCTCGCCTTCATCTCTTGCAAGCATCGTCTCTTGCAAGCAACTTGGGTCCACGTTGCTCTTCGACTCGTGATCAACGATTTCATCTTTTTGCTCATCTCTCATTCTTTTTCAATTCAGCATCTTGGATTTTTTTATAATGCGATTTGGGATTTTTTTGCAAACCTTAGAGTTAGTTCGAGGAAAGATAGTAGCGGAAGAGAGAGGGGGTGGGGGTTGGAGGGGGAATTGATTCGTGGGGAGGAGATGAGTTGTTGAGCTCAAGTTGGAATTTTGTTTAAGTAATGAATTTTCAGCCGATGACGTTTGCGCGTCTTTTGCGAAAGTTGGGAATTGTTTTGTGGGAATGAGACGAGTTGTTTAATTTCTTCATAATAGACGAGCTTATATTGTTGTTGTAATCTAGATGCCACTAACATTTGTTTGAGTTAAGATGGGTGTTATGGCATTCGGAAGCCGTGTCAATTGTGTCGATTTTGAGGACCGGTAGCTTACTAGCTGTTGTTGCTAGTTGTTTGCTAATGAAAAAAAGGGTTATGGGATGGCTAGCCATGGGTTCGAGAAGGGGGAGCTGCAATGTGCATTTTAAATCTCTTCCTAATGCGGATCTCTACCAATCTTTAGAGGCATGTTGCCCGTGATTGGGAAAATCATGTTTCCTTATTCTATTTATATGGTTTAGATAAGTGGGAAGTGGTGTCACGAATTTAAGTACTTGTAAGGAACAATGATACATCTCATTCACGCGGCCAGTTTTCTTTTATCAATATTTGTATAACTGGTTTGTTGACTTGATTATGTCAATGACACAATAAGTAAAAACACCCAATGCCCTTTTCATAATGGCTTTGGTCGTGTATATGTGATGGTCGGGAATTGAAGATGGAAATTTTGCTGCTTCTGTATTGATGATGTTCTCTGTCGTTCGCTGTCGTATTGTTATTGTTCGCTGCCGTATTGATGATGTTCTCTGCCGTTCGCTGCTGTATTGCTACTGTTCGTTGTTGTTGGTTGCTGTATTATTGCTGTTCACAGCAGCTCGCTGCTGTCTACTGCTGCTTGCTATCATTTATTGTTGTTCGTTGTTGTTTGTCGCTATTTTGCTATTGTCTACTGCTACTTACTGCTTCACTCAACGTGCTTTCGATTGGTACCGATTTTCCTTAGTTAACTTTAACCAAGAAACCTTATAGCAATTGATAATAACATGTTTATTTTATTTTTTTGCATAATGTCTTCAAGTTCAAACATGGCTAGTAGTACTTCAAGTACACAACCACCTACCTTTAGTAATGAAGTTGTAAAACAACCAGTATAGAGGTATGTTACTAAGTTAGTTAATCATACTGATGCGAGGGGAAATTTGTCTTAGAGATGAAACTTTTGTCAAAAATATTTTAATAGTTCATACACGAGAGCGAGGGGCCATTTGATGATGATAAGTGGAAAAGGAATTGGAAAATGCACAAAAGTAGGAAAAAAAGATCTTTTGGAGATGGAAATATTAGAGAAATAGGTTAATACTAAATTAATGAGTATTGCACCTAGAAATGTACCTTTTACCTCTTTCTAGTTTTTCACTTAGTGGTGATGGTGGTGACGGAATGGATTTATCATTTAACTCCAAAAAAAGGAAAAGTGGGAGTGGGAGTGGAAAATCACTTGAAGATACATTTAATATGACTCAATGGAAACGTCTAGATTGTGAGATTGCTAGGATGTTTTATTCGGCGGGCTTGCCGTTTAACCTAGCAAAAAATCCTTATTTTCAACCCGCTTTCACTTATGCGCTAATCATAATATTGCTGGTTATGTACCATCGAAATATAATTTGTTGATGACCACTTTGTTGTAAAAAGAGAATGCAAATATTGATAGGTTGTGTGCACCTATCAAAAACATGTGGAATGAGAATGGTGTAAGTATTGTGAGTGATGGATGGAGCAACTCACAAAGAAGACCGCTTATTAATTTTATGGCGATATCGGATGGAGAACCAATGTTTATAAATCGGTTGATTGTTCGAGAAAAACAAAATATATGCATTTCATTTTTAACTTGCTAAAAGGAGTTATTAATGAATTTGGGCATGAGAATGTGGTTCAAGTAATTACGGATAATGCTTCAAATTATAAGGGCGTGGGACAACTCATTGAGTAAGAATTTCCATCCATTATGTGGACGCCTTGTGTGGTGCACACCCTTAATCTAGCTTTGAAGAATATTTTGTATCGCAAAAAATATGAAGACCAATCAAATAGTTTATGAGGAATGTAGTTGGATTTCAGATATTATTAAGAAAGTTATGCAAATCAAACATTTCATCATGAACCATTCTATGATATTAATAATATACAATGACTTTGTTAGCTTGAAGTTGCTTTCTGTAGCGGATACATGTTTTGCTTCGATGATTGTGATGCTTAGGAGATTCAAGTTAATAAAAAGTAGTATTCAAAACATGATGATTTGTGACAAATGGAATATCTATCGAGATGATAATCAAGGGAAAGCTAAGTTTGTCAAGGAGAAGGTGTTGGATGATTTTTTGTGGGATTCGATTGATTATATACTTTCCTTCACGGCTCCTATTTATGATATGCTTAGAATTTGTGACACCGATAAGTCTTATCTTCACTTAGTTTATGATATGTGGGGTTCGATGATTGAAAAAGTGAAGAAAGCTACATATGCACATGAAGTGAAGAGCTTAGATGAGAAGTCCACATTTTATGAGGTGATTAATACAATTATTGTAGATTGTTGGACAAAAAACAACACTCCACTTCATTGCTTGGCACACGCCTTAAATCCTAGGTAAGTTCTAAAATTGTATGAGAGTATATTTAGTAGTTATTATTTCTTTAACATGATAATATAATACTCATCTTATTTATTATTGTTTTCTAATTTTATTTTATTTTATTAAATAATGTACTATAGTGATCAATGTCTTGATGAAGATCCTACTCGAATTTCTCTATATAAGAATAAGACGATCAATCAAGAAAACTGAAATACTTCAAGAAAAACTTTCCTAACTTGGATGAGCACAACAAGGTGAATTTGGAGTGTGTAGATTTTGCGAGGAAAAATGGAAATTTTAGAGATTTTGATTTCATTCAAAATCGATATTCTATGGATCCTAAGACTTTGTGGGTTAATCAAGGTGCATGTGCACTGATGCTTCAAAGCATAGCCTTAAAGTTTCTTGCACAACCTTCCTCTTCATCATGTGCTAAGAGAAATTGAAGTACTTACTCATTTGTGCACTATATGAGAAGAAATAGAATGACCCCAAAATGTACAGAAGATTTGGTTTTCATTCATAGTAACCTTCGTTTTCTATCAAGTAAAAGCTCACAATACGTAGAAGGAGAGACCAAGATGTGGGATATGCATCTTTGACTCGTTTGAAGATGTTAGGGTGCTTGAAGTTACAAATCTTTCACTTGATGAGTCGGAGATGGAGTCTTTTTTTTTTTTTTTTTTTCAGAAGAAGTGGATAATGTAGATAAATGACTTTTTGGTATATTTGATGATGGAATGTTGATTTTTTTTTCTTATTGTTAAATTTTAAATTTAATAGTGGAACGTGGATTATTTGTTTTTTCCTCCAAGTTTTATGGATTATTACAATGAAATGTAGTTGAATTTGTTAAATTAAAATAATGAATGATATTAACAAATGTAGAATTAATGTTTTTAGTATAAATTAATTCTAGGCTCTTTTTATTATTATTATTTAGTTATTTATGTATTTATATATTAAAATATTTATTTAATATATAACGTGTCGAAACGTGTTGGAATCCTCTACTTTTTGAGAAATGACGTGTCGGTGTGTCGTGTCGTGTCGTGTCGCATGTCGCGTGTCCATGTCGGTGCAACCTAGTTCTTCAATCACCCAGTATGGCAATTGGTCGTCTTCTTCAGGATTCGAACTTATCTCTAGTTTCTTGAATCTCGTCCGAATGTAGAAAGATATTTAAGGGATATTTCAAGCAAATCAAGTATCGGTATACTTGAGAGAGAATATATGCATAATAACAAGTACTTAAAGTATGGACAAATGTATACTTACCTAATGACATCTCTAATCCTTGGATTTTGCCTCGGCACTTAGAGTTCTTGCTAATGTGCAAAGTTGTTCGATCTTTGACAGATTCTTGTCTTGTTCTTGTTTGAAAATAAGAGAGACTATAGATTATAGAAGCACGCTGTGTTAATGAAGAGGAAGTTCGAGGTATGAAAGCATGACTATATCAATTGTGGCCTCCTCCTGTGGAGCCTCTAGTAATCTATTTAGAATAGCAAATTTTGGACAACTCACTTAGTTGGGCTTATATTCAGCCACATGAAATAGATAATGGGCTCTAATTCATTAAACAAAAAGCCTTTTACCAGTTTTGTTTCTCATGGGCTTAAACCAAACTAATTAAATTTGGAGCCATCCACCGCAGGTTCGATTAAATACAAACTATATGGGCCTAATTAACTATTAATGCAAATGTTCCTAATATCCATATGCAATGCAATTTCATTTTAATATTTTTGTTTAAGGGTTAAAAATTAATTTCTAATTTTCTATACAATTAATTAATATATGATTAGTCAAAACTTGGGTGTCAATAACAAACGTTTATATACATATGAGAATAACTAGGGCAGCCTCTAACTGCAGGCTTCTCCAGCAAAGGGAATGGATTTTCCAGCGGGGGGCATTCGTCCATGGCCAACTTGATCATGTACGAAATATGACATAAAAATGAAGCAAAACTAGCATTAGCTTCAGTTTAATCAATCAATAAAGTTCAAACTTGGGTCAAAACAAAATCATGCAGCCAAACATATGTAATAAGTTTTAACATGCTTTTCAAATATATTGTCAACTGATGGTGGGTGACTTAAAACATGAATTTTAGATTCCATTTCAATGCACCTCTCAATCTAAATATGAAACACATAAACATAAATCACCATTATCCGTCACAAAGTAGCTTTAATTTCACATTGATTCTACTAGTTAAATTCGTTGTCTCTTAAGAAACAGTAAAAACAGAGCTAGATGAGTGCCTACACCAAAGCGAACTTGCTAGAATCGAGCAAACTAAGTTTGGAGAAGTTGTCAGTTTTCCTTCCTTCTAACGGTGAACCACCTTGATTGAAGTTCTTTTTTCTCCAGCCATGAACAGATGCGATGGCTGATGAATGGCGTTTTCCGGTCGACTGAGAGTGACAAAAACATTCTTCTTTCTCGTTCAGCCGAATCTTTCTATTATTCTCAACATACCTCTGCTAACTCAACAACCTTGTAGAGGCTTTTCCTGCTTGGAGTCGTTCCCCCATCGATGATGCAAAATCTCCATCACTATTGTTTGCTTGATAGACGGCTTCGGTCATGAAGCAAGTGTATTCTCTCGCCAGGCGTATGAGGAAAAGGAGTGAAGAAGGGCCTTGGTTGAAAACAGAAAAGAAAATTGGGTTGAGGAAAAGAAGATAGGCCGGAGAAAATTGGAGGTATGAGAAGGTTTGGCCCAATACATGGGTTAAGCCCAAGCGGGCTGAATTGAACCAGTCCAAGCAGGCTTGGTCGAACCAGTTGAAATTTTTTTAAAAATATATATTTTTAAATTATTTTTTATTTTTATTTTTTCCTAAATTACTTTCTTAATTTTTGTGGCCCTTTGATTTTATTTTATTTTTACTTTTATTTTTTTTTTTTGCATTTATCATTATATTTGATGAAAACGAAGTGTCAATATTAGCTTCTTGAGGTTGATTGGAAATCAAGTGAGGAATGAAAATATATCTTACTTTGTATGTAACTAGAGATCTATGATTAGGGACTTCATTATATTAATCATCTAACTAGTGTCATTTTGATACCTAAATTTGATTAATTGTTAACTAAAATATCCACACAGTTCTTGCTTGTTAAGTGTTCATGCAATGTTTTTGTATTTATTATGGTCATAGAATGAAACCTAACCATTTAACTAAGAAAATGAATCACAATAGAAAATTATGTAAAAGCAACCACAACGAACAAACAAATTGAGAATAGTAAAACTAGTCAATAGAAGTCGGGCGAAAATATAAGTTGGCCTCGTTATGAAGCCTCATGACAACAACTTCCATGAGTTTAGTTCAAATCAAATTCAATTTTCTAAATAAACTAATATCCCCATATCTAAACTAGAGAAAATCAAGAATTATCCTAAGTCGTACTTGTACCATCCAAATGAAACTAAACTAATTCTAATATTAAAACCTAACAACCTAATCAATTATTTCTCCAACAATTTTCCTCTTTTTTTTTTTGTATTTTGTTAAACATTATTTTTTTATATTTACTTCTAACAATTGGGAACTCGGGTCAGGCCCTTAGGCGCTTAGAATATGGGGATTGCAATTGGATGTTTGGTTCCCAGACGGCTTTATTACATCAAGTTTTTTCTCAAAACAAAACCAAACGAAACCTAATCTTTCAGTGTCTTATTAATCCCAAGACTCACCAGTCCCATTATAACCAAAGCCCAAATCTATCAAGCCAGATTAAACACAAATCTCACCAAAACTAAGCTAAGCTCGTCTTATTGTCTCTTTCGTTTACATCATTTTCCTTTTCATCCACTTTTATTCATTTGATCGGATGTCTCTATTACTTTTTTTTTTTTAAATGTTCCTTTGTAAGCTCAGTTCAACAGCATAAACACACAGATGCCATCAAAGATTTTTACATCAAAGCATGAACAGATATACTTCACCATTGCTTCACATATATTCATCCCTAAACTCCCATCATCACCCACATCCTATCACCAAACTACACTACCGCCAACCTCCGGCCACCACTATTAGCTGGACCTTAACTCAAAACTATGACTTACGGAGATGAAAATGCACAGTGAAACCATCACAAATTGGGCGCCGTTATTCTTGTGGACCTTGCCAAATTAGACCAAGACCGAATTAAACATCTCTTTTTTTTATTTTATTATTTGTTGATTTGCATATCATCTATTTATTTATTTATTGTTGTCGTTATCTTTCTATTTTTCATTTTTGTGTTTTTACAAAAAAAAATGAAAACTTGAATTGTCAACTAAAACTGAAGTGTCGACAATCATTCATTGAATTTTATTTCACTTTGTGGATGAGATTTTTAGATTGAAAGTAGTTTTAGATTTTTCTTATTATATAGAGGGATAAGCGGGACAACTAGCTAATTGACCCTACGTGGCCCATTCTTACTATAGAGAAAAGTCCGTCACAATTCTTGAACGATGAATTATGACGCCACAGTTGAATGATACTGAGATATTTACAGTCAAGTCGTATGCAGAGGTAAATTAAGAAATTTTGCCATATGGCAAAATCGCAGACCTTGAATTAACCAACAACATTTTCCCATATGCCACAAGAATACAGGCTAATAATGGTGGGCTCATGTCATCGAGAACGACCTGTTTATTACACTAAAGAAGACAGGATAGGCCACATATTCACCAACATCCCATAAAACGTTAGGACTCCGCTTAATTAGGGCACTTAGCGATTCCCTCTTGACCTTTTGACATCAACTTATCATAAGAAATTACGAGTAATTATCAGACATATACCAAAATGTATTCTACTGCGAGAAATCAAGCATATTCTTATTTCTAATAAAGTAAAGGCAAGTCATGATACAAGATTAATTTTATGATGAATGAACAAATTTGTGTGGGTGAATTTTCGGTAGCTATTTGATTCGACTCACCATCATGTGCAAGCAATCATTTCATAGTCCCCAAATTCAAGTTCAAACTTACAATTCAAGTTCAAACTTACGCCTAGCCTGATTTATGAGATTAACGGCTTGTTAAAGAAAAAAAGAAAGAATAGATCATAATACCTTGCACATTTTATTGAAAATATTTTGTCTCCAAAAAAATATTTCTAATATTAAATAAACTGGTTGGTTAGATTAATTGGTAAAAATAAATTAAATTCACAAGGGAAAAATATTAGAAAAGTCCTAAATCTGTATGTATTTGTGCTAAATCAGTCTTAAACCTTTGGAAAAAAACCACCAAAAACCCCAAACTTTGCCTAAAGTGACAAATTCATCCCAAACTTTTTTCTGTGACATGAAAAATCCCAAAGTTTGCTAACCGTGACACATTTACCCTAAACTTTTTTTTGTGACACAAAAAAACTGAATTTTCATTTGTGTGACACATTTACCCTAAATCATAGGGGCATTTTGGTCTTTTTACTTTTAAAAACTTTTTATATTTTTTTTTTTAAATTTTTTTCTTCTTCTTCTTTCTTCCCTCCGCCCTCGCCCGAAATAGCCAGCTTAGGTGAGGGCGAGGGCAGCCCCCGGCGGCCCTAGCCAGCCCAGGCGAGGGCGACCCTTGCGACGCCGGCGAGGGTAGCCCTCGCCCGACGCCGGCTTCAAATGGAGGGAAGAAGAGAGAAAAAAAAAGTAGAAAGAATAAGACGAAACTGCCCTTAATGGGGTAAATGTGTCACAACAGAAAGTTTAGGGTTTTTCATGTCACAAAAAAAAAAGTTTTAAATTTGTCACTTTAGACAAAGTTTGGAGTTTTTAGTAGTCTTTTCCCTAAACCTTTTATTGGTGCTAATTTACTTCTAAATATTTTGAGTTAGTGTCAATTCAATTCTTCCAACTAATTTTGATAGGATATTACTGATGTAGATGCCAATTGGCCTTCGTGATATGGTTGGCGGCGACATACGCAACTTTCAATAATATTTTATAATTTTTTTTATAATTTTTTATTATCTCTTTTCTTTTTTCATTTTTTTTTCATTCCTCTTCCTCTAGCTATTCACCAGACCTCGATGACCAACCAAAGGCGAGGGACCTTGTTGGCTATTGGCGAGACTTGACCTCACCAGCCTAGTGTGAGGCTGCCCTCGCGGTCTCTGACAAGGGCTCAAGCCTTGCTAGGGGTTGAGCAAGCCTCGCTAGAGGCTAGTAAGGTCCCTCACCCCTAGACCTTGGTGACTGGTTGGAGGAAGAAGAAAAGAAAGGAAACAAAAAGGATTAAAAAAATAAAGAAAATAAAAAATGTTAACATATTATTAAAAGTTGTCAACGTCAGCATCAGCTATGTCATATAAGTTAACCGGCGTCTATGTCAACAATATTCTACCAAAATTAGTTAGAAGAATTGAATTGGCATTACGTCAAAATATTTAAGATTAAATTAACACAAATGTAATAGCTCTAGGATTTTTCAAACGCTTTTTTTTCCAAATCCATGGGCTTTTTGGAAAATTCATAGGACCATGAAAGAAATTTTTTTTGCTAAGAACCAACAGATCGTTTGACCCGAGCCGTTTAGGCGGTGGCTATGGCGTTGCTCCAAAAGTAATTTCCAATCGTGGTCACGTTGATGTAATTTGAAAAGTAAGTTCATCTATTTGCGGGCCCTAATTTCGTTCGTAAGTGACAAAAGTCGCCTTGCAATCTCAGATCAGGCATGCTCGCTCGTGCATCGCGAGGGGGCGGGCGACCAACTCACGCTGCTTGCTTTGCCAGTAATTCCAAAACGGCGGCGTCGCTCTCCTCCCACGGGGGCCCTTCTTTTGGGGAAAGCGCCAAATCATCTTTCGGGTTGATGCCCGAAACGGCGTCGTCGCGGTCCCATGCGGCGGCGCCTTTCTTTTGGGAAAGCGCTGAAATCCTCTTATCAAAACTGAAAAAGAAAAGGAGGAGAGAGAAAAGGAAAAGATACCAAGAAGAAGGTGAGGGCGGAGCAAGGCCAAGCCACCGTCCCACCTACATGCCCCGGGGCTGGAGATCCGGGAAGGGCGAATGGACGGAGGGATTTGGACAGCAACCTGACGTTTGAAAGGCTTTAGGGTCGCTCGGCCTTTTGCTCAAAGTCTGATTTCATTCATACTTGGATGGTTTTTAAGGTGTATCTTATGACATAGACGGAAAATTAAATGCGATTTCCAAACCTAACTAGGTTTGGGCCTGGTTTATAATTATGGTTGATCCCATCATGAAATTGAAATCATTGAAGAGGATGGGGTCAATGAGAGATGCAATCGGAGTTCTTTTGACTTCCAGTTTAATTATGATAGAGTTAGGTAGCTACAACATGAATCGAATATAAGAGATTTTTTATGGCGATGTATAGAAGGCTAATTACACTTTGCACCTTTCCTTTGAAAAAAACAAAAAAGGATAATGAAAGTGCAAATACAAAAATTTGTTTTCACGAGTTAGTCCTAAAACCATTTTATATTGTTCATTTAAACCCCATAAATTGTTTATGGCTTACACTTTAGGACTTTTATATCAAGCATTAGAAAATCGCATATATAAGTTTTCTATGATGTTTTCAATCCCATGTGATTAGTAACGTGATGAGGAAACTTCTTTAAGCACAAAGCGATGTTATTTCATAATTTACCGGATTTGAAATTATCAAAAAAATTTGAAAAGACTAGAAATTAGAAAAGACAAATACGAACGTAAAAGGATAAATAAATGAAATGTTAAGAAGAAACAAAGATCAAGAGTTGAGCTTAGGCTATGCTTATCCCTTTTCACCAGCGAGGGCAGTCGTTGCTAGTGTCAGGGCAAGAGTGAGGGTGGCCAGCCGTCGCTAGTCCATTGGCAAGGGGTCGCTTGCTCTCGTTTGTGCAATGGTGGCGAGGGCTTATCGCCCTTATGCAGTCTCGAACCTCTCGACATTTTCTTATGAAAAATTTTAAGAGGAAGGGAAGTTAGCCCATTCCAAAAGTTAGGGCATTCCATAAGCTTAGAAGGCCCTATATTAGTAAATTTACAGATCACCCATTAAAGAGGATTGTCAGCGGCGAGATTTAAATTTAGACATGGTGTGTGGAGAGTTTGAACCTCACCAGCTAAGTGAACCTACTTTGGCCTCTCAATATTTCTCTCTCCCTCTATCCATTTTATCTTTACTTTCCCTTAGTATTTCAATTTTTTTTTATGTGACATTCTATTGTCCCACAAAAACTGATGAAACTACAAAAAGAATCACCTCCATCCGAAACTAATGTCAATTCTGGAATGACTTAAGTAATGGATCATAACAAAATTTCAGGAACCAAACAGACGAAGAAAAGGTTTGATACTAAAGCAATCGACCGACACAAGTTGTAATCATTCATCGTCATAAAAGAAAACTGAAGGAGAGGAAATTCTCTCTTCCTTGCCTTTTTCCAAAATTTTCAATTCTTGGGTCATTTTTACCAGCTCGAAAATTGACAATTAACTTTTTTATTCTTTCTTTTTTCGACATTTTTTTTATTGTTTACCGTGTGCTAGAAGGAGCATAAGTATCATCGTCATCGTCTTCTCCCCTGTCGCTATATTCTTTCGGGACGAAGCACCGAATCAATGGACACCCCAAACCCGACGTTTCATCTCTCCCACCGATAGAAAAAGCGAAAAGCCCTTCCTCTCTCCCCCGGAAAGCGACCATCCGCGGAAGCCCAAACCCCCAACACGACGTCGTCTCCCTCCCCCCTCGCAACCCTATCAGGTACGTTTCTTTCCTTCTCTCTTTCTGGGGTTCCTTGCGCTAGGCTTTCCAATTGATGCTTGATTGGGGCGATGTTGGGTCCGGCGCTTCCTGGGGGCGAGGTGGGTTTCCTTATCGCGTCGAGCTGCTTGCTGGGTTTCGGTTTTCTTGGAGAATTTATGGTGGGTTGTGGGCGCGGATTGTGCTTTCTTGGAAGTGTTGTTGGGGATTTTCTTCTTGTTTCTCTGTCTTGGGTGACGGGGGGTTAGTCAACGGGGTCAAATTCCGGGATTATTTGGGTTTTTATTTATTTATCGTCTTGTGCGAATTCAGGGGTGAATTTTTGCGATCGGGGTAATGCGGATCGCGGGTTCCGCTTCTGCCTTAGGATCAGCTGCTGACGTGATTTTGCCTGAAAAGTTGAAAGATTTTGTCGCGCTTGTCGAAAGAATTACAGAATTGAAATTGTTTTTCCCCGGTAGCAGGACTGATCTTGAATTATTTTGCTGGCAAAAAGGACTGTGAATTATTTTGCTGGCAAAAAGGACTGTTTCCCTTTTCTATTTTCATAATTTAGATGTGTTTGGGTGTATGCCCTTTGCCCTGCTTAAGTCGTACTGTTTACTTGTTGAATGGTTCTAAATTTTTGGCAATGAGAGCATTTGGGATGGTTCAAGTTTTTTTGCCATGAATTATAATTTTTCTTGCCAGAGCTGAAATTTTCTTCTAGTGTGAGAGCTATTGAAGAATATTTGTCAACACTTAGTTTTCTTTGGTTGAGTGATGTAGCTTCTTATGTCGCATTGGGTTCTTTCTCGTGTTAGATTGCTTTTGGATGATCAAAATTAAAGAAAAGAAAGTGAGTGGTTGGTTGTTATTTGAGGATGTTGTATTGAGATCTTCTCTACCAGATAAAAATTGTCCACCCGTGTTCTTTAATTTTGAAGTTGAGATAATCTAGTAGCTGTTGAAGTTCAAGCTTGTGATCTTATGCACTGCTTCAATTACGGTCTTATGAATCTGACACGGTCTTTGAATCTTTGCAGGCTGAGATTGATAATAGTTTGTCCTCTAGCTGATTGGGCTGCCCTGAACAAGTTTAATTCCTCCTTGTGTCAAGGAGTCAGGGTAAAGGCTGTGTTCTTGTCTACCAGTTCTATGCTATCTTTATATTCTATTTGGTGGTTGCACTTAGATGGATGTTCCCTCAGTGGAACAACATTCTGATAGCCTGCCAGACACTTACCCATTGTTGATGGAGAGGGCAGAGAACGGTAGCAGAGGTGAGCATATTATCCACATAAGGAGCAGTGATGCTTCTTCATCGACTTCGCATCACGAGAGGTCTTCTAATGGCTTGGATACATTGCAAAATCAAGACAGAAATGCGAGTATTTCAAGACCACCAACTTCTCAAACATCAATCCCTCCTAGCAACAATTCAAACACTAGAAGTTCCTCATTTGGAAGGAGAGGTGATGCCCGTCGCCGCCGGAGTCCACTGAATTCGGGGATGTGGATATCTATCGAACTAGGTCTCACAGTGAGCCAGATTGTTGCATCTATTGTTGTTTTGTCTGTGTCCAAGAACGAGCATCCGCGTGCTCCGTTGTTCTTGTGGATTGTGGGTTATGCAGCTGGCTGTGTGGCGACGTTGCCTCTTCTGTATTGGCGCTATCGCAATCGTAATCAGGTCACAGAGCAAGAGTCAAATCAACCGCGCCAAGGTCCGGCTCAGATAAGCGTGCCCGCTGGGCCATTTTCTCTTTCAGTAACAAGAACTACAGATGCAGATGATCGCCATACCACAACTACGTCCCCTAGGAGTGGTCAAAGAGCAGGAGTACTGAATGCAAGGTATTTATTTATTTTTATTTGTGAATGTTGCAGAAATTGTTAATCTGTTGGTATGGCTTATTGCTCTATGGTTTGCCAGTGGGAAAAGCTACATTACTTCTTATCTTTTTATGTGTGAATATTTAACCTTAGTAATGACTTTCGCTTCAGGTAATATGTATTTCATCAGGCCAATTTTGTTTCTTACCTGATGAAGTTCCATTCGTTTCTTTGTAATAGACAGAAAGAAGCTTTGTTGCGTATTAAATGTTATTCTGGCCATGACAAAAATAAGTGCCCAAATCAGGCATTGGAAAGATGAAGTTGGTTTAAAGAAACTCCATTTAGCTTTTATTCATCAGTCTTCGTTGTACAACACTTCCAATCTAGCTTTCCTCATGCCCTCTGTTTTTTCTTATTGCGACTTATCGGTTAGTCTCGTGTGTCTTTAGGGAAAAATGAAACATTATGCCTTACTCACTGAAAAGATTCATCCTGTTATAATGTTGGGTTGCTTACATTTTGCCTATGTAAAGCTTGCTGTTCAACTTTTTGTATCTGTACTAAGGTTGCAGTTTAGTAATTAGGCACCTTTTAATCCGTGTTTCTGTAATCGACCAAAAGACTATAGATCCACCCACACAAACACATTGGTTGCTCTCGTGAAGAATAATCAATCTGTTTTTGAAGTCATATAATCCCACTCATGGAATAGGTGATAGGTCACACATATCAGCTGATGATTTGATCGACTGGATCTGCTGATATCTCTGCTTTTCCAAAATCTGAGCATGCGCTAATTTGTAGTCGGAGTTCATGGTTCTTTTATCTCTCTTTCCTTAATTGAGCTTGAAAACCTAGGGACTTCAGAGTTGGTTTTGATTAATTTCGTGACCTTGTACTTTTCTGAAACGAACTTTCTCCTTGATACCACGTTTTTGTTTATGAGGGCTTTTCCCCAGGTAAAACATAGGTCAGATCCATCTTGTAATATTCTTCAATTAAAAAAGCCTATGTCAACTTGTTTTAATGTGGCCACGGCTCATTGTCAAGATGTTTTGAGCATCATTTATTTAGTTTTGCTTATCCCGTGGTTATGGCAATCCCCATAACTTTTATTCTGTATCTTCTCTTCTTTTCTGGGCTTTTCTCCTCCTCCTTTTTATAGGTAATGGTCTTCCTCTGTCTAACTGTGTTTTCATCCGTTGGACAATCTACAGATGACTCTTACCAACTATTTATTAGGTTTTTCATCTAGAGAACCTTTTGTTCGTTTTCTACTTTGGCATCAAAGGAGGGTTGCATTTTTCTAATATGCCTGCTTAGGTGGTATTTGACTATCATGTTTTGTTCGTATGAGGCAGACTGAAGGCGCTGATGGAATACTTCAAAATGGGCTTGGACTGCTTCTTTGCAATTTGGTTTGTGGTGGGGAATGTGTGGATCTTTGGAGGCCACTCATCTGCTAACGAGGCTCCCAATATGTATAGGTAATGTATATAAATTTTCCTATTCCTTTTTCAAATCTGAAAGTTTGTTGAATAGAATCCTGGTAATTATGTTTACTGTATCCTTTATTCTTGTTATTGCTTTTCACTTATTTCCATTTTCTTCTTCGTGCAGACTATGTATAGTGTTTCTTACCTTTAGCTGCATCGGATATGCAATGCCCTTTATTCTATGTGCAACAATTTGCTGCTGCCTACCCTGTATAATTTCAATCCTTGGATTTAGAGAAGATTTGTCCAGGACAAGAGGAGCCACAGATGAAGCAATCCATGCACTGCCGACCTACAAGTTTAAGTTAAAGAAGAACAGAAATAGCAGTGATACAGAAAACTCAGCTTCTGGTGAAGGAGTAATAGCTGCTGGAACAGAGAGGGAGCGTATGATTTCTGGGGATGATGCTGTAAGTGTCCCCTCATTTTCCTACCACGTAGCTTCTTTTTGACAGAATTGGAGGTCTCTCGTATTGATCATCTCTTACTAGAGTAGTCGGATGCTTAACAAAATCCCTGTCCATGCTATATTCAAATTCTAAGTAAACAAAAAACCAACAAAATCAAGGTCCATGCAGTTACCCTGTTGATGAGACAAGACCCAACTTGTGTCGGTAATTCTGTTGAATACAGCTTCTTTAATCAACTTGGGGTAATAAATATCATGGAAACGCCTTAATATTATTCCTTTTCAGAAGGAGATCAAGAATGATTGTGCCTCAGATATAGTTGGAGTTTCCTGATAATGAAATTAAAGAGGTGAAGTTTAGCATAGTGTATAACTGCAGCCAGATATTCGTGTTAAATTAATCAACACTGCTTATCAAAGCTGCTGATCTTCCAAGCTGAATTCTGATGGTTCATGAGGTGGATCTTCTTCTGTGAGACAGATTACTAGATGAATGTAACTCATGCCCATGATCATGAGCTAGTTATTAGGATGACGAGGGCTTTTGTCTGGTCAATATTCTTGATATACCTTTGGTTGACAATCACATTCTTGACTGGTATCTTCGTGCCTGTTATATAAGCTGGAGAAGACGATAGCTCTAGCTCTTTTGATGGTAATCTTAAGCATGGGTGCTTTAATAGGATCTGGCTTTTTTTCTTCTCAATATTTACTTGGTCCGGTTGGTCCACGAGCTTCCTGATTATTCTGTTGCTGTAATTCATATGCAGGTCTGTTGCATATGCTTAGCAAAATATGCAAACAACGACGAGCTGAGGGAGCTTCCATGCAGCCATTTCTTCCACAAGGAGTGCGTGGATAAGTGGCTGAAAATCAATGCATTGTGTCCTCTATGCAAGAGTGAGGTCGGGATAATCACGCCGGTATCGGAATCCAGTGCTGGTGCCACCTAGCAAAGTGCTTTCACCAAGATGATGACAGCCCCTCGGCATGCTGCTTTTTGCGGCAGAACCATAACTGCAGCTGCGAACCACCGGATCTTCCATGATGATCGGCAATTGTAATGGTTCGAAATCTATCTTTTTCTTGGTTTCCTTGCGACCGGAGGTGACTGGGAAGAGGAGTTGGCAGCTGCAGCTTGGTGTGCGGCTGTGCTGCTTATGTGATATAGAAAGACAATGGGATGATTTTAGAAAACACTGTATCGTGCCTCTTAATGAGAGATTGGTACTTGGTAGTGACTTTGTCACTTGGATGATATATATCGTTACAGTCGTGGGATGCTAAATCAAGACCCGTAATTCACGGCAATGGAAGGATCTTAACAATCTCTCTCTCTCCCCCTCCCCATCATGGGTAGTGGTGCCTTTGTCTAGGAAAAAAATGTATAAATTGTTAAATATCTTTCCAAAATGAACGCTTGAATCTCTTATGAGAGAATGAACGAAGTAAAGATATCATCATTCACGAAAAGTCGCGCTGTTTTTACTCCTTTTTTGATTTAAACACTTCATTTCTTTTATGTTTTGACCACATTATCTCTTGTGAGGTTCATTATTTTTGGTATTAAATTTATAATTATTATTTGGTTAATTCTTTGTAATTTGTTTCGTCTCTTTTTTCTTATGAGTCTCACTTTCCTTCTTCTTTCGTTCCTTTCATGCGTTGGACTTCTCCGCTCTTGCAAATCGTCTTTTAGTTTACTATTTTAGAGGTCAATTCTGTTCTTTCAACACGTCCCACTCCTCCTCCTTCCATAAATCTTTCCTGTATTTGCAATCCCTAAGAGAACTAATTTCTTCAACATTCTGCACCTTCCTTGATCGCTATTAGAGATATGATTTTGATGAAAACTTGTTTTTTTTTCCTCTTTGGAAATGTCTTGATATTGTGTTAGAATCCTGCGTTTAGAGTGAAGTGTGTATCCAATAAAAAATAATAATTCATTGTGCAATTGCTTTGTAGTCTATAACATACTTGCATCCTATAGACTTTTACTCCCTTTGGTTCAATTTCTTACTATTGTTTCCATAACATCTTCATCATCAATTTTGGGATGCTGTCGTTGCTTTTCATTAATTGACTAGTTGGAAATAATGATGCAGGATATGCTTAATCTGGTTGTTTGATCTCAAGAGGAGTCAAGGTAACCTATTTTCTTCGACGACAATGGAGGCCAAATTCTTTCACTTTCTCAAGATTGTAGGTGTTGAGATTTAAACCGAGAGAAATTAGGCTATAATCATGAGGTAGAGCTGACTGTTCCTCCCGCAGTGTGTGTTTTTTGCTTTAAGAATATGTGATTTGCTGTATCAGAATCAACGACATTGTAGTCAAGTATTTCGTCACTTGCCTGTGGTGGAGAAAAAGGACTTGTTGGGGAGAACATCTGTGTGCCAAATGGCGATGCTCGCGGAAGTGTGGGGGACAATGGGGTTGGCATCATTGTAGAAAATAGAGGATGACAGGGTTTGTGGAAGAAGGAGGAGGATGAGTGGGAGACGAAGAAAAAAGAGAATGACTTGCAATAGAGAAAATAAAGAGACAATTTGCAAGAGTGGAGATTTGAGGTATTGAAGGCGTCGGAAGAAAGAAGAAGAATAAGAAGAATAAAAGTGGGACCCACAAGAAAAAAAATGAAAAAAAAAATAAAGTTAGACCAAATAATACAGAAATAATGTAGAGTTGTACCAGAAGTGGTTGATCTCCTAAAGGATGATATGGTGAAAACAAAAGAAAGGGAATGAATAAGTTAAAGGAGGAGTGGAAAAAGTATGGCACTAAGTTTAAACTAATAACATATTAATAATAGTTTTTTTTTTTATCGCAAAGCTGTATTGTATGATAGCATTTTTCATGATCTGACAATAGTATCTATTCTATAATATTTTGTTTGTTATGACAATAATAAGATGTTTTATACTCTAATTGATTATTTTGTGCGTGGTTCAATAGTATTTTATGATTAAACAGGGAACATTTTTTAAGTTCATTAGTATTTTAAATTAGTAAAAATTGTAACATTAAATGAATTATGATAACAAATATTAGATGAATAGTTATTATAACAAATATTAGATGAACTTTTGCTATAAATGTAAATCTAAGTAATTTTTTTATCAAGCTAATTACATAATATAATTGTCCTCATTACAACTTCTTTCTAATTGTAGTGATCTTTTATAAACAAGACCTCATAAAGTTCCAAATCAAATTTATCTAAAAATACAAAATCATTTATGATACTTAATAATGTTGAAACACTACTTATTATTTTTATATAAATTCTTTGAGTCATTTATGATATTTTTAGAATTCAGATGTAGTTATTGTGTAATAAAAGTATAATTTCAATTAATGCAAGTCTAATGAATTGAAAATTTAATTCACACAAATTCCATTCTATTCATTCTCCAACGTCTCAACAAAGCAATCACCATCGCATTCCATTCTATTCTAATTATTTTATTTAAGGGATAAGTTCATTGGAAGTCTTAAAATTTGTCACGAAAGTACATTTGAGTCTTAAAACTTTTTAAAAATGCAATTAAATCCTAAGCTTATCATGAAAGTGCAATTGAGTTTTAAAACTTTCAAAAAGTGTAATCAAGTCTTAAAACTTGTCACGAAAGTGCAGTTAACTTCTAAAACTTTCAAAAAGTGTTATCAACGAAAGAACTTGATTTGATCAATTTAACAATTTTTAGGATTTCATTGTACTTTTTCAAAGATTTAGGACTTTATTGTGTTTTCATGACAAGTTTTAGGATTTTATTGCACTTTTGAAAATTTTAGGACTAAGCTGCACTTTATTGATAAGATTTAGGACTTCAAATGCATTTATCTCTTTATTTAATTACAACCAATCAAAGAAAGTGGATTCTCTTTTTCATTCCATTACATATCACTCCTTTCTATCAAATCAAACGTATTGTGGGCACCTATTTTATATCACATCTCCTTTGAACGACGTTATTAACAATTGAAACGCCTGTGGGCTTGATTTTGGAGCATGTTAAAAACATCCTTTCGATTCATATAACTGAAAATAGATTGAGTTCTTAGAAGAAGAAATAGGATATGTTTGAGGGTTAGGTTGTCCCTCCTTTTGATTGGATCAGACTTAATTCTGATGGGGCCTCTAAAGGCAACTTACGTCTAGTTTTAGTAGGTGGGCTTCTTCGTAATGAAACGAACAACTAGCTTGTTGTATTCGTGCAAATTGTGGGAGTGTGCTTTTTGCTCAAAATAGAACTTTGGGGCATATATTTGGGTTTCAAAATGGCCATCTCGCTTGGCATTTACGAACTTATTGTGGAGGTGAGCTCGTAAGCGACTTTTTCCTTTCTTTAGAAATCTACTCCCTCTCTTAATTTTGCGGACATTTTCCTTTCTCACATTGGGAAAATGTTAAGAGTATTTCCAACAAGTCAAGATGGTACATACTTTTAGGGAAGGAAACTCATGTGCAGATTGGTTAGCAAATTGGATACTTCAATCATTTGATGTAGATGACACTCTAACATTAAATAGGTCACCGAGTGGTTCATTTCCTTTGTTGATAGGAGATCAAACAGGATAAAGTTTTATTTGGAGAGTATTTGTGTAATTTTAGGGCTTTGCCCTCATTTCTTACCCCCTCAAAAAAAAAAAAATGGAAAAAGGATACGCTCGGGTGAGGCCCAAGCCAAATAAGTAGTTTAAGTCTAAAACTTGTCATTATCCACTTTAATACATTTAGAGAAAGATTTCATCAATATATGCACAAAAAAAAATTATGCAAAAATATTTCCGATCATTAGAAGGTAAAAGAATATTCAACAAAAATATATAAAATCATTTCAAACATGATCTGAAAACATGAAGAGGGGGCTACATAGTGGAAAGTAATATGGCATAAAATTAGATAGAATTAAACAAGCAGAAGAATGGGCATTCCGATCCTTCATTGGGATGCAATAATGAAACTATGAAGGAATTCTCCTTTTGTTTAGTTTGATTTGGAGGGATAATTACAAAAAAAAAATCTAAATTTATTATATGGTGACTAATTCAATTTTGGGTAAATATCTCTTGATTTGGGTGTAAATATTGTAGAATGGAATGAGAATTGAAGTCTAAAATTCCTACAAAGCCAAAAAAAAACTGGTACCTCGATTTAAAAGTAAGGAAAATCAAATTTTCACGTGAAATGTCAGAGTATAATAAGGATAGAAAAAAAAATTCATTCTCGACCTAGAAAGATACTTCAGTTATTTATTTTAAGGTTAGGTGATCGCCTTGTGAGTAGAAAAAAATGAAAAACAAAATGAAGAAGCTAAAGAGATGCACATTTCAATTGGCAACACAAAAATATGGGTTGACGTGGTAATCACAAGCGCAAAATCAAGTGTTAGTATCGAGTATAGGAGCGAATATTTCCTTAATTTCGACTTTAATTACATATAATGCAACAAAGGCGAGAGTTTCACAACTCGAGTGTATTATTGTAACAAGTTTTGCAACTCTTGCCATCATTCTCTCATAAACTATTTATTGATCAACCAATGGAAAAAAGAAGAAGGAGAAAGTTATTAGCACATATATACACAAAGCTAAAGTTCGATGTGAAAGAAAAATGCATATTGCGTATATTAATAAGTAAGAAAAAACCGAATTAACCATGAAAAGAATTATCATATTTCACAGCGACATCGCATGTGCAGTAATTTTAGCATCACGTAAATCAGGCTCTTAGACAATGCTAATTTCAATCTATTACGGAAAAAAAAAAACCATAAAAAGCCACGCAGAATTTGGAGATGGAATATGATAATTATTAAATATCAGAGATAGCATCGTAATGGAAAAGTAACCAAGAGAAAAACTTATCCTCTATAATGGCGTAGAATCCTCGAATTTGAATTTGAATCTTTGTTATCTTGAAACATATAAAGCCCATTACTTAAAGAAAGACTGAATTTCCGATTAGTTAGAGGCTGCTTAGTTACATTTGTAAAATCAAAATTTTCAGATTTTGAAAGCAAAAAATTAGTTTTTCATATGAAAATACCATTTGAATTGCTCTGGATGAAGACAGTTATTTCTAACAAAATATCTATATAATCTATTATATTAAAAGCTGGAATTTTTGTTTTTCATGTGCACAAAAGTGATTGTTACAATTTTTAATTTTAGATTAAGGGAAGGAAATTTTAACTCAAAAAGTCTCTTTTATTTAAGGACCTACATTTTCAACTGAAAATCAATAAGAGAAATTTGTATCTCTGATATTTTTGTAAAGGTTGAAATTGCAAATTTAATCACATTCACGTATCATATCCATCACTGATGATCTCTTCTATATCACGTGAGAGAGTTATGAGTGCCCCTGAAATTTTCGTTCATCTTTTAATAACCAAAATTTTATTACATAAAGTATAGTTTTCAATTAAGAAATAGAACGTTTTTTTGGGTGTCGTCGAGGAACTGTGTTACTTTAGTTAGATTTCAACTTCTAGGGGTGTGCATCATAACCATTCAATTCCAGAAAATGAGCCAGAAATTGATCTTTCTATTTCTATTTCCAAAATAAGTTTATGAGCAAAAATACGCATTTGATAACCTTATATAATTTTTGTTCCTAACAAAATTTCTCCCTCCCAAGTGGTAGTGGGAGGCGTCCGGTGTCTGGTGGCTGGCGAGCGATCGGCGACGGGCAATCGATGTCTAGCGTTCAATAATTGGCGATAAGAGGACGGTGAGAGGCGTTCGGCCACCGGCAGGTGGTGGTGGGCAAGCGGTGGCAGACAACTTGTGATTGGTGAGCGATGGCCAGTGGCGGGTGTTCGGCGATAGGCATCGCGGTACACATCTGGCGACTAGCGGGGAGCGACCAACGACCGATGATTGGCGATCGGGCAGTGGTGCACAAGTGACAGCCAACGAGGGCGTTTGGCGTCCCATGGACAAAGTGGGTAGGCAAAGGACAAGAGTGAACGATGAGAAGAGTTTTTATTTCTCATTTTTGTTTCAAAAATAGAAAAGTTAAAATTCTTAACTTCTAATTTCTAATCCAAATTTATTTCTAGAGTAGAAATTTGTTTCGTAAATGAAAAATGAAATTGCGTTACTAAATAGATTTTTATTTTCAACCTATTCTAAGAAATAGAAAAATAGAGAAATAGAGAAATAAAATGATTGTCATGCGTGCCTCACATGAATAAAAAGCATAACTAGTATATCAAACGATAATTGTCTTTTAGTGAAAATGATGCAAAATAAACATTTACTATTTTAACGACCAAAAATCATATCGAGAACAATTTAGATAAATTGAAGATAAAATAAATTATTTCATTGTTCGTAAATTAAAACAGAAATCAATGATACCAACCAGCACCCCTTTTTTATTCTTTGTTAATTTTCTACCTTCCTTTTTTCTTTCTAATTGCCTATTCAATTTCCTTGGTTTTTTCTGCTTTTTTTAGATTCAGAAAATATCTCGGTTGCCGTAACTTCACCCCGGCCGACGAGGAAAAAAATAAAAAAACAACACGAAAAAGGCCAAACCAAAGACTCAAAAATCGACGGCGGAAGGACCGCGAGCGGAGCCGGATCGGCGGTCTATGTCTCGCCACGTGTCGAGCCGCCCCCTCGATCTATCCGCGAACACCTTTGACACGACGCGCACAAATTGAGTTCCAGAGAATCAGATCAAAGCCCATACCTTTTCTAGGGTTTACATTCTCTCTCCTCCTCCTTCTCTCTCTCTCTAGAGGCTTCTCGGCCGCGTCTTCTTCACTCAGGTACGTCGCCGGCCGGAACGTCCTCGCCGGAATTCCCGGCCTCCGGCGGGTCGAATCGGCTTGGGGCTAGTCCTATCCACGTCTATCGTCTTGGGTTTTTCTTCCTCTTTTTTCTCTTTCCACCTTTCGTTGGATTCGTTTCGTGTGCAATTTGGCGAAATGGGCTTTCTTTTTGGGAGAGACGTTTGCTTTTTAGTGTACGTCGGTCGAGCTCGAATCGGGGTTTCTTCTGTATCTGTATTGCGCTGGCCGTGAGAAAGACTTTGAATTGCGGATCTTTCGAATGTAGTGGACGGGCTCTTGGCTGAAAGTGGGCTTTTTTTTTTTTTTTCCGTCTTCTTTCGCTCGTTGTTTCATATGGTTATCCTTTGTTCTATGTCGGTAACTGATATGGCGGGGCGCATATTTAGTTTCTTGAAATCGCGTGTTTGTCGAATTAAATGTTATTGATTTATTGATTTGGGTTTTCTCAGTCTAGAAGCGGTATCACGAAACTGGATTTAATCCAGTTTTTGGTTATCTTGGTTATTGTTATTGTTCGACTGTTCGAATTTTGGATGAAGCGTCGGTTTCCGAAGATCGTTTTGGGTTGCGTAGTTTTTAACTTTCTTTCTCCTGTTGGTTGGAACTGGTTTCATTCGCCAGGAGCTATCGGGTATGCATGGCAATGGTCCTTGTTCTGTTTTTGAGTGTAAGGATTGGGTTTTTTTTTGGGTGTCAAGCGATGCATGGTTGGCATAAGCACTCTGCCAAATATAATTTGATTGGCTTTAACATGCGAAGGCTTTTTATATGAACTGCTTTGTCAGTACTATGCTGTTTATTCCTCTTGTTGCTATAAAGGGTGGTCTTTGATATTCTTCCTAAGCATATTCTTTTCATAAGAGGCTGTTATTCATAGTTGATCAGAAGCCACTGTTATCAAGCAGCAAGCCATTTTGGTTGCGATAGAATTTTCGTATTTTCAGTTGGTTTATTTCATTTGGTAAGGTATCAATGGGCGAGTGTTGGATAGATGATAATGTTAATGGTTGATTTGACAAAATTAAGGATGGATGCGTTCGAGAAAAAGTTGGAGTGCTAAAAGAGAAGATTAGATAGATTGGTATGAGATGGCTTTGACGTGTATACTGATGCTCTGCAAATGATCCAGCAGGGAAACTGCGATTTGCCATTGCGTTTCGTTTTTATATATTTGATTGTTGGGGATTGGGCAGAGTTAAAAGGGTTAAAAAAGAGGAAGACCTAAAAAGACACGTGTTAACTATTAGAGAAATCTGTGGTACTTCATTGTGATGTAAGTTTTGGGAAAAGTCTTGGTTACCATGTGTAGAATTCTTGCATCAGATCCAGTTTTGTGTCCTAAAATCTTTGACTTGTTGTATTTAGAACTTTACGTCCTATACTTTTAGAAATTTTCATTCTGCTAGAGTAATAGTCCTATCTGTTTCATATTCTGTGTGAAATTGTTTGTGTCAATGAATGGACTAATCCAATTGCCTTTGTTTCTAACTATTTATGTAGTTCATGTATTTTGCATCACATACAGCATCTCAAGTTTCATTGGAACTGCTTAATTTGATTTTATTTGTTTTGAATGTAGTGCTGGACTCTTGATGGATGTGACCTGATTGTAACCCATCCAAGGAATTTGTTCATTGACTAGGTGGTGTTTCTCTCTATTTGCTTTCTGTGTAGCATGTCGAACAACCTGGTATCACAGCCTCTATCAATACCAAGTACACAAATGGTTCCATTGGAAGCCATTCCAAATAGAGTGGAATCATCCATGCAAGATGTCCAAATGGGTTTCCCTGGGATTGGTCCTGATGAATCTGCCTCACAGCCTTCACTGTTAAGACAACAAAGCAGAAATGCTGGCACTATGTCACTGTTCGAGAATAATGCTGGATATTTAGAGGGGAGGGAAAATTTTTTGGTGCCACAAAGAAGTTCAATGCCAATGGAAGATATGGGTAACATGTTCAATAATCGGGCAGTGCAGCAGCTTCCGATGATGAACAAGAGGAAGGCTCCGATGGGTCCCATGACCAACAGCCTTTCGCCTCGATCAGCTATGGTGCTTAATAAGCGAGCAGCCCAAGTGGAGCATAGGCCGTGGTTGCAACCATCAGCACCAAATAGAAAAAGTATGCCTGGCCAGTCCATACTGACACCAGGAGTAAAACACTCACCGGCTCCAAACAGGAAGCTGGGACCAGTGGAATCCCTTTCCCCAAGATCGGCGCCACAGCGTCTATCAGTTCCAAAGAATCAGATGTCTAATGCGCAACCATCTCCAAAGGTTCAATCTGATTCATTTGGGTCAGTGAGATCCAAGATGAGGGAATCGCTAGCTGCAGCATTAGCTTTGGTCAGTCATGAGGAAGGTAGATCTCCAATTGGAAAAGATTCCAAAAACAGGGATTTAAGTGCACAAAGTTCGAGAGTGGACGCCCAGCCTGCACCCAATCTTGGTGATGCTGTTGATAATGTACATGAAGTTCAGGAGGGGAAAGTCACTTCTTGTGATGGATTTGGTATCCATCATGTCCACAATAGCTCTATTGTGTCGCAGGAGGCTTTTGCTACCAAACGTAGCGGTGATCCCATGTCCTCAATATCTAATGTCCAGGACTTGCAACCTGGTAGTGTTCTGGTTCCAGAGGATCTTCCTTTTAGTGACAACTTCTTTGTGAAAGATGAGCTTTTGCAAGGGAATGGACTATCTTGGGTAATGGATTCAGACCAAAATCCGGCGGAAAGAAGGGGTAATCAAGACGGCGAAATGAAAGAGAAAGTGCATGATGAATTGAATGGACGAAGTGCAACGGCATTCCAATCCCCGGAAATTTTGGCATCCAGGATTGAAGCTGAGCTCTTTAAATTATTTGGGGGTGTTAATAAGAAATATAAAGAGAAGGGTAGGTCTTTGTTGTTCAATTTGAAGGATCGCAGTAACCCTGAACTGAGAGAAAGAGTTGTTTCTGGAGAAATTCCTCCAGAAAGACTTTGCTCTATGACTGCCGAAGAACTTGCTTCAAAGGAGCTTTCCGAGTGGCGAATGGCAAAGGCTGAAGAGCTTGCTCAAATGGTAGTTTTACCGGATGCTGAGGTTGATATCAAGCGTCTGGTGAGGAAAACGCATAAGGGGGAGTTTCAAGTGGAAGTGGAGCAGGATGATGTCTCAGTGGAGGTTTCAAGTGTGGTAACTTCTGGTCATCTTGATCCGAAAAAAGCTGATGATCAGGAATCCCCTGTGAATGAACCTGGACAAAAGGATGAGAACATGAAGGCTGGAGATAGAAAGAGTGATTTAGCAGTCCAGGGTGCTGCATACACTCTTACAATTCCCACTGAAGACCATGCATCAGATGTAGATATTATGGAAGAAAATGTGACGAACGATCTCCCTCCAATTGTGTCCCTAGATGAATTTATGGAATGCCTGGAATCAGAGCCTCCGTTTAAAGATTTACAGGCAGATGCTGGAAAGTCTGAGCCTGCATCTCAAAAGGTTTTGAAGATTAGATCCCCTGAGGGAAGTCTGAATGACTCAGCTGATATGACTGAAAAGAAGTCCGTTGAAATATCCCAGCCTGCCTCTGAAAAGGATTTGAAGGCTAAATCTCCTGAGAGAAGTCCGAATAACACCACTAATATGAATGAAGAGGAGTCTAGCGAAGTTGATGAAACATTGTCCCCGGCTAATGTTGACATTAGATCTAGTGACCACCATGGAAAATATGATAGCAAAGATCCTACAGTAGCATCGAAGGGTGAGCTAATTTGGGAAGGCTCCCTTCAACTTATAACGTCCATTATCTCAGTAATTGGCATTTTTAAGAGGTAATAAATTTCATGGTTTTGGTTCTCCTTTTCTTTTCAAGTGTAAGGTCTGGTTGAAGGGAGTTTTACTTGTTGACTTTTTACATTTCCATTTACTTGTAGCATTTGCATTTGACTTTTAGTTCATAGATAACACCTGAAAGCTTTTCCTACATATAAAAATTGATTTGTAAAGTCATTTAGATCTTTTTTCATAATATTTAAAAGAAAGGTTTTTTTTTTTTTTTTAATTTCAAAATGGAAAGTGAAAAGTACCTAAAATTTTTTTGGACATGCTGACCAGTATCTTTGTTAGAAGATTTGCCATACCTAGTAAAAAGAGGTCGTCCTGAGCCTCGTGTTGGTTGCTAATGTGGTCCTGCGCTTGCAATTAGGTTTTCTAACTTCATCTTGGAAATAGGCATTCTGCCTTGTTGTTAATAAGGATATCCTCAGTTGTGATATGTCCATATCTGTGAGCTCAGAAGACTGCTTTATACAAGATCTATTGATTAGGTTACTTTATGAGTTGGACTTTTAACTTAGATTGTGAAGTTATATTGCATTTGTTTGTAAGCTGGCATTTTATGACTTGTTCTTTTAGTCTCCTTTCGCCATGTTATGAGGTGCATGCATATGTAAATTGATCTTGTTAATGAGTGCTCCTAAGGCACGCCTTAACTATATTTAAGGAAGAAACATTATCATTTCAAACGCACTGATTGCATATTTATATGATGCTGTGTTCTGGGTATCCTAGTGATGTCTTTTTGGTCAGTGATATCTTTTAATACTATGATGTCCTTTTGCATATCGGTTTTTCTACCAGCGGTGAGAAGACGCCGTCGAAGGATTGGAGCAGCTCTCTAGAGATCAAGGGGAGGGTCAGACTCGATGCATTTGAGAAGTTCCTTCAAGATCTACGCATGTCCCGTAGTCGTGCAATCATGGTATCTCGAGATCTTTTCTTTTCCATTGAAAACTTTATGTACTTGGAATTTTTGTCGGACAGCAATTATTTGGAAGGGGAAATACTGCTAATATATCTTTTAATTTATTTCTCAATCTTCTTCAATATAGTCCCACGATATCAGTTCTCTGTGACGCGTGTATGATTAGAAAACTAAGGGATACTGAGTGAGTTAAACCCATTCGAGCTTCAAGGATTTTCCTTTTTCACTGTGCATGCCTATCTCACCTGATTCACTGGAATTTAGCATTTCAAGGTTTCTGGTGTTGCTCTTGTCAACTTTTGAGAAGCTCTTTAGCTTGATAATATATTTTTCTATAGAGAGTTAAAATGGGAATGGAATTTTCATTTCAAGTAGGATGTATTGGAAAACTGTGGAGAACCAGGTGGAACTTGTGTTAATCACTTACAATATTATCTAAATTCATAAATCAGACTGCAAATGGCAAAGTAAGAGTTGGAAACTGCGTTCCCAGATTACTTTGAGGAAACTTTTCGCCAGTGGGACGGGAATAATTTTGATCAAGTCACGTTCCCAGATACACAACGGTTCACTATCCAAAGAAATGAAGGGGCGTCAATTAAAACTAATGACCCATTCGTTGGTTCAACTTTTGCAGGTGGTGCATTTTGTTTGCAAGGAGGAATCATCTGAGAGCGAGCGTGCAAGCCTTGGCGAGGTAACAATACTTCATCAATTTACTCTTGCTGTGCGTCATATTCACGTCCTCTTCTAATGTATTGGGTCTCTCCAGGTTGCGGATTCGTATGTCTTAGATGAGAGAGTGGGTTTTGCTGAGCCTTCCCAAGGAGTGGAACTCTACCTTTGTCCACCCCATGCCAGAATCCGTGAAATGCTCAGCAGGATCCTACCGGAAGACCAGCTTAACGTGCTTAGCGATGTAGAAAACGGCCTAATTGGTGTTGTTGTATGGAGAAGAAGTCATTTAACTTCCGCAATACCATCCCACACCACTAAATTTACCTCGAAAAAGCAGCATTTGTCCTCTAGGAGGCATCAAGAAAAGGATGTAAACTTTAATTCGAACTTGCATCACGGGCGTCTCGCCCATCCTAGTAGCATGCAACCGCAACCTATGGTTGATGGGGATGACGATGACGATGTTCCCCCTGGGTTCGGCCCCGGTGCGGCGAGAGCTGCCCGGGACGAAGATGACCTGCCGGAGTTTAATTTTTCTGGTGGGTCGAGGTCGATGGGATTGAACCCGACCCAGAACATGTCTGCTGGTTCGGGACTGGCTCCCTCTTATGGGCATCCCCGAGCAGCACCAGTAGCGCACATAAGGGAACTCATACATAAGTATGGACAAACAGGAGTGGGTGCTCCTTCAGAAAACTATGGTGTTCCGGTTCAGCCGTGGAATGATGACGAGGACGACATTCCAGAGTGGAATCCACAGGGCTTATATAACTTACAACAGCCATCGCGGGTTAGGCCGGATGTGCGTGTTGCACCTGCCCAGCAATCACAAAACCCCAGCGCCTTTTTATCGCGAGAACCATTAGTTAGGAACGCGCAACAACGTTCAGCATCAGGCGTACATGGGGGCCAAGTCTTCGTCGCGCCTCAGTCTAGGCCGCCGGGGTGGCGGCAAGACACTCGTAGGGATAGAGGGTTTTGATCTTTCTTTTGGTTGGATGTAAATTTCGCTGTAATTACTCTTTTGGCTTTCTTTTTGGAGATTTGGGCAGTACTGTAAGATCGGTATTCTTAGATTATTGTTACCTTTTGGAGCTTGGCTTTATTCTTTGGGTTGGAAGCTTCGCTTTTTGGATTAATTCCTACTTTCGTACTCGTCCTTTCTTTCATTCTTTTTGCGATGTGTCACAAGATGACTAGGCAGAGAAATTGCTGAACGATCGTGCAAGCTGGTGGGACAGATGCAGCACCGTATCGGTTTGGACGTCAACTTGCTTTTCCTGAGCCTGCAATGAATTCATTTCATTTTCTCCACAAGATCAAAAAGATTCATTCTCTGTTCTTTTCATTGAAAAAGAAACCGGAAAACTGGTGTAGATTTTTCTCCCAGTTTCTTCTTTCCAGTCTTTTCAAGACTTGAGTATGCATGTTCATCATGAAGTACAGATCTGTTTGCGCTTCCTACGAGGGATTTGATTCATTTGATCCGATATGTTGATGCTTTCTTCTGGTCATGTTGAATAATGCAGTTTCTGAGAGAGTGGTGGTTCTTTAGGACGTGCGTGTATGCGTCGGCCCTGAACTGATTTTTAGACTACGAAACGTCGAAAAAAAAGGCACACCATCACTGTTCAACTCTGATCAAATTACATGAAGTGATATCTCTAGATTCTCTACCCTCACAAGGGAAGCTGGAGGGAGATTGAAAAGAAAAAACTGGGGAACGGATCACACTGGATGTTCTCATGTTAAAACATCTCTGATCAGTGTTCCGTTGAGTCGAGATCCCGATCGCCGGAGCGAGTTTCGTGCTTTCCTCTTTGTAGCTGTGTGTACATGTATAATCGTATGTACTAACGTTCATCTCAACCCCCGAGAGCGCGCTTGAGCCCCGCCCGCTGCTCCTCCGTCAATTTGGTCGGGAACTTCACCTCGAACTTGATCCTCAGATCTCCCCTGTTCCCGGGCTCCTTCACTATGGGCATCCCTTCCCTCGCGACCGCCAGCTCGTACCCGGGGCTCACGATGTCCGTCACCGGGATCGACAGGTCCCGGCCGTCCAGCGTGGTGAGGTTCACCGTCGTGCCGCCGATCGCCTCCGCCAGCGTCACCCTGTGGTTCATGATGAGGTCGTTGCCGTCTCTTTTGAAAACGTCGTGAGCCTTCTCGTCTATCACGAACACGAGGTCGGCGGGGAGCTGGTTCGGCTGCTCGTTCCCTTTGTCGGGGAAAGTGATCTTCGTTCCTTTCTTCCATCCGGGCTTCACCTCGATCGTCAGTATCTCCGTCTCCATGGTTTGTCGGCTGCGGCATCAGATATTATGATTAGCGAAAGAAGCGAAAAATGTGGCATGAGCTGATCTTGTCATTGGCATAGCTCATGGCATTCTGAATCTGATGAACATTTGACAGATTTCCACAGCAACAGATACGATCATGTTCTTAAGAGAGCAACGAAGTTGTGAGTTTGCATGACCAAAAATGGAAGCTTACACAAGGATTGTAGGTGTGCATACCCGTTGGCATCCATCACTGTTCTTGATATCTTCATCTTCCTCGTCGATCCCGAGTACAGCTCCGCGAGACAGCAAGGCAGTTTGCTCTCGATCGGTGGCGGCTTACGGGGCACAGGGCTGCCCCCCTCGCTATACGTTCGGAAGATGTTCTCGCCTCCGCCGAATCCCCCGAACATTCCTCCGCCCCCATCGGATTGGAATCTCATCGACCTCCCAGGTCCCGGCGACGAGAATTCGAAAGGGCTACTCCCGAAGAACTCCGCGAATATGTCTTCCGCGTTTCTGGGGTTGAAACCGCTCGAGTTGCCGCTGCTACCGGGAGGGGGCATGTCCTTCAAGCCTTCCTCGCCGTGTTGATCGTAGATCATCCTCTTCTGAGGATCATTCAAAACCTGCATCGAAGTGGTGAAAAGCACATTCAATGTCACCACAAACCAGCACTAGTAGATGCTTCATTTTGACAGATTTTTTATGCAACACGACACATGCAACGACACGGACGCATTCGAAAGACACATACAGCATGACAGATTTGGAATCGTCCTATCCAAAACAACGAGCAGTTAATTCTTCTCTCGTCGTCTACATTTTCTATGGCGGACTCGACTATTTCTATGGCGGCATACAAACCATCCTGCTCACATGCGTCGGGTAAGACTCCTCAACAAGCTGCGGGCATGGCCGATAAGGTTAGCACGAGACTCCTATAATTCAAACACGAAACCTGCTACGCCCTCGACCGCTCAGCCAACCGGAAGAGCTACATTTCCCAGATATCAAGAGGCAACATGAAATTACAGAAAGGAAAACAGAATGAATCGAAATGGAGGATTGCCTCATAGGCTTCGGAGATCTGCTTGAATTTGGCCTCGGCTTCCTTCTTGTCGTTGGGGTTCTTGTCGGGATGCCACTTCATGGCCAATTTCCTGTACGCCTTCTTCAGATCATCGTCGGTCGCGTTCTTGTCCACCTTCAGTATCTCGTAATAATCCACCCCCATCTTTGGTTCCGCTCTCTAATCTTTCCTGCGATTCCGAGCCAAACCCAGAAAGAGAAAATCGCGAAATTCTCAAACGGCGACAAACTTCAGATCCTACAAAGAATCAGCTGGTGTAGAACATCGATCGGAGACCCGTCCAAGAATACGTGAATTGTGTATCTCTCTCTGCACGGCTTGTTTCGCTCTGCTCCCGTCCCTTAGAATGGTCGAAATGAGAAACAGAGCCACCTTTGGCGTTGGGCCAAACTCTCTCTCTCTCTCTCTCTCTATAACTTGCATCCTCCGACCATCAAACACTCTCAACAATCAGAAATTTAAGGAAACTCCAAAAGCAGCCACGTGGAGGCGCATCTCTCTGTCTCTGTCTCTGTCTCTCTTTCTCTCTCTCCATAGAGCATGAACAGCTAACTTTTTTGAACTTTGTCAAGAGGATAAACGGAGGTTATCCATGCAATTAAACTCATGCCTCACGTAAACACAATTAAGCTAAACATTTTTTTACCTAAACCTTTTTCATTTTTTTGAATAGATTCACCGTGAGTTTTATTTTTTATGTCGATCACAATTGATCTCAAGACATACGTAGCAATTCACATATTATTGGCAATTCATGTCTCGAAAAGAGACAAAGAGGAAGAAGGTTTCTACAGTCGTAAGGAAAGAAGACGTAGAGGAAAAATGTATCACTCTATTGATTGTAATTTCTGTACAAGTCTATGTATTTAATTACAAAGAAAGAATCAATAAAAGGAAAATAAGTATTCTCCTGTCTTTTCCTATCTTTCTAATGCTAAAATAAACTTGATTCCATATCAATTTACAATTGATACAATCTACTAAATCATATCTTCCAACACTCCTTCTTAAGTTGGGGGCTTGTATATGTCCAAGACGCCTAGCTTGTTTAGAAGATATGTATGTTGTCTTTGACAAAGAGGTTTAATGAATATATCTGCGGGTTGCTCCGAGGTTTTGATCCCTCTTGTCTCGATAACTCCTTCTTGAATCTTTTCTCGAGTAAAGTGACAATCGACTTCTATATGCTTTGTCCTCTCATGTAGTATAGGATTTGCTGTAAGTTTGAGCGCTAAATCATTATCACAAAAGAGTAAAGTCGGTCCTTTAGCTTGTGCCTCGAGATCCAGAAGTAAACCCCTTAACCAAAAGAATTTCACAAACAGTCTTGGCCATAGATTGATATTCGGCTTCAGCTGAAGATAAGGATACAATAGACTGCTTCTTTGTCTTACATGAAAGTAATGATTCCCCAAATATGATACAGAAGCCAGTGATCTCCTACTCATAGGACATGTGGCATAGTCCGCATCGCAATAGGCCATCATTTCCATGTTGCATTTCCGAGAAAGGAGTATCCCTAAGCCTGGACATGTCTTCAAGTATCTCACAATCTTCAAGGCTGCAGTCATGTGAGATTGTTTTCGACTGTGCATGAATTGATTAAGAGTCTGTGCTACATATCAGATGTCTGGCCTAGTCATGGTGAGATATATAAGTTTCCCTACGAGTCTCTGATATCCCGACGGATCTTTTAACAATGGATCATCAGAAGAAGAAGATATGCCAGTATCATAGTCGATAGAAGTGAGCTTGACATTTTGCTCGATAGGAATAACTGCTGGTCTGCAGCCCGACAATCCTGCTTCTGATATAATCTCCATTACGAATTTCCGCTGACTTAGTGAGATTCCCTGATCTGAACGAGCTATCTCAATTCCAAGAAAATACTTAGGTGGCCCTATATCTTTGATATGAAAAGTGGAATGTAGATACTCTTTAAGTTTCTTCACAGCAGAATCATCATTTCCCATGATAAGTATGTCATTAACATAGATCATCAAATAAATAGATGACATACCTTTTGTCCAAGTGAATAAAGCATAGTCATATTTGGACTATTTGAACCCAGCGGCCATAAGTGCATTAGTAAACTTGGCGTACCACTATTGAGAGGCTTGCTTTAGTCCATAAAGAGATTTGCGGAGATGACATACCTTAGACTCCCCCTGTCTCCGTAATCCTGGTGGAAGATCCATGTATATTTCTTCATTCAGATCACCATGCAAGAAGGCATTATGGACATCCATTTGATGTAGTGGCCAGTCACGAAAAGCAGCAACCGATAAAAAAGAACGAACTATGACGTCATTTGCTACGAGCGAAAAAGTTGCATGATAGTCAAAACCTTCTTGCTGTGTGAAGCCTTTGGCCACCAACCTGGCCTTGTACCTTTCTACAGAACCATATGCTCTGTATTTAATCTTATATACCCACTTATACCCAATTGGTTTGCGATGAGTAGGTAATGGTACAACATCCCAAGTATGATTTTCTATTAAGGCATGTAATTCAGACTCCATGGCCTTTTGCCAACGAGGATCATCTCTTGCCTTGTTATAACTAGAAGGTTCTTGTTCTTCAGAAATACGACTCATACAACATAGATGTTCGGGTGATAACCTATCAAACAAAATATAAGACGAGATAGGGTAACGAGTACCTGATGATCTTGAAGAACCACATATAAAATCTTTTGTCCAAGTTGGTGGACGAGTAACTCGACTAGAACGCCGTGGCGGCTCGTGTTGCATCAAGGATGATTCTTCAGTAAGGCTTGCTTCTGAAAGATTCGTCAACTGTGTTGGCTCTTCTACAGGAGGCTCTTCAATGGAATCACCGGTAGGGTTCTCAATAGGCATTGAGGGTAAAACACCAGCTGGTCTTGAAGGAGAAGTAATAATAAATGTTCCTCCAGAAGATAAATCCTCTTCCAATAAGAATTGCTCATTCGTTGTCTTCTCATCTTCAGATAAATAAGTGAGATTTGAGAAAGGAAAAATATCTTCATGAAAGACAACATCCCTGCTTACAAAAAAATCTCCTGTAGATGGTGTGTAAATCCGATATCCCTTTTGTAAGGTTGGATAGCCCATGAATATGCATTGACTGGCACGAGGTGCCATTTTATCTCTATGCTCTACTGTAGTCAAATAACATAGACACCCAAAAACTCTGGGATGACTTAGATCCAGTTTCCTTCCATATAATAACTCAAAAGGTGCCTTCCCTTTTAGAATGCGTGATGGCATGCGATTGATCAGATATGCTGCTGTGACCACACAATCTCCCCAAAAATTCTCAGGAATAGAAGCTTGGAATTTAAGAGCACGTGCTACTTCTAAGAGATGACGATGTTTTCTCTCAACAACTCCATTTTGTTGTGGTGTATATGTGCAGGAACTCTCATGCAAGATTCCATTTAGGGAAAATAAAGAAGCATATTCAACGTTGAAGAACTCTCTTCCATTATCAGTGCGAATCCGACGGATTGTTTTTCCAAATTGAGTTTTGGACAAGGAAAGGAAGGTCTTTAGATGAGCAAAGACCTGATTTTTGGATTGCATGAGAAATATCCATGTTGCAAGAGAGAAGTCATCTACGATTGTGAGAAAAAACCGAGACCTATCATGATTCAAAGTGTGATAGGGCCCCCAAACATCAGCATGGATTAGGGAAAAAACGTCATCTACTCGGGAAGTACTATTTTGGAAAGGAGCACGTGTTTGTTTTGCCATGGGGCAGATGGGACATTAAGGACAAGGAAATGATGCAGTATGACCCAATCTTTTATGATTAAGAAAATTCATATCACTGGCAGTAGTATTATACAATGATTTATTGAGTTCAACAGGAGGTAATTTAAAAAAGTTGCGGAAATTCCATCCAAAAATACAGCCCTTGATTGACTCTACCTAAGCCCATCAGTTTGCCAGTCGAAAGGGCCTGAAAGAAACATTTATTAGAGTGGAATAGGATGCGACATGAATTTTCTTCACAATCTCGAGAAACTGATATGAGATTGAAGTGGAAATCAGGAACATAAAGCACATTTCGAAGAATAATGAGGGAACTAAGATTCACAGTGCCAGACATGGTGACTTTAGTGGTGTTTCCATTTAGAAGTTGGACTGATATGGGGAAAGATAATTTCTTAATATTGGAAAGGAAAACCTTATCACAGACTATGTGGTCACTAGCACCTGAATCAATAATCCATGCATTCTTTGAAATTGAGTTAATCAAACAGTAAGATGTACCTGTGAAGCTTCGACCCTTATAAGAAGCATCCAATTTCCTCAATGCTTCCATCAGCTCGTGATATTCCCTCTTTTTTTCTCCTGGTTCTCCATGCAATTTTCAGCAGTTTTCAATTGTATGGTGCAGGCGCTTTCAATAATCACAATACATTTTACCTTTCCCTTTTGGCCCACTATTTTTTGCAGTTGAGGAGAATCTAGTTGTGGGCTGAAAAGCTTGGGCCAGGATTGGGCCATATGGGCCGTCTAATCAACCGAAGGAACTACCGCATGGGCCATCCGGCCCAAGGAAGTTTGCTGAACGTGAGCCGTTCGATCCAGCGAGATTGACGCTCCGCGGGCCGTCGGATCCAGTCGCTCCCAAGAGTAAATGTGAGCCATCCGATTGTTGGAAGAAATCACCACTGTCGGCTGTTTTCTTCAAAGATCTAAGGTTTTTGTCGAAGAACCCTAGAGCCGCCTCTTTTCCTCTGCCCGTGTTCCTCTGCGAGGAGCGGAAGTGGCTCCTTGCCGCTAGGACCGTTCCGTCTCCTCCCTTGCCATGGTCCACCGTCCTTTGTTGACTCTCCTCCTGTATGGCGAGTTGATAGATACGGTTGAGGCTCGGCATGGGTTCCATGGTCAATATTTGGGACCGAAACGATAGGTAAGTTTCATTGAGGATGAGGAGAAACCTCGTCGCCTTCTCCCTTTCCCGCATGTTCTTATATTGCTACTGGATGTGGTCGGGCCAGTCAAATTTTTCTTCGGCTGCTTCTAATTCGTTCCATAGAGCCGAAAGCTTGTTGTAAACAGCCGTGACAGTCATGTTCCCCTGTTTCAGATTTGAGATCTGTTGTGTGAGTGAATTTTTTTTTCACTTGATCGAGTTTTCCATACATCTCTTTTTATGTTTTCCCACATTTTCTTTGAATCCTCCGTCGGGGGAAGTCCGGCCGCGAGTTCGGGTGTGATGCAATTTCAATCCAGGTCCTGACTAATTGGTAGCATCTCCTCCAAAGCTGTGCCATTCGCTTGTCGGACGGAATCGAGAACGTCCCGTCAATGAAAACCTCCTTATCCTTTGTTACCAGTGCTCACCAGAATTCACACGACTAGCTCGAATAGTTGTTGGCACCAGTTAACTGCTAACTGATAATTTTCAATTTCGGTCTGTTGCCGTTTATTGTGTAAAGGGGGTTGTCGGGTTCCGGCCGGCCACTGGCAGCGATGATTTGGTACGGAAAGAAACCGGGTGTAGGATTCGGGTAGGGATTTGTGCCCTGACCCGAACCGCTCAACCCAACTCCATGGCCCACATTGTGAAATCTCGGGTAGGGATTCGTTCCCATACCCGGTCCAGTCAACCCGCCCGTCTGCTCTGGGCCGATGGTTGGGCTTGCCTCATCGTTGGTTGGTGGGCCTCCATCGGCTTGCGTGCTGCTCTAGTAGCCATGCGATGATGCATTTGGGCCCGGCCCATGGTACTACGGATACGGTATCCACTGGTAAAGGTAGCTTGAGAAGGGTTGCCTCAGATTAGCCTGAGCCTAAAGCTGCTGCCATTGCACGTGTTGGGCTTGAGCCTGGATCTGGCTCTGTTGCTGTTCGGATACAAGAACCACTACGGATGAATCTTGGTTGCCCAAAGTTTGTAGCGATGCTTCTCCTGTAGATTGATTGACTGAAGTTGAGGTAAGATCTTGTGGCTTGGTCATGGTAAATAGAAAAATGATTCCTATGGCAACTCCTTTTCGTAGATGAGGTTCCTCTTGAGGCAATCAAAGCTTTGATTCCTACAGTCAACTCTTTTTCTGGAGATTGGAGTTCCTTGTGAGGTAATCGGAGCGGAAGCAGAAAATTAGGTCAGAACCGTAGAAGGCTCTGATACCATGTCACGAAAAGAGACAAAGAGGAAGAAGGTTTCTGGAGTCGTAAGGAAAGGAGACGTAGATGAAAAATGTATCACTCTATTGATTGTAATTTCTGTACAAGTCTATGTATTTAATTACAAAGAAAGAATCAATAAAAGGAAAATAAATATTCTCCTATCTTTTCCTATCTTTCTAATCCTAAAATAAACTTGATTCCCTATCAATTTACGATTGATACAATCTACTAAATCATATCTTCCAACAATTCATTTTACAAATACTGCATCGACGATTATCCGTTAGATGAGTGAGTCAAGTTTGCTTTGATCCAGTCAACAATGGTTTGGTTCAAATAGATCTATTTAACCTGTTTTGACTAACTTTCAAATCTAGTTACTCTTACCTGACCCGACCTACATTACTAAAACACTTATATATTTAATCAAATGTAGGAAAACTCTCAAAATGGTGTGAGAGTACAAAGTGAACGAGCGCGAGATCAAGTGAGGACAAGAGAGAATGGAGAGAGAGTCATTAACATGGATTGGATCTAAATAAGTTATAAGTCCATTTATGATCCATTTAACGTTTATATTATGTTTAAATCCATTTACTAAGTAGAACTAACCCATATAACAATTCATTCCATTATATAGGGGTGAAGAAATGATATACTGACCCATTTTAACAGGTCTATTGACGACGAATGTTTGTTATTTTTCTTTTCCTCTGGTTAATTTCTTAGGAAAAAACTAGGGAGTGGCATTGGAATATTAAAAAAAGAAAAAAAATTCTCATGAGTGTCTCGCCGGCTGAAAAGTTTACGGAGAACGGCCTTAAAATTCTTAATTTACGTCGTTTGCATGTTTATGATCATAATGGCAGAAAATTCTTGACCCAAAAGAAGACAATTGCAGAAGCCGAACACAACTTGTTAGAGCCAAGGGTTCAAAAATATATGAGGGAATAATGTGGGTGTTAGCCAATTAGGACAATGACTACATATATTTCATATTTTTCTTGATCATAGCCGGATTCGAGCAAGAATTTCTAGATTCGGTTTGAGGCCCCGACCGTCCATTGATAAGATTTAACTGTAAGTCAAATCGCATCAATGTATCCATGTATCATTTCGTCATTAAGCATTGGATAGATTATTTGTATATTTTGTGCGAAATATTCTAATGGACTAAACTGATTTTATATTTTCAAGCATTAGAGATTGGTTATACGAGCCTCTAAACCATATCAGATTCAAAAGAAAAGGCTACTTGAAATAGAAATGACAAAAGGTAATTTCAAAACTATAAAAAGAACGGTTTAGTTTTTGCGGTTTCAATTTGTTTCGAAAGAAATGAAAGTGGCCAGACTGCAAAAGATGATTTGGTTTCTTGCTCTACAAGTATTTGTCCTTAACTCCTGATAGAACCATGAGAAATTTAAAAACTGACATACATTCAATGTCATTGACTACTTAACATTGTTTGGTGAACTAGAACTTGTAGGTATCCTACAAAATGAAATGCTAACATCATATGTCATGTCGATACGGTTATACATAGTGATATTATTATTTGTGACTTTTGAACATACACTAAAAACAAGATTTTCTTATTTGAGTGATACGGTTATACATAGTGATATTATTATTTGTGACTTTTGAACATACACTAAAAACAAGATTTTCTTATTAGAGTGTGTGATACCATACCAATACATCACTAGCGTAATTGTTACATGAAAAACTCTCTTGCGTCCACATTGGAAAGCCTCTCATGCTTTGCTAGTGCCATGAGCCACCTACACTCTGTCACCCTTGCACAACAACCTCCTCAGATCGGGAATTGCGAAAAAGGAAGTAGCAAAAATTCAATAGCCAACTGATACTCTATTTGTTTCGTAAAAAAAAAAAATTTAAAAATATTTTCGAATTACTTGTAACGCTTATAAAAATTAATAAACAAAATATGTATTCATCATTTGATTGGAGATTGTTTAGACAAAATTTGTTGTTGGGCAAGGACTGCATTATTTCTTGGGGCTAGAGAGAGAGAGATATCTAGAAGCCACTGATGTATGATTTATAGATTATATAGACCAAATCCATTTCAATCATCGACCATGTGAGTACCACATTAGGACCCGTACAATTAATAATTGATATTATATCTGTCAACATGATTTATGGACACGCAATAACTTCTCAGCACGAAGCCATCGTTATCTCCTCCATATAATACATATTAGTAGTAAGTCCTAACATGTCGATCGTACTTATTTAATGGAAAATCATTTCAAGAATCATTTGAGGCCCATTTGTTCTTTCCTCTCAGGACAACGATCCACAAGCAGCGCTGCCGTACTTTATGACAACTCTTGGTGTCCACACCCACTTCCTACAGTAGAAAGTCTGTACCATGATACTCATTTTGCTCTCTCTCTCTCTCTCTCTCTCTCTCTGTGGCAGTGTTGAACAGAGTTTCCACTCACATGGTAGAGGATATCTAGTCAGGCCACGGGCGGCAACCAAATACAACTTTTTCAGCAGACAGCTTCTCTCTCTTCTCCTTTTTGGCTGAGTTAGTTATATAGTACTAGGAAAACTGAATCTCAGTGGAAACAGCACACAATACATACTGTTTCAATGGCATCAAGAAAAGGCACAAAGGGATAATCACGGAGTACATCGGGACCAGAAATTCAAACATTTCCTCTGTGAAAATTCGCCAGAACACTGATCTCATCTCCTCGGCACGCCGGGGACATCATACGCGAAAATCAGCAGCTCTTGCCAGACGACTTACATGTTGCTTTCAGAATCTGATCACAAACTCAGAATCATCTTGCAAAAACCAATCCTTTTCTAAAGCACTAAAAGATTTTGCAGATTTGAGCGACAATGGCTCTTGAAACTCAAAACAAACAAAAGCGGTGAGCATGGAGAACATTGCATATGAACATACCATCGACAACTATACAATGCTGCACCTTACCCTGTTTTAAGGTTGAACCCCTTCTAGATCAACAAATATGTAGAAGGGGAGAAGCGCAGCTACTTTTCCCAATTCAACCATGTAGAGTGGTTGACTGGGTCAGATCAGCCAGATGACGAAGCAGTTGCCTCACCCTTCACACTCTTCAATTTCACATATCCAGACTCTGCAACAGAAGTCGGCACCGCAACATCACCAATGTCAAGAGTTTCTGGTAGATTTTCAGGAAAGTCATCCAGGTTGAACTGCATAAAGAAATGATCCAGCTCTTATGAACAACATTTAGAAATCCAAATTTTGATGAAATCCACACAGAGATGCAACATTTGAAGAGATCAAGTAGACGTGCAATATCAATATACTATTTACAACTAGTTGACATCATTTTATTTAGAACAATTGTCAGAAAGGCATATCTTTCACCTGTTATCAGAATGATATGGCACCTTGCGGACAAAAGTACTTTCCTTGTTAATCCAGATGGAATCGTAATATAGAGAAGGTTAAATACAGATTTACACATAAAAGAAATCTCTTGCCACAAAAAAGAAATGTATTCAACTAAAAGATTCTAAGCAAGCACATTAAAAATTGCCAAAGAACAATAAAAATTACCACCATTGGGTGGTAATTAATCATCTTGTCAATAATATTTACTCATCTCATTTCAGAGTCAAACAGGTAGCTGACAGGCCAAACACGCCACCCCTATTCCTCACAAAAATTGCATAGCATACTTCTACAATCAAGTTCAACTTCAACAAGCAATTGGAATCTGTCATCATAAGTACACTAAAAAGAGCTGACAAAAGTCACCTCAAGCTGGCTCAACATGTCAATAGTTGCATCCAGATCTCCCTTATTTGCCAGGTAGACGTCAGCAATGGATTGATCAGATAATCCAGGAAATTGCATCTGAAGATACATTACGTCCATTTCCAGTTCCTCATCAGGCACCTGTTTGTCTGAAAAATTAATTGGTTGCCTTGACGTCGAACCATGTGCAGAGTGGCTCTTTGAAGAGAAATACTCTACAGCCGGAAAATTTGAAGTCTCATGGAAATTTGGGTGAATAGCTGCTCTCCCTCGGTCCTGACCTTGATCAAATTGCACAAGAGGTTCAGAGAAGGCTGTCACATTGGAGGACTTACAGTCTCCAAATGTTCCTTCAAAAGCACCGCCTTTATGATCTGCTACTCTCTTAGAAATTGGAACGTAAGATGCCGCATATGGATTTAAAGAGGAAGATCCCGACTTCATTATCTTAATTTGCTGTGTGGTAAAGGACAAAGTACTTGAAATTAAACCCCTCACAAAAAATCTGAAGTAACAGACCATTCGCTCAAACAAATGAGATGAAAATGAAATTGACTACGAATCAATATAGAGAGCAGTGGTACAGAAGCAAAATAACGGACGGTCACTATGTCCTCCTTTGCTCAGTTCATTAGTAGCACAGTGGTAGAAAAAATGGTGCACCAAGAAGTTATACTCTAAGGAGGCCAAGAGAGCACAAAAGTGAAAAGAGAAAATAAACGTAGCCAGAAAATAATAGGAGTAAAACTGTCATATGGATCTTCAATCACTGTTGTCTCATGGTCCCCGTCCTTTTTTAGCTTAAAACACGCCCTTTTCAATTAACTGACCTAACTACCCTCCAAACTCTAGATTATGTTAAGCATTTATTCATATGAATAACACCAATTTTAGTCAATTTCCTATCACAGTTTACTTTAAAAGTTTTCCTACTGTATCCTTTCTCGCACTAAGCACAGACAGAACATTTATTCCTTTGCTGAAGAGGATAAAAAGTTTCTTTAGCTATGAACTCATAACATGATCTGATTTGGTTGTTCCTTCCAATCTTAACAATATAAAGACTAAATAAAGACAAAAACAAAAAGGACTAAAAGGGAAAGACCAGAACTAGATTTTTGATTTCCTACCATGGAAAAAGTAACTAAATGATGCTCATTGCCCCATATCTAACAATGAGCACATAAAGATCCATCAAGTGAACCATAAATTCAAATTTTTTCTTTACGAGGGAAATATAGTTTGACTGTGAAGAAGTTGTAACTTGAGCTTAAGCCTTAATAAAAATACTATAAATCTTAATCCAAAGAGCGGTCTTCTTACAACAAGCCCACGATATCACACCAACAAGAATCCCATTGAGATTGAGAACCATTAGAAGGAAATGATTTTTCTTCTCTGAAATATGATTTTGCTTGAATCTTCTCATCTGAATATTTCATTAATAGTGAATGACAACTTGAATTCACGAATAGAAACTACTTATTTTCAACCACTAATGTGATTCAAAAGGACACTGGAAGCACGCTGATCAATTCTTTTGGAAACTTGAGAGAAATGTAAATTTTAAGCCACACCTTGAGAGATTTGGAAATCAAGGAAGAGTTAGCAGAAATGAATTGATTCAAAATTGAATAAGACGACGTCGTTGAGAGCCAAAAGGTTTTCCTTTTATAAGTCTCACTCTCTCTCTCTCTCTCTTTTTTGGAGTTTGGTTGTAATAAGGTGAAGACAAACAAGAAGTGGAGTTGAAGAGCCTGAGAGAGAGAGAGAGAGAGAGAGAGAGAGAGAAATTAATAAAAGTTGGGAAGAATCTATAGAAGATAATTCGATCAATTAACATACAAATTCGTGTTTTAGCTAAAAAATTGTGTAAAAATAGACCTACCCAATAAAATATCATCGAAGACATTCTCTTCTCCGACATTTAGTCCTAAACAGGGTTTATGACTCATCAGACCCAATACTAACTAAAGACTCAACGAAAACATGCCGTTTCATGAAATCCAAGAATTTTGTGGCCGATAATCAAGATATGTTCGATGTCCACTCTCAAGAGAACTATTATATCAATACATATGTAACTTCGAATCACTAATGGGCGAACTAAGAGCTTACCGCAACCTCCAGTAATAGTTCTATACTTCTGCAAACCATAGGCCAAAAGTCTTTTTATCTGAAAGATAGAAAACCAAATCGAAAGAAGAAAGAGAGAAAAAAAATAAAAAGGAAAAAAGAACATTGAGATCCACCCATTTCTCACTTTAAACAAAAAATCCATATATTTTCGAAATTGATACTTGCAGCAGAGAGTACAGGCAGCCCTCGCCCCATACGACCCACAGCAGAAATTAAATCACAAGACGATCACATCCCAATCACGCCGATGCATTTCGATCCGTCTTTCGACCACTTCACGCTCGATTATCGACTCGAAAGCGATCAATCAAGCGCCCCCCATTCTAATCCCCGCTTCAAATTCGCAAAATTTCTACACGATCAAGAACCGCGATCGCCGATCCAACAGGAAGTCAAAACAAACGAAAGCGGAAAGAGCCAACGCAATCCACCCCTCTCGTGGGTAAGAAACAACGACCGAGAACAAGAAACCCAATTCAAGAAAATCACAAGAAAGCAGGAAATCAGCAACTGGGGGCGATCGCCATCGATTCGGTGGACGCCATTTTCGATCCTCCCCTCGCGCACGAAGCCTGCCCGCGCAGACCCACATGGGTATGCGGAGCCAAGAAGCTAACTTTACCTCGGAAAAGCGATCCTCGACGTCGGCGGGAGGTGGGATTGAAAACCCTAAAGAAATTTCTTGGAGAGCGCTGAGAAAGTGAAGGGAAACGGAGCAGAGGAATGATTGAGAGAGAGAGAGAGACAGGGATTCGTGAATGAAAGAGAAAAGTCACTTCCGACGGTTTACTTGGAGGAAGAGCTGTTAGGGTCCCGTTTGGGGAGCGGGATACGCTTATCCCGGTACGCGGATAACGGTCTCCGTGAAGCGTCGGAGCTCGTTGCGGTTTTGGAAGCCGGACCAACCAAACCACCGATCGTGAGCATAGGGGTAATAGGTGCAGATTCCACCTAAAAGCCGTCATGTCGAGGCCGGTTCCTAATTTCTGAATTTGGGTATACATTGAAATCAATCTTGGAAAGGTAGGTTCGGTTTCCAAGGTTTATTCGGGAACCTGTTATTTATTTATTTATTTTTTTAATTTCATTCTGTTATGCCTTGCTTTTGCTTGATTTCTAGTAAAGCAGCAACGCAAATTCCTTCTTATGAATATAATTTGATGAACAAAACTATCCATCTCAAATAGAACCATTTATAAGTAATCTGTCAAACCTAATGAGGGAAATTATATAATGCTTTTCATGTAGAGTAAATAAAAGAGGTTGATTCTAAAGTAATCTAGGAACACGTGCAGAATAGTAGTGATTAGTTAATTTGAAGTTTCCAAAGTACATAGTACATTGGAACCAAACTTGTAGTTCCAGGGTCTACCCAATAACCTACTAATTTCTTCTCTTTTTTCTAAAGTAATCTAAGAACACGTGTAGAATAGTAGTGATTAGTTAATTTGAAGTTTCCAAAGTACATAGTACATTGGAACCAAACTTGTAGTTCCAAGGTCTACCCAATAACCTACTAATTTCTTCTTCTTCTTCTCCTTCTAAATTTCATTTTGTCATTCCTTGTTTTTGCTTCAATTTTTGTCAAGTAACAACAAAATTCCCTTCAAATAAATAGAGTTTCATTAACAAGACTACCCATCCCAAACAAGACCATTTATAAGTAATCTGTCAAATCTAATAAGAGAAATCATGTTATGTTGTCATGTAGAGGAAATCAAAGAAGTTGATTCAAGAGTAAACACTAACAAGTGTGAAAGAGTAGTGATTAGTTAATTTGAGGTTTTCATAGTACATAATACACTGGATTGCTTCTGTAATGAATGTACAAATATGTTGCAGGTGGACTCTAATAGAACATATCTTCGAAGGTTAAAACTAATTATGGTAATGGAAGAACGTATCTAATAGTATTAATAACAAATTGATGTTCCCAATTTCTGAAAGTTCAATATTAATAGTATAAATATTTGTGAAAAGATCAATGGATACTGCTAGTTTTAGGGTTATTTGGGTTGGTCTAGTGTTTTGGGTTCTCCACTCGATTCTCAAGTTTTTGATCTGGTTCTATGGTTCTCGAACAACGATCTCTATAAAGTAACGGAGCTTGTTTTGGTTTGAAAGCCAAACCAAACTAACCGTTGATTTTAAGTACAGGTGAATGGTTTTGGGGTAGGTGTAGATCCCATGTGGAAATCTATCCTACTGAAACCAGTCCCAAAATCTAAACCTAGAATCTCCCTTGTAAGCACTAAAACAAATCCTGGAATAGAAATTACCGTTTTATGGTCTACTCATGAACTTGCTAATTCCTTCTTCTTCTTTTTATTTTATTTTTATTTTTATTTATTTCATTTTGTTATTCTTTGTTTTTGCTTTTAGTTAAGCAAAAACAAAAAATCCCTTTCAAATAAATAGAGTTTCATCAACAAGACTACCCATCCCAACCAGAACCATTTATAAGTAACATGTCAAATCTAACTAGAGAAATTGTATTATGTTATCATGTAGAGTAAATGAAAGAGGCTGATAAATGTGTGTAAAAGATTAGTGATTAGTTAATTTGAGGTTTCCAAAGTACAAAGTTGCATTTGGTCATATGAATTTGGATTAGAATAGGATAAAATAAAGGCGGATTTGAAATCCTCCACACATCCACGAATTGTTAAAATATCCTATCCTCCACATATCCTCGGTTTGTTGAAATATACTATCATATGTTTGGTGTAATCTAAGATAAAATTTGGAATCTATGAAAAAACTCTTTGATAATTTTTGAAAATCCACAACTTAAAATAAGAATGAAAATCTTTGAAAATCCTTTTTATTTGAAAATCTTTAAATTTTTTCAAAATCCCATCTTTGACTTTGCTCCACCTATACATTAGACTCAAACCCTCGTGACCACGTCTCTAGGAAGTCGAGCTCGGGAGCATGAGATCTCTTAGGGCGCTTTTGGTAACACTTCTCTTCTCGAGAACAATTTCTGATCATAAATTATTATTTTTGATTCTATTCCTAAGAATAATTTCTAAGCATTTTAAGCCGTTTAGTAACTGTCCAAAATTTTAATTCCCAGAATAGAATTTCGTTTGGTACCGTACTCAAAATTTCTACTCCAAATCATTTTCTTTTAATTTTTAAATAATTTTATTACTTTTTTTTTTTTTCCTTTCTTTCTCCTATTCTTCTTCTTCTTCAAGTGGCCGGTCGCCGGCCTTGGGATGATTGGCGACTGGCTAGACAAGGGCTGGCGACCTCACCGGAGCGTCATGGGCCCTCGACGAGGCCGGCCCTCGTCGACTGAACCTCATCGGCAGCTGGGCGAGGCTTGGCTGAGCCTCGGCGAGGCTGGGCGAGGGCGAGTCTCACCGATGGCTGGGCTTGCTTCCAGCGAGCTTGCCGGACCTCGCTTTGGCCTGACGAGCCTCCGGCGAGCTTGCCGGACCTATTGCCTATGACTAGCAGCGGTGGGCAGCGAACCACATCCGTGGCGGTGGCAGTATATGAAGAAAAAGAAAAGGGAAGAAAAACAAAAAAAAGAAAATAAAAAGAGAAAATATGGGCTTGATTGTAGAATTGTTTTCGGGAACATGAATCAACTTTTTTTTCTTGATTCTGTTCCAAATTTACCTTCGGGAACAAAAAAAATAGAAATTTGTTCATGGAAATAAAAATTTTACCCGACACGATTTTGTTCCAAAACTACTTTCGAGAACATAAAAATATAAATTTTTACTATTTGACCAGTTACTAAACATGGCCTTAATTGATGTAATTTTGGGATTGCCTTGTGAATAGCAGGAGGCACTTCATGTTGATCGTACGGTTGGCTGCATTGTCGAAGAAAATGGCTAAGAGAGGCGATAGTAGAGAAGGTGTGCGTCGTGGGATGGGCCCGCAATAGGAGATCCTGCACCAAGGTGCCGTTGCAACATTTTTTTTATGTTGAAACTCCATGCTCGAGAGCATGGTCACCAAGAAGTTGATAGTGTGTCGGCCATTCTTCATCGACCAACGGGTGAAGAGCCTGATCGCGATCATGCGTTAAAGTTTGGGTTAATGTGGAGGGTGTATATGATTGGGGTGAAAAAGATGATTTATGAAAACTCGGCATGACGATTGTCTTTAGGCCCCTTTTTGTCCTCACTCGTCGGAACACGATTGCCGGCTGGTGGGGATAATCGACGTGGTCAGAGGAGACAATGATCATGTGGTGGTTGAAAGTGACGATGATCGAATGTGGTAGTTGAAAGTGATGATGATTGGTAATATGGTGGTGGTCCTTGGTGGGCGGTGCTGGCGTAGTAATATTCGATGTGTCACTTTATTATTCCATTAAAAAATAAAATATAATTTTTTAGTTATTTTTTAAATTTTATAACCAATTCGGATATATCCCACATTCTAAAAGCTGTATTTCTTATCCAACATTTTATCCAGATTTATCTGGATTATCCGATCCGAGGAACATTATCAAACATCAGGTATGATAATTTGTTATTCTATCTAGACTCGAATTTAGGTTTCTAAACACAACCATAGTGTATTGAATGACTATATAGATATACATATGTTGTCGGTGGGTCCCATTGGGTGCATATCTTACACCTACATTAGAGCAAGTTTAAAACTAAACACAGTAATGGAAGTAATTATTGAATAACATTATTAATGAAATGATGTTCCTAATTTTGAAAGTTTGATATTAATAGTACAAAATTGGTGAAAAGATCCATAGTTACTACTAGTTTTAGGGTTATCCCTATTCGGTCTAGTTCTCTACTTCTCAGTTCGATTTTCCAATTCCCGATCTAGTTCTACGGTTCTTGATCCAATTCGATTCAACTCCTATCCAGAAACCTAACATCATGATACTTGTTCCAAAAAATTGGGGACAAGGAACCGAATCAAAGAGTCTGATATCAAGAATTGGACCCACCATAAGATTGGTTCGGTCCAATTCTCAATTCTATCCGGGATCCATGCTCATTCCTAATTTCGAGGAATATAGAGTCCGGCTTGAACCAAATAGTGATTCCGTTGGATTCCGAACCCGGTGTTTTTGCTTTGTATTATACTAGAACCAACGTGCACTGCACGTGTTTCATAAATGAATCTGAACGGTTCTCCTTTGTCAGGCAGTGAGTTTTTTTTTTTTTTTTTTTTAAATTTAAAAATAGTGGGTAGTTTTTTTTTTTTTTTTTTTTTTCAATTATTCAAGGATAGTTCGCGGGCACATTTTAAAAAGAATTTAATTTAAGTGACTTTTGACGGCCTTGTATCTTTGGACTGTGCACTTAGACTGTGATTTGGCGTGAAGCGCCAGAAAAGCTTCAAAAAATATAGAGATGTCGATGTGCATATTTGTATATTACTTTTTTCTATAGTTGCTTTAGATTTAAAATTTTTTTTTTGATGATAATGGGAATTTTTTTAAATAAAAAAATGTTTCAAAATAAAATGTGTAATAGATAACAAGTGGCGCCACTCGTTACTGGATGGAAAGATCATCATGTGGCAAGGATCCGACGAATTGTGGCGAAAGTCCTACAATTCTTGCCTGAATAGGCTAGGGTTGCAACTCCGTTCCAAATATAGACAACTCCACATAGTTCATGTTAGACCATCATGGTCCACGCATTTGATCGTTCAATGTCTCGATGATTATCATTATAGCTACAATATTATGTCTTTATCCTTCTCTATTATTGGCATGTTCATTTACTGTAATTTAAGAGGTAACTTAGAATGTCGTTGTCATGTTGGATTACTTGTCATCTTTTATATAAAGTCAACAAGAATTTCATGTTTTTGATATAGGAATTTAATAAAAACGTACATGATTTTCTTTGCAACTCGAGATAACCCTTGATTTCAAAATGTTTAAAAAGTTACAAGTATAGGTCTCATAACAACAAAGGATAACTTTACTTACTGCTTATTTTTCACAATATTTGAATTGTACATGCTTAAATAGTTGTATCTCCAATTTTTGATAGATTGAGATGAGATTTTCTATCGTAAAGGAAGATAAATAAAGGGACACAATTTACTTCAAAACTTGTAATGACCTCAAGATTTTAGCAAATTAAAAAAAAAAATGACAAAATAGGTTCCTCTACAGCTAAGGATAACCTTAGATATTCCTCAACAGCTAAGGATAACCTTACATACTTACCACACTTTTTTCACAATAGTTAGATTTTACATACTCAAATAGTCACTATTTCCAATTTTCTGATAGATTAAGATGAGATTTCTTATCATAAAAGGAAAAGGAGTAAATGGATATGATTTATTTTGAAACTAGCGATGAGATCAAGTTTTAAGCAAAATATAGGAAAATGACAAAATAGGTTTCTTAACAACTAAGGATAACTTTACATACTTACCACAATTTTTTCGCAATATTTGGATTTTACATACTCAAATTGTCGTATTTCCAAGTTTTGATAAATTCAAATGAGATTTCTTATCATGGTAAAAAAAGGAATAAGTGAACACGACTTACTTCAAAACCCGCAATGACTCTCGAGTTTTAGGCAAATTTAAAAAAGATGAAATAATACGTGCCTTAACAACTAAGGATAACTTTATGTACTTACCATAATTTTTTTTTTTTTTACAATATTTGGATTTTACATACTCAAATAGTCGAATTTTCAATTATTAATAGATTGAGATGAGAATTCTCATCACAAATGGAATAAGAATAAATGGACACGATTCTTCGAAACCCATGATGACTCTCTTAAGGTTTAAGCCAATTCAAAGAAATGATAAAATAGGTTTCTTAACAACTAAAGATAACTTTATGTACTTCCCACCTATTTTTCATGATAGTTGGATTTTGCATACTCAAATCATCGTATTTCCAAGTTTCGATAGATTTAGATGAGATTTCTTACCAGAAGAGGAATGAATGGACACAATTTACTTCAAAACCCACAATGACTCTCGAGTTTTAGGCAAATTAAAAAGATGACAAAATAGGTTCCTTAACAACTAAAGATAACTTTACATACTTACCACAATTTCTTTACAATATTTGGATTTTACATACTCAAATAATTAGTATTTCCAAATTTTTATAGATTGAGATGAGATTTCTTATCACAAACAGATTAGGAATTACCCTCTTAAGTTTTAAGCAAATTTGGAAAAATGACAAAATAGGTTCCTTAACAACTAAAGGTAACTTTATGTACTTACTGCGTATTTTTTACAATATTTAGATTTTACATACTCAAACAGTTGTATTTCCAATTTTTGATAGATTGAGATGAGATTTCATATCACAAAGAGAATAGGAATAACCCTTTTAAGTTTTAAGCAAATTCAGAATAATGACAAAATAGGTTCCTTAACAAATGAAGATAACATTATGTACTTACTGTGTATTTTTCACGATATTTGGATTCTACATACTCAAATAGTTGTATTTCCAAATTTTGATAGATTGAGATAAGATTTCTAATCACAAATAGAATAGGAATAACCCTCTTAAGTTTTAAGCAAATTCAGAAAAAATGACAAAACAGGTTCCTCAACAACTAATGATAATTTAATGTACTTACCACATATTTTTCATGATATCTGGATCTTACATACTCAAATAATTGTATTTCCAATTTTTGATAGATTAAGATGAGATTTCTTCTCACAAATAGAATATGAATAACCCTCTTAAGTCTTAAGCAAATTCAGAAAAATGACAATATATGTTCCTCAACAACTAAAGATAACTTTATGTACTTACCGCATATTTTTCATAACATTTGGATTTTGCATACTTAGATAGTCATATTTCCATTTTTTTTTTTGAGATGAGATTTCTTATCATAAAAGGAAGAGGGCTAAATGGTGAAGGAGTAGGTAGGGGATGATAAATTGGTTCTAATTGGGATGGTTTAACCTATTTTGTCCAAAACCATTTAATTCCTTACCAAAGCGATTGAGTCACTATGCCTCATTTGGACTGGCCTTACCAGCTTTACCGTTACCAAATTGGATTGCTTGTGGTAAAAAGCTGTAAGTACAAAGCACTAATTCAAATTTGATTTTTCTTCTAGCTTAAAGGCAATTTTGTTACTTACATGCCCAAATAATTTTTCCATTTTTTGAGAATAGAATAAAATTACCACGAATTCGTAGATGCCTAATCAAGTTAAACCCAAAAAGGAGGTAGCTATGGTTGTTCAAAGTGTAAAACCCTAGGTCCATAACATACAAATTTAAACTTTATGTACTAACCATGTGATTTTCACGATATTTGGATTTTACATACTCAAATAGGATTATTTCCATTTTTTCATAGATTAAGATGAGATTTCTGAATAGAATAGGAATAACTCTTTTATGTTTTAAGCAAATTCATAAAAATGACAAAATAGGTTCCTTAACAACTAAAGATAACTTTATGTACTTACCCCATTTTTAATATGATATTTGGATTTTACGTACTCAAATAGTCTTATTTCCAATTTTTGATAGATTGAGATTAGATTTCTAATCACAAATAGAATAGGAATAACCCTCTGAAAGTTTTAAGCAAATTCAAAAATATGACAAAATAGATTCCTTAACAACTAAAGACAAATTTATGCACTTACCGTGTAGTATCACGATATTTGGATTTTACATACTCAAATGGTTGTATTTCCAAATTTTTTATAGATTGGGATGAGATTTCTTATCATAAAAGGAAGAGGGCCAAATGGTGAAGGAGTAGGTAGAGGGTGATAAATTGGCTCTAATTGGGATAGTTTAACCTATTTTGTCCAAAATCATTTAATTCCTTACCAATGAGATTGGGTCACTATGCCTCATTTGGACTGGTCTTTCCATCTTTACCGTTACCAAATTGGATTGCTCGTGGTAAAAAGCTGTAAGTGCAAAGGACTAATTCAAATTTGATTTTTCTTCTAGCTTAAAGGCAATTTCGTTACTTACATGCCCAAATAATTTTTCCATTTTTTGAGAATAGGATAGAATTGCCACGAATGCATAAATGCCTAATCAAGTTAAACCCAAAAAGGAGGCAGATATGATTGCCGAAAGTGTAAAACCCTAGGTCCAAAACATACTAATTTTAGTTATTTTTATTTTTATTTTTTTCACTAAAACGAAAGGAATTTCATTATGCATATCGAAACAAAATAATTTATTCGTAGCAAGAACCCAACGATATGACTATTTCGATACGTGCATTCCGAAGGAGATTACATTTCCTTAAACGCGTAGTTTCCGCATTGCGACGGGCAGAAAATGTAATATAAATAGACGAGTCGCGCAACGAGGATAGGCGGATTTGAGGGGCGGGCGGTGCCTCGCCACCTCCCCTCCGTATCCCCGCCTAGTCGTCAAGTGATCGCTCAAAATCTCTATCTCTGAAAAAAAGCTTTTCATGTCATATCTTCGTCGAGGGAGATTTCAGGCACACATTATGTGCGTCCCGAACCTTCACGCCTAAATTACGCATACGCCATTGGCGACTGGGCGAGGCCAGATTAGAGCTATGGACTGGACTATTATGGTAAGATGTATCAGCTGATCATATCCTATCATTTCCCCCCTCCTCCTCACCCCCTATAAATTGCCCCCAAATCATCCCCAAAGGTCCATCACTCACATCTGCTCCGACCAAGAACAAACGAGCTCTTGAATTTTTCCCAATCAATTCCTCAAATCTTCCTCGTTTTCTCCAAAAAAAAAAAAAAAAAAAAGCTCCAAAATCCAAAATTTCAAAAAAAAAAAAAAAAATACAAAGGAACTCAAGGAGAGAAAAGGAGGAGGGAGCCCCACCTGGAAAATCTCGTCCTCAGGCTCGCCATCAAGGGGCTCACAGCGCGCCACGTAGGTACATCCGAGCCCTCCACAAAGCAGAAATTTTCTTTATTTTTCCCCATTTCACCTTTTCTTTTTCAATTTTTTATTTATTTATTTTTCGTTTGGGGGTTATTTTCTGATTTCTGATCTAAACCCTCGGCTCTGTCGTTTAACCGAACGAAACCCTAAATTGGTCCGTCTCTCTCGCGGTGAAATTTTTTTTGCAGAGAAATTGCGGGGGGAATTCCTCTCCGAATCCGCCAGATTCCTTGGGGGTTCGCCTCGGAGGCGCCGGATTCAGCCCCTGCTCGCGCTCCTCTCGTGATCTCCGCCGCGCGCCGCCGGGGGGGAACGCCGCCGCGTCGAGAGCTCCGTCGCCTGAGGTGAGCGCCATTACCCGTCCTTTGATCCGCGGCCGCCGGTTCTCGCGCCGCGGGTTTCGATTGTTTCGGAATTGCGGGCTGATGTTAGGGGTTGATCCCGCCCTGTTTCGGGATTCATTTGTGTGCGGTTGTGTGATTTCTGGGCATTTCTCGGTGTTTGCAGATCTGGAATATGAGGGCGGGGTCGTGTGATGGAATGTGATACTCGCGTGGGGTTGGTGGGATTGAATTTTGGTTGATGGAGCAGAAGGTGGAGGGCTCAAATGGGGCTCAGGCTCCTAAGAAAGCCAGGTGTCTGGCTGTTAAGAGCTTGTATAGGGCCGGGTCGTCGGGGGAGGATCCGGAGAGGTCGAAAAGTAAGAACTTGAAGAGGAAGAGCGGCTCCGACGATGGTGGGGATGAGAATAGGCGGAAAAGGAGTAAGAAGGAGGTGTCTCTTAGTAGCTTGAAGAAGAGAAAGGAGAAGAGACTAAGTGACGTGACTAATGCCGGGGCTCATTTTGGGCCGCACGATTCGTCGGAGTCGAAGCCCGAGGTGGATGAGAGGCCGAGCTCCAATGGCAATTTGAATGGCATTGGACTTAGTCTGGATGACAACGTCATCAAAATTCCAAAGCGGAAACGCGGAACTTTGGGACGGAAAAGAGTAGAGCATACTCAAGAGTCGAATCCAACTGAGCCCTCTGTCAGCAGATTGGATTTTGCCGGTCCATCTGGGAAGCATAGAGATGGTGATCCTGAAGGAGGAAGCGGTGGTGGAAATGTTAAAGAGGAGGACGCTTTTGCTGATATGGAGAATGGGCATAGCGTTGGCAGACCTTCGCAGGAGCAGGATTACATTGTGGGGAGTTCAGCAACAGACAATGGCAAACCGAAAAAGTCGGTCAAGAAGCGTCGAAAGCAGAGAGAGGTGAAGCCGGGAGGTGTTCAAAGTGCTGTGGTGGAGGCAGGTTCTGCAGTCGATGTCTCTGCCAAGAGATGTGATGATCAGCAGGTTGTTTTTTCTTAGATACTTTCTAGCTTCTTGGTTGTAAATGGGAGGCACCCCCTTGGTGCTTTTTAATATACTTACTTATTGAAAACTGTGATGATCAGCAGGAAGATGATGAGGAGAATCTGGAGGAAAATGCTGCGAGGATGCTCTCCTCACGGTTTGATCCAAGCTGTACTGGCTTTTCTTCAAAGAGTAGAGCATCGCCATCACCAACAACATCATCAAACAGCTTGTATTTTCTGTTATCTCCTAACGGAAAATATTCAGATCAAGCATGTACATCTCGTGCTTCACCAAACTCCCCATCTGGTAAAGCAGCTAATAGAGCCTTGCGGCCAAGAAATCAGCATGGAGAAAAGCTGCGTTCCCGGAAAAGGAGGCATTTCTATGAAATTCCTTCTGAGCAGGTGGATGCAGATTGGGTTCTGAACAAAAGAATAAAGGTCTTCTGGCCTCTAGACCAGTGCTGGTACCATGGCCTCGTAAATGACTATGATGGAGAAACAAAACTCCATCACATCAAGTATGATGACCGTGATGAAGAATGGATCGACCTTCAAAAGGAACGTATCAAACTCTTGCTACTTCCTGGTGAAGCCCGGACTAAGTTTGCTGTAGGCAGCAGGAAGAGAAGAGTGGAGCCTTCCAATGAGGAGGAAGAGAGACCTTTGACCTCAGCCAATGATGGCTGTGTCAGCAGTTACATGGACACAGAACCAATCATTTCGTGGCTGGCACGATCAAGTCGTGGGGTTAAATCTTCTTCTTCCCGTGCTGTAAAGAAACGAATTGTCGGTCCATCTCTGAAATCGAAGCCTTCATCATCTGCTGCTGATGCTGTGGATACATGTGGGGCCACCGCTGCTGGTTCTTTCCCACAAGGAGGCCAAACAGCGTTTCATGGAGATTGTGTGCCAACAGGTGGACCTTTTCATGCTGGAAAGGTTGAGAAAGTCGCAAAGGCTCCAGATCTCTGAAAGGTGGCAAAGCTCCTATTGTTTACTATAGGAAGCGGTTTCGCCGGGCAGCTGAAGCCTTGTGCCAGAGAGTAGAGGATGATGCCTTCTCATTGGGAAAATCAGATTCTCATGGCTCTTTGTTGACCATTGAAGAGACGGGCTTCTCGAAATTAATATATTTGGTGAGAAGGGAAGCAAACGATATCATGGTCAGTTCTCTTCTCCGCCCTTTTAGAGTAGAGGATTCCCAGTTGGTCCATGATCTCGTTCTGCTTTACTATGGAAGACTGGTGACCGTGTGGCCTGTGGTGAAGTTGGAGATGCTTTTTGTCGACAGCATTGTTGGTTTGAGGCTTTTCGTGTTTGAAGGATGCTTGGGGCAAGCTGTAGCATTTGCAATTTCAGTTTTGAATCTGCTGAGTGAGTCTAATGGGGAGGTGGAATTTGTAAGCTTGCAATCTCCGATAACCTCTGTTAGATTTAAGTTCTCTAGTGTTCAAGGTTGTGAAAACCAACTTGTGTTTGGATATTACAACTTTTTGAGATTAAAACGTTCTAAGAGGTTGTGTTTGGAATCGGAACTGAGGGAGAATTGTTTGCTAGTTGAGAAACTTTCTCCTTCTGAATGCACTTACAATGCTCTTCAAAATGGAGACATCCCATCACTGGCGCCAGCTGCTTTGGACTCTTCGCTAGAGGTATTATTTTCTTTACCATTTTCTTCTAAAAATATTCAATTTCTTTGTTCAGGAGTTAGGGTTGTGGAGCAATATGTGCATGATTTTCTGTTGTTTTTGGTATCTCGACATTTACAATTCTTCTGTGGCCCAATCTCCCCCTCCCTTCTCTTCTCTGTCAACGCATGCGCGCACTTACACACACACACACGCACTTACGTTGTGCTTAGTATTGTGGTTGTTACTTGTGCAAAACCAGTATTAATCGTCTTAAGGTTAACTGATCAGGGTCTACAGAAGATGACCGTGAAGCAATGTGGTCCTCGGGTGTATCTAGAGATAATGGCGACATTAATGGGGGAAATTCATCAGGTTCTGATGCAGAGTACATGAAGCTTCCTCAGTTTGCTCTCTCCTTTACTGCTGCTCCTACTTTCTTTCTGAGATTGCACTTGAAGCTTCTTATGAATCATAGCGTCTCCAAAGTTAGTTTTGTTGAGCTTAATCAGGAGAAAAGTGCAGAAAATGCTAGCATTTTGGCTCAATCTAATTTTGCCATAGATGACTGCTCAGAGAGTGACATGGGATTCCATACTGGCCAAGAAGCTCTATCCAGAGAGAGTGGTAAGCACTTGCCTTGTGCTAAAGATGATCAGGCTATTGAGCTAGTTGTTCGCAAGGGTTCAGATTTGAGGACCCCTCAGGATAACCAGAGTGTTAGTCTTCAGACTGGCAGGATTCAAAGTGGTACTGAGAATCTTGCTGTAGTTGGTGATGAGGCTGGGCAGGTGCAGGAAGGGCAAGGAAATGACGCGGCATCAGAAAAGACGTCAAGTCCTCCGCTTGATGGGGAGAGGATCACAAATGGCGCTTGTCCTTCTTTGAATGTTATTAAGATAGATATTCCCCATTATAATGCAGTTGAAAAGCCTGATGATGATGGATCGCTGCGCAGTTTGCCGCCTACAGGTATGGCTTGTGATATGAATGGCAGCCTTGTCCCTAGTCCAAATCCCACTGCACCAAGAAGCGTATGGCATCGCAGTAGAAGTAGTTCATTTTATGGACACTTCTCACATGGTTGGTCAGATGCAAAATCTGATGGTTCCCTAAATAGTTTTGGCAATGGACCAAAGAAGCCACGGACGCATGTTACTTACTCATATCCTTCTGGAGTTTCAGGTTTGAGCTCAAAGCCACAGCAGAGAACAATTCCTCACAAAAGAATCAGGAGACCCAATGAAAAGAGGGCCTCAGATGTGACCCGAGTTCCTCAAAGAAACTGGGAGTTGTTATCATGTCATGCGAACTTGTTGATCACAGTGGGGGACAGGGGATGGAGAGAGAGTGGGGCAGAGGTGGTACTTGAACTTGTTGAGAATGAGTGGAATCTTGCAGTAAAAGTTTCTAGAACCACAAAATATTCTCATAAAGCACATCAGTTTCTGCAGCCTGGGTCCACTAACAGGTACACGCATGCTATGATGTGGCGAGGAGGGAAAGAGTGGACACTCGAATTTCCAGATAGGAGCCAATGGGCTCTTTTCAAGGAGATGCATGAAGAGTGTTACAATCGAAACTTCCGTGCTGCATTGGTCAAAAACATTCCAATTCCTGGTGTACGTGTTGTAGAAGATTATGACGATAATGGAATGGAGCTGTCATTTCGCAGTTCTGCTATCTACTTCCAGCAGGTTGAAACAGATGTGGAAATGGCCTTGAATCCATCTCGTGTCCTATATGACATGGATAGTGACGATGAGCAGTGGATTTCATCTTGTCAGAGTTCTTCAGATCTTAATGATAATGGCTCCGGGCGCATATTTGTGGAGATATTTGAGAGGACAATGGACATGTTCGAGAAGAAAGCTTATGCTCTTCAGCGTGACCATTTCACATCTGAAGAAATGGACGATTTGAAGTTAGGTGCAGGACCTGTGGTAAGAGGTATTTATGAACATTGGCGGCAGAGGAGGCAAAAGAAGGGAATGCCATTGATTCGACATCTTCAGGTGCCTTTTAAAATCCTTTTCCTTGTCGTTTATTGATTTTGTCCAGATACACATTTATGTGAGGTGCTGCATTTAATTTGGCTTTCTGCAATTACTGTTAATCCGCCATTGGGAACAATTTCTGTCACTCGGTTTTCCAGATGAACGTTTCCATGTTGAGATGCTTGTTTTGTTTTAATTTGGGGTGTACTTTGTTTGAGTGAATTGCAAAGGATTGTCAGGGGACCTGTTAGTATGTGATTGCTTTGTTCCTCTCTTCCATGCCCGTTTTGTTTTTATCTTTTCCTGGAGTTGTGCTTTGGAATTTTGTCTGATATGGGGCTGCTTTCTGCTCTGGAGCATGTGGAAATATCTGGTTTTTGTGATCTTCCTTTTTCATTCTTGCATAATTGTTATACGGTAATATCAACTTCTTAAGCCTTCATGCATGATGGTAATGCTTGGTTTTTCAATTAATAGGGATTTGAGCATGAATAAAGAAACAAATAGCCTTTGAAATTAGCTCTTAATTAGTTCAGTAATTAATTAGTTGGTTAGATGTATTATTAAAAATCAGATGCTAATTTATATGTCTCTTTTTTGTTAATTAGATCTTCCTGTCATAATTAATCCTGTCTGTTACCTTTGTGTGCACATAGTGTGCGCATTTTTGAACTTGTGATTTAAATGTCATGGTACCTTTTATTCAATTCATGCTCATGCTTTGCAGCCGCCATTATGGGAAATGTACCAGCAGCAGTTGAGAGAGTGGGAGCTAGCTTTGAATAAAGGGAACTCTGCTGCTTCTGATGGATGTCAGAAGGCCTCAGCTGCTGAAAGACCTCCCATGTTTGCTTTTTGTATGAAACCTAGGGGCTTAGAAGTCCCTAATAAAGGCTCAAAGCAAAGATCGCAAAAACGATTCTCAGTCACGGGGCAAAGCAATGGTTTTCATGGAGATCAGGACAGTTTCCATGCTTTTGGTAAGTTATGTGAATTCTACTAAGCGGAACACTTTTGGGTTATTTTTTCTTGGATCCAGAATTTTGACGTCATGATCTTTTTGTTCCTGTCAGGGAGGAGACTGAACGGGCCTAGTTTTGGAGATGATAGGGCCATCTATTTGGGACATAACTATGGACATGCAGACAATTCTCAAATGGCACAGACATCTCCATTGGGATATTCTCCACGAGATGTCCCTGGCCAGGGATATTTTCCAATTGGCAATGATGGATTCAATCGAAATTATCCTCCGAGACTACAGAGATACAAGTCAAAGAAATCTGGTGCTGTTGCGTCTCCTCGACATTCACAGGCGGTCACTGCCTACAGCAGGGGAGCCACGGGCAGTAAAAAGAATACCCTTCACTGGAATTCTCATCAACAGTTTTCGTCTGAAGGCTCTCAAAGGCCATCTAGTGAGCAGTGGGACCAAATGGATATGGATGAATATAAATTGTTGGATGCATCTGGTGCAGCACGGTATGCATCTAATTTAGCTAAGCTTAAGAGAGAGAGGGCACAGAGACTTCTTTGCAAAGCAGATGTAGCAGTTCACAGAGCTGTGGTTGCTCTGATGACTGCTGAAGCGATGAAAGCGTCTTCGGAGGATAGGAAGGATGATGGGTAGGTTTTCTGAAGATAATCGGTGAACAGATTGGTATAGTTCTCAATTTGACCCCCAAGAATGTGCAGATGGCATGAAATTATTTCTCTTGAGGCGGGGGTGGGAGCTGGTCCAAGATTTGTCAATGCTGGTGCGCCTTTGACCATGCACAGTTTTTGAAGGAAAAGTTTGTGGAGAGGGTATTCATAGAGATATATTTGGTTATCACATTTAATTGTCGATATTTTGGCAGTTTTCTAGTCCATCCTTGCAATACCTTAGTGAGATTCCAGTAGTCTCTTACACCAGCAGCAAGTGTATGCCTCATTAGTGCTGCTTGTCGTGTTTATTTTGCAAGAGCATTGTATAGAATCTTTTGCTACCATTCTCTGTACAGTCAGCCCACCCCTCTTATCAAATAAGAAAGAAAAAAAAAGGAAATGAAGAGAGATTGACCAAACGTAATTGGTTTTGGCAAGAATTTGGTTGATGCTCTGAGTCTGTTCTCCTTAGATATCCGTCATCTTCTGTGGCTTCGAATAGCAGAATGACAAATCGCCATGCGATACCTTTTTATCTTCTCTTGTACATAGGGCGATGAGTCTCTGAAGCTTATGGCCTCTATTTCGCTTCTTGAGCAATTTCTGCATTTTGATCTGTGGCATTTAGATTATGTATTAAGCCTATGCTGTTCATCATCTTCTGGCACAAGCAGAGAACTGAGTTCCCTTTTAGATTGCTTGTAAGTCGTAACTTACGCGAGGGGATGAAACGTGGAACCTGATGAAGCACTGGTATCCGCAGCGGGGCGGCTCAGACTGTAAGATGATGAGCCCTTCATTGCATCCTTTCTCTTCGTCAATTACGTGCCATCTCTGTCGTCTCTCTTCTGCCGCACGCTCTCTCTCTTCCTACTTTGCGTCTTCTCCCTTTCTCTGTTTCTTTTCTTTTAAAAATATCCTAGGGACCTCACTTCTCTCTGTCCCCCCCCCAACCTTCTTCTTTGTCTCGCAAGAAGTAAACGACATCCTTCGCAAGCCGCGAAGAAGAGGCTTTTCTTTTAGAAAAGAAAAGTGCATAGGGTCGGTTTGGAGTGTTGGCGAGGCCCGTTTGGCTTCTATCTCCGTTCGATGCCAATTGTCAGTTTGCTCGCTTCGCGTAAGGCCACGCCACTCTCTCACAGGTTCTCTCTGTCTCTCTGTCTCGCTCTCTCTCGTCAGTTCTCGCTCAACGCCACGCTATTCCCTCGCAGGTTCTCTCTCTGTCTCTCTGTCTCTGTCTCTCTTTCCATAGTGCGCCCGCATAGACTCGCGTGAAGTTTCGCCAGCAAAATGAGAATTTCCCGTTAGCAATGTCGTGTGTTAAAAGACTACCAACAACCTAGAAGGTAGCATTGAGGAACTCCAGGGCATCCTGCAGGGGATTGGGTGTCATGATCACTTGATGATTCCCTGAAGTCTGGAGCAAACTATATCGGATGCGACCATGATCGGGCCAATCTCTGGCGAAATCACACAATTCAATTGCTCTTAAACAAAGTGAGACAACAGAATATGGTGAAAGATTGTAAGAGCAAGACTTGTCCATCAAGCATATGCCACCTCCTCCTGCAATTCTGCTTGAAGCTTTCTTCGAAAACTGTCAATAACTCAAGCCTCAGACACTCGACTGTGCTGATTCAGGAGACTTTTCCAGTCAGAAGGCTCTTCCAACAAAAACAAATACCTATCAATGATTCCATACTGCCAGAAGAACTACATATCATGCGACTGCTGAAGACAGACATCAATGTCCTTAAGTAAGCACCTTCGTGAAGAAGGTATTTAATCCAGGTTAATTGACCAACTTTTCCCTCCATGTGTTATCCAAGAGTCAACAAACTGTTATGATTCTAGTCCAACATTTCTTATTTCATGCTGTATGAGCAGCTCTCTCTCTCTCCTTCCCTCTCTCCTGTGCCATGTGCCAGGGTCCACAAAGATACCTGAATTCTACTCTGAAACCAAAATTACTATGTCTGCGTCATGCGTGCATCTTAAATATGGCTAAAAACCTACCATTCTAGCAGAGATTTCTCACATTCTCAACGTGCTAAAGTTCATGAGCACTAGGATCTACGACAAAGGTCAGAAAGCATGTTACCTGAATGAGCAGAAAAGTTGACACCTAAACCTCCTTATGTTATGCAGAGTATACATTAGTGCATATATCAATCAGTAAACTACCCTCCAAATGAATGCAGCATATAATTTGATACGCTTATTGTTCAATCTCATGACATTTGGATTCTACACTGTCCAGCAAATTTCCAGGACAAGGAAAGCAGGGGGAAGTCTGCTCCAATCAGTAGATCTCTGAAAAGAGGAAAATTAAAATCTTAACCATACAAAAGATGGAAAAGCTGACTATCATCTTAACCATCATTAACATTCTTCACTCGAGAATTAAATCATCAGACAAGGTCGGTCATGGATTATAATTAATAATATTGAGTGTAAAAGGGCAGCGAGTTGATCCTCCTCTTAATCTTCTTATAAGGAACTTATTTAATTAGATGAATCTGCTTCGGCATTCACTCTGGTTCTTTTCTAAGTTAACCAAAGCCCCATGACACAGTATGCTATCAAACTGCTTGGTGAAACCTAAATACACCACATTGCATTCTGTGACCAACGACCGAATTGCAAGCTCAATGCAAATAACCTACTGCGCACCACGCTTGTTCCCAAATCCTAAAGGAAAAAGGGGAATTTTCAGAGTTATCGTATCGTATCCCACATCACTAATCTCTAATGTATGCGACAAGTCATCACCTGACACATTGTCCATAATGAACACAGATAAGCGCGACCTGCTTTGACGATTTGGGAAATGAATGGAATGGCACATCCTTAATCACACGAGATAGCGGCAAAAGAAAGGAAAAGCAGCAGGGATTCCATCCTTTTGACAAAAGGATAAAATACACCATGATGCTAGTCCTCAAATTATCGACAGGAATTGAGTCATGTTGTTGCATGAGTTTATCATCTGAACTCTTGGGCAATAAAACTGCCAAATGAAGGACAGTTCAAAAAATGGTAGATTCAGTCTAACATCAACAACAAATACCATTAAATTTATCAAGAACTCTCTCTCTCTCTCGTCGAGAGAAACCTCTTCCAGCACCAAGATGTTCAAATTGGACCGGTAATCAAACGCTATAACAAACGCAAGGACTCTGTTCAAATGAAATCATCATCTAGATTTCAATTTCAAACCATGCCCGAACATTCACGAGCCAATATCATTCGACTACATCAGAAATAAAAAGACAAAAAAAGACGACAAATGCCTCAATGCATCCGAACTCCTCATTCGCTGCCTCAACACCACACATGCAAACCCAAAATCGATTCCGATTCAGAATATAATTATTTCAAGTTAACGGGGTCAGAGACTTTACAACTTCCATCAAAATAAGTATAAATAGTACGGTAGTTTCAGCATTCGGATATTACTTCTCTTTTCCTTATTCACTGATAACATAATCTATCATTTGGCTTGCGCAAATTCTTTCATTTGTGTGAAATCAGAATATTTATTTTATGAAAATAATTCGTCAAATTGTATCTTATTGCATATAAATCTTCCTCTTTTGAGCAAAATAAAGACGGAATTCTTAATTAATGTTATATATTAATATAAAAAGTCGATAGCAGTTAGAAAATTCCTAAATAGCATTGTCGTTGTTGTAGGGTATATGGACATTTTATATGTAATTATTTGTTGTTAAATTATACTTAATTGAATCAGTTATAGAAAATGTTAGAATTTCAGTAATTGCTAATTTCCAATCTTAAAACTAATGTTATTAAAATTAACGTAATTTGGGTTGGACAAACTCATGGTGATGAATGAGACAAGCACGGATCCTAGTTGGAAAAGAAATAAGTGGAGAATGTAAGAAAGGTACTCCTTAAGAGAAGAACGATTCTTAAAAAAATGGGAATGCGTGCATTGTTATGAATAGTTCTAGTTGGCATCTTGAATTGAAAAGCGCCTACTCGGAACTTTCTCCTATTTTGGCTCATAGGTTATTTTTGTTATCCCTTCTACCACGAAAGATCCATTGAAGAACTAATTTTTTAGGTTTGAATCATATTATTGTTGGCACCGAAATTGGCCTATTGGGCTTCGGAAGTAAACAAGGGTAAAGCAGGCCTAGCTTACGAGAATCCATGGACAACAGGCCGAAAGGACAGCAATTAGTAACAAAAATGTTGAAGAAATGTTGAAGGGTGCAACATCAGAAGACCTGTCGAGAGGGACAAGATAGGAACAACAGCAGTTATGGGCAATTGGCACTAGCGATGATGCAGATAAGGCAGAGTAGTTATCGACATAGAACCGAAGCTTCTGGAATGATTTGAAATCGAAATGGTAACCACCAAAGAGCAGTTACTCGTAGAATCTAACTATATATAGCTGAAGAGGCGTTTGTGTAAAGGACCTTTTTGTCAAAATCAACAATCAAACACATATTTTGCTAGTTATTTTTTTCCTTTATTGTACTTTTACATTTAATCGCACATTGACTTTTTCTCCTGTTTTCCTGTATTTTTGCTTACCCGTGGTTTAGACAAGTCGCTTCTTTTCTAGAACGACATAAAACCCATTTCAAACAATAAAGCTGAAACTTTGCCCCTTTGGTGAAAGATATTTGTCAAGGGAACCTTTTCCAAGTGAACATCTTTTTGGTACCCTTGGTGGGACTATTGTGTTCCGTTCCTAGGAGGTGTCAATGGCAAAAACAAGGAACTGGGAGAGTCGATCCTCAGTCGGTGAGGATAATTTGTCCCTATAGTGTGTTGGAGAAAGAGCTCTTTGTTCCAAGATTTCCGGCCATAATGCAGACTCTATTGATGGTGTCAACACATGCGGCAATTCTAGGGACATTCCTCGAGAATTGTCTAAAGATTAGAGAAGGAGTTAGTCCCGAAGTCAGCGGTAATGGTCACCATGAGAAGGATGTTCGAAGAGCGGCAAAACGATTTGGCCAATCATATAGCCAATCATTCGTCCAGTTTTTCAACTCCCCTGTTTACCAATTTGGTCAATGAATTGACTTCCAGGATGGGATTATGGAATCAAGTGAATGTGGCCCATGCCGGTCAAACTAGTGCGATTCCACCACCCATACAAGTTTCGGCCCAACCTGCTGTTGTAGGTGGTTTGAATCTCATACCACTGATTAGGATTTTGTAGAGGGTCGACGGTGTGAATGACTAGACTCAAGGCAGTCAGGGTGACCGGACTGGAGCACTTGGAGCCATATTCCCGCTTAGATCGATACCGGAGACTTCCAATGGCACAAATCCAAGCAGAGTGACCGGTGATACCTCGAACTCAAGAAATGAAGCGTAGGCAAGCTCTCGCAACAATTGCCTCCAAACATCAATCGGCTAGGGGGCAGTAATGCGGTGCCGCTTACAAGGGTAAAGAACATCGAATCGATTCTCGCATTGATTGCAAGGTACCAACATTATTGGCCACAAGGAGGGCTTAAAGACTTCGCTATTTGGCTTCCTTCGCCGCCTAGGGTGTAGTTTAATAGGGGGAATCAGGCATTAGATTCCACGACTGATCAATGCGTGATTGAAAAGGCTGCTTGTATGGTCATGCAGCGGATGGACTTGGATGGGGGGTGTTCCGAGACCTATTTGTTGCAAGCCGTACTTAAATTGGGTCGATAACATCCCATACCCCAAGGGTTACAAGACCCTTGAGTCTACTCTCTTTACCGGTGAGGATGATTAGTCGATGGTAGAGCATATTAGCTTATTCATGGCTCAATGTGGTGATGTTAACGAGACGGGAGGATGAAATTGCGTTTATTTCCTCTGTCGTTGTCAATGACAGCTTTTACTTGGTATACAGGCTTTCTCACAAATTCGGTACAAAATTAGGAGGAAATGGAGAACAAGTTCCATACTTAGTTTTATCGCCCCATTCCCGAAGTAACGTCGCTGTTAAACAATTTAACAATGAGATGGTGGATCAATATGTTGCACGATTTAAGAAAATGATGAATCGGTGCCTATTCTTTCTCCCGGAAAAAGAAGTGGCCGAGATGGCCAAAAATGGTCTAAAATTTGCGTTAAAAGAGCATTTGGCTGGGTAGAAATTTATGGATTTATCTTGGCTAATTACCACGTTGACTCAGTATGAGAATCTTTGGAAGGAGAAAGACTAGAAATCTTTTCGGGATTACAAGTAGAATGAGTGATATATGATTGTGAAGAAGATTCTGAGGATGAAGATGCTTAGGACGATGCCATCGATATCGCGGTACCAAAAATGACCCTAAACAACCCCTATATTTGCCAGGCCTTGAAGCCCACTAGAGTAAAAGAGTTGGTTATGCTTAGGGCTAAGGATAGGCAAAGGTATTTGTTTGATGTTACCAAGTTAGATAAAATCTTTGATCTCTTGGTGCATGACGAGGTCGTAAGGTTAATGGACAGTCAAATCATCCCAAGTAAAGAAGAAATATGCAATAGGAGGTATTGTAAATGGTATTACTCTTGAAGTCACAGTACCAATTATTGCGATAAGGCGGTATAGGAAGCAATTTGCCAATTCAAAATCAAATTTGCTGAAGAAGGAGAGTCAAATCATCCCAAGTAAAGAAGAAATATGCAATATGAGGTATTGTAAATGGCATTACTCTTGAAGCCACCGTACCAATTATTGCAATAAGGCAGTATAGGAAGCAATTTGCCAATTCAAAATCAAATTTGCTGAAGAAGGAGATAAAAGGATGGAAATCGATTGGGATCCTTTCCTCAAATAACTGGGATAGTGTTAGCAGCTGCTAGAGGTCACACCAACCGAAGAACTTTATGTCAAAGGTGTCGAAGGGAAATCATTCATCGATATTTCTCGGATGGTGATGACTATCCTAAGGTACCGAGGTATCAGCGGGACCCAAGAGGGACTTTGGCAAGGCCTCGAAGCACGAATTATGATCGCCAATATAGGTGACACCCTTAGCATATCGGGTCTTCTCGCAACTATTCTAATTACGTTCAACTCATGGCTGAGTGTCAAAAGGGCCTGAGATTCGGAGGAGATATTTTCATGAATATAGCTTTCAAGAGCTAACTCCTGAAAGTGTTGTGACATCAAGAAAAAAAGGAGTAAATAAAGTCCCGTTCAAGCGACTTTATGACGAAGGGCATCCTGAAATTGGAACATTAGGGGGATCGAGTGGCAAATTCGATTATTATGTTTGATACACAAGAACGCCCAAACCAAAGCAGAAGGTTTCTGAGGTAGTCCCGTCAGGATGGGGATTAGAGTTTGAGTACGAGGACGACTTCCCACCTTTGACAAATTAGTGTTAGAAGCCTCCTCGGACAATGAAGGTGCCGTATAACCCTGCTGAAGAGCAATGGTTTGTGGGAAGAGAAGTCTTAGCCAGTCCGCAATCAGTTCAAACTTCTACCAATGTCAAGAACTCAGAGAATGAGGATATAGCGAAAGAAAAAATTGCAAGAATTGCATAAACAAGCTAGCATCCCGGGAGGATCAAAAGGCAAATACTGTGTCGAGCTAAAGACTTTAGTATGGGAAAGAGACAAAGAAGATTCTTTCGAGATTGAGGGGGAATATGGTAGTTGCCAAGAAGAAGAGACCACAACTAGGAGGAGTCCACCTCGGAAGCAGAAGGAAGAAAGGACCGAAGAGAAAATGGCAAAAAAAGGGGAAAAGTTTAACAAAGGAAGACCAAATTCTGGTTCTTCAGCCGGTTTGAATACGGTGCAAGTAAGGCTCCCTCTTGAGTTCAAAGCTTTTGCTATGAGAGTTGTTCCCGCAGAGGAAGAAACTTTCGAAGTGGTGAAAACTGTGAAAGCAAAGTTCCAATTCACCAATGAGGAAGTAATGGAATTCGAGAAACTCCTAGTTCACAAAACGAAGCATCTGAAAGCCCTCATGATGGTAAGAAAGATCGAGGGACGCCCTGTGAATAGAATACTTGTTGATGCGGGAGCTACTTTGAATCTACTTTGATTCGACGAGTAATTAGATCGTGTGTCTCGCTTACCATCCACGATCTCTTCAACCGTCGCATACTTTGGCTATAAATAGCACTTTCCCTTAGGCTTATCCATCCTCACGAGTTGTCTTCTTCTACCATTCCCAAAGATGGCCGTGCCCCCAGTTGTCCCTCTTGTTCATATCTTCTCAATTGAAGCAGTCGAAGAATGGAAGCAACTTTACGAGTTGCTCTCCGAAGGCTTGGCTTCTATAGCCAAGGATGAGGAATAAGAAGTTGCTGTAAGGAGGATCCTCCTGGAGATGGACATTGCTCCAATTTGCGGCTCCGAGCTCCATCGCCACTATGACACCTTCTCCGTCCTCTTTTCAGATGGCTTGGAGACCTACAAGCTTAGCCTTACACAAATCGAGGAGAAGGCCATCCTGGAGGAGAGGGTCATATTCATTGACCAACGTGCTGACCTTTTTGCTAAAATCGACAATCGAACATGTATTTTGCTAGTTATCCTTTTCCTTTATTGCATTTTTACATTCAACTGCACATTTACTTTTTCTTCTATTTTCCTGTATTTTCATTTGCCTGTAGTTTAGAGAAGTCGCTTCCTTTCCGGAATGATACACAACCCATTTCAAACAATAAAGTCGAAGGTTTCCCCCTTCAATGAAAGATATTATTCGAAGGAATATTTCCCAGGCGAACATTTTTTTGCACGGCAGTAAAGAAGTTATTAAAGTCTCAGGGATTGCAAGAGAAGTTGAAGAGTTGTAGAGTAACAATTGCCAATGAGCTCATCAAATTTCTAGGGATACGAAAAGGCTTATTTGAATGGCTTAGGTGGCTATTCATGAGTGGCTCCAGGCCTAGGGAGATCAATCGGTCAGGAAAGTCATGGCTATTAGCGGGATTTGACTCTGTAAGAAGATATCCTGACTTTATCAATTAGAAAAAAATCGTACAGAAAGATATTGATGCGGCTGTGGTCCTCAAGATTGATTATTAGGTTTAATTCATTGAGCCCGAGGAATAAGGCTCATAAGTAATTGCTCAAAAGTGGTTTGAAAATTATAAGGGATCGGTGTCGCAAAAGATTCATGAGAAAGGATCATCTCGAGAAGTTATCTTGGAAGAATTAAAGGAGGATAAACAAACTATTCCTAAAAATCAGAGTTGTCAATGCTTACATGTTACAGGATTAACATGACACATTAAAATATATGTACATTCCATATGATGGGAGGCATATTTACAAAACTAGCCCAAATACAAGGGTCAAAGGAGGAACCATTAGGAATTAAATTGTTATCGTAAGGCGAGAACCAAGCTTCTAATCTGCCATCTCAACGCTAGGTTCTTTGCAAGATATCGAGTTTTTCGGGAAGCTTGAGCTCGGATGGTTGTACTCAGAGCCTCACAGTCGTGAGCAAGGCCACCATGGAGTCCTGGAATCGGTGAATATCTTGAGTCAGCAATCTGGCAGATGCTTCAACTAGCTTCATTCGTCGCAAAAGATCACCCGAAGATGGGCCGTTTAGGTTGATGCGTCGAAGAAGTGCTGACAACTCTTGCTTGTTGTCATCCAATTGTTCCATTTTGATTGTGAGTTCCTTTTCGAAATCAGCCTACTTTAATTCTTTCTGCCGATTCTCAGCTTTAGCGCCTCAGCAGAAGCAAGCTTGATGCGGTTGTCCTGATATACCTCAAGAGCGGAGTTGATGGAAAAGGATAGATCCCTATATATGTGCTAAAAAGCAAGACATGACACAGAGTTTATTAGAGGATCTAATTTTGACAACAAATAATTGATCTCTCCCATCAGAAGTGGATTGGAAATGATATGGGGATATTCATAATATAAGATATTGGACAATCTCCTCCATTTTTCCAAATCATGACTGTTCGTGGGCAATGACAGGACATCAAAAGGAAGAGTAGTGTCATCGTTCTAAGGAGTACTAGTTTTGCTCATACTGTGGTTGGATCAGGAGCGAGAGGACTCGATATGATGTAAAGGCATTCATGTGTTGATGAACATTCGATAAACCGAAGATTTCATGGGAAAGGAGCCTGAGGTACATGAATGGATATACTTACCAGAGGAAGAAGGCTGGTCATCATCTCGAGCAATACAGGGATCACGAAGTCGAGGAAGATGAACTCTGATCACCATAGAGAGAATAGCCTCGATACCAACGGCAAATAGAGCATCTCGGTACAAAGTCTGCCAATTCTCAAAGAGTGGTGAACTCCTAGCATTCCCCAAGAAGCTACAATAACAGGAAAACACGACCATCACCTCATTAATGACTTCTTAACATTCAAAGGCCACACGAGGATGACAACGCTTTAGGACAGCAAAAGGGAAATCGATAGATTATGCATAGGGCATAGGAACTTCTTGGGTTGTTTCGAATTGTCTTGCACATTATTGTGAGTGGCACACCTTGAACTCAGGAGAGAACTTGCCATCACGAGAGAAGTATAATTGTAGATCTGCAGAAATGAAAGCATGCCTCCATAGGTATTCATCGTTTGGATACTATTACAAGTCCAGGAATCAGTCTGAGGCTGGATACAAACAAGAAGAAAAGATACGGTTGAAAGCCATTGAGTCTTCCTGAGTTGAAAGGAAATATTCCAGAACAAAGGTGAAAGAAGAAAGGGGAAACAAATGCTGCTTTGGAGGCTTGCAAAGAACTGTGACGCTGAAGTTATCAGGACCAAGTGGATCCCAATGTAAATTGTACCCTCTTCAGGGAACCTCAAGAACATCAGCGAACAAGTGAGGTTAGTACTAACGTGAATAAGTGAGGGAAGTACAATTTAACCCAAATTTGTAGAGGCCAGAGGGGACCAAATAAATGTTTAGAGTGCTCAGTGGTGAGAGAGGTCTAAAGGCAGTAATAGATTGTTGAATTGTTGATCCAATTTCTAGAAACTTCAAGATTGATATTAGCTAGAAAAATCAAGAAAAATCCTTAAGAAAATCTAGCTTAGGTGGCAAAGATAAATGTAGAAGTCTCTAGAAGAACTACAATCTAGAATTTCCTAGAAGAAGCCTAAGTGGACAACATTCCACATAAATCTAGAATGTTGTATTGAGTTCCTATAAATAGGAAAGAGGGGGGAGTGTTGCAAGACCAACAAGTGTAAGCAAGCTCCTCCCCTTCCATTTTACTACAATCAATAATAAAAAAAAGTTCTTTTTTGTTCCCTTGTCGTCTCTTCTAACACTCCCTTGCACACACATTAACACACCTTGCACACACATTAACACACGCTTCCGCACAAACACCAACATAGATCTATCAGAGCCACGTCTTTGGTTGGTATTGGGCGTTTGTCCTACCTACCCATTCCTAAAACTACCCTTTCCAAATACCCACTAACTAAACCATGGCCAACTCTACCTCATCCTCATTTCCCATCCCCATTTTTGATGGGAACAACTATGACTTTTGGAGCATAAAAATGACTACATTCTTGATGGCCCAAGACTTATGGGACATCGTGGAAAAAGGTTGTGAGGCTCCGCCAGAAGGTGCAAGTGTTTCGAAGGATCAACTACAAAAGGATGCAAGGGCGCTATATTTTATCCAGCAAGCACTCTCGGAAACCGTATTTCCAAGAATAATTGGAGCAAGGATTGCAAAAGGGGCTTGGGATATACTACGAGAAGAATTTCAAGGATCGGAAAAGGTACGCACTATTCGCCTTCAAACTCGAGAAGAGATTTTGAGAATTCTAAAATGAAAAATTATGAGACCGTACAAGAATATTGTGGAAAATTAAAGGAACTCGTTAATCAAATGAGAGCCTATGGAGATGGGATAACCGATCAAAGGGTTGTTGAGAAAACATTGGTATCACTTACCAAAAATACAACTCCATAGTTACAACTATAGAAGGAACTAAGGACTTGACGACCCTATCAGTGAGTGAATTAATTGGCTCTCTAGAAGTACATGAGAAAAGACTGATGGCACAAGATGAAGATTCAGTTGAAAGTGCCTTTCAGTCTAAAGTAAATATACGGTCTCATCAAACTAAAAATGGTGGAAGGATCTCATGGAAAAACCAAAGAGGAGAAGAAATTATAAAAAAGGAAAATTGTCCACCTTGTGGTATTTGTAAGAAAACAAATCATTTGGAGAAGGATTGTTGGTTTAAAAATAAAAACAATGCCGTTTTTGTAAAAGATATGGCCACGTAGAAAAGATTGTCGCCGAAAACAAATAATCGAGCAAACTATGTAGAAAAAAAGAAAGTGAAGAGAATACATTCTACGCAGGCCAAGCGGCAAATGACAATAAAAGTGAAACATGGTACATCGATGGTGGGTGTAGCAATCACATGACGGGGGACGAATCTATATTCACTGATATTGATAAGTCGGTGAAATCCCAAGTAAAGATGGGCAATGGTGCATTAGTAGATGTCAAAGGAAAAGGCACCATCGCCGTGGAAACGAATAAAGGCCCAAAATATATACATAATCTATATCTAGTCCCTCGTCTTGCACAAAATCTCTTAAGTGTGGGCCAAATGATACAAAGTGGGTATTCTCTATATTTTAATAGAGATGCCTGCATTATCTATGATAAATATAAAAATGTCATTGCCTCTGTTAAGATGAAAATAACAATTTTCCTATTCAATGGAAATATGTCAAAGATATAGCCATGAAAGCTCAATTTGATGATTCATGGCTATGGCATTGAAGATTTGGCCACTTCAATTTTGCTGGGCTAAAAATTCTCCATCAAAAAAATATGATGAGAAATTTTCCAGCCATCACAGGAATTTCAGATGTTTGCGAAGGCTGTCTTCTTGGAAAATAACAGAGACAGTCCTTCCCATCTGGAGGTGCATGGAGAGCTAAGAAGCCATTGGAACTTGTCCACACGGACGTGTGTGGTCTGATGAGGACACCTACACCCAGTCAAAATAAATATTTCATCCTATTCATTGACGATTACACAAGAATGACGTGGGTATACTTTCTTCGAGAAAGATCTGAGGTTTTCTCTATCTTAAGAAAATTCAAGAACCACGTCGAGAATCAAAGTGGCCAAAGAATCAAAGTCCTAAGGAGTGACAGAGGCACATAATACAATTTGAAGGAGTTTAATAAATTTTGTGAAGATGAAGGAGTCCATCATCAACTAACTGTTGGCTACGCCCATAACAAAATGGAGTAGCTGAAAGAAAAATAGAACCGTCATGGAGATGGCAAGGTCTATGCTAAAGGAGAAAGGCCTTCCCAATACTTTTTGGGCGAAGCGCTTATACTTTGCGGTATACCTGTTAAACAAGTGTCCAACTAAAGCTGTTCAAAATAAAACACCAGTCGAAGCATGGAGTGGATGAGCCTTCAGCAAAGCATCTCAAAGTGTTTGGATGCATTTGCTACATCCACATCCCTGCTCAGAAAAGGAGTAAGCTAGATGAAAAGACAGAAAAAGGAATATTCCTTGGCTACAGTGACCAATCAAAAGGCTATCGGGTTTACAACCTAAGAACCAAGAAGCTTATGATTAGTCGAGACGTCGAGTTCGACGAAAATGCTGCCCGGAATTGGGAGGATGAGAAGATCGAGAAGAAGTACATCACCTTGCCGGACATACCACCTGCTCAAGAGGAGTCAACGTCACAAGAAGAAGGAGAAGTACTGGATTCCACCACTCACGACATAACTCCACCAAGCTCTCCAAGAGTGATGCAAGAAGAATCTACTCCGTAGTCTCCAAGATATTAAGGGTAAAAGCCCTTAGAAGAATTTACGACACATGCAACTTTGCTATTTTGGAACCAGAAAACTACGAGCAAGCATCCAAAGAAGAAGTTTGGATAAAAGCCATGGAGGAAGAGATCAAGATGATCGAGAAAAATGAAACTTGGGAGCTTGTCGATTGACCCGAAGACAAAGAGATCATTGGCGTCAAGTGGGTCTACAAGACGAAGCTCAATGCGGATGGATCAATCCGAAGCATAAAGCAAGGCTTGTGGCGAAAGGATACTTGCAACAACCAGGTATTGACTATACTGAAACTTTCGCTCCGTTGCTCGCCTCGATACTATTCGAGCGCTCATAGCTCTAGCAGCACAAAAGAATGGAAGATCCATCAACTAGATGTAAAATCAACCTTCCTAAATGGATATCTTCAAGAAGAAATTTATGTCGCTCAACCGAAGGCTTTACCGTCAAAGGCAATGAAGAAAAAGTCTTAAAGCTTAAGAAGGCCCTATACGGGTTAAAGGAAGCACCACGTGCGTGGTATAGTAGAATCGATGAGTACTTCATCAAGCAAGGATTCAGGAGGAGTATGAGTGAGCCGACACTCTACATCAAGACCCAAGGTAAGTCCGACACTCTCATTGTCTCTCTATATGTAGATGATCTCATATATACAGGAAATAATGAGACAATGATCCAAGAATTCAAAAAGAAATGATGAAGACATTTGAGATGACGAACTTGGGCTTGATGCATTACTTCCTTGGCATCGAGATCGAGCAAAACGAAGGAGTGTTTATCTCGCAGAAGAAATATACCGAAAACCTCCTAAAGAAATTCAAGATGAACTATTGCAAAGCAGTTTCAACCCCGCTCATGGCAAATGAAAAACTATTGAAGGAAGATGGAGCAGAAAAGCTGATGCCTCCCTCTACAGAAGTCTGATTGGCAGTCTGCTATATCTCACTGCTACACAATCGGATATTATGTATGCAACAAGTCTACTATCACGATTCATGCAAAGTCCGAGTCAAATTCACTTTGGAGCTGCCAAGAGAACTCTCAGATATTTACGAGGAACTATAGATTACGGTATTCGGTATTGCCCAAGTGCAGACGCCAAGCTCATTGGCTACACTGATAGTGACTGGACAGGTTCAGCTGATGATAGGAGAAGTACTACTGGTTATGCCTTTACACTGGGCTTCGGAATATTCTCATGGGCATCCAAAAACAAGACTCAAGTGGCACGCCACTGCCGAAGCTGAATACATCGCCGCTGCAATGACTCGCCCGATCAAACAATATGGCTTCGAAGAATTCTAGAAGACATTGGAGAAGCATAGACAGAACCGACTCCGTTACTGTATGACAATAAGTCCGCAATCGCTATATCAAAGAATCCAGTATTCCATGGAAGAATCAAACATATAGACATCAAATATCACTTCATACGAGAGGCACAAAATAACGAAGAGATCGAGCTGAAATATTGCAAAACTAAGGATCAAATAGCAGACATATTCACTAAAGCATTATCGCAAGCCAAGTTCGAGACATTGCGGGAGATGCTTGGAGTAACACGAAATTGGATCAAGGAGGAGTGTTGAATTGTTGATCCAATTTCTAGAAACTTCAAGATTGATATTAGCTAGAAAAATCAAGAAAAATCCTTAAGAAAATCTAGCTTAGGTGGCAAAGATAAATGTAGAAGTCTCTAGAAGAACTACAATCTAGAATTTCCTAGAAGAAGCCTAAGTGGACAACATTCCACATAAATCTAGAATGTTGTATTGAGTTCCTATAAATAGGAAAGAGGGGGGAGTGTTGCAAGACCAACAAGTGTAAGCAAGCTCCTCCCCTTCCCTTTGTACTACAATCAATAAAAAAAGTTCTTTTTTGTTCCCTTGTCCTCTCTTCTAACACTCCCTTGCACACACATTAACACACCTTGCACACACATTAACACACGCTTCCGCACAAACACCAACATAGATCTATACAGAGCAACGAGTATCATCTTGCCAAGGAGTTGATTCAGTTCAAGGGCTATATAAACAGCAAGGGCACCAAATTCCTTGGGAATAAGGTTTGAAGGGCTGCAAAAAAATGTACTGTGAGAAACATTATAGTAGGAATGATGCATGTTCCTCACAAGTAGTATCGCCATCGCTATGCATATGGCGTCTCACAAAGGCATTGGGATGAAGATTTGATGGCCTCAGGTCGCAAAACATGGAAATTTTGGTAGAATACAAAGTAGCCGACTCATCATCATAAGGCACAAGACTAGTCAAAGCATGAACATCAAGTAAGGTAATGGACATTGGCCCAGCAAGAAGAAAGAAACTGTTGGAGAAAACTTCCTTACTTGTTTTGATGTCGACAAAACATTTTCAGTCTAGTCTGAAGACTTGCAGACTCACTCGACAAAGTCTGAAGACTTGCAGACTTACTCGACAAAGTCTGAAGACTCGCAGACTCTTCCGTCAAAGTCTGAAGATCGTCAAAGTCTGAAGATCGCTGCACCACCAGACTCAAGATGTAAAGTCTGCCCTCATTGACAGCTTTCTAGACCGACGAAGAAGATTTATCCAGATTCAAGTATTTCTTTAAGGATTTGATTCGAGCGGATCTCACGGCTGGAGATAGCACCTCAAGATCTATTATTCGGTTTGATTCAAATTTGAATAAATTGGATTCGTTGATTGGCGAAGTATACTTGGAAGGTTCTACTTATGGAAACCTAGATCCTGATTGTATGGGCGAGCAAGATTGGTGGGCTATCTTCACATTCCTTAAGTAACTCGAGATCTCCTTAATTGATTCTGTCCAACGGGTAGATTGGAAGAACTCCTTTGGAAGGTACCAACGGTTATGAAGGCATGGAGGAGTATATAAGGAAGACGCTCCGGTTATTTGAGAGAGTGCGAGATAGATAAATTCCAAAGTCGAAGCTTCTTGTTCTTTGTCAATTCAATTGTTGAGCGTAAACTTGTACTCAAAAGAGAGTTTATACTTTTGTGAAGCCTTGAGGAAGTGTAGTAGAGTCTCTACACTGTGGAATCAAGGAAGTGATACCGTAATCGACTCTTTTGATTCATAGTGGAATCCAGCCGGTGGGCTGTCGGGCGGGAGAGTGGACGTAGGCTTGGATTAAGCCGAACCACTATAAACCTTGTGTTCTTACTCTCTTCCTTAAACCCTTTTACCTTGATCGTAACTCTATTTAATTGTTAGAGTCTAATTTCCATTTTAAAGTCTATTGCTAAACAGATTTGAAATTATAATTTCTGGGTTACTTAGCAAAAAATTGTTTTCGCACCTATTCACCCCTAGGTGCTCGTACTAGCGTTTACAGAAACAATGGGTGGAAGGTGACCAAAACAATAGAGGTTGGCAAGTACGTCATAATCGATGGAAAGGGAAAATTGAAAGATTCGAGAGCTTGGGAAATCTTAAGCCTTTTCCAGTCGAGCTCAAAAGCAGATTTCAGGTGACAATACTATGTGCAAAATACAGGATCGAAACTTGGAAAATGAGAAAACCTATTATTTGTGGGAGGCCATTAATGATCAATAAGGACCTTCTGCTAGACAGGAAGCTGCTCTTTGTGGCGTCCGAAAGCATTAATCAAAATATGGAGGAGAAGGCAAGGTCTTAAAGTAAGGGTCCAACTTGAGATCAGCAGGGCAGAATGTTCTTCAATTGGGGGGTTAGAAGTTAGGTTGACAGAGTTGGCCAAAAGCTTCTCCTTTCTTTTCGAGGTGGTACAAAGTTGTGAGGCGACCCATGAAAGCACTAGAGTGGTATACATCTCTATTAGAAACTCTAGTATGTGGAGCCATAGCAAAGGAGAAAGGTAAAAGAAAGCCAAGGAAATCAAAGAAGGGAAATGGTTGGCAGCAACAAATAAAGGAGAAAACTATTGAGAAATTGCCAAAGGAAGTGGAGAATCCTAGTAAAAAGGCCTAAAAGAACGTGAAGAGTTTTATGTCGATTGTGGGGAACATCAAAGGAAAAGTTAAATGCTACGTGACAAAATATAACCACAGATTTAAATGCAAGTGAGTCACTCAATTGTCAGCGTGTTAATCAAAAGGGGCACATGCTCAAAACAAGAGAAACTGCAATAGTCAACTGATTTAGCATTAGCGTTGGAACGACAAAGATTATATTTGAGAGAACACTCGCTCAATTACAGACCAGAAATATATAAAGTCCTTATCACAAGCCGGGTTCTTAGCTAGAAGCTTGGGCTTGACAATTTTCTAGCGGTCTAAAGTTGCGACAGTGCTCTCGGATTCCCAAAATTACTCCTTTACTTATTGGGCTTCGTTACTGAGTAAACACTAGCTGTTGGTCATATCCAGTTGATGAGATAGAAGCTTGTGATGTTCCTCAGCAAGTTGAGCTTTGAGATTGGAAATATTCCTTTCCAGTTAAGTCTTTGTGTCTGCCATAGCCGAATATGACTACGTAAGATGATCGGCCATAGCCTTTTGCTTTTAGGCTTTGTCAATAAACACCTGGGTTCTTCGTTCTGAGATGGCCAAGGACTGGAGTTGGTCACTGTTCCTCTTGATGGTGTCCAGGCTTGAGAGGAAAATGGGAAGGTATTTCTCGTAGTTGGCTCCAAAGGCTCGACACCTAACAAAAGCGGGATTAGAACAGAATGACTGCAAAAGCGCCTTGGCCTGTACCTTAAGTCCAGGATCCGCAAAAAGTAAAAAGGCCATCCTTAGGTATCTTGAGGAATGTCCGAAGTTGATCTTCTGGAGTAAGCTTGGAGAGTTCTTTTGAACTAAACTCGAAAGGAGTGATGGAAGGCATCAGAGTGATCTCACTAAGAAGTTGCTTTATGCTTTCGACTGTCTCAGAAGGAGGAAGGGAAACCTTGCTCGGGTCCATTTCAGTTGTTGACCCAATGATAGAAGGAACAGGTTCGTGATAAGGAATCTGGGTAAACTAACATTTAGAACAGTGAGGTAGACAAAGTAAAGAAAGAAAATGAGTCTTACTTACATTAGTAGGAACAACACTGTTTGGTCTATTGGGTAGCAAGATTTCAATGGAAGATGATGAAGGCGCAATCGAGGTAACAGCCGGGGAGAAAATAGCCTCTAAAGTTACTGGGGCTGAGGATGAGAAATTAAGATCTCAAGCTGGAGACAAAGTAGAATCCCTTTCATTGTCAACACGAGAGGTAGATATGACCAGTAGCTCTTGAGGGAGATCAGATATAGGGGCAGATGAAGTAGGTGCCGCAGGAGGATCACTCACTCTTTCAGGAAAAAGGGATGTCAAGTCTACGATAGGAGGAGAATTCACCTCTAAACATTCCTGAGCCGGTGAAGAGAGGGATTGCCTTGAGGACATGTTGGACTTATGTCTGCAAGCAACAAGAGAAACTGAGGAATCGACAGACTCCTGGGAAAGGACCGATCTCAAAGGAGACCTTTCTAGTGCTGAAGAAGGTCCACTCATTGTATTAGAGGATGAAGAAGTAGGCTTTGTAGTAGGAAGAGCTGTAGGGCTTGGAGAGCTGGTGGTGTTGATCAAGGGTAATTCTGAAGCTTCGGCAGTAGGAGGAATTGATCATGTAAGACTACCAACAGAAGAATGGCCTTCAACTTATAACACTGTTGCATTAACAACATCGGGAGCAGAAGAGCTAGAGGTAAGGCGAATTAGTGGTGCAGACTCTGTAATTGGAACTTCAGGAAATGATTAAGACAAAAGCATCCTTGTCCGAGGGGTAGACACTTGCTCAGAAGACACTAAAACAAGGCATTAGAGACATTAAAGACTGGAGCATAATGAAGGCCAAAGTCACAAAGACAAGAATGGGGAAGTATCTGGATCAAATGCCATTTTGGTGCTCGCTGAGATGGAGAAGAAGGTAACCTAGACAAAGGTTCAATAGCATCAGCAGGAAGATTCTTGGAGACCACCTTAGTGAGAATAGTGTCGAAATCTTCGGTGAAAAGAGAATTTCAGTAAGTCCTCCACCAAGTAGTAAAACTCTTGAGGATGTCAGGAGTTGGACTGAATTACTTGATTGAAAAACCACGAAGTATCTTATGGGTGACTATACGAATTGCAAACAAAGGGGTCAGATGCCTTGGTTATCACAAAGTGATGATTCTTATCAAAATAGAAGTCCATAAAGTAAGGGACGATGATCGGAATGCCTTGACAAGCTGAACTGCTGAGCATAGTACTGAGGGGAATAAATCTCTATGGCCAACTTCAACTTCCTCTTAAGAGATAGCCTTAATGTTAGATTAGATGCAATCAAGACAGAAAGCCAGAATTTCTGGTTATCCTTGGACTGATTAAAGGCGAAAACAGAGATAAAATTTGGATTGGAGAGCGAGCAAAAGTTGTTAGTGTTCAAGGAGGCATAGTAGAACCAATGAAGGAAATGCTGAAAAGACGAAGAGCCCTCAGGAGTAGGATGGAAACGGAAGTTTAGCAACTGTACCCCTTTGCTCTTAGGATATAATGCCTTGGACTTGTACCCTAGTGGAAGAGGGATCTTGGCATCTAAGAACAAGGATGAGAAATAGAGTCTGATCCACGCCTAGGGAATTCAAAAGGGGTCATGGAGGACTCCAACAGTGAGTACATCCACAGCAGCAGAGGTGAAACCAAGACCCCGATAGAAAATGGCTAGGGCAAGAGGACCCAAACCTATATGCTTCTCTTGCGAAAGGTAGAAAACCAAACCCTTCAACTCTTGAGTCACTTGAAGAGAATGATGGTAAAAGACAAACTTGGACAGCCAGTAAAGCAGGAAAGCTACATGCTCTTCATCCTCGACATCACCCATTCGGCGAGCATAGGTAGTTTGAAAATGGGTATATGAAAGATCAATGCCTTGTGGAAAAAAAAAAGGGGCAAGCCGCAAGATCAACAACACTGGGGTCATCACCATATGGACTAAAGCTAATAATAGCACACACATCCAGGAGAGTTACCAATGTAAAGCCAAACCTTAAAAAAAAAAAAATAGTTGACTGACGGTGACCCAAAACTTGCAAGGCTCCTTAAAAGTTTATGGTTGTGCTTCCAGTTAAAGGTGTAGAACTCTAAAGCCTTCTTGATTCGAGCTTTATGCCATACCTCATATTTAACAGTCTTCAGTATAAAATACCATTCAAATAAAGCTCGGTTGAAAGGATAGAAAGCCCTAAGCTTTTGAGACGAGGGGCTTAAGACAAGCTCTAAAAGGTGATCCTTTGAAATGGAAGTGGTTCTTCTACATGCCGAAGGAAACATTTAGAAAGGAAATGAGGAGGTACTGGTGTTCATAGGCATGGACCAAGGACTATCTCGTCAGCTGCCTCTTCTAGAGAGTTTTGAGGCAACAAATAGATGTTGTCCGCATACTCCGGTGACTTGAGTTGCTCAAGAGGAGTGAAGAAAGTGTTGGGATCGTATGATCAAGACATGGTAGGACTAAGAAGGGACTAAAAAGGGTGAAGATGACAAAGAAAATGATAAAAATTGGATCTTGAAAGTAAGCTTCAATGACGTCGAAAGTGACAAGGTTAAAAGTCAAGAATTGTGTGTTTATAGGAGAAAAGACGTAATGAGTGATTCAAAAAGGATGTGGGTTGGGAATCCTAAAAGGCACTAGACTACGTACAAAGGATTAGAAGCCGAAGAGACATTTCACGAGAATCAAGATGATAACTACCAGGAGTTGCTCAATTTGACATTTCAATATATGAAATTGCTCAATGATGAGAAGGTGTAGAGCAAAAAAAGGCCCTTGCTGAAGCTAATAAAGAAGTTTATAACTACCGGGAGTTGCAGAACAAGAAGTTTGAGCAAGAAGCCTAGAAGCTGCGGTTTAGGATAAGGAATGAATTTATTGTGGAGCTCCAAAAGAAAAAGAGCATGATGTTGTGTGAATTAGGAGTGTTTGAGAACATGTTATGAAGCAAAAGTACTATGAGCAAATTCGTATTGTTGAGTTTGTTATAAAGTTTGAGCACTTCACAAATGGCTTCTTACCTAGCTTTTTGTGTCATTGCTTTGTTTGAAACTGTGCGGAAAAACTCAAATTAAAGATGCACCAATGTAAGAATAAGTAGTAAAGGATGAAAGAAAAACGAAATCACATGAGATGCAAGATTTATATGGAAAATCCAAAACGACAAAAACCATGGGAAGAGAGAGATTTCAATATCTTCAACAAAAAGCACCAGAGTGCAATCCAAAAAAGCTCTCCAACCACTTGATAAGCTACAAGATCCAAACATCCAACAAGAAAATAGGAAACAACAAAACAAGAAATAATATAGAGGCTAGGATTGGAGATGTGTTATTAAACATATTCCTTTCATAGTCTTCTCTAAAAAATGTGGCATCCTAGAATTTCATGTCAACCCCTAGATGTGCTATGGAAAGGGGATGGAAGTGCCATAGGATTATGTATGGCCTTTGGACCAATGGATCACAATAGATTAAGGCCGAGCTCCTTAATGGATAATTATTTGATAGGAAAATTTTATTCTTGGCCATGTGTTTTATAAGTTGGGATTTATTAATTTATGTTGCAAGTTTTATAGTTTTATAAATTTCAATTAGGTGTTTATATAAGTGGGGATTTATAATAGATTATTAAAAGAGGAAGTGGGCCAAAACTTTAAGCCCAAAAACCCAGCCCACGATCACCCACCGTTTGGCCACTAAGGCCTGGCCCGCGAAGCCCAAAAGGGGCTGCTGCTGCTGCCATCGACCGAAGGGGAGAGGCCCGGCCCAAGGGAGGCCCATCAACCTGCATGCAAATCCCCAAGTGGCAAGAGAAGCTTCCCAAGTGTTAGTCCAATATAGCCAAGTGTAAGAGGCCATGCAAAATCAAATGATTGCAAATCATTGAGGGGGAAAGAAAAGAGGAGAGGCGGTTTGGAAGAGGGGGTTTTCGACCGAGAGAGAGAGAGAGCTGTCGTGCGAGAGAAGGAGAGGAAGAGAGAAAGAGAGGAAGGGAAAAGGAAGAAGGAGGTCCATTGCTGCCGTGCGTGCGCCGAGTCCCGCCGTCGAGCCGCCACCGTTTGCTTGCTGTGTTTTGCTTGGATTAGAGGCAAGTAGAGCCCATTAATCTACCCTTTTCTTACTGTGATATGTGTTGTGAGGGATGGTAGACTTCGGTTGTGATAGAAGTGACGAATTTCGAAGCTTTGGGGAGAAGTATGTTAGCCTAGCATTCTGTTTTCTAGAAAGGCAGTCCGACCTTTGATTATTTTGTGAGCTGCATGTGATTTTCTAGTTGGAATCTTGCTTCGACTTCTTGATGAAAGTTGTAGAGGACTTCATGGAGAGAAACATATCAAAATTTCAGAATAAATGAACAAGTCTAGACCGGTGAAACTATTTTTCTTTGAAGAAGTTAGATCTGGAAATCGTGATGCTGACCTAGTGTGATTCTGTGAATTTTATAAAATCATCCGATTGAAATTTGATCTCGTGTTCTTCATGAAATTTGTAGATGACATGTTGAGGAGTGACATACTAAAATTTAAGAGGAAATGGACGAGTTTAGTTTGGTGAAACAATTTTTATCCGAAACGGTTAGATCTGGAATTCGATGCCGAGGATTATGGACGGTTATGGTTATTATAGTTTTTAATATATCACGAATTTGATTTCGAGTTCTTAATGAAATATTTACTTCTGGACCTTTTCTATAACATATCAAAATTTCATAATTTTTGGAGCTGATTTAGGATTTTTACCGAATTTGTGAATGAAACTGTGTATGGCAATATTTCGAAATTATAAAGACTGTGATGTGTGGACTGTACCGAACTGTATGATGTTCTTTTGGTGAAGTGTTCTTCATGAAATGTTTTCCTCTAGATCTTGTATACAACATGTCGAATTTTTATAATTTTTGGAGACCGTTTACTAATTTTTCAAGCATTTTAACTAAAAGAGTGCATTCTGTTTTTATCCAAAAATTTACTGCATTTTCAAAAAAATAAATGAATTTGCTCTATGTGATATAATGTCTTGAGTGATTGATTTTGCTGCATATGTGGTGACATTTGGCATGACATTCAATATAAAAAAGCTGAATTAGACCTTTGTTACTATTACATCAAATGCCATGTTGACAATGAGACACATATGTGAATATAAATTATGATAATGATGATACTGTCGGAGGTGTGAGCCGACGATGCCCCGGGAGTGTCGGGATGCCCGGAGGTGTGTGTCGGATGCCCGAAGTGTGTGTTCCGGAAGCCCTGGAGGTATGTGTCGGGGGGATTCCTCGTGATGCCAGTTGGGGTACGAGATGCCTAGAGGTGTGTGCCGGATGCCCGAAGGTGTGTGCCGGAGGCTCCTCGCGATGCCAGGTTGGGTGCGAGCGATAAATGGGGGATGCAAACATTGGTCCCTGGGAAGAAAAATGATGAGATCCAATTGAAAGATAAAATTGAGAATTGAATCATGTGCATGGATGTGTGCATATGGCATGGGATGAACCTCATGGAAATGCAAGCAAGAAGTGCATGGTGGTATATGCACATTGCATGGTGATATATGCATGGCTGCTTAATGATATATGTATAAGTACATGGTGATATATGCACGTTGCATGGTGATACATACATGGCTGTATGATGAGGTATGCTCGAACGCATGGGTGATATGTGCTTTATTCGTGATACCTTGATTGTTCTGTCTGACGCATTGTGTAGTTTGGTGGATCTTTACTGCTGAGTGGTTATACTCACCCCTTCTGGGGACTAACATTTCAGATTAGAAGATGCCTCTAGCGCCTGTCATGCGTGGTACATTTTATGGCACACCGTATGATGTTGAGGTCGAGTGCATGGAGCACCCCTGCGCTGGTGTACCTGGTCTGGTGTTTATTCGAGTTCGTGTCTTGGTTATGTACGATGTGGGTCTTGCTGATGGCCCAGTTATCCAGGAGTTTTTGTCTGTTCATGTCCGGCGTGATGGAGTGATGATAGGGATGCTGCCGCCGCCTTCGGCTGATGCACCGGGTTGGGTTTGATTGAGCGTATGGCTGGTGGAGGTTGACACTTTTTAGGATGGCCGACACTAGCTGATGGATAGATGTACATGTCTGATGTATAGTTGGGTTCTTTTTGGGTTTAGCCGAGCTTACTTAAAGTCTTGGCCTTTTGTTATACCGACTTGTGAAATCCATCTTAGTTATATAAATAAAAGTGATTCGGCCCTATGATGCATATATATATATGAAAGGTCGTAGTTGGTGTGTATTGCATTGTATTATTTTAGTTTGTGTACGGGTTAGGGAGATGTTGGGTATGCTTCCGTTAATTTGAACTGCGCTGGGACCGACTGAGATGGTACGAATCCCCAGGATTTATGGACCCGCTATAAATAAATGGTATCAGAGTGATATATTGTTTAGAACAAGTGAAAGGTACTTGTGGTGACCCTAAGAGATCGGGAGCCGTCAAGGGGTGCCACAAAAATTCCTAAAATAAAGGTGCATGATTTAAAATACCCTTATCTCTTAATTTGAAAGTAAAATTCAATAAATCTCCACCTTGACTTCAAATCTCCAAAAGATTATTATGCCAAACACCACAAGACTTCTCTCCTTCACCACCAAAAGTGACCACACAAGGCCACCCCCAAGACGGTGGAATCGATGATGCACATCCCTAAGCCTATGTGAGCATACTCAATGTAGGAAACAAGGGATGAAACGGCACCAACTCCACCTAAGCAACTCAAATGGCGAAAACTCCAATGCTTGGACTTGATCAAAGAAACTGATTTGGTCATATATATGTTGGATTATCTGTCGTAGATACTTTTTTCATTGTAACTGTACCATTAGTAACCTAATCACATACAAAGTGATACCGTATATCGATATGTTTTGTCCTCTCGTGATACATGGTGTTCTTGGTCAACTGGATCGCAAAAGATATCGAAGACTCCCTTGTGCTTCACACCAAGTTTTGTAACCAATGCTTCAATGAAAGAGCTTCCTTTATTGCTTCTGCCGCTGCCATGTATTCTGCTTCAGTGGTAGACAAAGCAGCTATGTCTTGCAAAGTTGCTCTCCAACTAACCGTGGAACCACCAAGCACAAAAGCATAACTTGTTAAAGATCTCGTTTTGTCGAGATCACCTGCATAGTCAGAATCAATGAACCCAACAATCGAATGTCCTATATCACAACCTCTATTAAAGACCAAACCCATATCTGAGGTACTTTGGATGTTTCGAAGAATCCATTTCATGGGTTGCCAAGTTTTACCCGGATGTGCCATATATCTACTCACAACAATAACGGCTTGTGAAATATTCGGACGAGTGCAAACCATAGAATGCATGAGACTACTCACAACACTAGGATATGGAACTTGAGACATTTCATCTTCCTCTTCTTTAATTTTAGGCGACAAAGAAGCCGAAAGTCTAAAATGGGACGACAAAGGAGTACTTTCTAATTTAGCATTCTTCATATCAAAGGTTCAAGTACTTTCTCTATATAATTCTTTTGCGAGAGATATAACTTCCCAACTTGTCTCTATGAATTTCCATACCTAAATTTTTTTGGCAGCTCCAATATCTTTCATCTCAAATTCCCTACTAAGCTGGCTCTTCAAATTTTGTATCTCTAATATGTTCTTCGCTACAATAAGCATGTTATCCACATATAATAGTAAATATATAAAAGAACCATCATGCAATCTCTTGTAGTACACACAGCTGTCATGCGCACTTCATAAGTAGCCATGAATCAACATAAGACTATCAAATCTCTTGTACCATTGCCACAGAGATTGCTTGCGACTATACAAAGAACGTTTCAACCTGCAAATGTGATCTTCTTTATCTTCGGCAATGAATCATTTAGGTTGAGACATATAGATTGTTTCCTTAAGCTCGCCATGCATAAAAGCGGTCTTGACATCAAGTTGCTCAAGTTCTAGATCATAAAGGGCTATTAATGCGAGTAACATATGAATGGAACTATGTTTCATAAATGGAGAGAACACTTTATTGAAGTCGATCCTCTTCTTCTAACTAAAGGCCTTCGCTACCAAACGTGCCTTAAATCTTTCATCTTCAACCCTTGAAATTCCCTCTTTTATTTTGAAGACCCATTTGCACCCAACATTTCTTTTGCCCTCAGCCAATTTCATAAGATCCCAAGTTTGATTCTTATGAAGAGACTCCATCTCTTCATTCATCGCAATATGCCAATTATTTGATTTAGAATAAATAGTAGTTTCATGGAATATAGAAGGTTCTTCAATACCAAGCTCTTCAGTAATTGTAAGAGCATATGTTACCAAATCAGCGACTTTGAGGAGTTTTAATTTGTCATTTAGCCCTCCTTACAGCCAAACTTTGAGGTTGCTTAATTTTTCTACTTCTTCTTTGATAGAATCTGAATCTTATTGCTCATTGTCACTTTCTCGCTGAATAGGAACATCTTCAACTATTTTCTATGGATGTTCTACATGAAACTTCACCACTTTTCGAACATTCTCCTCATGAATACTTGTAGACTCAATAATAACCTTTCTCTTTTGAAGTATAGAATTTTCATTAAACGTAACATCCCTATTAATTATAAACTTTGATAACCGAAGGTTAGAACACCATAATATATATCATTTAACCCCGTTTGCATAACCAACGAAAATACACTTCTTAGCCCTAGGTTCAAGCTTACCCTCTTTTACATGATAATAAGTAGGACATCCAAATATTTTTAAATTATAATAATCAGAAGGTTTAGCTGACCACATCTCATTAGTAGTTGTACATTCAATTGTGGTTGAAAGAGAACGATTCACTAAATAACATGCCATGTTCATAGCTTCAACCCAAAAATCTTTCCCAAGTCTAGCATTTGAGAGCATATACCTAGCTCTCTCTCAAAGTGTCCGATTCATGCGGCCTGCCACCACATTTTGTTGAGGTGTATCTGATTGTTCAATGTCGCACAATCCTCGAATTTCCACAATACTTGTTGAAATCACCTCCACAAAACTCAAGACCATTGTCCATTCTGAGACGCTTTATTTTCTTCCCAGTTTGATTTTCTATTAACATCTTCCACTTCTTGAACGTATCAAAAATGTTACTAAACTTTCCTAGAAAAATCATCAATAAATGTCAGAAGATAAACCGCACCATCATTTGATGTTACCTATACCAGCCCCATAAATCGGAGTGAATATAGTCAACTATACTCTTCATTGATTGCACCTCATTACTGAAACTAACTCCGTGCTGTTTTCCGAAAGCACAATGTTAGCAAAAGTCAAGTGAGACCTTATGATCCTCACAAAGTAAACCGCATTTACTTAAGATAGTCATTCCTCTTTCACTCATGTGGCCCAACCGCATATGCCACAACATTGATTTTTCAGAATTTAAAGATGATGATATATTTAAAGAAGCTCATTGATTGTGATGAAAGGTAACATAAAGAAAAATCTTTATGTTTTATAAGGAAGTATCGCTTCTTGGAATTTTCAAAACTCTACCTCCACTTGTGTACATGCGTCCAATGGAGTCTAAAGTGCTCAATGAAATAAGGTTTTTCTTCAAATCTAGGATGTGCCTAACGGTTTTCAAAGTTTTTACTATATTGTCGTGGCATTTAAACTGTACCGTACCAATACCTGCAATCTTGCAAACTGTATTGTTACCCATCAAAACTGAATCACCATTGATTTTCTCATATGTGTGGAACCAATTTCTATGTGGACACATGTGGTATGAACATGCTAAATCCAAAATACATTCATCATCCCTGACAATCTGAAGATAAAAAAGAAAGAACATTGTCTGCATTAGCGGACTCGTTATTTTCATTAGACTAGCCGAATTGAAATTCTCCATCAACTTCTTCCCCTTAACTTTGAGCACTGGACACTCACTTTTGTAGTGTCCAAATTTCTGACAATAGTAACACTCAACTTTACTCTTACCTTTGCCTGATTTAAATTTCGAACGCCCTTTACTATTACTACGTCTATCGCGATGATTCGACCTTCCCCTGACAACTAAGCCATCAACGTTCTCACCACTACTACTCACATTTAATTTTGTACGCATCTCCACGGAATTTAACAAGACTTTCACATCCTCAAGAGTTATGGATTCCCTTCCATACAACATAGAATTCACAAAATGTTCATACGAGCTCGGCAGTGAACATAACACAATTAGGACCTAATCTTCATTATCTAACTTCAAATCTAGATTTTTCATATTCATAACAATTTTATTGAATTTATCTAGATGTTCGTGGATAGGAGTATCTTCTTGCATCTTTAGTGTGTAAAGATGTTGTTTCAAAAATAATCTTGTCGTAAGAGATTTCTTCATATAGAGATCTCAAGCTTATTCCACGATCCCGAAACCGTTTCTTCATCCTCAACTTTGCGAAGCACCTTATCGGATGACGACAATTGGATGGTGCTATGCATCTTTTCTTCCATCTTCTCAATTGGAAAAAAAAGGTGTTTTGTTGAATATATTTAAGGTATTGATCCCATTCAGGAATTTAGCCCCATCACTTTTGAGCCATTAAATATTGCAGTATCCAATGGATAAATTTCATTTCCTACTGAAGTTTTGTATTATCAGCAAGCACTTGTGCTAAAAAAGTTATATTATTAACGTGGGTCGAGGATCATGAAATTGTCAAACATGCTATAAAGTGACTTATAAAACTGACTATTTTATCTGCAAAATTGTGCGGGGCTGTGCATTTGGCCTGACGAAATGTATGTTACAAAGCCACTTGCATTAGGTCCAGCAGTATTGGATTTCCAAAAACCCATTTCCATAGTAAAAACAAAGACTCTTTTGAACTAAAGTCGATTTTCATTTTATAAATCATGTTAGCCGGGCACAGTTTTCTAGATGTGGAGGGAGAAAGATCCATTTTGGTTGTTCAAAATTTTCTAAATCATTTTGGTCCTTAAATAAGTTTTCGAATTGGAGCCTACTCGGATGCAACGAGAAATAAAACTTTCTCCACTTTTGGCTCATGCGTTACTTTTTTTTTATATTAGGATTCGGACCTAAAAGATTAGTTCTTCAATGGATCTTTCTCCATAATGATGATGATGATGAGGTATTTCTTTACTCTGATCTCTCTTCTTTTGAAGGTCAAATCAGAAAAATAAAACCAAAGATCATAAATTATGCTCATTGTGACAGCAAAAATCCAAACTCTTTTTAGTAAACTTGTTTAGTATGACACAAATATCCTCTGTTTACCACTAGAAAACCCTAAACTCTACCTAGTGTGAACCAATATCCCAAATTTGTTCTAGTGCACAAGTTTGTAGGTTTTGTTGAGATTTGAGTATTGATGTCACTGGTTGATATAATTTAAGATTTTTAGTAACAAAGGAAATTTGGGTGATTGTGTCACAATGACCATAGTTTAAACAATTTAATAGTATAAACACAGGTCAAAATAGATTAGGCAACTTCATATTTCTACGTTTCGATACGTGTATATTCTCATTGATGAAATTCTTTAAAACGTCTAATAATTCCTCTGACTTCTAGCTGTCAATTACCAATCATCCTTAGTATTACATAATAGCAGACCCAAATTTTATTGCAGTTTGGAGGGAGAGACATAGTTTTAATTAAATCGGTGTGGAGTGCCCCTATATAGCTGTGGCGCCCGTCGACTAGAATGTCTACTTTTTCTAATCTAAGTCAATTTTATGATGGTACATTTGTACTTCAGGCCATCGCTAACACAAATTTTGATTAAATAGTACGTAGAATCATATTCATGGATGAATAAATTCTTCTCCACTAAGCAATATTATAAAATGCGTTTGGCTTGCCTGAAAATTATTATAAGTACTATTTTGTTGATGATCAGTTATGCCACAATATTATGTTGCTAATGCGTGTCAAGGATCATGTATATATATACATATTCTCTTTCTTTTTTTTTTTTTTTTCTTTTTTCATTTTGTACCCGTGCACAATGCAAAGAAGTTCTTCTTTGCTCTAGTTCGTCCCTTAGTTTTTCCTTCAAATCGCAGAAGGAAATCAAAGTGTCTCCTCTCTTTCCCTCCTACCTTATTCTTAAAAACATCAAAAGGCAACGAAAATATTATATAGTGACATTTTGTTGACATGGTAAGATTTTCTTTTGTTATGGTAAAAGACATGGTAAGTTATCCCCATAAATGCCACCAAAACGTATCTTCTTGCAAGTCTTGGCCTAAATCATAAAACAGTAGTTTTATAAATCAAAGTTTGAGAGGTTAATTTTTGCATCTAAAGTTTTTGGATCTGAATTGATCTACTGTATTCACTTATCTTATATACGATATGGACATCCTCCTGCAATATCTTAATTAATTTGATAAAGTTGAAAGTTCAGACACTTTTCAAGAAAATTAAGATTCCATGACATTTTAAAACAATAATGAAATAACATTGAAATTTCATGACATTTTTAATAACAAGCGGAAAGGCTAAAGAGATTTGGAAGGTTTACTTTTCCAAAAATGACTTTTAAAAGAAAATGAGAATTTTCTAGATTTCCAATATCCATTCATAAATTTATTCATTGGTTAGATATTAAATTATGATTTGATCATATTGCTTAATATATAAATTTTAGTGTACTTATTTTCATTACTCGTAAATAATCATGACATTATATTGTCAAACTTCAAATAATGGAGCACATGCTTATAGAGTGAAAGTTTACATCTTTTTTAACATAATTGAAAAAAAATCCAAATATTGCTAGCAATCATATAAATAGCTTCATTAATTAGAATCTCTTACATAAAACGGTCAAAGCAGGTGATCATTTATAAAATGGTGGCTAAAAGAATCATATATCAAGCAAAGTATAAAATTAATAAACCCCACTGGCTTGATTTTGTTTTTCTTCTGTTTTACTTTAACTCTTAATTTACTCTTAAATTTTTGTCCAGCTTCTTTGCAAAGCATGGATGTCAAACTCCACTTCTAAAACTAAATATTCCCACTCTTAAATCCCGAGAAGATGGAAAATCGAACTTCTTCCCTTCTATTTTTTATGTGAGAAGGGTATACCGGCTTGTTGACTAGTAGGATAATAAAAACTTTTCTTGTGGACATCAACCTTTGTTCACGGTGAATGTGGTCCGAGGGAATCTGGGGAAAACTTTCTAAAGAAGCAAAGTGATAATGAAAAGGAAATAAAGCAAAAAAGCAAAGAAAAAGAAGGTGGGTCATGCTAATGTGGAAAAGAAGACCCGCCAATGCTTTTCAGCGTGTGCCTTTATGTTGTCGGAGGATTTTAGTCGAAAGATCCCTCCAAGGAAAAAATCATGACAATGCCTCATGGTAGCAATAAATTATTCATTATTGCTCCTTTGCCCCTTCTTTTCCCATGCTCCAAGGATTTTCTTTTCATAATTAAATCTATGAACATTTGTCACGTTAATCCTATCGCTCTTGTTCCGATTACATTTCAATTGCTCCTTATAAATAAAAAAAAAACTAAAAAAATGAACCTAGGCTAGAGCTTGAACATTGGCACAGCCCATTATTTAGCAAGTGGCACAATCCCAGGGGTTGTGCCTAACTTGAGCCAAAGAAATATATTGACATCACGATAGATATATTTTAATATTTCTAGTAACGTAGGAAAAAATTTGAGATACTAATATCATAGTCGCCATAATTTAAAGCTTTTAGTGGTATAAGCCCAAGTCAAAATAGATTCCGCGGCTGCATATTCCTACATTTCGATATGTATATATTTTGGTTGAAGAAATGCTTAAAATATTTAAGAACTCATCAAACTTCTAGGTGTCAATTATTGACCATCCTTAGTACTACAAAATAGCAGACCTAAATCGGTGTGGAGTGCACCTAGATAGTTGTGCCAACCATTGATTGGAATGTGTCTAGTCGCTTTCCTCTTAATCAAGTTTTGTGGTGATGGTCCATTAGCACTTTAAGTCGTCGCTAATATAAATGATGATTAAATAGTATATAGAATCATATTCGTGAAGATATAGAATCTTCTCCATTGACGAATATTCTAAAATGACATTTGGCTTGCCTGCAAATATTATTCTTGTTATTTTATCAATGATCACTTTTGTCACAAAATTATATCACTAATGCGTGTATGTATGTATAGATATTCTTTCTTTTTTTTTTTTTCTTTTTTTCCCATTTTGTACGTGAGCACAATGCAAAGGAGTTCTTCTTTGCTCTAGCTCTTCCCTTAGTTTCTCCTTCAAATCCCGGAAGGAAATTAAAATGTCTTCTCTCTGTTGCTCCTACTTTATTCTTAAAAACATCAAAGAGCAACGAAACTATTATATGATATATAGTGCCATTTTGTAGGTATGGTAGCATTTTCTTTTGTTATGATAAAAGACATGGTAAGTTATCCCCATAAACGCTGCCAAGATTTTTCTTCTTGCATGTCTTCGTCTAAATTATAAGTAGTAGTTTTATAAGTCTTAGTTTGAGGGGTTTGCATCTAAAGTCTTTGGATGCGAATTGATCTACTGTACTCACTTATCAACTCTAGATATCGACATCCTCCTGTGATATCTAAATTAACTTGATAAAATTGAAAGTTCAGGATAATTTGCAAGAAAATTAATATTTCAAGACATTTTAATGCAAAAATGAGAGATTATATTACACTTATAAAATTGGAAGTTCGTGACATTTTTAATGATAAGTAGAAAGTACGAGACTCTCTAAAATATTAGGCTAAAGAGAATTGGAAGATTTATTTAAAAAAAAAAAAAAAAAGAAAATGAGAATTATCTAGATTTCCACGCTTGTACAATATATATGTTCATAAATCATGTTAAACTATGATTTGGCCATTTTACTTAATATCGATTTTAGTATACTTATTGACGTTACTCGTAAATAAACCATGACTTTTTTTTTTGTCAAACTTCAAAAGATGGGGGAGTACATTCTTACTGCGTAAAATTTTACATCTTTTTTTAACAAAATTGAAAAAGAAAAATCCACATATTGCTAGCAATTTTAATAAAAAGCACCGTTAATTAGAATATTTTACATGAAACGGTGAAAGCACGTCATCTTACAAATTCCCATTGAGGATGCATGGAAGATATTGAAATTATAGTCTTGAATCATTTAACAAATGTTGCTGGCTAATAAAGAAAAGGATTAATATCACAAAAAATTCTAAATTGGTACAAATTTATTTTAGACTAATATTTTGACTTCAAAAAACCTCAAATTGATACACATGTGATAACCTTACCCTTCATTAGTTTCCATTAAATTTCACCATTACATTATTGAGTTAGATGACGTGTCAGTTAATGGATGTACTAATTTGATCTGTGGCCTTTTTTAGTATTAATTTAATTTAATGGAAACTAATAGAGAGTAAATTTGTCACAAATATACCAATTTAAGATTTTTTGTCAAAAATTAATTTGGAGTAAATTTATCATATGTGCACTAATTTGAGATTTTTATAATTAAAGATTAATTTAGGGTAAATTTACGTATGTGTATCAATTAAAATTTTTTTGTGGTGTTAGTGCTAAAGAAAATCATTTGTCAAATTGTGGCCAGAAGAATCATTTATCAAGCAAACTATCAAAATAATCAACGACATGGAGCGTCTCCAACCGCGTGGAAAAAACGAAAACAAAAAAAAAAAAAAAGGGGGGAGGATTTTCCTGCTTTCACATCGAAGCTGGGTGGGAGACGAAGCTTCGAGGAAGTTTCACGCCAAACTGTCGTGCGTCCCGTATTGGAAATTTGTCTCTTCATTTGCATTGTATTTTTGTGAATATATTTTTAGGATGTAAATAACACACGTTTCGTTGTTGTGGGTGGGTCAATGATTGACCTCATGTATATACATGCGCGAAGTATTTACGTCTCAGATTCCTAGTGGGAAACCGTCAAAATTATCCCGGAACGGGCAGTGTCGAGGAGGAGGACGGTCCCTTTCGTCCCCCTAAAACGGGCTGTGTTTCTAGAGGCCGACCCGAGATTTTTTTACCCGAGATACGGTCAACGCGACATAATATAATTGATAGGAGTGTACAGTGAAAACCTTAGGCAAATGCCACTTGATTCCAAGGGCGTGCCTGGCAAATTGGCTGAAGTGGAGATGAGACCCCTTTTGTGCCTGTGACTGATTCTACGAGCTCAAAACTGGTGATTAGACCAGCTTGTTATAGAAGGGACTAGTACCTAAGGATCAATATTTTCCTTTTTTCTTGAAACCTCTAACTTGAAATTTTTATCAAACCTAATCTTCTAAATAGTGATGATGGATTAGATAATGAGATATCATATTTCCATTAATATTGATGAATTTTACAAAGTCAAATCAATTTTTGCTCCACAAAGTTTGTATCTTTAGTCCTATTGATCCAAAATAGTCGATTCAACCACAGAACCGATTTGATGACAGCATAAAACCATTTTTTGGGGGACCTCGACCGTTGTTCACTGCGAAACTGGTCCGACAGAATTCAAGGAAAAGTTGTTGAAAAAGGAAAAGTTGCGAGGAGAATTCGGCACTCTGAAAAAAAAAAATAAAAAATTCGGCACTCAAAGATAAATATGCCAGCTGCTTCGTGTTGGAGAAAAACTTCCTTATTTGTTTTGATGTCGACAAAACGTTTTCATCGCCTAGTCCGAAGACTTGCAGACTCACTCGACAAAGTCTGAAGACTTGCAGACTCACTCGACAAAGTCTGGAGACCTGTAGACTCTTTCGTCAAAGTCTGAAGATCGCCAGACCGCCAGACTCAAGATGTAAAGTCTACCCTCATTGACAGTTTCTAGACCGACGATGAAGATTTATCCAGATTCAAGTATTTCTTTAAGGATTTGATTCGAGCGGTTGAAGAAGATCTCACGGCTGAGACAAAGATCTCAAGATCGATTATTCGTTTTGAATTTAATTCGAATAAATTGGATCCGTTGATTGACGAAGTATACTTGGAAGGTTTTACTTATGGAAACCTAGATCCCGATTGTATGGGCGAGCGGATTGGTGGGTTATCTTCACATTCCTTAAGTAACTCGAGATCTCCTTAATTGATTCTGTCCAACGGGTAGATTGGAAGAACTCCTTTGGAAGGTGCCAACGGTTATGAAGGCATGGAGGAGTATATAAGGAAGATGCTTTGGTTATTTGAGTGCGTGCGAGATAGAAAAATTCCAAAGTCTCGAAGCTTCTTGTTCTTTGTCAATTCAATTGTTGAGCGTAAACTTGTACTCAAAAGAGAGTTTATACTTTTGTGAAGCCTTGAGGAAGTGTAGTAGAGTCTCTACACCGTGGAATCAAGGAAGTGATACCGTAACGACTCTTTTGATTCATAGTGGAATCCAGCCGGTGGGTTGTCGGTGCGGGAGAGAGTGGACGTAGGCTTGGATTAAGCCGAACCACTATAAACCTTGTGTTCTTATTCTCTTCTCTAAACTCTTTTACTTTGATCGTAACTCTAATTTATTGTTAGAGTCTAATTTCCATTTGAAAGTCTTGTTGCTGAACGTACTTGAGCTAAAATAATAATTTCTGATTTACTTAGCAAAATTTGTTTTCGCACCTATTCACCCCCTCTAGGTGCTCGTACTAGCATTTACAATTGGTATCGTAGCCTGTGTACTCATTTAAATTGAAGTGTTTTTACTTGAGTTAACGATTCATGGCTAGTATGTTAGCTCCAGTGTCCGGTTGAAGGGCAAAGCAACACAAGACCGCCTTATTTTGATGGAAAGGATTACAGCATATAGAAAAATAAGATGAAGGCATTCCTAAGATCTAAAGATCCTATGGAATGGGACGTGGTAGACAAAGGAATCACTCCTAAAGCTACAACAAAGTGTCGAAAGAGGAAAGGAAGCTGTTGAGTCCAAATGGGATGACTCAAGAAGAGATAACCAAGAGACAAGCTCTATGCAAAAGCAATTTATTCCTTATATTGTGCATTATCTCCTACTGAATATAACAGAATATCTTCTTGTGAAACAGCTAAAGAAGTCTGGGATAGGTTGCACATCACCTATGAAGGAACCGATCGAGTGAAAGAAACCAGAATAAATATTCTGCTTAGTCAATACGAAGCCTTCAAGATGAAACTAGGAGAATCTATCACTATGTTTTGTCGTTTTACAGAAATCGTGAATGTTCTTGAGTATCAAGGTCAACCAATTTCTGGACCCATGAAGTTTAACAAACTACTGCGTGGACTTTCCAAAGATTGGAATAACGTAAAGACCTCAATAAGGGAGACACAAAGAATCATGCCACTTTCTGTTGACGAATTGGTTGGCACTCTTCGCTTATGAAGTGGAGCAAAACAACGAAGATGAAGATCCCAAAGGTAAAAAATCTATTGCTTTAAAATCTAACGATGACTCGATGTTACGATTCTCAAGATGATATGGACGATGAAGAGCTTGCTCTCATGATAAGGAAGTTCAGAAAACTGAATAAAAAGGGAAGAAGATTCAATTGGAAGAAACAAAGTTCACAAAAGTTTCAAAACAAATCAGCAGAGGACGATGAATCCAATAAAGATGTGATTTGTTTTGAATGCAAGAAAAATGGACACATTAGACCCAACTGTCCCTTGCTAAAGAAAAAGAAAGGAAAAGCTGAGAAATACAGAAAGGCTCTCAAAGCAAAAACTTGGAGTGATACCGAATGCGAAGAGAGTGATGATGACTATGCCAATATTTGTCTAATGGCACAATCGTAATCGATTCAGACTCTAAGACAGACTCATACTCGGACTCGAGACTCGCAAAGTGAAATCAAGGTAAGTAATTTTAAGATTCCTACTAAAGTATCTAAATATATTGATGAACTATGTCTTAGTCTCAAGACCTCTCTCAAGAGGATTTCCGAACTAAAAAGGGAAAATTATGCACCAAGCAACAGGAGACTCGTTTGGAAAGAAAATGTCGAAAATTTAGATAAAAGTGTCATTACATTGAAAGAAAATGCAGAGTCTCTTTCTAAAGAAAATGAACTTTTGAAAAATGATATTTCAAGCATCTCAAAAAGGTTTTCTATAGGATCATAGAAATTGGAAAAGATTCTTTTAGTGCAAAGACCCTACTTTAACAAATCAGGCCCGGAATGACCACTGAAACCATTCCTCTAATTGATTTTCCAAAAGTAAAGGAAAGAATCAAACAGAGACCTACAAAAGATCTTTATAGAAATCATTTTCAAAAAGTCTTTGTAAAATCTGTAGGGCACAATACTCTTAAATGTTCTAAGTGTAATAGCTCAGAACACTTTGAGAAAGAATGTCTTATGGTTTGGAAACCTGTTAAGAAGGCTTGGGCAAAGACCGTATATTGCACTAACTCCATTGGACCCAAGAAAATATGGGTACCAAAGAAAGCTTGAGTTTTCTTTTTAAATGCAGGTCACTATCAAGAAAAAGGTCAAATGGTACTTGGATAGTGGATGCTCAAGACATATGACAGAGACTCAAGTTGTTTCATAAAGCTTATGCAAGTTAATGGTGGAAAAGTTTCATTTAGAGGAAATAGTAAAGGCAGAATTGTCGGATGCGGAACAAGAAAGATTGGAAGTCTCACAATCAGCAACGTTTCTTTAGTAGAAGGACTTAACTACAACTTGCTGAGTATCAGCCAACTGTGCGATACAGGTTTCAAAATTAACTTTCAAGAAGGAATATGTTCAGGAACCAGCAAAGACTCCTCTCAGACTTTCATAGGACGAAGACATGGGAACATCTATCTTCTGGACATCAAATTAGAAAAATCCCAATGTCTAATTTCAATTCAAGAGGAAGCTAATCTCTGGCATAGGAAACTTGGCCACATCAACATGAGGCAAATAGCCAAGATCTCTGCAAAGAAACTTGTTCGTGGACTACCAAATCTGACATACCAAAAATCCGATCTTTGCACACCATGCGTGTTGGGAAAACAGGTCAGAAGTTCTTTCAAACCAATAAATCAAGTTTCCATTAATCGTGTGCTGCAACTCTTGCATATGGATCTTTTTGGACCAACCAGAACCCAGAGCATTGGTGGTAAGAAATATTACCTAGTAATAGTAGATGATTACTCACGATTTACTTGGGTATATTTCTTGGCAAGTAAGTCTGAAACTTTTTCTTATTTTATAAAGTTTGCTAAGAAAGTACAAAATGAGAAGGGGTATGTTATTTCTTGTATACGGACAGATCATGGAGGTGAGTTTGAAAATCAAGATTTTGCTAAATTCTGTGATGAATCTGGTTTTCAGCATGTGTTCTCCTCTCCGTACACTCCAGAACAGAATAGAGTTGTGGAAAGGAAGAATAGATCACTGCAAGAAATGGCTAGAACTCTTTTAATTGAAAGCAACATTTCCTTTCGTTTTTGGGCTGAAGCAGCTTTCTACAAAGATGTTATATTATTAATAGAGTTTTCTTAAGGCCTATTTTGGAGAAAACTCCCCATGAACTGTTCAAAGGTAAGAAACCAATAGTTTCTTATTTTCATGTGTTTGGTTGCAAATGTTTTATATTTAAAAATGCAAATGATCGAATTGGTAAGTTTGAAGAAAAATCAGATGAAAGTATTTTCCTTGGATATTCAACCACCAGCAAAGCTTACAGAGTTTACAACAAGAAGACTTAATCAGTGGAGGAATCATTGAATGTTAAATTTCAGGATTTCATACAAATTCAATCGATCCAGACTCAACCTGAAGAATCTGAACCTGCTCCGAGACTTTACAAAGTCTAAACCCCCGAAAGCACTCAAATTTCAAAAGACCAACAAAGAACAAACGTTGAAGAATTAGATGAAGAGAAAGATCACCGTCGACCAACCAGCAATTGGAAGCACAAGTCTAGTCATCCCAAGGAACTCATAATTGGCAATATTGATGAAGGAATCCGTACAAGATCTAAAAGGCGTGGAGAGTCTAGTGTTGTGACTCTTATTTCTGAAATAGAACCCAAGAGCATAGAAGAAGCTTTAACTGATGAAAGTTGGATTGAAGCTATGCAAGAAGAACTCAGGCAATTCAGCATTAACGATGTCTGGGAATTGACTCCTAAACCAAAAGGTAAATCTGTTATTGGAGCTAAATGGGTTTTCAAGAACAAGATGGACGAAAAGGAAAAGTTATAAGGAACAAAGCAAGACTCATGGCCAAAGGGTATACGCAAGAAGAAGGAATAGACTATGATGAGACTTACGCACCAGTAACAAGGTTAGAAGCAATTAGATTATTACTTGCTTTTGCTTGTTATAATAATTTCAGGTTATTCCAAATGGATGTCAAAACCGCATTCTTAGATGGATTTATCCAAGAGGAAGTCTATGTGGAACAACCTCCCGGATTTGAAGACCCAAGGAGCCAGACTCTGTATTTAGACTGAAAAGGCGCTATATGGATTAAAGCAAGCACCTCGAGCTTGGTACGACAGTTAAGTAAGTTTTTAATCCAAAATGGTTTTGTTAAAGGTAAGGTAGACACTACCTTGTTTATTAAAAAATAAAATAAAAACTTTTTACTTGTACAAATCTATGTTGATGATATTATTTTTGGATCACCTAACGAAAATCTGTGCAATAAATTTTCTAAGTCTATGCAGGATGAATTTGAGATGAGCATGATGGGTGAACTATCCTTCTTCCTTGGACTACAAGTAAAACAATTGAAGGAAGTGACTTTCATTCACTAAGAAAAATATGCTAAAGAACTTGTTAAAAAATTCGGTTTGGAGAATTGCAAAAAGACTGATATACAAATGTCAAGTTCTTCGAAGCTGGACAAAGATGAAGGAGGAAAGAAAGTTGACCGAAGGTATACAGGAGTATCATTGGTTCACTTCTTTATCTTACCGCTTCTAGACCTCGACATTTTGTTTAGTGTATGTATTTGTGCCAGATTTCAATCTGATCCCAAAGAATCTCATCTAAGTGCTGCAAAACGCATCATCAAATACATTGCAACAACCCCTAAGTTTGGTCTCTGGTATCCTAAAGAAGGGGATCTTACCCTCCTCGGATACTCAGACGCAGACCTAGCAGGATGCAGAGTTGATAGAAAGAGCACCTCATGCACCTATCAATTGCTTGGGAACAGGACAGTATCTTGGTTTTCGAGGAAGCAAAGCACTGTAGCTCTTTCAACAGCAGAAGCAGAATATGTAGCTCTTGGAAGGTGTTGTTCTCAAATCTTATGGATAAAACAACAGCTAAGAGACTTTGGAATCGAAGACTCATGCACAGAGATCAAATGTGACAATACTAGCGCAATTAATCTCACCAAGAATCCAATTCTTCATTCAAGAGCAAAGCATATAGAGATTCGACATCATTTTATTAGAGACCATGTTCAAAACGGAGAAGTATTGATTCAATTCATTGACTCAAAGAATCAGCTGGTGGATATCTTTACTAAGCCACTGGAGAAAAGCCAATTTGAGTCTATTCGATCCAGACTTAATATCTTAAAGTCTCGAAGAAGTTCGACTTAGGGACTAAAGTCTAAAGATGCTCGGACTCGGGAGATCAAGATCCACTACCGTAAGTTATTTCTATTTTGGAAATTTATCTTTCGACAAAATCTCGAAAAGGTACGTTCATCTATTAATCTGTAATTGATTGATGTTATCTTTCCAAATTTTCGGAATTATAGCAATCATTCTTTTTCGAAAAAGAAGTTATCTTTTTTTTTTTTTTTACAGTTGTATATTTTTCAAAAAGGCAGTTATTTTTGAAAAGGCATTTTTTTTTTTTATTTTATGACGATTCGTATAACCTGTTTCGATCACCTTATATACTGATCGTCTTCCTTACAAACCCTAGAAGCACAGAACATCACTTTCTCACCTTTACTCTCTAGTTTAATCTCAAAGTCTTCACTTTTCTCGCGAATCAAGTTTGGAATCTCCTAAAGACTGTGATAATGGCTTCTCAAAGAAAGTCCTCAAGAATCGCAAGCAGGGGACCACCGCCTTTGCGTGAGGGTCCTACGCACTTTGACCTCACCGAGGAAGAAGAATCTTCGAGACGACAGCAAAGCCCACAACATTCTCAACCGCGCCGCTCTTCTCAGGCTAGACCACAACAGCAAGCGGAGGAAGAAATCATTGTGGATGCCGCACCTGTAAGGTCTCAAAAGCCCGCTTTTACCTACAAACTGTACTCTGCTTTAAAAGAAGGAGGCTCTGCTTTGAGTTTCATTGATGAATTTTTGGTAGAAAAGGGGTACAGGAATGAAGCCCATTTTTTGCGCACGATGGAACGCTTGGGAATCGCTCCTGCGGGCTTAGCAGATAGAGCCTTTGCGAATATTCCAAGTGATCCACGTGTTGGTGGACATAATCAACCCGATGGAAATGATGATGAAAAGATGTTCACTAATTTTAAGTCTAGAATGGGTATTGCTGCAAATGTTAGAAGCAAATGTAACGGATCTATTTCGTTCGAGGAACACAAGCGACTTTACACTAAGTTGCTGAAGCGAGGGTGATGAACCCAAGGAGTGTAGACTTTGATTTTCTCGACTCTCTGAATGTGAACTTGCGGGAGACATTCGCCTTACTTCAACTTGATAGATTTTGCTCTGAGACGACAGTGGCTCATCCAGAGCTTACTACATATTTCTATTCAAATCTAAGCTTTTTGGATGCGAATAGATTCTCGTTCAGTGTTAGAGATCAGGATTATGTGGTTGATATGGACACTTTGGCCGATGTGATTTGGAGTGGAAAGAGGAGAGTTTCAATCAATCAGTGTGTCTATTGGCCGTGCAACGGTGGAGCTTGTTCGAGATGGGATGGCCGAAGGTCGAATTTCGTACGTGAGGTTGAATGCCTCAAATGTCTTGCTTCACAAAATTGTGATCAACTGTCTTAGACCCAAATCGACTTCAAAGACTGATGTTTCAAATTCAGAAGCAATGCTGATGTATGCCATCAACGCTGGCAAAAAGTTCTCTCTACTACACACTATAATGTTTCACATGTACAGATCGGTGGTGAAGGACAAGGGCCAACTTCCTTACTCAGCATTGTTTCTAAGCTGTTCAGACATCTTAACATTCAGCCTCCCAATATTCTTTGTGTTTGATCATGTGATCAAATGGTGGTGGGACTGAAGATAAATGCGTATGAAAGAGCTAAACAAGGCTTTGGAGCGATTTAAAGAGAAAACTCCTGTCAAGACTCATCAAGTCTCTTCGGCTGCAAAAAGAAAGGGAAAGGAGCCCATGACAGCTCCATCCCAGAAAAGAAGAGTCCTCATCTTGCAGGATGAAGAAGATGAGGAAGATGTAACCATCTCAACTCTTGCATTAAGCAATCTTCAGCATTCTCGTTCCGGACGAGGAGAGAGAGGAGGATCAAGACAGAGAAGAGGAAGAGCAGAGGGAAGAAGAGAGGGCATCAATGAGGAAAGAGGCAGAGGAAGAAAGAACTTCGAAGAAGAGGAGCAAGACGAACCACAAAGATCATGTCACCGACGAGGAGACAGAGCATGAAGAATACTTCTCTCCACCTGAAGGCACCGAAATAGGGGAGTTGCTTTGAGAAAAGAGGTACTTCTTCAATTGCTTTTGCTAGTGAAGATGTAAGTCGCTCACTGCGAGATCCGTAAGATGTTTATGCATCTCAATTTCCCGAGGAAGGTCATGAGGCTTCATCTCCAAATCTGGATACTCATGCTAGGATGCCATCTTCTGCAAATACTCCTCAAACTGATTATGCTCTCAGACTGATAACTCAGCAGACTTTCGACGAGTGCTTGATATTCTTATGGAGATGCGAGGTCAGATCTATGCCCTGGGATATGAAGTTCGAATCTGCGGAATGCCGCCAAGCCTCTTCGGTTTCTTTGCATGATCAAATACGTAGACTCTTACTCTTCAAGTTCAAGCCACCGCCAAGAGTCACGAGATAGAACAGTGAAGGTGGATTTGAAAAGTTGGAAGACACCGTCCGCCGATGGGAGATTTCCAACTTGTTCGCATTCCAAGACAATCCTAATTTCATTCTCTCTTCATTTCTTCCTTTTTAATGTTGACAAAAAGGGGGAGAAGCTACGTGCAGATTTGATTCATTCGAATTTGACTTCTGTTTTATTCAACTTTACTTTTGTCTGGTTGTGACTGATTTGAATATGGATTAATGCTTGGATTTGGATTGACTGTTTAATGCTTGCTTGCAGTACTTTAAGTATTGGCAAATATAGTTGTTTTTGCATTTTTGCAGGATTAACACATTTTCTGTGGATGCATATTCAATACTATCTTTATTCATTTATGAGATATCCATGTCTGCTTAAGTATTGTCTTGCAGGTCAAAATGTCCAAATCTGCAGGAAAGTTTTGTCACCATAAAAAAGGGGGAGATTGTTGGAGAAAAACTCCCTTATTTGTTTTGATGTTGACAAAATGTTTTCATCAGTCTTGTCTGAAGACTTGCAGACTCACTCGACAAAGTCTCAAGACTTGCGGACTCACTCGACAAAGTCTCGGAGACCTCGTAGACTCTTTCGTCAAAGTCTGAAGATCGCCAGACCGCCAAACTCAAGATGTAAAGTCTGCCCTCATTGACAGTTTCTAGACCGACGATGAAGATTTATCCAGATTCAAGTATTTCTTTAAGGATTTGATTCGAGCGGTTGAAGAAGATCTCACGGCTGGAGATAGCATCTCAAGATCGATTATTCGTTTTGAATTTAATTCGAATAAATTGGATCCGTTGATTGACGAAGTATACTTGGAAAGTTTTACTTATGGAAACCTAGATCTTGATTGTATGGGTGAGCAAGATTGGTGGGTTATCTTCACATTCCTTAAGTAACTCGAGATCTCCTTAATTGATTCTGTCCAATGGGTAGATTGGAAGAACTCCTTTGGAAGGTGCCAACGGTTATGAAGGCATTATTTGAGTGTGTGCGAGATAGAAAAAATTCCAAAGTCTGAAGCTTCTTGTTCTTTGTCAATTCAATTGTTGAGCGTAAACTTGTACTTAAAAGAGAGTTTATACTTTTGTGAAGCCTTGAGGAAGTGTAGTAGAGTCTCTACACTGTGGAATCAAGGAAGTGATACTTTAACGACTCTTTTGATTCATAGTGGAATCCAGCCGGTGGGCTGTCAGTGCGAGATAGTGGACGTAGGCTTGGATTAAGCCGAACCACTATAAACCTTGTGTTCTTATTCTTTTCTCTAAACTCTTTTACTTTGATCGTAACTCTAATTTATTGTTAGAGTCTAATTTCCATTTGAAAGTCTGTTGCTGAACAGACTTGAGATAAAATCATAATTTCTGATTTACTTAGCAAAAATTTGTTTTCGCATCTATTCACCCCCTCTAGGTGCTCGTACTAGCGTTTACACTTCGAAGGCGAAGGCACGAGTTATAAGAACCGCAATGGCGAGGGTGGAAGAGACAGACAGAGATGCGCAAGGAAAAAGAGAAATTGAAAAGCTCTTATAGACGTTGATGTGTTATTAAAAAGCGATAATAAAATTTAGGGTTAAATATCACAAAAAATTTCAGAATACATTTATAATAAATCACAAAAAACCTCAAATTAATATATTTGTGATAAATTCATCCTCTGTTAGTTTTTGTTAAATTGGATTACTATCACAAAAAGCCACAAACTGATACACATGTGACAAATGGAGGGTAAAATCCCAAATTGGTACAAATGTTTATTGCCACATGTCATTCAACTCAACAATTTAACATGGATTCTAACGGAGAATAAATTTGTTACAGGTGTATAGTTTAGAGTTTTTGTGGTAAAAAAATTAGTTTGAATAAATTTGCCGCAGGTGAATCAACTAGAGATTTTTCATGGTATAACATCAATTAATAATCTCACTTGTAGTTCTTCAACTCATTTAAATTATCCAATTGAATTCTCAGATTTTTAACATCTAAGTGTATAACCTAAAATTTTATATTGTTAAAATGACCATCATCCCATTGCCAAAAAAGAAAAAGAAAAAGAAAAAGAAAAAGGCCACCACCTAAAATCAACCTTGGCGAAATTTAATAATCTTATTTGACTTTACTTTTACTTCTCCCATTAATATACAATATGAATTATAATTTAAAAATTAATTGGCATTGACATAATTTATTACCTTTTATAAGATGCACTTCCACTTTATATTTTTCTACATTTATAAATCTATAAATATACATTAAAATTTTGCATCTAAAGAAAATTATTAGAGATGGACTATCCGAGAAAAATTAGAAACAAAAAATTCATATGAAGAAAATAGGGAGATCGTAAAGAGGGAAGGGGGAATGGAGGTGGAGATGGATTACATACATTTGACTAGTATATGAGTTCGGCTTTGGGTCCCGTGGAAAAGAGTTACAACCAAGATGAAGAATAGAACCATCAGAATTTTTCTTGTTCAAAGAGCAAAATTAATCCTAAAACAAATTTTAGTGCAAGTGTCTAGGAGCAAACTTCCTTCAACCAAGCCCTTACTTGGATCCATACCTAGCCTGGATCTTATGCAGTTCCTTGAGGGCTTCGGCCACGTTCATCCGATCCTGTGGTAACTCCATCGAGCACACAACTCCAATCCTTAGGACGGAGGAAACACATCCTTTCATCCACTCAATGTCATTCTCACTTTCTCTGTTAAAAATGGCCGAGTCCACGATCTCCATCACTCGGTCTGGTAGAGCCACCTTGACAAAGTTGTGGAGATTTAAATGGTCCTTGAAAGTCTCTTCTGTGGGTCTCCTCCCAGTTAACATTTCCAATAAAAGAACACCATAGCTGTACATATCGCCTTGTGTGGACACCATATCCCCCATGCCATACTCTAAAATAGTGTACATAAAGCAATATACAATGAAAATAAATATTTTATCTAAAGGCGAACACAAATAAAACTTAGACAATTAATGAGAAAATTTTCTTACCAGGAGGGACATAACCTACGGAACTCCTCACTACCATTGAAATAATGCCGTCGTCAATGTCCATGGCGTTTGTTTTCGCAGGGGAGCTAATTGTTGCTAGCCCAAAATCCCCAACTCGTCCCATCATCTCGTTGTCTAGAAGGACATTGCTTGGCTTCAGATCTCCGTGTACAATCTTTGGGCTACAAACCTCATGAAGATATTCAATTGCGAAAGCTATGTCAATGGCAATGTCTAACCTTTGCATTAGTACCAAATGCCTTGGCTTTCCATGTTCATGTTCATGCTCAACGTCCTCTTCATTTCCTTGGTGTATCCAATTCTCTAAACTCCCATTAGCCATGTATTCGTACAATAGAGCTTTGAAATCGTTGCCATGATAGTCCACGCTTGAACAAATGTTCACTATTTTCACGAGATTTCGGTGCCGTATAGCCCCTAAGGTTTGACATTTCGAGATGAAGCTCTTCGAAGCACCTCTATAGCCCAAGTTGAGCACTTTAATCGCCACCAAGCCGCCTTCCTGTGTGGTTGCTTTATAGATGGTACCATATCTCCCTTCACCGATCACATTGATCTCAGAGAATCCATCTGAGGCTCTAAAGAGCTCCTCATAAGAGACCATAAAAAATTTGTGTTTAAACGGAAATTCAATCGAAGAGGTATTCTTTTTCAACTTCTTTCTTTGATACCAAAAGATAAACAAGCAACAACACAAAATGAAGTATGACAAGATGGCCGTCACTGTGGCGATTACTCTAACTTTGTTGGTCCATAATGGTTTAGAGGTTTTCGATTTGCAAGAAGGAAGGTTTAGTTCTGTAATACCGCCACGGGGATCCCTATTCTCAAGGACGGACACTGCACTAGCATTGAGAAATACTCCTTGATTCGGAACTTCTCCTTCAAGCTTGTTTGAAGATAGATTCAAGTACTTTAGATTTGTCAGTTGAGCGAGAAAGCTCGGGATTTCACCAGATAAGTTGTTATGGGAAATATCCAACTCTTGTAAGCCTCGTAATGTGCCTAAAGCTGGAGAAATTTCACCATTAAAGGAATTGAATGCTAAGTTGAGCCACCCCAATACTAAGCAATTGCCGATGGAGCTAGGAATGGTCCCATCAGCTTATTGTAAGATAGATCCAATTTGCCAAGATTGATCAAGGACCTAACTTGAGCCGGGAGAGATTCGCTCAACTGGTTATGTGCCAAGCTGAAGATAATCGAAATGGTAGAAAGGCCAAGAACCTCCCTTGGGATTGAACCACTCAAATTATTATTGGAAAGCTCGAGCTCGATTAGCTGCTTGCAGTTTCCAAGACTCTGTGATATTTCCTCGTAGAAGTCATTGAACGATAGGTAAAGCCGATTCAATAATGTCAAATTGCCGATCGATGATGGAATCTCTCCAGTTAGCATGTTTCTTCTTAAGTACAATTCGTGCAAGTTATGGAGTGCTCCAATACAAGAAGGAACACGACCACCAAGCAAATTGTTTGATAAGTCAAGATAGGACAAGTTGAAGAGATTGCCAATACCTGGAGGAATGGTTCCGTACATTGTGTTTGACGACATAGAAATTAGCTTAACGCTATTGGAAAGAGTGCCAATGGAATCCGGCAATAGACCTTCAAGGAAATTGAGGGCCAACAAAATAACTTCCAGCCTTGAACAATTAGTCAATGAGGTAATAAAATTGAAGTCATCTCGCAACTCGTTAGAAGTAAGGGATATTACTCTAAGAGCTTTCAGCCTTCCAAGATTTGTAGGCATCGATCCGTGAAAACTGTTAAAGTGATAGTAGATGTACTGAAGGTCGGACGCATTTGATAAGGACGAAGGTATAACCCCAATAAACAAATTACTATTAAAATCAAGATAAATGAGAGAAGGAAGAGTATCGCCAATATAAGGGGGAATGCTCCCTCTCAATTGATTGTAACCGGTGACAAAATAGAAAATGCTGGACATGTTGAAGATTGCTAGAGGGATCTCGCCGGTGAGTTGGTTATACGCCAATTGAACAAAACTCAAATCATGAAGCTTGGACAATGTCTTGGGAATCTCTCCTTGCAACCCATTTTTCATGAGTGAAAGCTTGTCAAGTTGGGAGAGATTTCCAATAGAATGAGGAATAGATCCAGTAAGACTATTTATAGCCAAACCTAAAGCTTGAAGCTTTGACAAAGAGCCAAGCACATTAGGAATTTTACCCACAAGTTGGTTATTGATGAGATTTAAAATCTCAAGGTTTGAGCATTGAGAAAGATTGGTGGGCATTTGTCCGCCGAAAGAGTTGTTACTAAGGACGAGATGACGAAGGCGAAATAAGTGGCCAATGCTTTGTGGAATTTCGCCGTGAAAGCTGTTATTCTGTAGAACAAGGCTTCTAAGGAAAGAGAGGTTTCCGACATGAGGCGATAGAAGACCCCCCAAGCCTTTCGACATCAAGTTGAGGGACACGACTCTTTTGGGATGCCATCTACCACATATTACACCTAGCCACTCACAGTGATGAAAAGAGTCATTCCATGAGCTCAGAGCTCCAAGCGGATCCTCATCCACACTGTGTCTAAAGTAGATTAAAGCGAGCCGATCCGTCTGGTTGGTTTGCATTGACTCGTCCATAATGGGAGCTGGGCATAGAAAAATAGGAACATAATGGCCATATGCTTTTCCATTGTGAGTGGGTTCTATGTCTTAACAAGCTGCGAGCAAAGTCTCTTCCGGATTGAATTAAATAAGAAATGAAGATCTTCAAAAGCATATGCGTTTCCATTGATCAAAAGACACCTTGTTACACGGCAAAACTTGACCTAATATGCAAGTTTAACTCAAACCAAGGGTTGGACTTTAAAAGTATTGCAGATTGGCCGAACCAAAGAAAGGGCACACATACAGTTACGTCAAAATGGAGGATTTGACAGCTGCCCAATGACTTCCTAGAAAGCCGTGCCACGAAGAGAGGAAATCAAGATTGGATGTGGTCCTTGATTTTCGGCCATTTTAAAGAGAGCTCCTATTTGTTCGCAGGGCAAAGTATGTAATTTGTGTTGTGAGTTTTTTACATCCAACTTGTTAAAACCTTGGGTTCAGGTTTAGTTTAGACATGAGAAATACTTGAGTATATTGAGCGATTGTAATTCCGATTCTCTAATTATAGCAAATTTTGTTACTAACTCTCCCCATAGATAAAGGTGCCAACACTCGGACTGAATCACGTAAATCTTTTAATCCTTTATTATTTCTCGTTTATTTTTGTGGTGATTTTCCGCTGACTTAAATACAAAAACCTTATTAGCTTCCCTGTTCGTTAATTTTACCAAGAGGGTTACTTTCACCTGTAATGAAAGGAAATAAAGCAAAAACGCAAACAAGGAGATGATGGGTGGGTCATCCTAACGTGGAAAATAAGTCCCGTCAATGCTTTGTAGAGTGTTTTTTATGTTGCCAGCAAGATTTTTAGTCAAAAGATTCCCTGACCTTTCCCGTACTCCAAAGAGTTTCTTTTCAAAGTTAAATTTCTTGAAGGTTTGTCGCTTAGACTGCACAAGACAACGCTTCTTGGCTGGGGAAGAGTTTTTTTTTTTTTTTTTTCACAGAAATAGTTCTTTTCTATTTCTATTCTGGGAAACAATTTCTGAGTTAAAGAATGCGTTTGGTAACTATACAAAATTTCTACTCTTGGAATATAAAAAGAATAGGAATGCATTTGGTACGAAACGGTTTCTTTTTTGTAATTTATTCGTTTTTTATTCTTGCTCATGGATCGCCGACCATCGACCGTCGGCCGCCACCGCTCATCGCTGACCGCCGCCGCATTGCCATTGGCCGCCACGAGTGGTGGCGGCGATGGGCTGTGGGCGACGGCCGGCGGTGACGGCCGGCGGCCGACGGTCAGGGCGGCAACCGGCGGTGGCGGGTGGCGGTGGAGGGCGGCGGCCGGCGGGGGCCGACGGCGGTGGCCGGCGGTGGCTCCGGGCTGTTGGAGGTGGCCACGGCAAGAGAGAGGAACAAAAGAAAAATCAAAAAGAAAATTGGTTTATTTCTAGAAATTGTTCACGAGAACAAGAAGCAACTTTTTTTTTTGTTTTTCGTTTCTGCTCCAAATCTATTCCCGGGCTAACTTTCTATTCCGGGGAATAGAAAAACAACTTAGAATTACCAAACGAATTTCTATTCTTTTTTTGTTTCAAGGAACAAAAGAATAGAAATCTGGAGAAATAGAAACGTTTCCATGCGCTACCTTAGATTTTATCACTCTTGTTCCGATTACGATTCATCAGGCTAGAACCCCCGTGCCAAGCTCCAACCCAAGACTAACAGGGTCGGTTTGTGTGGGCCAGCACAACACAATTACCATGCTTAGATAGGGGTTTTATATATATATATATACATGTTAGAAAAAGCAAGATGCTGAAATTCAAGTCTGTTCGGCCGTTTGAAACCAAAAAGTTTGCAAAATAATGCACGAGTATATGAGTCATATTCAGATTTTGTGGGAGAAGGGGAATTTCGATGTGTAATTGCCGGTGTGGTACAGAAACTGAAGTTATTTTCCTGGTAATGAACAAAGAATGCGTGATGCAAAGTACTTTGTTAGAAACTAAACAAAGAGAAAGATATTCTAGAATTTGGTGGAGAATTAAGAATGTTAGCTCTGATCTTGAAAGTCAAGTCTCCCGTGGAAAATCTACAACGTTGTACAATCGTGGCCAGCGAGCATGATGACCTCCACCACAAGAAGTTTTCCATTTCTTTTTCCCTTCTTTAAACTTTTCTTTTTAGGTTATCTTGATTTGATTACCAAAGCCATCGCAGGACAGTCTCGAATATTGGTAAACTAAGGCAAGGCATCAATAGTGCTCGACACTGTTGAAGGCTAAGGAATTTCGATGAACACCGATTGAGTTTAGTCGAACGCCCACTTGTGTAAATAAAGATGGTTCAACCCCTTCCACTATATGCGGGTAAATTACGCGCAACTTCTCTGAATTTTGGGGTAATACAAATTTGTCTCCGATTTTTCAATTGTTATACAGTAACGTCTGAACTTTTATTTTGTTCAAGCAATTAACTCTTCATTATATTGTTATTAGCATGCACATGCTTGTGAATTTTAAGGGGTAAAAGTATAGTTTTATCTCATTCTTTCTCTACGGAAGCCACTTTTTCAAAAAGACTAAAAAATATAGAAAATGGAAGAGAAATAAATGAACTAAAATACTAATAATCAAAATAATAAATATTTATAATCATATTTAATGATAAGAATTTTTCAAATTTAAATAAATATAGCTACCTTAGTATAACTAAATAAGATATTTTAAAAAATAAATACAAATTCATTAGAATGGGAAAAAGATCAAATAACAAGAATTGCTTAATCACTATGTATCTTTAAAGGGTAAATTACTGTAAAAATTATTGATTAACAAAAATATTTACAAGGAGGACGATCAATCCCTTGCAAATCTATCTCTTTAAGAGGCAATCTTTCAAGAAGAGCTTTTAGCATCTTGAGGTCAAAAATTCCTTTTGCATCGAAAGTTATCCGAAATTTTCTAAATCGTTTTGGCTTTTAGATAAGTTTTAAAATTGGAACCTCCTCGGATGCAACGGCACATATAACTCGCTTCAGTTTTGGCTCATACGCTAGTTTTTAGGTCCGCACCATATTGTGTAACGAGGCATAGCTTTCTTTGAGAAAGCTACTCTCACCGAATTTTCTTAAATAGTAACTTGTGCCATTTTGCTAGTCCTACGTGTTTGCTTTTGTGAGTTTGGGCTTGTATTATATCTTTCCTTCTTAGACAGTTCTTTGCCTTATATTTCTTATTCAATTGTTGGACGCATCAAAGAGCAACCAAAAGCATCCGATCCATTCATTACCACATGAACTCATATTCTAATGGAGTTATTCGTTACGATATGGACACCTTGATGCGTTTGTAACTATTTGGATTGTACCTCAATTTTCAATTTACGCTTCATATTCTTATCGTAGGATTTTGATCAACCACCTTACCCTACTCAATTTGATCAATATCAAAACACTGTAAGTGAGTCAGCTTCATTACTAAACTAAGTATATCACCGAATCAACAGGCAATTCACCGCCTCAATCAAAGGCCGGACATGCTAGCATAATAAACCACGCGGATGTCTTGGCAAAATGCATAATATATGCTAATCATTAGAGGCGAGAAAATGGATGATGAACCCATTTTGTAATTCAAATTCAATGACCTGCTAATAACATGAGTTGTTAGCTATCTGCGATAAAAGGGAGGTCTAAAACTTTCTATATTTTTATCTCAAGCCACTCTTAAATGTGGTGCGACACAAACATGGACATCACCTATACTTAGATCACTAATCAGAGATATGATCAGAAGAAATCAAGAACGAACCTCACTAAAAGAGTGCACCATTTCATGGCAATAATATAATAACAATGAAAACAATAATAAATAATAATAATTTGTACGCTCTTCATGCAATTGGTCGGCTAAATGTGCTTTGAGTCATGGTGTAAACCAAGACTTCATGTACTAGATCTTAGAAGGAACTTCTGATACCCTCAACAGTTTCATCGTATTTTTGCCATTGGGTCTTCCTTTCGTAACACACACACACAGACAGAAGAAAAAAACATCATATGCCTGAAAAACCTTTCGAGGAATGCTCTCGAACTATTCGTTCTTCTTCCGAGGAATGCTCTCGAACTATTCGTTCTTAAAAATATTTAAACGTCTAGCATCACATTTCAAATTGTTTTAATGCCTTATCGAAAAAAACAAAAAACTGTTAGTATCTCTTAGCAAATCCCTCAAGTTAGCACATGGATTACATAATCCATTGCATAGACAATCCATTAAATATGCTAATCAGGAATTTAATTATTGTAATTAGCGTGTTATATCGCATACGTGTGGATAACGAGAGTAGCTAAGCTAAGCTCTTACATGTCCAGCTCCAGCCCGTTCCAACCATTTTAGTGGGTCTTTTGGATCGATGGTTGTTCTTTGGTTATAAAATGGAAGTTTAGTGGAGTAACGTGTAACAATTGAAAGTTTAGAAGGAACCTTGTGATACCCTTTAAATTAGGGTAATTTTTGTGAAAAGTTTCCCGTACATTTATTATGTGATGCTCAATTTCTAAAACATTATTTGCAAGGTGATAGGGTAGGGTGCATTTAGAAAATTAGGTGTAGAAATATGAGAAGCCAAACTTATATTCTAACTAAGCATCTCAACTTTTCCATCAAAGTCACCAGGGAACCACATAATATAAGGTCCATGATTAGTGTGAGTCCATTACAATGTTGGCCCGACAAAAATCGATGGACATCCACTTCACAGCCTTGAGTAAGGACATTCATAAAAATCACAATTTCTTAGTCCTAGCCGCATGGAACTGGTGATGTTTTCCCACAATGGATCCAAACCTGTGGACTAGCATTCATCTTTCAACAAACAACTCTCACCGGCGAATGTTCTCTTACGAATTTGTGTTAGCAAGGCAAGATTGTCACGTCATTTCTCGAATCAAATAGAAACTACAAACTGCCATTTCCGCCGCCTTCAATTTATACACTCTACAATGCACGCACAAGAACCCGTTCAATCACAGAGCTTTACCTCAAAGCAAAAAGGAGGACGCGTCACTCCTTCCATGCAATGGCTGTTTTTCAGCAAGATTGAATAGCAACAACCTGTACATCATGACAATAAGTGAAGGGGATTAACTTCAGTTCTTTCCATCACTATTTATGCTGGCCTAAGCACGGGATAACTAAAGCTTACCACATTCTCTCGCCCCACAATTCTTAGAAAGAAAATAGAGTTAGACATGTATTAAACGTGCAACATCATCAACGACAAAGAAATGATGAGAGCAACATCTAGAAGCGGGGAACTTTGTATAAATTGAAACATAAATACCTAAAACGAAACCAATAATCTTCTCCAAGGTTGATGATTGACAGAAAATGAAATGCATCCAGAAATTTTATTTGACATCCTCAAACTATTAGTTCGGGTCGTGGACTCATAGTACATCTAATCATCTAGCTATTATTTGTGAAAATTTTTTGAATGCTCTTAAAGCATGATGTTTTCATAATCGCTTTGACACTGCTGCGTATCATTGCTGATGGTGGCCATACTTGCAAATGCCAAATCTAATTGCAGCGATTCTACTTCTTGGATGTCTGCAGAAAAAATAAAGTAAGATGTCAGGTCCACGTGATCATATCGTCTTCAACCGAAGGATACAACACCCAATACTTTTGAGAATCTGTAAAATGCAATTAACGAACCTTTTTCCTTCACATGTTTGCACGCTATGCGACATTTTATGCTCAAGGTTTTGAAATATTTGCTAGGGGGAGAGGGCAGACAGAGACTACTTCTGACATAGAGAGAGACTCGACCAATTTCACTGTCCAAGACACATGAAAGAAATTGAGCAGTGAGATAAGAAAGATCTGACACACATCATCATAGAAAAACTTACGACTCCAACAAAGGTACTTCCCCATGCAAACTGTCACGCCCCGATCCTCGGTCACGTGCCCATCCTTCATCTTTGGTCGATTTTAAAATGCCATATCCTAGGACTACGTATCGCCGACCCTTTCATTTTATATTGCACATGCGGAAGCAGTTATAAAAATCCCCAGACAATAAAGCAATGGGATATATAAGTAGGACTAGAAATTTGAACTAGAAAACCAACACCCTTATGTAACCACTCAGTCACACATATACATATACAAGCCATGTTAAAAAGGGCAGTTTCTACTCAAAAAGGTTCTACAGCAAAAGTCATCAGATAAGAGTGGAGTCTCGGTGATTCTCCTCGGGGTTCTCCTTCAGATACTCCTCTTCGGGTTCTTTCTCCTCAGGTTCCTCATCAGGGTCCTGAAATGTTGTCCCACAACCAGGATGAGACTACGTCTCAGCAAGTTCTACCCCTAAGACCCGATTAGTAAACTAATACACCTTAGGGCTGCCTATGCACAACATGAGTCAGAGGACTTACCTTGGCCTCAGTCCCAACCTGCAAATCAGTACAGTTCAATAGGCACCCAACAATCACAAAAGATCGAAACATCGATCAAATCGACTTAGTCGATTACATCTCAATCAACCATCCACCGATCATTCCATTCAATCAATCAATTCACAACATCAGATCAAAACAATAATCAAATCGACCTAGTCGATTTCATGCCAGTCAGACCAACTCTAGATCATTCCCAAACATCAATCACATGTACTCTCTCGGGCGTCTTTTTCGCTAGCTGCCATACCATCACCGATCACGTGCATTCTTTAAGGCGCCGTTTTCGCCAGTGATATCCCAATCACCAAATCACGTATCATTTCTGGGGCGTCGTTTTCGCCAATGACATACCGATCACCGACACCGTGCGTTCTTTAAGGCGCCATTTTCACCAGTGATATCCTCAATCACCGAACCACGTGTCCTTTCTAGGGCGCCGTTTTCGCCAAGGTGACATCGGCAATAGACAACATCGTGAGTTCTTTAAGGCGTCGTTTTCACCAGTGACATTTCCTTAATCACCGAACCACTTTTTGTCTATAAGTCATTCACGTGCGTTCTTTAAGGTGCCATTTTGGCTAGTGATACTTCCAATCACCGAACCACGTATGTCCGAAAATATCGTAACTTGATTGGTCTCAGCCAATAGTATTCTCAGTTAGTTCTCACCATTCTCCCTCTATATAACCCATCAACGTATAACTGGCGCTATATACTCATACTTGGCCATCTACCAATCAAGCATTCAATTCCACTCAATTTCAATCAATTAAGGAATAATTCCTCAAATTGCACAATCAATTCAATTCAGCACAATCTGAAGCTCAAATAAATAAATGGACTGCACCACAACAATCAGCACGAAATCCGGTCACCGGAAATCCCGGTTGAATTTCCGGAAAATAAATAATTAAATAAATAATTTCAAAAATTAAATAAATAAATACAATAATTTCAATTTAGCACAATATAAAGCTCAATTAAATAAACGGACTGCACCACGAGCATCAGCATAAAATCCCGATCACCAGCCATCCTGGTTGAATTTCCAAAAAATAATAAATTAATTAAATTAATTACGAAAATTAATATTTAATTACTAAAAATTCCATTTAGGCCCGAAATGCCTAATTAAAGCCCGATAAGGGTAGGGAAAAATCCCGAGAAGCAATCAATAAATACTATAGGCAAACATCTAGTTAAGTACACTAATCATTTAACTAATATGCAATGCAATTAACTAAAAATCACTAATCCATTCTAATCTAACCACCTAATTACACTTAACTAATACTAATCAACCTTTAAGTATAATTAGAAAACTAATAAGGAATTAGTGAGTTAAACTCATTCAAAACGACGGGATCGACGCGAGGATAGACTTTCCTCAAGGCGAGCCAAGCATTCGGGCTCGAGAAGACGGCCAAAACGGGCCAAAAAGTTGCTGCCATACCCATTTTCTTCCTCTCGGTTCGCTGCTGGTTGGGGGCGGATCCGGCGCCGGTTGAGGTGCAAGGGCCTAGATGGATGGAGGAGGCCAAAATGGACCTAGGCGGTGGCGGTAGGAGCTCCGGCGGTGGTCCACAGTGGCTGGGACGAGCTGGACAGCTCGCTGGAACGAGCTGGACAGCTCGCTGGAACGACGAGTTGGGCGAGAAGGAGGCCGAGACGAGTGGAGTAGCGGCGAGGCGACGACGTGCAGCATGGCGGTGAACGGTAGAGGGCGGAGGTGTGAGATGCGATCCTGTTGCTAGCTAGCTGCTCCGGCGTCCTCAGACTTGCTGGGTCTTTGAGCAGTAACCGAAGATGGAGGAGAGAAGGCTTCGACGATGCAAGATGGAAAGAAAGAGACGGAGGTGACCGCGCATGGTTGAGGAGCAGCGACGGCGTGCGGCATGAGGCGGCGACGATGGTCTTGGCTCCGACGCGGCTGCAGCTCCTTCAACGCTGCTGGCCTCTGTTTCCGCTTCTGCTATTTTCGAACTGGCCGAGAGGGAGAGGAAGAGAGAGAGTGTCGAGAGAGTGAGAGGGTACCGAGAGAGAGAGAGAGAGTGTGTCAAGAGAGAGAGAGAAGAAAGATGAGAGAAAAAGGATAAGTTTGAAAAGTCAAAAAGCAAAAAGGAAGGGAGAAGCAAAGTGGAAGACAGTAAGGCATTCGGTGGAGAGGAATTTGCATGAGGGAAAAGAGGGAGGAGGAGAGAGAAAGAGAGAGGGGTGTTCGGCCAAAAAGGGGAGGGGAGAAAAAAGAAAAGAAAGTGGTGTTTAGCCCAAAAAGGAAAAAGGAAATGAGGATAAAATTAAAAGAAAGAATTTCCTAGAATAGAAAATTCTCATCCCATTTCTTTTGAATAAGCTCATTTAATCCCAAAGGAAATTCCAAACTAGAGTTCTTGGTCCCCTCTTGCATTTCTGCATCCAATTTCCCTCTTGAATTCTCTCAAATGACTCTTATAAAATCAATTGATGTCTCACTTATCAAATTGATTATTTTCCTCATCCAAGAATCCCTCATGCTTCTCAATTTCACAACCAGAATTAATCCCCGGCTTCAACTACACGAAAATGGCCATAAACTGACTTTTCCCAAAAAGTCTCGGTTGTTAGAAAAATCTTTTGAGATTGAGTCGATGTTCCTTGAATTTATTGTGACATGACAGAATATTCAATTTCTAAAATCGGACTTATATTGACGGTTAATTTCACTCCAACGCGTTTTTAGTGTGACTTAGGCTACTGGGTAGTTTTCAGAACTCTTTAGGGCAAATGACCCGTGGTCGATTTTCTTCGAGCCACGACGAACCCACTCGACACATTGGCGATTCTCGGTTGTCGTGAAAATCTCAAAGATTCAAATACGGACACAGGGTACCAAAATGACAGTAAAATCAAATTAGTGTCGGTCGATGAGAATTTTCCAATTTAGTGGAGTCACCCATGATCGGCCACACATCTCAGTTGAACCGACCTATCTCTGATCTTAATTCGATTTTTAACTGTGCTGTAATGATCTCTAAAGATGAGCACGGTTGAGAAATCGATTTCTAGTCGAATTCTCAAGTCTATTTGCCTTAAAGTTCTTAATAACTCACCTAGCTAGTCTAGTGAAAAACACTGTAATCGCGTCGATGAAATGCCCAATTTATCCAATCGAACTCAGAACCTGAAAATCTGGATGTCACAACTCTTCCCCTCTTATAAAAATTTCGTCCTCGAAATTTAAACCTTTACCAAACCTTAAACAAAAGGTGGGGGTGTTGTCGTCTCATCGAGTCTCACCTTTTTCCACGCTAATCCTTCGGTCTCGTGGTGTTGTCCGACCACTTTGATCAAGGAGACCATCTTGGTACACAAAATCTGCTCTTTCTGAACCAACAACTGAACTGAGATTCTCACGTATGACACTTTGTCGTTCACACCTCATCTCTTTTTCTTGAATCCCTAAGGAACCTTCAAAGTTCAACGATTCAAATTTTCTTACGGTTCTATGTGGTCTTTACTCTGACACTGATCTGACAACTGCAAACACTATTATTGAGGTGACTCTGGCCTGTGATCTTTCTTCACCTCACTTTCTTTTCACCGCTGAAATTCTGTAAATTCTGTAAATTCTGCTATGGACTGCTTAAGAAAGAACCATCTGAAAACTCTGCCAAACTTGTAACCTGTGATCTAGATTCGTAATATAATTCATCCCCGGCACTCCATGCCGGTGAATTATTTTACACACACACTTCGATATACCCATTCAAAACAAGATCTATTCTTATAGTACCGAAGTGAACTGGCTCCATCTATCGATCGACCACTATCCTCAAATGGTATCAGTACTCCCTCGACTCCTTAGTGAGTCTGTCATAATGTTTCATTGTGATATATTTTCATTCCCACTAGGGACTCTCGAGTGATGGTAAAAGTCCTCCCGGTTTGCATTATTGAACTTCCACTTAGTGACACCTCTGACACTTACAACCTATTCGGCGGTATCTATCTTTATATCAGTCTACCAATCTAGTTGATGCCGATTCTGATCCACCTTGAATTGTTTGATCAAAAACCGCAACTTCTACAATGAATTTCTGACAATGTTTCTTACTTGAGTGTTACAATATCAATCACACCCCATCACTCTTGAAACTTGAGTGTTCAACCCTCAGAAGTCTGAAAGTTAGATTCTTTCTTATCCGTATCCTTTTTCAAGATTTTCTAAAAATTTCGGTCTACCACTAAAGTGTCTGCTTTTAACTTGAATATTCAGTCAAATTTTGAGGGCGGCCATAAATTCAAAAGGTGGCCTATCTCAAATTTGAAAATTGAATTTCGAACTCTTTTCAAGTAAGGTCCATGCTTTAACCAACATGCGTACAATTAAAAACTCTCGACTTAATGCATCAATGACTTCTTCGTTCTCCTAGGGTAACACTAGATAACACCATTATAGTCTTGCCAGGATTCTGATTCACGACACCGTTTCATATTCCACTTGTTGGGTCTCAACTGGCGGGACGTGTGTGCAACAATCTTCTCATGTTGTATCAACACGTACTCAGTCCTCTGCAAGACACATCACTAAAGATTTCGGGCTTTCCAGGGTCAAATGAAAAGTTTAGCACAAGTGCGGTAGTTTGTTCTTACTTAAGCTCTGGAAATTATCTTTGCACTTGTCTATGCCTAAGAATTTCTCTTCCTTTTTAAGAGGTTGAGCCCGTGATAATATTGATGCTGAAAATTCTTTCACGAACCTTCTGTAGTAATCTGTTCAATCCCCACGGCTTATGATCTCTGACGTTGTTGTCGGTCTTGGTCCATTAACAACTGTTTTGATCTTGGTTGGTCCCTGGAGATTCCTTCACCTGAAATCTCGTGACTTAGGAACGCAATACGAATTAACCAAAACTCGCATTTGCTAACTGAGTTTCCAATTCATGAGTCTTTAGGGTCTGAAGTACCATCCTCATATAGCTCTCATTCTCCTCAACATTCCTTAAATACACATCAGAATAACATTGATGAATATAATCATGAACTGATCTAGGTATTCCTCAGTTACTCGGTTCACCAAATCTATAATAGCAGCTGGGGTGTTTACTAGACCAACCGGCCTTACAATACTCTTGTAAAGACCATCTCATGTACTGAATACTGAATTCAATATATACTTCTTTCTGATCCTCAACTGATGATATCCTGTCTCAAGTCGACCTTTAAAACTATCAAAACTCTTTGCAATTGGTCACATAATTCATTTGGTCTTCAGCCACGAATACTTGTCCTTGATCGTCACCTAACTGAGTGGACGATAGTCGATGCTTAATTACAACAATTCATTCTTCTTTCTCTCACACACAAACTGATGTTCCCTAAAGTGATGCACTAATATGCATGAATTCCTCATTCATCAATCTTCACATCCGTACCTTCGGCTCTATCAGTTCAAACAACAATAACTAGTAAGAAGCCTTCGAGAGTGGCTCTATGCTGGTGCTAGCTCGATCGTAATTTCTATCTCTTTCTCTGGCAACGGTCTGACAGTTCTTATGACAACACATCTAGAAATTCTTAGACCACTAAGATGTCTTCTATCTCCCATTTTCCAATCTGTCTAAATTATAACCATCACCAAGTAACCTCGGCAATCTCCATCTAACAAGTGGGTTGTCTTCAATCGACGAGATTAAAGAAATCGAAGATTCATTTCGACTTCCAATAAACTCGACACTTTCATGTGCTCTTGGACTAAGTTGAATTGCTCCATGACCATGATTCATTACCACAAGATGCTCCATGAGCCCATTCTACTCATGTAGCGTCAAAGTTACACTTCAGCAACAAGTCAAGTATGACTGTCACTAGTGATTCCCCTTTCTTTCACTTATTTCAATAAACTGAAGTTCCCCAAACTTCATCAAAACTCTGCTATGATACTGTGATAGAATTTTTCCCAAAACATTCTTCCTCTAACTAGTGCCTAGTCGGTTCCATTTCCGTTCTTCTCGCCATACCCGGACATTGAATTCATCCATGTTTCCTTTCACAATTTCGACACCTATCTGGTGAGTCTTCTATCTCCTGCCAAGTGCCAGCATGCCCTATTTCTTGTATCGGAGACCTATCCCAAAAATTTCACAGTGTGTTCTATGGCGCACTTCTTCTGACCTGTTCTATCGATGGTGACAGCAGTAACCGTTGTCGAGATTCCATCTACTTATGTGGATACCCCATAAATCACTGTCCGTGCTGGCGACACTTACTACAAATTCCTGTCCTCAAAATACATGAGACTGATCTATACCATCTTCCATGGAACAACATGTTCCATTTGTTTGAATGCTGACCTGACTATTCCACCGTTCCTATTGGGTGGGATAGAATACCCTTCCCTCAACACCTATTTTTACCCTGACCGAATTCCAAGCCAGCTTGCGCTGAATCTTGACTCAAATATCGAAATCTATTCCCTGATCATCCTTCCAGGTTGCACCTCAGCAAAGGTAGCAACAACAACAACTTGATCTTGATCTTACTGGCTCATCCAGATCCCAAGGAACACTTGCATCAGATCACTCTTATCGGACTTAGGATCATTCAACGCTGCTACACTAGTACCAACCCGCGGTGGCACTCTTATGCTCGAGCTGGCCAGAGTCAACACTTTGCCTTCCGAATCCACAATGATTAAAAGCAAGTGATTCACACACAACAAACAATTCTACCAATCAGCTATCAAAGACATGCACCGGTCATGAATTTAAAGGCCTTTCCTACTGCTATCTCATAGGTCATCGTACCTTATCACTCCAATACCTAACCATTGCTCTGATACCACAAAAAGGGGATCTCACACCCCGATCCTCGGTCACGTGCTCATCTTTCATCTTTGGTCGATTTTAAAATGCGATATCCCAGGACTACGTATCGCCGACTCTTTCATTTTATATTGCACATGCGGAAGCAGTTATAAAAATCCCCAGGCAATAAAGCAATGAGATATATAAGTAGGACTAGAAATTTGAACTAGAAAACCAACACCCTTATGTAACCACTCAGTCACACATATACATATACAAGCCATGTTAAAAAGAGCGGTTTCTACTCAAATAGGTTCTACAGCAAAAGTCATCGGATAAGAGTGGAGTCTCGGTTCTCATCGGGATCCTACTCTGAATCCTCCTCGGGGTTCTCCTTCAGATACTCCTCTTTGGGTTCTTTCTCCTCAGGTTCCTCATCAGGGTCCTGAAATGTTGTCCCACAACCGGGATGAGACTACGTCTTAGCAAGTTATACCCCCTAAGACCCGATTAGTAAACTAATACACCTTAGGGCTGCCTATGCACAACATGAGTTAGAGGATTTACCTTGGCCTCAGTCCCAACCCGTAAATCGACAGTTCAATAGGCACCCAAAGAATCACAAAAGATCGAAAATCGATCAAATCGACTTAGTCGATTACATCTCAATCAACCATTCACCGATCATTCTATTTAATCAATCAATCCACAACATTAGATCCAAACAATGATCAAATCGACCTAGTCGATTTCATGCCAGTCGGACCAACTCTAGATCATTCCCAAACATCAATCACATGTACTCTCTCGGGCGTCTTTTTCGCCAACTGCCAAACCATCACCGATCACGTGCATTCTTTAAGGCGCTGTTTTCGCCAGTGATATCCCAATCACCGAGTCACGTATCATTTCTGGGGCGTCGTTTTCGCCAATGACATACCGATCACCGACACCGTGCGTTCTTTAAGGCACCGTTTTCACTAGTGATATCCTTAATCACCGAACCACGTGTCCTTTCTAGGGCGCCGTTTTCGCCAAGGTGACATCGGCAATAGACAACATCGTGAGTTCTTTAAGGCATTGTTTTCACCAGTAACATTTCCTTAATCACCAAACCACTTTTTGTCTATAAGTCATTCACGTGCGTTCTTTAAGGCGCCGTTTTCGCCAGTGATACTTCCAATCACAAAACCACGTATGTCCAAAAATATCGTACCTTGATTAGTCTCAGCCAATAGTATTCTCAGTTAGTTCTCACCATTCTCCCTCTAATAGCCCATCAACGTATAACTGGTGCTATATACTCATACTCGGCCATCTACCAATCAAGCATTCAATTCCACTCAATTTCAATCAATTAAAGAATAATTCCTCAAATTGCACAATCAATTCAATTCAGCACAATCTGAAGCTCAAATAAATAAACGGACTGCACCACAACAATCAGCATGAAATTCCGGTCACCGACCATCCCGGTTGAATTTCCGGAAAATAAATAATTAAATAATTAATTTCGAAAAATAAATAAATAAATACAATAATTTCAATTTAGCACAATATAAAGCTCAATTAAATAAATGGACTGCACCACAATCATCAGCATAAAATCCCGGTCATCGGCTATCCCGATTGAATTTCCGGAAAATAATTAATCAATTAAATTAATTACAAAAATTAATATTTAATTACTAAAAATTCCATTTAGGCCCGAAATGCCTAATTAAAGCCCGATAAGGGTAAGGAAAAATCCGAGAAGCAATCAATAAATACTATAGGCAAACATCTAGTTAAGTACACTAATCATTTAACTAATATGCAATGCAATTAACTAAAAATCACTAATCCATTATAATCTAACCACCTAATTACACTTAACTAACACTAATCAACCTTTAAGTATAATTAACAAACTAATAAGGCATTAGTGAGTTAAACTCACTCAAAATGATGGATCGACGCTAGGATCGACTTTCCTCAAGGCGGGCCAAGCATTTGGGCTCGGGAAGACGGCCAAAACGGGTCAAAAAGCTGCTGCAATACCCATTTTCTTCCTCTTGGTTCGCTGCTGGTTGGGGGCGGATCCGGCGCCGGTTGAGGCATGCAAGGGCCTAGATGGACGGAGGAGGCCGAAACGGACCTAGGCGGTGGCGGTAGGAGCTTCGGCAGTGGTCCACAGTGGCTAGGACGAGCTGGACAGCTCGCTGGAATGACGAGTTGGCCGAGAAGGAGGCCGAGACTAGTGGAGTAGTGGCGAGGCGACGGCGTGCAGCACGGTGGCGAACGGCAGAGGGCGGAGGCCTGAGACGCGGTCCAGCAGCTAGCTGGCTACTCCAGCGTCCTCAAACCTGCTGGGTCTTCGAGCAGCAACCGGAGATGGAGGAGAGAAGGCTTCGACGATGCAAGATGGAGAGAAAGAGACGGAGGTGAGCGCGCGTGGCCGAGGAGCAGCGACGGCGTGCGGCGTGAGGCGGCGACAACGGTCTTGGCTCCGGCGTGGCTGCAGCTCCTTCAACGCTGCTGGCCTTTGTTTCTGCTTCTGCTGTTTTCGAACAGACCGAGAGGGAGAGGAAGTGTGGCATCTTAAAAATCTCACGACAACCTCTGGAGTACCATGAACCATGATTAGGTAATGGAAGTGCCATTGGATTTTGTATTAGCCATTGAATCAATGAATTTCAATTAATTTAAGGCCGAGCATTGTAATGAACAATTGTTTGGATGGAGATGTGTCTACAAGTAACCCAAGGATTTTATTAAGGTGCAAATTAATATAGAAATCTTATTCTTGGTGGTGCACTTTATAAGTAGAATTTTATTGATTTAAATTACAAAGTTTTGTGGGCTTATATGTTGAAATTAGGTGTTTATTTAAATGAGGATTAAATGGAATAAGAATAGGAGAGGGTGGGCTGATTTTTAGGCCCAAAGACCGTCCAACCAGCTCACGCAGCGCCCCCTATTCGATCGGCCCATGAAGGCCCAAGACCGGCCCAAAAAGGTAGGCCCATGAGGCCCAAGAGGGGCTACCATCGACCAAGGAAGAGAAGAAGGGGGAGAAATCGGTTTTTGCATGCATTTTGGCCAAGTGTCAATCATGCAATCCTAATGATTGCTAATGATGAGGAGGAAGAATTGAAGCGGGGTGGATTGAACGAAGAGGGAGGAGAGAAAGAGAGTGTTCATCCGAGAGAGAGAGAGAGGAGAGAAAGAGAAGGAAGAAAGGAAGAAAGGAAGAAAGGAAGAAGGAAGAAGGAAGGAGGAGGGGCCGTGCATCGCCGTCCGTCGCCGCCGTGTGCTCGCCGTTACTCGATTTGGAGGCAAGTGGGATCTCTTGATCTACTCTTGCATGCTGTGCTTGGTGTGTGTGATTGAATGGTAACAATTTCGGATGTATAGGATGTGAAAAATTGAAGTTATAAGAGTGATGCTCTAGTTAAGTGTACTGTTCTTGAGTAAAACAGCTCGACCTTGAATGTTCTAGTGACTTGCATGTGATGTTCTAGTTGAAATTTGGCTTCGACTTATAAATGAAAGTTGTAAAGGACTTCTAGGAGTATAACATACTCAAATTTGAGACAAAACAAACGAGTATAAGTGGGTGAAATCGTTATTCTTTGGAAAGACTGGAACTGGAAATTTTGATACCGACCCTTGATGAATGCATGGACTGTAAGGCAACCTTTTTGTCGAAATTTCACTTCGGTTTCTTAACAAAAGATGTAAAGTACATCATGAGGTATAACATATCAAAAATTTAGAGAAAAAAAACAAGAATAGGTCAGTGAAATCGTGGTCTTTCTGAAATGGTCAGATCTGGAAATTTCGGTACAAGGAACAGAAGTTTTAACCGCCTATATTTAATTACCTAGGACGAATCTGACTTCGATGTCTTCATGAAGTATTTACCTTTTGGTCTTGGCTATCACATAGTAAAATTTCATAATTTTTTTATGTCATTTGTGTAGTTAATCGAAAATTTTTCTAAAACTGTGCAATCTGATGTGTTCGGACTTGATAATGTTGCAATGCGAGGTCTATACCGTTTTGTATGAGATTCTCTTGGAAAAGTGTTCTGCATGAAATATCTTTATTTATGTCTTGCCTACCACGTATTCGAATTTCGTAATTTTTGAAGTTCATTTACCTATTTAACCAAAAATGTTTCAAAAACTGTGCAAGTGGATCGGACAGAATTAGTAGTGCTGTGATGCGTGGTCTGTATTGAACTATATGGGGATATTTTGGTGTAGTGTTCTTCATGAAGTATCTGCCTTTATGTCTTGACTATCACATGTTCGAATTTTATAATTTTTGAATGTCATTTGGGTATTTAATGAAAATGTTTTCTAAAACTGTGCTAGCTGGATTGTGCAAATTTCACAAGCTGTGATGTAAGGACTATCCTGTTTTGTATGAGATTCTGGTGGTGTTGTGTTCTTCATGAGATAAATGCCCCTAGATTTTGTCTATGATGTACTAAATTCTTAGAAATTATTAGAGACAATTATTAAATTTTAGGAAATGTAAATTAAAAAGAATGCATTCTGTTTTCTAAAATAATAGTAATTGATCTTGCTGCATATGTGATGAAACATGGCATTACATATAAAATCAAAAGCTGAAATTGACCTTGTTGCCATCGCATTGTGCATCATGTGGATAATATGGTTATATGAAAAGTGAAAATACCGTCGGAGGTGTGAGCCGACGATGCCCCGGGTGTCGGGAAAAAGGAAGGGAGAAGCAAAGTGGAAGAAACATGTGGCATTTGAAAAACAAGAGCGAATCATGCATAGTATGGTGACATGTGGAGAGAAATTATAAGTGCATGGTGGTATGTGCAAGGGAAAATGAGGGAGGAATATGTATAAGTGCATGGTGGTATGTGCACATGGTATGGTGACATGCATGCATGGCTGTATGATGTAATGTATAAGTGCATGGTGGTATGTTTGGCATGCATGCAATATGATGTTATATGTACAAGTGCATTGGTGAAAATGAAAAGAAAAGGCTGTTTTGATTGTAGCCAAAAATCTTTTACAACTCAAATTAACAAAAAGGAAATGGGGATAAAATTAAAAGAAAGAATTTCCTAGAATGGAAAATTCTCATCCAATTTCTTTTGAATAAGCTCATTTAAATCCCAAAGGAAATTCCAAACTAGAGTTCTTGGTCCCCTCTTGCATTTCTACATCCAATTTCCTTTAAAAAAATGCCTATGAACTCTTGAATTCTCTCAAATGACTCTTGTAAAATCAATTGATATCTCACTTATCAAATTGATTATTTTCCTCATCCAAGAAAAGGAAATCCCCATTTCATGCTTTTAATCCCAAAGGAAATTCCAAACTAGAGTTCTTGGTCCCCTCTTGCAATTTCACAAATGACTCTTGTAAAATCAATTGATGTCTCATTTATCAAATTGAATTTTCCTCCAAGAATCCTGCTTCTTAATTTCACAACCAGAATTAATCCTCGGCTTCAACTGCACGAAAATGGCCATAAATTGACTTTTTCCCAAAAAGTCTTGGTTGTCAGAAAAATCTTCTGAGACTGAGTCGACATTCCTAGAATTTATTGTGACATGACAGAATATTCAATTTCTAAAATCGGACTTAGATGATGGTTAATTTCACTTCGAAGCGTTTTTAGCGTGACCTAGGCTACCGGGTAGTTTTCAAAACTCTTTAAGGCAAATGACCCTTGGTCGATTTTCTTCGATCCACGATGAACCCACTCGACACATTGGCGATTCTCGGTTGTCATGAAAATCTCAAAGATTCAAATACGGACACAGGGTACCAAAACGACAGTAAAATCAAATTAGTGTCGATCAATGAGAATTTTCCAATTTAGTGGAGTCACCCACGATTGGCCACACATCTGAGTCGAACCGACCTATCTCTGATCTTAATTCCATTTTTAACTATGCCGTAATGATCTCTAAAGATGAGCACGGTCGAGAAATCGATTTTTGGTCGAATTCTCAAGTCTATTTGCCTTAAAGTCCTTAATAAATCACCTAGCTAGTCTAGTTATCTCGTGAGTGGCCAACTCAGAGAAAAACACTGTAATTGCGTCGATGAAATGCCCAATTTATCCAATTGAACTCAGAACCTAAAAATCCGGATGTCACACAAACACCACCTGTGAACATGGAAACCAAAGGTTGAGAATCAACATCCGCGCTGTAGTTTATTTTTGGCCAGTCTTTTTAAACAACTTCACATTTTTTACCCTCCTTCAAAAAGCTTTTTAGTGCAATCAAAGTGGGTAATGAAGGATAGAATGTTTAAAATTACCCCTTGTGCACCATCACAGATTGAATATACAACCTGAAACAAAACATGTGGGTAAGTGGGAACATCAAGTAATTAGTCGGTCTATAAACATGCTAGAAATTTGATAGCATCCATCTGCTGAACTTGATGGCAAGGTGAGTCAATGCCCTACTTTTGTCTACATTGATATGTTATTCTGGCCATAAGAGAACGTTATGTCTTCTTATGAAAAGCATGTCCATAGGTTGAAGATCGAAGAATCGAATATTTGACATATTCACCAAACTGTGGACTACTCATCCAAACTCAAATGACATGGCAACTTCTGCACATATCCGCAAACTGCCCATACCAAAATATTAGAGCAACACTACAAAGTTAGCCCATACCAAAATATTTTGGTCAATGATCATCCTCAAATATATGGCTAGTAAAAACTCAATTGCAATCTATCAATTGAGCTTGCACAAAAGTATCTTGTAGATATCTAGTGCGTTCTTCATGCCGTAACAAAAGGAAGTTCTAAAGCACACTTAAGTTTATGAGGGGCACAAGGAATCACCTTTGCGTCATCATGATGGTGAAGGCAATAAAAAATCTCGTTGCGATAGGGGGCTCCAATGCGGCACCTTCGACGGTAATTGTCACACCCCAAAACTACAAAGAATGGGGATTATACGGTCGTCCTTCCACACGAAGGATGCAGCCTCAAACACAACCAACAACCTGATATCAACTTATATATCTCACATCATATATATACATATCAAATAAACCAACAGATTGGTTGCAACATAAGAGTTTCTATAAATCCACCAAAAAGAAATATACAATCAGAACTCGGACAATTCAACCACTAGCAAGGAATGTGCACCACTTCCTTTAGCCATACCCAAAAATAGAACTCCCCAAAAGTTTCCCACCGATGGCGCACTCGCTCTGTTCGCCGCTAATCAAGGAACCTGAAAAGATTAAAGGAGGAGTGGGATGAGCAATCACAGCTCAGTGAATAGTACATATCTTATAGGCAGATCGAACAACTACTATGCATGTATACAAAGTAATACCAAATTTCATAATGCCAACTCAATATATAAAATACATATCGAATCATATAAGAGTTATTTCTTATCATCAAAGCTTTATACTAATATGGAAAACTCATTTAAATCACCATCAAAAGTCAAGTATCAATGGTCAAGTCCATTGAATAATCTCCATCAAATATCACATCAATGGTCCATCCATTGACTAATCTATTGCTCAATGACTAACCATGGTCACGACACAACGCCTGGTGACAAGGCGATCAAGATTCTCCCCTTGGCAAGGTCTCCACCTACAAATCGAATGGCTGGGCCTAGAAGGATATCCTAAACCTGGTATACATACCCCAAAAACCTCTCACTGGGTTCACAGTCATATTGAGCATAAATAACCATCCTCCAATACCAGAAATCCAATCCAAAAATCAATATCTTAAACCAAACAAATAACATTTGCACCATAGCCCATCATCCATTTCATATCCATTTCTCAAATCATCATAAACCTTTCCATAAATCAATCGCAAAGCAATTTCATCTATATATTTCTCCACTTACTTTTTGTATAACATGCTTTTCAAACATTTGGAATCAACCAAGAGTAGCAATTGCTCGATCTGGCTTTTATGCAATAAAATGCTCTTTTCGATTCAATATATATACATATATACTTCAAGACATGATTTTACAAAACCAAAGAAGATATAGTACCACTTTCCTCGTCGTCTACGACCAAACGACGAACGATACTCGCATCGTCGAACTCAAGGCCCTATCAAATAACCGAGGAATTAAAATCTCATAAAACTCTTATCTCAACTACAAAATGACTAAATTACGCCTTAACTCTAACAAAAGGACTTCTACACGCTAACAAATCGCATAACCAAAGCGATTGTTCAAGCCGTTCGTAACATGGAGTTTAAGTGCAAAACTTGATTGCGCCTTAACTTTCTCCTCCGAACCCCGATCTAAACGTATTTATAGTCAATAGAGATCCCTTGACACATATTACAAGAATCCCAACTTCACCGTCCCAAAATCAAACCATAAAATACACCGTGATGTGACAAGTCATCACCTGACACAGTGTCCATAAAGAACACAGATAAGCGCCACCTGCTTTGACGATTTGGGAAATGAATGGAATGGCACATCCTTAATCACACGAGATAGCGGCAAAAGAAAGGAAAAGCAGCAGGGATTCCATCCTTTTGACAAAAGGATAAAATACACCATGATGCTAGTCCTCAAATTATCAACAGGAATTCAGTCATGTTGTTGCATGAGTTTATCATCTGAACTCTTGGGCAATAAAACTGCCAAATGAACGACCGTTCAAAAAATGGTAGATTCAGTCTAACATCAACAACAAATACCATTAAATTTATCAAGAACTCTCTCTCTCTCTCTCTCGTCGAGAGAAACCTCTTCCAGCACCAAGATGTTCAAATTGGACCGGTAATCAAACGCTATAACAAACGCAAGGACTCTGTTCAAATGAAATCATCATCTAGATTTCAATTTCAAACCATGCCCGAACATTCACGAGCCAATATCATTCGACTACATCAGAAATAAAAAGACAAAAAAGACGACAAATGCCTCAATGCATCCGAACTCCTCATTCGCTGCCTCAACACCACACATGCAAACCCAAAATCGATTCCGATTCAGAATATAATTATTTCAAGTTAACGGGGTCAGAGACTTTACAACTTCCATCAAAATAAGTATAAATAGTACGGTAGTTTCAGCATTCGGATATTACTTCTCTTTTCCTTATTTACTGATAACATAATCTATCATTTGGCGTACGCAAATTCTTTCAATTGTGTGAAATCAGAATATTTATTTTATGAAAATAATTCGTTAAATTGTATCTTATTTCATATAAATCTTCCTCTTTTAACAAAATAAAGACGGAATTCTTAATTAATGTTATATATTAATATAAAAAGTCGATAACAGTTACAAAGTTCCTAAATAGCATTGTCATTGTTGTAGGGTATATGGACATTTTATATGTAATTATTTGTTGTTAAATTATACTTAATTGAATCAGTTATAGAAAATGTTAGAATTCCATTAGCTGCTAATTTCCAATCTTAAAACTAATGTTATTAAAACTAACGTAATTTGGGTTGGACAAACTCATGGGATAGAAATAAGTGGAGCGTGTACGAAAGGTACTCCTTAAGAAGAGAACGATCCTTAAAAAAATGTGAATGCGTGCATTGTTATGAATAGTTCTAGTTCGCATGTTGAATTAAAAAGCGCCTACTCGGAACTTTCTCCTATCTTGGCTCATAGGTTATTTTTGTTATCCCTTCTACCACGAAAGATCCATTGAAGAACTAATTTTATAGGTTTGAATCATATTATTGTTGACGCCAAAATTGATCTATTGGGTTTTGGAAGTAAACAAGAGTAAAGCAGGCCTAGCATACGAGAATCCATGGACAATAGGCCGAAAGGACAGCAATTAGCGACAAAAATATTGAAGGACGCGACATTAGAAGACTTGTCGAGATGGACGAGATAGGAACAATAGCAGTTATGGGCAATAGCGATGACGCAGATAAGGCAGAGCATTTATTGACATAGAGCCGAAGCTTCCGGAATGATTTGAAATCGAAATGGTAATCGCCAAAGAGCAGTTACTCGTAGATAACTATAAATAGCTAAAGAGGCATTCGTGTAAAGGACCTTTTGGCCAAAATCGACAATCGAACACATATTTCGCTAGTTATTTTTTTTCCTTTATTGTACTTTTACATTTAATGGCACATTTACTTTTTCTCCTGTTTTCTTGTATTTTCGCTTGCCTGTGGTTTAGACAAGTCATTTCCTTTCTAGAATGACATAAAACCCATTTCAAACAATAAAGCCGAAACTTTGCCCCTTTAGTGAAAGATATTTGTCAAGGGAACCTTTTCCCGGCGAAAATCTTTTTGGTACACTTGGTGGGACTATTGTGTTCCGTTCCTAGGAAGTGTTAATGGCAAAAACAAGGAACTAGGAGAGTTGATCCTCTGTCGATGAGGATAATTTGTCCCCGTAACGCGTTGGAGAAAGAACTATCCATTCCGAAATTTCCAGCCAAAATGTAGACCCTAACTATGAGTAACTAAACTTGTGATAGTAGTTATATAAATATTTTCCAGTGTGATTTTTATTTTATTAATAGTTACTTTGAATATTAATTGTATTTATGCTCTTTATTCTTTTTAGCATTAATTATTAATTGAAATTATCAAGTATAAAAACAATTCTTATTTTATAAATTTTCTTTAACTTAAAATAATTCATCATTAAAAAAGCAAATTCATTTTTGAATTATGAAATTTGAAGCTATTCTAGGTTTCATGGAATAGCTATTAGTTCCTCGGGCCCCTAGGAATAGTAATTCCTGATTTTGAGAGAACAGCTATTTCTATTCCATTTTTGAATCAATGGAATGAATAATTGCTTCATCAGAATAGATTATAAATATTTCTAATCCAAATGGGCAGCAAGCTTTCACCAAGAAAAATCACTCATGCATGAGAAGTTAAGAAGTAATACAGAAATTTCATGTTTATCCGAACTAGAAATTTTTTTTATTGTACTTCACAATGGTGTACCACATTTCATGGATACTAAGGGGAGAAGACATGACTAGTGGAGAAGGAATTAGATCTCAACACCTGAAAGGAATCCAGGAGTACTTATAACAAATTATAAAAGACGCAACTTCCAAGAGAATTAATCATGCTTAGATTATTCATTTCCATGACAGACTTCTCTCTTGAAATATTAAGAAATCCTATCTGTCATCAAAATTCTTTGTCTTCAAGTGTGCAGTTTTTTTAATCTTCAATCATCGATCGACAGAGTTTGAGTACACTTATGGCCAAATCTAAAAAACAAGCCCGGGCAAAAGTAATACTATCTTTCAAACTTTTCAGAATAAAAAGCATAACCTTTTACATGTAGAACAGAAATAGCACAATTTTTCCAATGTAGGAAAAAAAAAAAAAACTCAACCTTTTATCATGGAACAAAATGGACACCCGTTCCAAGTTCCGTCTGTTGGCATCATCAAATCACCACAAATAACCTATATGGCTTGTTGCATTGACACGCATAGTGAGCCATGTCAATCAACACAAAAACGTCATCCTTTTCTTATTTATAATCTTTGTCAACAAACTTAGTGTATAATCTTCATTACCAAATTTTTAACATTTTGTAAATGTCATTTGTGATCATAATTAACGGGACTCATTGTGCATGTCAGCACCATGAGCCATGTAGGATGATGCTTGGTGACTTGCGGTGAGAATAGACATAATTTGTAACGCGCGTCGTTTTTGTCCCACAAGTGAAAGGTTGAGATTTTCTCTGGGAAGCTTGAAAAATTGTGTTATTTTCATCCTGCATGCAAAAGATTGGGCTTCTTTTTAGGATTTTTTTAAGGTTGCATTATTTTTGTTCCTGGTTCAAAAGTTTGTGCCTTTTTTAAAAAAAAAAAAAAAATTTTTTTTTGGTTGTATACTCATCAATATTCAAGGAGTGTGTTATCAATGTGTTTCAATTATGCTTTAAATGTCTTTCGTTTTTTGCTTATTTGTAAGTCGCCCTAGTGCTCTTGTCCATGCGTCGCACTTCTGGTTTTTATTCTTTTTTTTTTTTTTAAACCGAAGTTGATTGTACTTTTAAGATAACACATGAAGATACTTTTATATATTTTGATTAATTGTAGGAATAAACTTAAAAGAAGATCTTGTATCAGTTTCTTCAAAGCCACTTTGATTTCGACTTAATGAGCCCAACAAAATTACTGAAATAATTACGTCAAATAATGTACCTTTTTAGTTGTAAAAGTTATTTATACCAATTTATTTAGATATAAAAATACAGCATATTCATTTTTCTTTTGGTTAGCTAAGTTTATTTTATGATGTAACACAAATGACATAATAGATAGACATTCGCTTTGAAATTGCTCATATATCAATTGGCTCTTAAGATAATAAATAGGTTGCATGAAATACGCCTAACCTTATGTATCTCTATATATGTTCTTGTTCTATCATGCGAATTTTGGTAAAAAAGTAATTCCTAACCTAATATAACATAAAAAAATACTCTTCCATTCTCAATTTGGGAATGATGATTGAAATTTCATGAAAAATGCGGGCACGGTTACTCCAATTGTATTAATTCTAACACCTGGAGAATAGAATTCTATGATTTATATATCCTAAGTAGTTATTGTTCACAATAGAATGGTCCAATTATTTGTTGCACGTGTCAAGGCTGCAACCAAATCAATTATATAAATTCAAATCTTTTCAATGTAGAATACCCCTATTAAGTTTCTAATAAATTTGAAAGTACCTCGTTCTTGGAAAAAACTTTGTAGTGTGCGCTTATGTAAGATAAATCTCAGATAAAGTTGCACTACTTACTAAGAGAGAGCAACCTCCTAATTGTTGATCATGTCAATGAAATGACATGAGGGCAATAATAGTTTCACTGCTCACTAGAGCAAGCACTAAGTAGAGGACCAACATCACTTTGACAGTAGAACATAGACTAAGAGAGCAAAAGAAAAGAATCAGTCACCTCATTTTCCTCTAGTATGTTCAAGACTTCCTCAAAGTCCCATAACCTGCTGCGATTATGAGTCTCCTTGTCTTCTTGTCGAATGATTTCCTTACCTAGATCTCGCAATTGATCAAGCATTCTAAGCTCATGATTCTCTCCAACTTTTATTAATGACATTAATCTCAATACAATGACCTTATTTGGGTGAAAGTCACAGGCGTCCCACATATAGGATGTGATTCTCAAGTCAGAGCCAATGAAAAAACAAGCGATATCCAAAAATATTTGTTGTTTTCCATGCTCTAACACGTCGTAACTTATTCTTAGCTTTTCTTGCACTTCCTTATGAGGGACATTTTGTAACTTTTCTTTATTGTATCTTCCCATACTACTAGCTCTTTATTGCACAAAAATGAGCCTACAACCTCAAGAGATAAGGGGAGTCCACCAGTGGCGGACACAGCCTTACGAGTAAGGTCCTCAAATTCCCTTGGAGGAGTGTCCCTTCGAAACGCATGTTTACTAAGCAAGTGTTCCCCCCATCCATTTGCTCATGTTCATATTGGTAATCCACCTTAGCATTGTCAAGAATACTCTTGTTTCGAGTGGTAATAATGATCATACTTCTTGAAGAAAACCAATTATGATTTCCAGCCAAAACCTTTAATTGATTGTCATCATCCACATCATTGAGAAAAAAGAGGACTTTCTTACCTTTAAGCTTGGATGAGAGGAAAATAATCCCTTCATCCTCATTATGAGCTAGATTGCCCTACTTCAATATACCATTAATTAACTGGTTTTGTAAGTGATAAATGCCATTACGTTTTCATGATTCCCTAACATCAGCAATGAAGCTATGATGCTCAAATTGATCGGAGAGTTTGTTGTAGATAGTTTTAGCAACAGTGGTCCTACCAATGCCTTCCATTCCATGGATGCCAATAAATAGGGGGGCACGAGAATTTTTATTGGTCTTACCAATGCCTTCCGTTCCATGGATGCCAATAACTAGGGGACACAAGAATTTTTATCTTCATATTCCATAACTTTCTTGACATGATTATCAATTCCAACCAAATTCTCAGGAAAAACCAACTGGAAATTTTTCTTCAGCTCGAACAACACTTCTTGGACCACTGATTTTATCAATTCTACTTCTGACCTGTCAAATGTGACAATTTTTCAAATACATGGAAATAGCAAATTTTATATTGTTTAACTAATGATAACACGATAATAAACAAATCGGAGGATAAATTGGAAAGCTTAAAGAATTGTTTTTGCCACAACTCCATATATTATCTTATACCCTAATATTGAAGCGGGAAATGGCAGTGGTTGCATCACATGGCATGCCCCATTCCATTATTACTCTTGACTTTATTGTGCCAAAAGAGACTTGAGGGCGTCGCTAGAGAATATTGAATATTATATGAATTATGCATTTGAATTAAATTTTAAATTTGTTGCCTGTTCAAGATATTAGGGATGATGTGGACGTGACAATGAAAACTTTCTATAGCGTTTGAATAAGCAAAATCCAATAAGCAATCATAATATCTACCACTGACATATTTCTTTTGTAAGAACAATTTATAGCAACTAATTAACAACATTAATAATGTAACAAATGTAACTTGGGAAGACAAGGAATTAAGGCTTTGACAATCAACATGCACGGTACATGACGTTACAAGCTTTGAACAGGAACCGCCAATAAGTTGTACAATTAACCTCAAATAAATACATGACTAGAAAAGTTCGTGATGAAGATTAATGTAGCTTATACTATAAACTAGGGGAAAAAGCACAATGTTACAAAATAAAATCTTATTATTCAAACGAATGGGATCATAACAATAAAATCTCTAATTAGATTGGTCAATGTCATTAAAGCAAAAAAATTTAAAAAGAAAAAGAAAAAAGAATAACTTTTAGAACTCATGCATCGCAGTATGTTACTGCCAGCAAGATCTTATTGCTTTTTTATATAAAAAGAAAAGAACGAAAACGATGCAGGTGAGAATCAGAACAACCGTAAACACCCACACAAATAAAAAGAAAGTAGAGAATGTTTTGGTGAAAAAATGAAGTACCCATTTGCTTCCCGTCCTTCCAAGTCACCAACTTGTCTGAGTGCTTGCTTCCATTTCTCCAAAATTGTTGGGTCTAAGCCCCTTCACATGAAAGTTTTCATGCTAATGAAATGCCTTTCCAAAACTCCCAGTTTGATGTCGTACGTCAACTTGTGACACTTTGTAGAATATAGGCAATAATACCGTCTCCATGGTATTATTCTTGCACTCCATTATTTCAACCAATTCATCGAGGCACCAACGGCTTCCATCATATTTCTCTGAGAGAATGGGGATGAAAATCTTACTATTCTTGATGGCCGCCAAAAGATCTAGGCCAATCTTCTTGCCTTGGCGGAGCTCCTCGTTGTCTCTAAAAGCATGAATTCCGGCTTCGATGAGCCTAATGTAGAGGTGATCGGTAAAGCTATTTTGAGTATCGGGGCCTCTAAAGCTTAAAAACACCTCGTAACTATCTTCAATTGTCGAACTAGATGCATCATTATTAGTCTCTGTGGGAGACGAACTGGATCCACCGGCACTAGTTCCCATCGCCGCAGTCGATGAACCATATGCACCAGAATTAGCATCTTTTGCATTTTCACGGTTGCTAGCTTTCTTCTTATTGAGAAAACTGAACGCGAGCACGAAGAGAAGGATGGGTGCCACGAGCACTGCAAAAGAATGCCCAAAGATGGGACGATGAATTTCGTCTTTTCTCTGACTCTACCCCTAATTTTTGCTTTCAAATCTGACGGAGAAAACAACCAAAATGCCTCTCAAGAAACACGAAATGCCTTGTTGTTACCCTTTGCCTCTTTATTGGCTTGAATTATATAATGGAACCAGTTAACAACTCGCAATCAATAATTCAAACTTGTCAAGCTAGATATAAATTAGCACTTCATGGACCGAGAACAGTAACTGCGCGCTTAGAGTCGCTGTCTTCGTGCGTGGAAATTCCAAATGCACCAGAAAATCCAAGCCGATACCTGCCTAGGAAAAATAAGAGCACAAATGATACCCATTCTGGTCAGAAATTGATTTTTAGAAGAGAAATAAATTTTCTATTTCTATTCTTGGATGAGTTTCTGAACAAAAATACGCGTTTGATAATGACACTAGAATATAAATTCATTTGATAAGGACATAAAATTTCTCCCTTTCGGGCGGTGACAAATGGCTGTTGACAATCGGCAGACGGTGGACGACGATCGACAATTGGCGCATGGTGACCGGCGACTGGTGGACAATGATTGGCAACCAGTGATTGGCGATAGGCGGCTGTGGCGGCGGACGGTGGTGGCGGTGAGCAAGGGATGGCGGCGAACGATGGCTGGCAGCAGGCAAAATGGATGGCAATTGGCGATTGATGGCAATGGGTAGTGATTGACGGATGGCAATCGAGTGGACGATGGACGGTGGGCGACGACAGCAGATGGACGGTCGGCTAGTAGTGAGGACGAACAATGAGATGGGTTATTATTTCTCATTTCTGTTCCAGAAATAGAGAAGTAAAAAAATTTTACTTATGATTTTTGTTCCAAACATATTTCTTGAACAAAAATCTATTCCAGAAATAGAAAAATGAAATAGTTTTACCAAACAGATGTATATTCTAGAACTAAGTCTTAAACAAAAAAAAAAAATAATTCTGAAACAGAAATAGAATGGTTATCATGAACATCTTAAAATACCTAAGGAAATTTGTCACGCCCTGATCCTTAGGCACACGCCCATCTCTCACATCGTCGATTAAATAACGACGTCACAAGATGCATTGCCGACCCTATCATTTTCATACGTAAGCGGAAGCATATAAGTAATCCTCAGACAATAAAATAATGTGATAGAAAAGTAGGGCCATATTTTTCAAACCTGAAAAACCACAACCACACTTTTATACAATGCAAACCACATAATATATATTACAATGCTATTAACCAAAGTCAGATCTATCACACATAAGTTCACAACTCAGGGTTTGCAAAACAGGGTGGGGTCTCAGTCTTTGTCGAGGTCATACTTTGGAAATCCTCCTCTGATTCCTCTTCAGGTTCTTCTTCAGGGTCCTCCTCTTCAGACTCTTCCTTAGGTTCCTCCTCTTAATCAACGATCTTTCCTTCCTCCTCACTCCAACCGGAGTCCATGGCCAAGTACACAGGAGTGTCAAAATTGCCTTCCAACTTTGGGTCCTTAGCTTCAGTTACCACTCCATCCTTGGGATCTGCGGTTCCCTTCCTGAACGCCACTTCCAGCACGTACAAAGGCACATCACCTTCCGGTATGGGACCCTCCCTTCGCCCATCATCGTAATGGCGATACCATGACCGATATTTGTTGGGACTCTTTTGGGGTTTACCCACATCAACCCAGACATTTGATTTCACCAGGACGTACTCTAGTCCCCTAGGGTGATGGTGTATCGGGATGTGATACCTATCTCAGTAATCTCCTCTGGTATGCCAAAATGTACGGGAGGAGGTGGGGGTGCTGCCATCTAAGGACTTGAAATGTTATCCCACAACGGGGTGAGACGACGTCTCAGCGAGTTCTACCCCCTAAGACTTGATTAGAAAGCCAATATGCCATAAGGGCTGCCTATGCACAACACGGGTCAAGGACTTACCTTGGCCTCAGATTCCACCTGCAATTCAATATAGTTCGAATAGGCACCCAATTATTCATCACAGTCTGAAACATCGATTAATCGACCTAGTCGATTACATGTCAATCATACCATTCTCCGGTCATTCCATTCATGATTGTCCATTCCCCAAGATAACCTATCGAGTTACCGAGCCAGTATATTATAAGATTCGTTCTCCAAGATGACACACTAAGTGACCGAGCCAGTATAATATACTATTCATTCTCCAAGATGACATATAGAGTCATCGAAACGATATTGCATACCGTCCTTTCTCCAAGACGACATATAGAGCTATTGAGCCGATATAATATAACATTCAGATCGTGCAATAAATTTGCCATTTTTATCATTCCCGATAAAAATACACGTGTGTGGGTACATGGCCGACCGTAACCAAAATACAAGGTTTTCACTTTTGAATCTCCCACTATTTTCAGCAGTCCCAAAATAGATTTTTTGCGCTATAGACTGACGCCCGGTAATTTTCCCATTAATTACCAAAATTATCCATTTTTGGAATAAAATACCCACTAACACTAATTTCACTCAATTTGCACAATCATGTACTCAATTAAATAAACAGAGAGCACTACTACAATCAGCACGAAATTCCGGTCACCGTCTATCCCGCTCTAATTTCCGAAAAATAATTAATTAATTAATTACGGAAAATATTAAATAAATGCCAATAAATCCAACTTAAGCCCGTAATGCCTAATTGGACACCGAAACGGATCCGGAAAAATTCTGAGGTTCGTTCAATAAATACTAAAACCTATTTACTTGCTAATTGCCACAACTAACCACCTAAAATGCATCGGTAAAGCATTAAATTAATTACTTTAATTTAATCTATCCACATAATCACATTTAATTAAATATAATCAACCCATAAACATCATTAATCTACTAAGCGAGGATTAGTGAGTTAAACTTACTTGTTCGGCAAGCCGATCGGTTCAAATCGACGGGGTGCAACGGGGCTCGACTTTCTCCAAGGCGAGCCAAGTTTTCGAGGTCAGACACAACCTCAAAACGGGCCTTAAAGCTGCTGGAAAACCTACTGGTTCGGGTTCTGTTTTGGGCTGGTTGAGGCAGCTTCGGTGGCTAGCTCGGGTCAAAGACGGGTAGAGGAGGCAGCTCGGGTTGGTGGTGGTCCAGGCGGGGGCAGACCGGCAGCCGGACAGCTCTAGCGGTGGCTCAGGCATCCACGGCCGCTGGCTGGAGGCGGGGACGAGCGGAATAGGGCTGCTAGGCGTCGAGGTCGCATGGTGGGTGCAGAGGGCTCGCGTGCGTCGGCGGATGGCGTCTCGGTGTGGATGGCGACGAACGGTGTCACGCCCCGATCCTTGAACACGTGCCCATCCCTCACCTGGTCGATATAATAGCAACATCCTAGGACGCATTGCCGACCCTTTCATTTTAATACGCATGCAGAAGCATATAAATAAATCCCCAGACAATAAAACAATGGGATATGAAAGTAGGATCAAATTTTCACAAGAGACCTTTTTATAAACACATAGGTTTATACATTGAAGCCGACAAAAAGGAATCAACTTTCACCAAAATAGAATTGTCCTATGACTCACTAGTCAGACAAGGACGCCGATTCTTTGGGCTTCACCTTCTAACTCCGGGCTTCGGTCCTTCACCAACACGACCTAAGGACCTGAAATGGTTATACACAACCGGTGAGACAACGTCTCGCGAGTTCTACCCCTTAAGATCCAATTAGGAAACCAATATGCCATAAGGGCTGCCTATGCACATCATGGGTCAGAGGACTTACCTTGGCCTCAGATTTCACCTGCAATTTAGCACATTTTGAATAGGCACCCTATTAATCACAATAGATCGAAACATCGATCAATCGACCTAGTCGATTACATGTAAATCAGACCATTCCCCGGTCATCTCAATTCAATACTGTCCAATCTCCCAGATAACCCATCCAGTTACCGAGCCACTCTAATATACTATTCATTCTCCAATACAACCTATCGAGTTACCGAGCTAGTATATTATCCTATCTCCAGATGACATATAGAGCCATCGAGCGGGTATGCATAATGTTCTATCTCCGAGATGACATATAGAGTCATCGAGCCGTTATAACATACCTGTGCATAACGTTCTATCTCCAAGACGACATATAGAGTCATCGAGCTGTTATAACACACCGTTGAGTCATACCGTCCTATCTCCAAGATGACATATAGAGTCACCAGCCGGTATACAAACAATTCCTTCTCAAGATGACATGAAAGTCCTCGAGCTGTCAAATCATACCGTCCTATCTCCAAGATGACGTATAGAGTCACCGAGCCGGTGTACAAACAATTCTTTCTCAAGATACCATGAGATTCATCGAGCTATCAAATCATACCGTCCTATCTCCAAGATGGCGTATAGAGTCACCGAGCTGGTATATAAACAATTCTTTCTCAAGATGACATGAGAGTCATCGAGCTATAATAGTATTTTTGTTCTGAAAACACAATCAATTTACTCTTGTTATCATGCTTGATAAAAATACATGTGTGTGGGTACACGGTTGGTCTTAGCCAAAATATAACGATTTCACTTTTTGAACATCCCACTAGCTTCAATAGCCCAAAATATATTTTTGGTGCTGTAAACCAACACCCCGTAATTCTCCCATTAATTACCAAAATTAATTAATTTAGGAATAAAATCCTAAAGTCATAATTAATTCAATTCAGCACAATTCAACGCTCAAATAAATAAACAGATTACACCATCATACTTAGCATAAAATTCTGGTCGTCGGCTATCCCAACCTAATTTCCAGAAAATAAATAAATAATTAAATAATTCCGAAAATTATTAAATAAATACAATAAATCAAATTTAGGCCCGTAATGCCTAACTGGAAGCTGAGACGAGCCCGGAAAATTACCAAGACTCGTTCAATAAATAATAGAGCATATCTACTTGCTAAGTACACTAACCATTTGCCTAACATGCATAGGTAAATCCCTAATTTAATTATTCTAATATAATCTATCCACGTAATTGCACTTAATTAAATCTAATCAACCCCTATGCATCATTAGCATACTAATAAGGGATTAGTGAGCAAAACTCACTTGATTAACGAGCGGGTCGGATCAAGTCAACGGGAACGTCGCGGGGACGTTTCTTCTCAAAGCGGGCCTAGGTTTCGAGACCCTCAAAATGGTCCTAACAGCCGCTGTGAAACCCACAAAAATTCTGTTTCGTTCTTGTTGAAATAGGGAGGAAACAAGCTCGGTTAGGCAAAGCAAGACCGGTGGAAGGCTTGGCGAGGCAACCGGCGGCCGAACGGCGAAGAAACGGGTTGATCGGAGTTCCGGCGAGCGGTGGTTGGCAACTGGTGGCTCCCGGGGTCAAGGGGGGATGTGCTGGTGGTTGGAACGGGCAAAGGAAGGGTCGAAATTGGGAGGAACTCGCGAAAAATGCAAAACAATTCACTCGGTAGGGCTCCAGACGGTTCGGTGACCGGTCACTTCACGCCAACGTACCGACGGCCGGCAGCTTCATTCGAGGCGAGGTTGGGTTTGATAGAACGGTCTGGATGTCCTTGTCATGACGATGGGTGGCTCGTTTGCTGATTCATCCGGAAAGACCACTTTCAATTCAGATCTTTGGCGAAAGGTCGGTTGGAGCGAAACCTGCAGAAGTGAAAATAAAGGAGGAAAATGGTCCGGTGGCTTGCTGGATGTTGGTGTGTCGAGCAAGGCAAGGGGGAGAGAGAGATGGCTTGGATGGCAATGAGGGAGAGAGAGAATGAAGAGATGAGGTTGGAGTTGGAAGGATAAGGAGACAAGGGCTCCACAAGCCTTCCTTCTTCCACAAGCTTGTCTCCTAGGCCATCCTTGACCAAGTATCCTTCCTTGGCTCACAATGAACCACCCATGCACTCTTCTAGAAAACCAAAGTGGTCCATAGGTTGTGGGTTGGTGGGGGCACACGAATTTAGAAGCATTTTCTCTCAATTGGACACTTGTTCCTTCTTAGATTAACACCAATTGGCTTCAACAAATTCAATTGACTCATCATCGGTCATCTTGGCATTCTTCCTTACTATTACATCCATCATGCTTCCCAAATTTGTGATCAAAATGATCCCTGACCTTTTTCTGTATAAAAGCAGTCCTATGCCAACTTTTTCCCAAAAAGTCTCGAGTTGCAGAAAAATCTTCTAAGACCGTGTCGATACTCTTAGAATTTATTGTGACATGATAGAATCTTCAATTTCTGAAATCGGACTTGAATTCTCAGTTAATTTCCATTTGGCGCTTTTTTAGTGTGACCTAGGCTACCGGGTAACTTTCAGAACTTTTTAGTGCAAATGACCCGTGGTCAATTTTTTTCGAGCCACAATGAACCCACTCGACTCATTGGCGACTCTTGGTTGTTGTGAGAATCTCGAGGATTCAAATACGGACATAGGGTACCAAAACAATAAGAAAATCGCCTAGTGCCTAACGAGAATTTTCCAATTTAGTGGTGTCACCCACGATTAGCCACACATCTCAGTCGAACAGACCTATCTTTGATTTCAAATTGATTTTATACTGCGCCGTAATGGCCTCTAAAGATGAACACGGTTGAAAAACCGATTCCTGGTCGAATTCTCAGGTCTATTGCGTTAAAATTCCTTAATTATTGTCCCAGATAGTCTAGTTATCTCACTAGTGATCGGCTCTGAGAATAGCACTATAGGCGCGTCGATGAAATGCCTGATTTATTCAGTAGAAGACAAGATCGAAAATCTGGAATGTCACAACTCTTCCCCTCTTATAAAAATTTTGTCCTCGAAATTTAAACCTCACAAAACTTAAGCAAAAAGGTGGGGGTACAACTATCTCATCGACTCTTCAATTGGACCTTGATTCCTTATTGAATCAACATAGTTTGGCCTTCATAAATTCAATTTGTACCTCAATGATCAAATTGGTATTTTTCCTCACCATTGATCCCATTTGCTTCCCAATTGCGCGATAAAAACGATCCCTACCTTTTTCTAAACAAAAAGGCCCTAGAACGATTTTTTCCTAAAAAGTCTCGGATTACAGAAAAATCTTCTGAGACTGAGTTGACACTCCTATAATTTATTATGACATGACAAAATCTTCAATTTCTGAAATCGGACTCAAATTCACGGTTAATTTCAACTTGGTGCAATTTTAGCGCGACCTAGGCTATCGAGTAACATTCAGAAAATTTTCAGTGCAAATGAACCATGGTCGATTTTTTTTGAGCCACAATGAAACCACTCGACACATTCATGACTCTCGGTTGTCATGAAAATCTCGAGAATTCAAATACGGACAAAGGGTACCAAAACAATAAGAAAATTAGTCTAGTATCGGCCAACGAGAATTTTCCAATTTAGTGGTGTCACCCACGATTAGCCACACATCTCAGTTGAACCAACCTATCTCTGATCTCAAATCGATTTTTAACTGTGCGATAATGGCCTTTAAAGATGAACACGGTTGAGTAGCCGATTCCTAGTCGAATTCTCAAGTCTATTGCCTTAAAATTCCTTAATGGCTTCTCCAAATAGTCTAGTTATCTCGAGAGTGATCAGCTTTGAGAACGGCCCTATAGGCACGTCAATGAAATGCCCGATCTATTTAATAGAAAACAAGATAAAAATCTGGGATGTCACAACTCTTCCCCTTTATAAAAATTTCGTCCTCGAAATTCAAACCATTACAAAACTTAAGCAAAAAGGTGAGGGTGCAACTGTCTCATCGACTCTTTAGTCTTTCACGTTGCTCCTTCAATACCGTGGTGTTGACCAATGAGATGGTCTTTGTACGCAGAACTTGTTCTTTTCTATCCATTATCTGAACCGGGCTTTCTACGTATGACACTCGGTCATCCACGTCCAATTCTTCAAAATTAAGCACGTGGGTCGGGTCAGACTCATACTTCCTCAACATCGACACGTGAAAGATGTTGTGCACTTGTGCCAATCTCGGCGGCAACGTAAGACGATACGCTAGGGTTTTAATTCTCTCTAGAATTTCAAATGGACCTACGTACCTCGGACTCAATTTGCCTTTCTTTCCAAAGTGCGAAGTTCCCCTCATTGGTGACACTTTCAAAAAAACGTGATCACCAACTTGGAATTCCAATAACCTTCGGCGCTTATCTGCGTAACTTTTCTGCCTGCTCTGTGCGGTCTTTAATATGCCTTTGATTATTGCCACGGCATTCACTGAATGTTGGACTAACGCTAGGCCTGTAATCTTCCTTTCCTCAACTTCATCCCAACACACTCGGGTTCTACACTCTGCCATACAACGCTTCAAATGGAGCAATCTGGATGCTCTGTTGATAACTGTTGTTGTAGGCAAATTCCACCAGGTGTAGCTGATCTTCCCAACTTCCTTTGAAGTCTAGTGCACAAGCTCTCAACATGTCCTTGAGGGTCTGAATCGTCCTCTCAGACTGGCCATCCGTCTAAGGATGATATGCCGTACTATACTACAGCTTGGTACCTAAAGCACTTTGCAAGCTCTCCCGAATAGCGGCGGTAAGATCCGAGGTTATCGTAACCGGCACTCCATGCATTCGAACTACCTGACGCACATACAGATCTGCATGTCTATCTAGACTGAGATCCTTTCGAACTGCAATGAAGTGAGCCGACTTTGTCAGTCTATCGACTACCACCCAAATCGAATCATTTCCTCTCTGACTCCTCGGTAGTTCGGTCACGAAATCCATAGTGATATATTCCTATTTCCATTCTGGGATCTCAAAAGGTTGTAGGAGTCCTCTTGGCTTGCAATGCTGAGCTTTTACCTACTGACATGTCAAACACTTGGCGATGTCCGCTTTCATACCTGACCACCAATAGTGTTGATGCAGATTCTGATACATTTTGGTACTACCAGGATGAATGTTGTAACTGCTACGATGCCCTTCAGATATAATATCTTCTCTAAGCTCCACATCATCAGGTACAACCAAACGTCCTCGGAACCTCATTGTTCCATCATTAGAAATCTGAAAGTCAACCTTTCTTTTTTTAGTGTCCTCCTGAAGAATATTCTGTACATTTAGATCTGTCGGTTGGAGTAGCTTGATTCTGATATGGACATCCGGTTCAATTCTAAGGGTGGCCATAAGACTTGAAAGGTGGCCTACCTCAAACTTGAATATTGAATCTCGAGCTCTCTTGATTAGGTTCCACTCCTTAATCAATATATGAGCTACTGAAGACTTTCGACTCAAAGCATCGATGACCTTATTCGCCTTTCCTGGGTGATATAGGATATCACAGTCGTAGTCTTTCATCAATTCCATCCATCTGCGTTGTCTCATGTTCAACTCCTTATGAGAGAACAGGTACTTGAGGCTTTGATGGTCCGTGAAGATCTGGAATCTTTCCCCGCATAGATAATGTCTCCAAATCTTCAGGGCAAAAATAATTGCCACGAGCTCTAAGTCATGCGTCAGATAATTCTGTTCATGAGGCCTCAACTGACGAGAAGCGTATGCAACAACTCGACCATGTTGCATTAGCACACAACCCAACCCTCTGAATGATGCATCACTGTAGATCTTGAATCCTCAAGGACCAGATGTAATGGTCAACACAGGTGCGGTAGTCAGCTTTTCCTTCAACTCTTGAAAATTACGCTCGCACTTGTCTATCCACACAAACTTCTCTTCTTTCTTCAAGAGTCTTGTCAAAGGCGATACTAAAGATGAGAACCCTTCCACAAACCGTCTATAATAACCTGCCAAACCTAGAAAACTTCTAATTTTTGTCACGGTCGTTGGTCTTGGCCAATTGATCACGGCTTCTATCTTGCTCGGGTCCACAAAGATTCCTTTGCCCGAAATCACGTGACCCAAGAAAGCAACACGAGTCAACCAAAACTCGCACTTGCTGAATTTGGCATATAACTGATGGACTCTCAACTTTTGCAGCACTAATCTCAGATTACTCTCGTGCTCTTCATCACTTCTCAAATACACTAGAATATCATCGATGAACACGATCACAAACTGATCCAGATATTCCTTGAATACTCTGTTCATCAAATCCATGAAGGCAGCTAGAGCATTTCTCAACCCGAATGGCATCACTAGGAACTCGTAATGACCATACCGAGTACGAAATGCTGACTTAGGAATGTCTTCCTTCCTGATTCTCAGCTAATGATATCCTGTCCTCAAGTCGATCTTCAAGAATATCGACGCTCTTTGCAACTGATCGAACAAATCATCGATCCTCGGGAGCGGATACTTATTCTTGATCGTTACCTAATTGAGTTGTCGATAGTCGATGCACAGGCACAACGAACCATCTTTCTTCTTTACAAATAGAACTAGTGCTCCCTAAGGTGATGCATTGGGACGAATAAATCCTTTATCCAGTAACTCTTGCATCTGCACTTTCAGTTCCTTCAACTCAGATAACGCCATCCGATAAGGAGCCTTAGAGATTGGCTCTATCTCGGGTGCTAGCTCGATCACGAACTCAATTTCTCTCTCTGGTGGCAATCCTGGCAATTCTTTTGGAAAGATATTTGGAAAATCTTGCACGACTGAAATGTCTTCCATCTTTAGCTCCTCAACTGTCGTATCCATGACAGTTGCTAGGTACCCTTGAGAACTCTCGTCTAACAAACGAGTTGCCTCTGGTGACGAGATCAAGACAATCGAGGGACCTCCTCAACTTCCGACAAACTCGAAGCTCTCACCCTCTAACGGGTCAAACTGAATCGCCTTGCGATAGCAGTCCATCTTAGCTCGTTGCTTGGTGAGCCAGTCCATGCCAATAATTAAATCAAAGTCATACATGGCTAGGACTAATAAGTCTATTTTCCCCACTCGCTCACCAATCACTAACCTGCAACAAGAACAACCCAAAGTAGCAATAACTTTATCCTTCAATGGTGTAGATATGCAAACTACCGACCCCCAACAATATAGGATTGACCCCTATTAACTTAACATATTGCTCGGCAATGAAGGAATGGGTTGCTCCCGGATCAAACAAAGCGTAAGCAGGATGGTCGTTTAGTGAAACCATACCTGTGATCACGTCAAGCACAACTTCTGCCTAACCTTGTGTGATGGCGTACATTGTGCCTTGAACTAAAGGTCTCAATTGTCCTCCCTATGGTACATTTTGAGGTGCATACCCTTTGATCTGACCCATCTGCAGTGGTGGCGGTAGCTGTGGTTGTCCTCTTGGTCGCCTAGGACAATCTCTAGCCAAGCGGCCCTATTGACCACATTCATAACAAGTGCCTATCCTTCGAGGGAACTAGTTCGCTCCATGTTGCCTTCCACAAGCGCAACACAAATCACTCCTATTTGGCACTGGCTTGCCAACTCCACCTCTCCTATTTGGTGGGACTTGGAATCTACCTCCAGGCATAGGCCTCTTTCCCTTGCAAATACTTTCTCTGTGAGAGCTGAACCTCAATCAAGACGAGGTAGCTTGCTCATTCAAGCCTCTCTCTATCATCTGTGCTCAACGATAGACCTATCAATAACTTGTCAGATCTAATGGTAGCAGAGGTTGCTTTAGCTTAGAACAAAGACCATTTTTAAATCTTCTGGCTTTTTCTTCTGGGTCCTCGACCAATCTTGGAGCATACTGTGAAAGCTCTGTAAATTTGACTCCATAATGGTCAACAGACATCGATCCTTGACGAAGGCACTAGAACTCCTCCATCTTTTGTTCTCTCGGCCATGTCCGAAAATACTGATCGTTGAAAGCTCTAAGGAAGGCGTCCCACATCGGGATCACACCTTCAGGAAATATTGTATCCTTGGTGGCTCTCCACTAGACATTGCATTGCCTTGCAACTATAGACGGCCAGGGTTACCATCTCGGCCTCCGTGCACATCAAAAGTGCAAAGGTTTTCTCCAGATCTAGTATCCATAGTGAAACGGCTTTGGGGTCTCCAGTACCCGTAAATCTTGGCGGACTCAACTTTAGGAACTGCTCCACCAGCTTATGGATCGGCCTTTCTCTCTATGCCATGATGTTCTTAGGTTGAACCTCGGCAGGTGCAGCAATAGGTGTAGCGGCAGGTGCAGTAGTAGTAGCGGCTTGATTTTGTGCCTGCTATGCCATCATGTCTCTTATGGCCTCTAGCGCCTGCATAATCCCCTCAATTCTAGGATTACCAGGGGCTGCTACCCCGACACCCACTGCATGTGGTGCCACTCTACTCGCGCTAGCCTGAGCTGGCGCTTGACCTCAACCTCCTCGGGTACCGACTGGGTCGGCGTTTTACCCCGAGTCACGACACGAACGATCCTCTTGGTAGGAGTTCTTTACTCCTGATCGCTCATGGCTCAGGTTTATCTACTGAAACCTACTTCCAATTCCACACCGAATTCGAAACAGAGCGATCCAAACAACAAGCAATTCTAGCACTCAGCTAACACAAACATGCACCAGCATCAATTTAAAGGCATTTCCTACTAACTATCCCATGAACCATCGCTCCTTATCACTCCAACCTTAACCGTTGCTCTAATACCACCAAAACAGGGATGTCATGCCCCGATTCTTGGGCACACACCAATCCCTCATCTAGTCGATTAAATAGTGACGTCCCAGGACGCATCGCCGACCCTTTCATTTTAATACGCAAACGAAATCATATAAGTTATTCTCAGACAATAAAACAATGAGATAGAAAAAGTAGGGCCATATTTTTCAAGCCCGATAAACCACAACCACAATTTTTTACAATGCAAACCACATAGTATATATTACAATACTATTAACCAAAGTCAGTTCTATTATACATAAGTTCACAACTTAGGGTTTGCAACATAGGGTGGGGTCTTAGTCTTCGTCGGGGTCATACTCTGGATCCTCCTCTGGTTACTCTTCAGGTTCTTCTTCAGGGTTCTCCTCTTCAGGCTCCTCCTCAAGTTCCTCCTCTTGCACGACGATCTCCCCTTCCTCCTCACTCTAATTGGAGTCCACGGCCAAGTACACAGGAGTGTCAGAATCGCCTTCCAACTTTGGGTCCTTAGCGTCAATTACCGCTCCATTGTTGGGATTTGCGATTCTCTTCCCGAATGCCACTTCTAGCACGTACAGAGGCACATCACCTTCCGGTATGGGACCCTCCCTTTGCCCATCATCGTAATGGCGATAACACGATCGATATTTGTGGGGCCTCTTTTGGGGTTTACCCACATCAACCGAAACAGTTGATTTCACTAGGACACACTCCAGTCCCCCAAGGTGATGGTGTATCGGGATGTGATATCCTATCTCGCAATATCTTCATAACCAAAATGTGAGGGAGAAGGTGGGGGTCTTTGTCCATCTAAGGACTCCGAAATGTTATCCCATAACGCGGTGAGACGACGTCTCAACGAGTTCTACCTCCTAAGACTCGATTGGAAAGCTAATACGTCATAAGGCCGCTTTGCACAAGATGGGTCAGAAGACTTACCTTGGCCTCAGATTCCACCTGCAATTATGTGGACACCTAATTTTGACCTTGTTATTTACTTGTTACATTAAGCATTTCATAGCATTGCATTTAGGTAATAATAACATTTAGGATCAAACTTATCTTTTAGAAAATAAAAATAGAGGATAATAAATAACATATAAAATAAAAAAAAACATTTGGAAATTTTTGAATAATGAAGCATTTTTCTTGTTTAACATATCTCATTTCAAAATTCAAAAAAATTAGTTGTTGTGTGATTTTGGAGCCATTTTTTTGTTAAGTGGTTGAGTGAATATCTCATTTGCAAAAACAACGAGTTTTCCTCTATAAATAAAGGATGCGAGGTTTCGAAACGACCGGGGGGTGGCTTTTCGAGGGTTCTCTTCGCTTGGCCAAAAAAAAAACACAAAAGGAAAAAGTGAAAAAAGAAGGAAAAGTGGAGATGTGTGTGCAGCTACAGTGAGAACACATGAGAGAGACGTGAGAGAAGGGAAACCGCAGAGAGAGAGAGAGAGAGAAAAGAAGAAAAAAAGAAAAAGCAGAAAAAGCAGAAAAAGCCCCCACTGTTCATCTTCTCCGGAGTTTTCTTCTGCTGTACGGCTGACCCTAGCACCGCCGGACTCCGAGCTGCACCGCCAGCCACTGCTACCAGTTCGATGCTTTCCTCTGCCTGAGCGTTGACACCACAGCCCGACGCCTCCTCTGCCGCTCTCGCTCGTCACCGCCGTTCCCCCGAGTCGGCCTCCGTCTGCTTTGCCTGCTGTGCCACCGCCCGAGCCACCTTCTGCCGAGTCGAGTTTCCCTGCCTGAGCGTTGACGCCTGCAACTCGAGATCTCGTGACCAGCCTGCTGCTTCGTCTCTGTCTTTGCTCTGCCGCGCCCCTTCGAGCGACGCTGCGCCAGCACCTCCGCCCCCCGTCCCCTGCTGCCTGAGCCACCACACGACCCATCGCCGATGCCCGCTGCTGTTGTCTCCGCCTCCAGCTGCGACACAGCTGCCAGCGACTCCCCTTCGCCTGCAGTCCGCGCTCATCTACAGCGACCCAACGCCCGTGTAGCACCGCCGCACCTGCTGTCTCACCGCTCGCCGCCGGTCCCCTCGCCGGAGCTCCGAATGCTGGCCGCATCCTCCGCCTGGCCTCACCGTCGCTGTGCCGCCCCGACGCCGCCTCCGCCGGCGCTCGTGAGTTCCTCACCTGCGACCCCGCACCCAGACCCGCGACGCTACTTGCTGCCTCGCCGCCGTCGCGCCGCTCCCGGTGTCCTCGCCGGAACCTTAGCCGGCGATCCTTCCCTTGCCGAACCGGTGACCCACCATCACGTTGCTGCTCCATTTGGGAAGAAGAAGCAAAGGAAAAGCAAAAAAATAAAAAAAAATCCAATTATATAGTTTAGCTTTTATTATTATTATTATTATTTTCATTTATTTATTTTGTTTTATTTGATAGCATTCTTTAAGTTATTTAAATTGTAATATCAGATGTATATATTTATTTCAAAAATCTTGTAGGCATTATCCGTAGGGGTTTTGCTCAAAATTAATGTAATTATTAATTTGATCCGTAAGACGTCGGATCAATTTTTTAATTATGTTAATTTTTCGGGATTTGTTGATAGTATTTTAATTGTTGAATCAATATAATTATTAATTTGATGCGTAAGATTTCGGATCAGATTTTTAATTATTTTTAACTCTATGCCGTGATGTTTAGGGTTAGAGTAATTGTTAATTTAACTTGTGAAACAACAGGTTATATTTTTGATTACTTTAATCCTTTATTTGTTGAATATCTTGATTGTTTAGATTTAGTTGATAATTACTTGTCTTGGAAAAACACTAATAAAATCAAAAAATAAAAAAAAAAAATCTTGCATCAAAGCATGTAGGTTTAATAAATCAGACATGTAGGAATAGGTTTATAAAATTTTCGTCATCTAGTGATTGTTGTTAGGTTCATTTAGTTAGAAATTGCTCGTCATTAGAATTAGGTCATTTGATTAATTTAGATTGCATATTTAATTGTTGCATTTCTTTAATTTCGAATTTCATGGAAAATACAAAAAAATTTAGAATAAATTCATTTCATGCTTTAGGATAGATTGCATGCTTATTCATGTTATATAGTTTAGGTCGTATTGTCACATCATATCATTTCATGTTAAATTAGTAGCATGCATTGCATGATTCTCATTAAATAAAGTGAAAACCAAAATTGAGTGATTGCATGTTAATTAAAAATCATATCTAGGATTGTCGATGTGAATTCTGAGCTAACATTGCAGATGCTTTCATTACTATTAGGTAAGTCATGTAATTTATTCATTGCTTCATTTGGGTGTTTAATTAATGGTTTGCGCACCCGCATGATCACCTCACATTGTTAGGGAGGTAAATTAAAATTAATTCAAGCTGCCTATAAAATATTTTTTTTAAAAATAAAAAGGAAAGGTACCGAAAGGGCGTTAGAAAATCTAGCGTAACCAAGTCCCCGAACTCACAATCTCTGGTTTGTAGGAGTGAAGTAAATCTCTCGTTACTTTACTTGGGTTCCTAATCGACCCACCAAAAATAGATTAGTGGCGACTCCTAATTAAAAAATCAATTGCATGATAAGAACTTGAACCTAAGTCGCGAATTGGTATGAGCTTGAGAGAGCCCGAGCTAAGTTTAGGCTTAGTAATCCATTAGCCTAATTTTAGGTGGTGCACCCGAAAATTTGGTCGCGACAAATTCAATACAGTTCGAATAGGCACCGAATTATTCACCACAGATCGAAACATCGATTAATCGACCTAGTCGATTACATGTCAATCGACCATTTCTCGGTCATTCCATTCAATATTGTCCATTCTCCAAGATAACCTATCGAGTTATCGAGCTAGTATATTATAAGATTCGTTCTCCAAGATGACACACTAAGTCACCGAGCCAGTATAATATATTATTCATTCTCCAAGATGACATATAGAGTCACCGAGCATATAAAGCATAACGTCCTTTCTCCAAGATGAGATATAGAGTCCTATCTCCAAGATGACATATCTCCAAGATGACATATAGAGTCACCGAGCCAATATTGCATACCGTCCTTTATCCAAGACGACATATAGAGTCATCGAGCCGGTATAATATAACGTTCACATCATGCAATCAATTTGCCATTTTTATCATTCACGATAAAAATACACGTGTGTGGGTACACGGCCGACCTTAGCCAAAATATAAGATTTTCACTTTTGAATCTCCCACTTTTTTCAGCAATCCCAAAATAGATTTTTTGTGTTATAGACCGACGCCCGGTAATTTTCCCATTAATTACCAAAATGATTTATTTTTGGAATAAAATACCCACCAACATTGATTTCACTCAATTTGCACAATCAGGGACTCAATTAAATAAACAGAAAGCACCACTGTAATCAGCACAAAATTTTGATCACTGGCTATCCCGGTTTAATTTCTAGAAAATAAATAAATAAATAAATAATTATGAAAAATATTAAATAAATCCAATAAATCCAACTTAAGCCCACAATGCCTAATTGACGCCGAAATGGACTCGAAAAAATTTTGAGGTTCGTTCAATAAATACTAGAATCTATTTACTTGCTAATTGCCACAACTAACCACCTAACATGCATCGGTAAAGCATTAAATTAATTACTCTAATCTAATCTATCCACCTAATCACACTTAATTAAATCTAATAAACCCCTAAGCATCATTAACCTACTAAGGGAGGATTAGTGAGTTAAACTCACTTGTTTGGCGAGCCGATCAGTTCAAATCGACGGGGACGCAACCGGGCTCGACTTTCTCCAAGGTGGGTCAAGCTTTCGAGGTCAGAAATAACCTCAAAATGAGCCTTGAAGCTGCTGGAAAACCCATTGGTTCAGGTTCTTTTTGGGCTGGTTGAGGCAGCTTTAGTGGCTGGCTCAGGTCAAAGACGGGTAGAGGAGGCGGCTCGGGTTGGTTGTGGTCCAGGTGGGGGCAGACTGGTAGCAGGACGGCTCTGGCGGTGGCTCGAGCATCCACGGTAGCCGGCTAGAGGCGGGGACGAGCGAACAGGGCTGCTAGGCGACGGGTCGTACGTTGGGGCGGAGGGCTCGCGTGCGATGGCATACGACATCCCGGCATGGACGGCGACGAACGGTGGCTGCGACGGCGTGAGGGGCTGCTCCGGTGGTCTCTTGGCCTGCTAGGGTTCGAAAATGGCAAGGGATGGAGAGGATTGAGGGTGGTGGTCGGCCGATTGGGGAGAAAGATAGGAAGAAGGGGGACAAGGGGTCCACTTGGCAAATATCTTCTCTTCCATGGTCTCCTTGATCATCCTCAGCCACCAGCACTTCCTTGGCTACAATTCAGCCACCAACACTCATCCTACAACCTTTGAAATGGTCCAAAATCATGGGCATAGGGGGAGCTACGAATTTGCTAAGCTTCCTCTTCAATTGGACGTTGATTCCTTATTGAATCAACACAATTTGGCCCTCAAAAATTCAATTAGTACCTCAATGATCAAATTAGTATTTTTCCTCACCACTTGATCCCACTTGCTTCCCAATTGCGCGATAAAAAACGATCCCTGCCTTTTTCTGGACAAAAACGACCCTAGGATGACTTTTTCCCAAAAAGTCTCAGGTTGCAGAAAAATCTTATGAGACTGAGTCGACGCTCCTAGAATTTATTGTGACATGACAGAATCTTCAATTTTTGAAATCGAACTCAAATTCGTGGTTAATTTCAACTTGGCACAATTTTAGCATGACCTAGGCTACCGGGTAACTTTCAGAAATTTTTCAATGCAAATGACCTGTGGTCGATTTTCTTCGAGCCACAATGAACCCACTCAACACATCGGCGACTCTTGGTTGTTGTGAAAATCTCAAGGATTCAAATACGGACACAGGGTACCAAAACAATAAGAAAATCGATCTAGTGTCGGTCGATGAGAATTTTCCAATTTAGTGGTGTCACTCACGATTAGCCACACATCTCAATCGAACTGACCTATCTCTGATTTCAAATCAATTTTTAATTGTGCCATAATGGCCTCTAAAGATGAACACGGTCAGTAGCCGATTCCTGATCGAATTCTCAAGTCTATTGCCTTAAAATTCCTTAATGGCTTCCCTAGATAGTCTAGTTATCTCGAGAGTGATCACCTCTGAGAACATCCTTATAGGCGCGTCAATGAAATGCCCGATTTATTTATTAGAAAATAGGATCGAAAATCTGGGATGTCACAAAATTTCAATGCATAAGCAGAGATAAGAAATAAAACAAAAAATAAGTGCTGCTATTGTATAAGTCAGACAAATGGTCAAGCTCAAGATAGATAAATATATTTTCTTATGTTAAAATATTTTCCGTTGGAAAGGTACTGATCCCATTCAGGAATTTAGCCCCATCACTTTTGAGCTGTTAAATATTGTAGTATCCAATGGATAAATTTCATTTCCTATTGAAGTGTTGTATTATCAGCGAGCACTTGTGCTAAAAAAATTATATTATTAACACGTGTAGAGGATCATGAAATTATCAACATGCTATAAAGTGAGTTATAGAAATGACTATTTTATCTGCAAAATCGTGCGGGGCTGTGCATTTGGTCCGACGAAATGTATGTTACAAAGCCACTTGCATTAGGTCCAGCAGTATTGGGTTTCCAAAAATCCATTTCCATAGTAAAAACAAATACTCTTATGAACTAAAGTCGATTTTCATTTTGTAAATTATGTTAGCCGGGCACAGTTTTTTGGAGGGAGAAAGATCCATTTTGGTTGTTCAAAATTTTCTAAATCATTTTGGTCCTTAAATACGTTTTCGAATTGGAGCCTACTCGGATGCAACGAGAAATATAACTTTCTCCAATTTTGGCTCATGCGTTACTTTTTTTAATAGGATTCGGACCTAAAAGATTAGTTCTTCAATGGATCTTTCTCCATAATGATGATGATGATGAGGTATTTCTTTACTCTGATCTCTCTTCTTTTGAAGGTCAAAACAGAAAAATACAACCAAAGATCATAAATTATGCTCATTGTGACAGAAAAAATCCAAACTCTTTTCTGGTAAACTTGTTATAGTATGACACAAATACCCTTTGCTTACCATTAGAAAACCCTAAACTCTACCCAGTGTGAACCAATTTCCCAAATTTGTTCTAGTGTACAAGTTTATGGGTTTTGTTGAGATTTGAGTATCGATGTCACTAGTTAACATAATTTAAGATTTTCAAATAACCAAGAAAATTTAGGGTGATTGTGTCATAGTGACCATAGTTTAAAGAATTTAATAGTATAAACACAGGTCAAAATAAATTAGGCAACTTCATATTCCTATGTTTCGATACGTGTATATTCTCATTGATGAAATTTTTTAAAATGTCTAATAATTCATCTAACTTCTAGCTGTCAATTACCAATCATCCTTAGTGTTACAAAATAGCAGACCCAAATTTTTATTGCAGTTTGGAGGGAGAGACATAGTTTTAATTAAATCAGTGTGGAGTGCCCCTATAGTAGTTGTGGCGCCCATCGACTATAATATGTCTACTTTTTCTAATCTAAGTCAATTTTATGATGGTACATTTGCACTTCAGGCCATCGCTAATACAAAATTTGATTAGATAGTACGAAGAATCATATTCATGGAGAAATAAAATCTTCCCCACAAAGCAATATTATAAAACATGTTTGGCTCGCCACAAAATTATTATAAGTACTATTTTACTGATGATCACTTATGCCACAATATTATGTCGCTAATGCGTGTCAGGATCATGTATATATATATATATATATATATCTATATATATATATTCTCTCTTTCTTTCTTTCATTTTCATTTTGTACCCAAGCACAATGTAAAGAAGTTCTTCTTTGCTCTAGTTCTTCCTTAGTTTTTCCTTCAAATTCCAGAAGGAAATCAAAGTCTCTCCTCTCTTACGCTCCTACTTTATTCTTAAAAACATCAGAAGGCAACGAAACTATTAAATAGTGACATTTTGTTGACATGGTAAGATTTTCTTTTATTATGGTAAAAGACATGGTAAGTTATCCCCATAAATGCCACCAAAACGTATCTTCTTGCAAGTCTTGGCCTAAATCATAAACAGTAGTTTTATAAATCTAAGTTTGAGGGGGAAATTTTTGCATCTAAAGTTTTTGAATCTGAATTGATCTACTGTATTCACTTATCCTATGTAGGATATCTCCTGCAATATCTAAATTAATTTGATAAAGTTGAAAGTTCAGACACTTTTCAAGAAAATTAAGATTCTATGACATTTTAAAACAAAAAAAAAATGAAATAACATTGAAAGTTCATGACATTTTTAATAACAAGTGGAAAGGCTAAAGAGATTTGGAAGGTTTACTTTTCCAAAAATGACTTTTAAAAGAAAATGAGAATTTTCTAGATTTCCAATATACATTCATAAATTTATTCACTGGTTAGATATTAAATTATGATTTGATCATATCGCTTAATATATAAATTTTAGTGTACTAATATTCATTACTCGTAAATAATTATGACATTATTTTTTCAAACATCAAATAATGGAGCACATGCTTACAGAGTGAAATTTTACACCTTTTTAAACATAATTGAAAAAAAAAAAGATTGCTAGCAATCATATAGATATCTTCATTAATTAGAACCTCTTACATAAAACGGTCAAAGAAGGTGATCATTTATAAAATGGTGGCTAAAAGAATCATTTATCAAGCAAAGTATAAAAATAATAAACCACATTGGCTTGATTTTTTTTTTTTTTTCGTCTGTTTTATTTTAACTCTTAATTCACTCTTAAATTTTTGTCCGACCTCTCTGCAAAGCATGGAAGTCAAACCCCACTTCTAAAACTAAATATTCCCACTCTTAACTCCCGAAAAGATGGAAATCGAACTTCTCACCTTCTATTTTTTATGTGAGAAGGGTATACCGGCTTGTTGACTAGTAGCATAATAAAAACTTTTTCTTGTGGACATCGACCTTTGTTCACGGTAAATGTGACCTGAGGGAATCTGAAGAAAACTTTCAAAAGAAGCAAAGTGACAATGAAAAGGAAATAAAGCAAAAAAGCAAAGAAAAAGAAGGTGGGTCATCCTAATGTGGAAGAGGAGACCCGCCAATGCTTTCCAGCGTGTGCCTTTATGTTGTCGGAGGATTTTAGTCAAAAGATCCCTCCCAGGAAAGAATCATGACAATGCCTCACGGTGGCGATAAATTATTCATTATTGCTCCTTTGCCCCTTCTTTCCCATGCTCCAAGGATTTTCTTTTCATTGTTAAATCTATGAACATTCGTCACCTTAATCCTATCGCTCTTGTTCCGATTACATTTCAATTGCTCCTTAAAAATAAAAATAAAACTAAAACTAAAAAATGAACCTAGGCTAAAGCTTCAACATTGGCACAGCCCATTATTGCTAGCAGGTGGCACAACCCCAGGGGTTGTGCCTAACTTGAGCCCATCACGATAGATATACTTTAATATTTCTAGTAACGCAGGAAAATTTGAGATACTGATATCATAGTGGCCATAATTTAAAGCTTTTAGTGGTATAAACCCAAGTCAAAATAGATTCCGCGGCTGAATGTTCCTACATTTCGATATGTATATATTCAGGTTGACGAAATGCTTAAAATATTTATGAACTCATCAAACTTCTAGGTGTCAAGTATTGACCATCCTTAGTACTACATAATAGCAGACCTAAATCAATGTGGAGTGCACCTAGATAGTTGTGCCGACCATTGATTGGAATGTGTCTAATCGCTCTCCTCTTAATGAAGTTTTGTGGTGATGGTCCATTTGCACTTTAAGTCGTCGCTAATATAAATGATGATTAAATAGTATATAGAATCATATTCGTGAAGATATAGAATCTTCTCCACTGACGAATATTTTTAAACGACATTTGGCTTGCTTGAATATATTATTCTTATTATTTTATCAATGATCACTTTTGCTACAATATTATATCACTAATGCGTGTATGTATGTATATATATTCTTTTTTTTTTTTTTTTTTTTCATTTTGTACGTGAGCACGATGCAAAGGAGTTCTTCTTTGCTTTAGCCCTTCGCTTAGTTTCTCCCTCAATTCCCAGAAGGAAATTAAAGTGTCTTCTCTCTGTTGCTCCTACTTTATTCTTAAAAACGTCAAAGAGCAACGAAACTGTTATATGATATATAGTGCCATTTTGTAGGTATGGTAGCATTTTCTTTTGTTATGGTAAAAGACACGGTAAGTTATCCCCATAAACGCTGCCAAGATTTTTCTTCTTGCGTGTCTTCGTCTAAATTATAAATAGTAGTTTTATAAGTCTTAGCTTGAGGGTCTTGCATCTAAAGTCTTTGGATGCGAATTGACCTACTGTACTCACTCATCAACTCTAGATATGGACATCCTCCCGTGATATCTAAATTAACTTGATAAAATTGAAAGTTCAGGATAATCTGCAAGAAAATTAAGATTTCATGACATTTTAATACAAAAATGAGAGATTATATTGCACTTATAAAATTGGAAGTTCGTGACATTTTCAATGATAAGTGGAAAGTATGATACTCTCTAGAATATTAGGCTAAAGAAATTTGGAAGATTTATTTTTCAAAAAAAAATTAAATGAAAATGAGAATTATCTAGATTTCCACGCTTGTACAATATTTATGTTCATAAATCATGTTAAACAATGATTTGGCCATATTACTTAATATCGATTTTAGTATACTTATTAATGGTACTCGTAAATAAACCATGACTTTTTTTTTTGTTTGTCAAACTTCAAAAGAGGGGGAGTGCATTCTTACTGCGTAGAATTTTACATCTTTTTTGAACAGAATTGAAATAGAAAAATCCACATATTGCCAGCAATTTTAATAAAAAGCACCGTTAATTAGAATATTTTGCATATTACTTAATATCGATTTTAGTATACTTATTAATGGTACTCGTAAATAAACCATGACTTTTTTTTGTTTGTTTGTCAAACTTCAAAAGAGGGGGAGTGCATTCTTACTGCGTAGAATTTTACATCTTTTTTGAACAGAATTGAAATAGAAAAATCCACATATTGCCAGCAATTTTAATAAAAAGCACCGTTAATTAGAATATTTTACATGAAACGGTAAAATCACGTCACTTACAAATTACCATCGAGGATCCATGGAAGATATTGAAATTGTAGTCTTGAAACATTTTACAAACGTTGCTGGCCAATAAAGAAAATGATTAATATCACAAAAAACTCTAAATTTATACAAATTTATTTTAAACTAATTTTTTGACTTCAAAAAACCTCAAATTGATATACTTGTGATAAATCTACCATATATTAGTTTCCGTTAAATCTTACCGTTAAGTTATTGAGTTGGATGACATGTCAATTAACAGATGTACCAATTTGATTTGTGGTCTTTTGTGGTATTAATTCAATTTAATGGAAACTAACGGAGAGTAAATTTATCACAAATATACCAATTTAAGATTTTTCGGTCAAAAATTAATTTGAGGTAAATTTATCATATATGCACTGATATTGGGTTTTTATAATAAAAAATAAATTTGGGGTAAATTTACGTATGGGTATCAATTTGAAGTTTTTTTTATATTAATCTTAAAGAAAATCATTCATCAAATTGTGGCCAGAAGAATCATTTATCAAGCAAACTATCAAAATAATCAACGACGTGGAGCGTCCCCAACCGTGTGGAAAAAACGAAAACGAAAAAAAAAAAAAAAAAAAAAAGGGAGGAGGATTTTCCTGCTTTCACATCGAAGATGGGTGGGAGACGAAGCTTCGAGGAAGTTTCGCGCCAAACTGTCGTGCGTCCTGTATTGGAAATCTGTCTCTTCATTTGCATTGTATTTTTGTGAATATATTTTTAGGATGTAAATAACACACGGTTCGTTGTAGTGGGTGGGTCAATGATTGACCTCATGTATATACATGCGCGAAGTATTTACGTCTCAGATTCCTAGTGGGAAACCGTCAAAAGTATCTCGGAACGGGCGGTGTCGAGGAGGACGACGGTCCCTTTCGTCCCCCTAAAACTGGTCGTGTTTCTAGCGGCTGACCCAAGATTTTTTCACTCGAGACACGGTTGACGTGACATAATATAATTGATAGGAGTGTACAGTGAAAACCTAAGACAAATGCCACTTGATTCCAAGGGCGTGCCTGGCAAATTGACTGAAGTGGAGATGAGACCCCTTTTGTGCCCTTGACGGATTCTAGGAGATCAAAACTGGTGATTAGACCAGCTTGTTATAGAATGGACTGGTACCTATGGATCGATATTTTCCTTTTTTCTTGAAACCTCTAACTTGAAATTTTTATCAAACCTAATCTTCTAAATAGTGACGATGGATTAGATAATGAGATATCGTATTTCCATTAATATTGATGAATTTTACAAAGTCAAATCAATTTTTGCTCCACAAAGTTTGTATCTTTAGTCCTATCGATCCAAAATAGTCTATTCTACCACAGAACCAATTTGATGACAGCATAAAACCATTTTTTGGGGGACCTCAACCGTTGTTCATTGCGAAACTGGTCCGACAGAATTCAAGGAAAATTTGGTGAAAAAGCAAAAGTTGCGAGGAGAATTCGGCACTTGGCATAAATATGGCAGCTGCTTTGGAGGCGAAGGCATGAGTTATAAGAACTACAACGGCGAGGGCGGAAGAGACAGACAGAGATGCGCAAGGAAAAAGAGAAATTGAAAAGCTCTTTTAGACGTTGATGAGTTATTAAAAAGCGACAATAAAATTTAGGGTTAAATATCACGAAAAATTTCAGAATACATTTATAATAAATCACAAAAAACCTCAAATTAATATATTTGTGATAAATTTATCCTCCGTTAGTTTTTTTAAATTGGATTAATATCACAAAAAGCCACACCGATACCGATACATGACAAACGAAGGGTAAAATCCCAAATTGGTACAAGTGTTTATTGCCACATGTCATTCAACTTAGCAATTTAACACAGATTCTAACGGAAAATAAATTTGTTACATGTGTATAGTTTAGATTTTTTGTGGTCAAAAAATTAGTTTGAATAAATTTGTCACAGGTGAATCAACTTGAGATTTTTCTTGGTATTACATCAATTAATAATCTCACTTGTAGTTCTTCAACTCATTTAAATCATCCAATTGAATTCTCAGATTTTTAACATCTAAGTGTATAACCTAAAATTTTACATTGTTAAAATGACCAACATCCCATTGCCAAAAAAGAAAAAGAAAAAGAAAAAGAAAAAGGCCACCACCTAAAATCAACCTTGGCGAAATTTAATAATCTTATTTGACTTTAATTTTACTTCTCCCATTAAACCACAATATGAATTATCATTTAAAAATTAATTTGCATTTACATAATTTATTACCTTTTATAAGATGCGCCTCCACTTTATATTTTTCTACATTTATAAATCTATAAATATACATTAAAATTTTGCATCTAAAGAAAATTATTAGAGATGGACTATCAGAGGAAAAATTAGAAACAAAAAATACATTGAAGAAAATAGGGAGATCGTAAAGAGGGGAGGGGGAATGGAGATGGAGATGGATTACATACATTTGACTAGTATATGAGTTCGGCTTTGGGCCCAGTGGAAAACAGTTACAATTAAGATGAAGAATAGAACCATCCGAATTTTTCTTGTTTAAAGAGCAAAATTAATCCTAAGACAAAGTTTAGTCCAAGTGTCTAGGAGCTGAACTTCCTTCAACCAAGCCCCTACTTGGATCCATACCTAGCCTGGATCTTATGCAGTTCCTTGAGGGCTTTGGCCACGTTCATCCGATCCTGTGGTAACTCCATCGAGCACGCAACTCCAATCCTTAGGATGGAGGAAACGCATCCTCTCATCCTCTCAATGTCATTCTCACTTTCTCCGTTAAAAATGGCCGAGTCCACGATCTCCATCACTCGGTTTGGCAAAGCCACCTTGACAAAGTTGTGGAGATTTAAATGGTCTTTGAAAGTCTCTTCTGTGGGTCTCCTCCCAGTTAACATTTCCAATAAAAGAATACCGTAGCTGTACATATCGCCTTGTGTGGATACCTTATCCCCCATGCCATATTCTAAAATAGTGTACATCAAGCAATATACAATGAAAATAAATATTTTATCTAAAAGTGAACACAAATAAAAGTTAGACAATTAATGAGAAAATTTTCTTACCAGGAGGGACATAACCTACGGAACCCCTCACTACCATTGAGCTAATGCCGTCGTCAATGTCCATGGCGTCTGTTTTCGTAGGGGAGCTAATTGTCGCTAGCCCAAAATCCCCGACTCGTCCCATCATCTTGTTGTCCAGAAGGACATTGCTTGGCTTCAGATCTCCGTGTACAATCTTTGGGCTACAAACCTCATGAAGATATTCGATTGCGAAAGCTATGTCAATGGAAATGTCTAACCTTTGCATTAGTCCCAAATGCCTTGGCTTTCCATGTTCATGTTCATGCTCAATGTCCTCTTCATTTCCTTGGTGTATCCAATTCTCTAAACTCCCATTAGCCATGTATTCGTACAATAGAGCTTTGAAATTGTTGCCATGATAGTCCACGCTTGAACAAACGTTCACTATTTTCACGAGATTTCGGTGCCGTATAGCCCCTAAGGTTTGACATTCCGAGATGAAGCTCTTTGAAGCACCATTGTGGTCCAAGTTGAGCACTTTAATCGCCACCAAGCCGCCTTCCTGTGTGGTTGCTTTATAGATAGTACCATATCTCCCTTTACCTATCACATTGATCTCAGAGAATCCGTCTGAGGCTCTAAAGAGCTCATCATAAGAGACCATAAAAAATTTGTGTTTAAACGGAAATTCAATCGAAGAGGTATTCTTTTTCAACTTCTTTCTTTGATACCAAAAGATAAACAAGCAACAACACAGAATGAAGTATGACAAGATGGCCGTCACTGTGGTGATTACTCTAACTTTGTTGGTCCATAATGGTTTAGAGGTTTTCGATTTGCAAGAAGGAAGCTTTAGTTTTATAATACCGCCACAGAGATCTTTGTTCTCAAAGACAAACACTGCACTAGCATTGAGAAATACTCCTTGATTCGGAACTTCTCCTTCAAGCTTGTTTGAAGATAGATTCAAGTACTTTAGATCTGTCAGTTGAGCGAGAAAGCTTGGGATTTCACCAGATAAGTTGTTATGGGAAACATCCAACTCTTGTAAGCCTCGTAATGTGGCTAAAGCTGGAGGAATTTCTCCATGAAAGGAATTGAATGCTAAGTTGAGCCGCCCCAATACTAAGCAATTGCCGATGGAGCTAGGAATTGGTCCCATCAGCTTATTGTAAGATAGATCTAATTCGCCAAGATTGATCAAGGACCCAACTTGAGCCGAGAGAGATCCGCTCAACTGGTTATGTGCCAAGCTAAAGATAATCGAAATGGTAGAAAGGCCAAGAACCTCCGTTGGGATTGAACCATTCAGATTATTATTGGAAAGCTTGAGCTCGATTAGCTGCCTGCAATTACCAAGACTTTGCGGTATTTCCCCGTGGAAGTCATTAAACAGCAGGTTAAGCCGATTCAATAATGTCATATTGCCGATCGATGATGGAATCTCTCCCGTTAGCCTGTTTCTGCTTAAGTACAATTCGTGCAAGTTATGAAGTGCTCCAACACAAGAAGGAACACGACCACCAAGCAAATTGTTTGATAAGTCAAGATAGGACAAGTTGAAGAGATTGCCAATACCTAGAGGAATGGTTCCCTACATTGTGTTGGACGACATAGAAATTAGCTTAACGCTATTGGAAAGATTGCCAATGGAATCCGGCAATAGACCTTCAAGGAAATTGAGGCCCAACAAAATAACTTCCAGCCTTGAACAATTAGTCAATGAGGTAATGAAATTGAAGTCATCTCGCAACTCATTAGAAGGAAGGGATATTACTCTAAGAGCTTTCAGCCTTCCAAGATTTGCAGGCATCGATCCGTGAAAATTGTTAAAGTCATAGTAGATGTACTGAAGGTCGGAGGCATTTGATAAGGACGAAGGTATAACCCCAGTAAACAAATTACTATTAAAATCAAGATAAATGAGAGAAGGAAGAGTATCACCGATATAAGGGGGAATGCTCCCTCTCAATTGATTGTGACCGGTGACAAAATAGAAAATGCTGGACATGTTGAAGATTGCAAGAGGGATCTCGCCGGTGAGTTGGTTATACGCCAATTGAACAAAACTCAAATCATGAAGCTTGGACAATGTCTTGGGAATCTCTCCTTGCAACCCATTTTTCATGAGTGAAAGCTTGTAAAGTTGGGAGAGATTGCCAACAGAATGAGGAATAGATCCTGTAAGACTATTCATAGCCAAACCTAAAGCTTGAAGCTTTGACAAAGAGCCAAGCTCATCAGGAATTTTACCCACAAGTTGGTTATCGATGAGATTTAAAATCTCAAGGTTTGAGCACTGAGAAAGATTGGTGGGCATTTGTCCGCCGAAAGAGTTGTTACTAAGGACGAGATGACGAAGGCGAAACAAGTGGCCAATGCTTTGTGGAATTTCGCCGCGAAAGCTGTTATTCTGTAGAACAACGCTTCTCAAGAAAGAGAGGTTTCCGACATGAGGTGATAGAAGACCCCCCAAGCCTTTCGACATCAAGTTGAGGGACACGACTCTTTTGGGATGCCGTCTACCACATATTACACCTTGCCACTCACAGTGATGAAAAGAGTCATTCCATGAGCTCAGAGCTCCAAGCGGATCCTTATCCACACTGTGTTTGAAGTAGATTAAAGCGAGCCGATCCGTCTGGTTGGTTTGCATTGCAAGACTCATCCATAATGGGAGCTGGGCATACAAAAATAGGAACATAATCGCCATATGCTTTTTCATTGTGAGTGAGTTCTATGTCCTAATAAGCTACAAGCAAAGTCTCTTCCAGATTGAATTAAATAAGAAATGAAGATCTTCAAAAGCATATGCGTTTCCATTGATCAAAAGACACCTTTTTACACGGCAAAACCTGACCCAATATGCAAGTTTAAATCAAACCAAGGGTTGGACTTTGAAGATTGGCCGAACCAAAGAAAGGGCACACGCACTTACGTCCAAATGGAGGATTTGACAGCTGCCCAATGACTTCCTAGAAAGCCGTGCAACGAAGAGAGGAAATCAAGATTGGATGTGGTCCCTGATTTTCGGCCATTTCAAAGAGAGCTCCTATTTGTTCACGGGCAAAGTATGTAATTTGTGTTGTGAGTTTTTTACATCCAACTTGTTAAAACCTTGGTTTCAGGTTTAGTTGAGTGATTGTAATTCTGATTCTTCAATTATAGCAAATTTTTGTTACTAACTCTCCCTATAGATATAGATGCTAATATTCGTACTGAATCACGTAAATCTTTTAATCATTTATTATTTCTCATTTATTTTTGTGGTGATTTTCCACTTACTTAAATATAAAATCCTTATTAGCTTCCCCGTTCGTTAATTTTACCACGAGGGTTACTTCTCACCTGTAATGAAAAGGAAATAAAGCAAAACCGCAAACAAGGAGATGATGGGTGGGTCATCCTAATGTGGAAAATAAGTCCTGTCAATGCTTTTTAGCGTATTTTTTATGTTGCCGGCAAGATTTTTAGTCAAAAGATTCCCTGACCTTTCCCGTGCTCCAAAGAGTTTCTTTTCAAAGTAAAATTTCTTGAAAGTTTGTCAGTCTTGTTCCAATTATGATTCATCAGGCTAGAACCCCCGTGCCAAGCTCCAACCCAAGACTAACAGGGCCACTTTGTGTGGGCCAGCCCAACTCAATTACCATGCTTAGATAGGGGTTTTATATATATACATGTTAGGAAAAGCAAGATGCTGAAATTCAAGTCTGTTTGGCCGTTTGAAACCAAAAAGTTTGCAAAATAATGCACGAGTATATGAGTCATATTCAGATTTTGTGGGAGAAGGGGAATTTCGATGTGTAATTGCCGGTGTGGTACAGAAACTGAAGTTATTTTCCTGGTAATGAATATTTTCCTGATAATGAACAAAGAATGCGAGATGCAAAGTACTTTGTTAGAAACTAAACAAAGAGAAAGAAATATGTTCTAGAATTTGGTGGAGAATTAAGAATGTTAGCTCTGATCTTGAAAGTCAAGTCTCCTGTGGAAAATCTACAACGTTGTACAATCGTGGCCAGCGAGCATGATGACCTCCACCACGAGAAGTTTTCCATTTCTTTTTCCCTTCTTTAAACTTTTCTTTTTAGGTTCTCTCGATTTGATTACCAAAGCCATCGCAGGACAGTCTCGACTATTGGTAAAATAAGGCAAGGCATCAATAGTGCTCGACATTGTTGAAGGCTAAGGAATCTCGATGAACACCGATTGAGTTTAGTCGAAGGCCCACTTGTGTAAATAAAGATGGTTCAACCCCTTCCACTCTATGGGGGTAAATTACGCGCAACTTCTCTGAATTTGGGGGTAATACAAATTTGTCTCCGATTTTTCAATTGTTATACAATAACGTCTGAACTTTTATTTTGTTCAAGCAATTAACTCTTCATTATATTGTTATTAGCATGCACATGCTTGTGAATTTTAAGGGGCAAAAGTATAGTTTTATCTCATTCTTTTTCTAAGGAAGCCTCTTTTTCTAAAAGACTGAAAAATATAGAAAATGGAAGAGAAATAAATTAACTAAAATACTAATAATCAAAATAATAAATATCGATAATCATATTTAATGATGAGAATTTTTCAAAATTAAATAAATATAGACACCTTAGTATAACTAAATAAGATATTTTAAAAATAAATACAAATTCATTAGAATGGGAAAAAGATCAAATAACAAGAATTGCTTAATCACTATGTATGTTTAAAGGGTAAATTACTGTAAAAATTATTGATTAACAAAAATATTTACAAGGAGGATGATCAATCCCTTGCAAATCTATCTCTTTAAGAGGCAGTTTTTTAAGAAGAGCTTTTAGCATCTTGAGTTCAAATGCCTTGTGCATCGATAGTTATCCGAAATTTTCTAAACCGTTTTGGCTTTTAGATAAGTTTTAAAATTGGAACCTCCTCAGATGCAACGGCACATATAATTCGCTTCAGTTTTGGCTCATACGCTAGTTTTTAGGTCTGCACCATATTGTGTAACGAGGCATAGCTTTCTTTGAGAAAGCTACTCTCACCGAATTATCTTAAATAGTAACTTGTGCCATTTTGCTGGTCCTATGTGTTTGCTTTTGTTAGTTAGGGCTTGTATCATATCTTTCCTTCTTAGACAGTTCTTTGCCTTATATTTCTTATTCAATTGTTGGACGCATCAAAGAGCAACCAAAAGCATCCGATCCATTCATTAAACACATGAACTCATATTCTAGTGGAGTTATTCGTTACGATATGGACACCTTGATGCGTTTGTCACTATTAGGATTGTGCCTCAATTTTCAATTAACGCTTCATATTCTTATCGTAGGATTTCGAACAACCACCTTACCCTACTCAATTTGATCAATATCACAACACTGTAAGTGAGTCAGCTTCATTACTAAACTAAGTAGATCACCGAATCAACAGGCAATTCACCGCCTCAATCAAAGACCGGACATGCTAGCATAATAAACCACGCGGATGTCTTGAAAAAATGCATAATATATGCTAATCACTAGAGGTGAGAAAATGGATGATGAACCCATTTTGTAATTCAGATTCAATGACCTGGTAATAACATGAGTTGTTAGCTATCTGCGATAAAAGGGAGGTCTAAAACTTTCTATATTTTTATCTCAAGCCACTCTTAAATGTGGTGCGACACAAACATGGACATCACCTATACTTAGTTCACTAATCAGAGACATGATCAGATGAAATCGGAACGAACCTCACTAAAAGAGTGCACCATTTCATGGCAATAATATAATAACAATGAAAACAATAATAAATAATAATAATTTGTACGCCCTTCATGCAATTGGTCGGCTAAAAGTGCTTTGAGTCATGGTGTAAACCAAGACTTCATGTACTAGATCTTAGAAGGAACTTCTGATACCCTCAACAGTTTCATCGTATTTTTGCCATTGGGTCTTCCTTTCGTAACACACACACACAGACGGAAGAAAAAAACATCATAAGCCTGAAAAACCTTCCGAGGAATGCTCTCGAACTATTCGTTCTTAAAAATATTTAAACGTCTAGCATCACATTTTAAATTGTTTTAATGCCTTATCGAAAAAAACAAAAAACAGTTAGTATCTCTTAGCAAATCCCTCAACTTAGCACATGGATTACATAATCCATTGCATAGACAATCCATTAAATATGCTAATCAGGAATTTAATTATTGTAATTAGCGTGTTATATCGCATACGTGTGGATAACGAGAGTAGCTAAGCTAAGCTCTTACATGTCCAGCTCCAGCCCGTTCCAACCATTTTAGTGGGTCTTTTGGATCGATGGTTTCATCACTTTGTTCTTTGGTTATAAAATGGAAGTTTAGTGGAGTAACGTGAAACAATTGAAAGTTTAGAAGGAACCTTGTAATACCCCTTAAATTAGGGTAATTTTTGTGAAAATTTTCCCGTACATTTATTATGTGATGCTCAATTTCTAAAACATTATTTGCAAGGTGATAGGGTAGGGTGCATTCAGAAAACTAGGTGTAGAAATATGAGAAGCCAAACTTATATTCTAACTAAGCGTCTCAACTTTTCTATCAAAGTCACCAAGGAACCACATAATATAAGGTCCAAGATTAGTGTGAGTCCATTACAATGTTGGCCCGACAAAAATCGATGGACATCTAACTTCACAGCCTTGAGTAACGACATTCATAAAAATCACAATTTCTTAGTCCTAGCCGCATGGAACTGGTGATGTTTTCCCGCAATGGATCCAAACCTGTAGACTAGCATTCATCTTTCAACAAACAACTCTCACTGGCGAATGTTTTCTTACGAATTTGTGTTAGCAAGGCAAGATTGTCATGTCATTTCTCGAATCAAATAGAAACTACAAATTGCCATTTCCGCCGCCTTCAATTTATACACTTTGCAATGCACGCACAATAACCGTTCAATCACAGAGCTTTACCTCAAAGCAAAAAGGAGAGTCATGACGCGTCACTCCTTCCATGCAAAGGCTGTTCTTCAGCAAGATTGAATAGCAGCAACCTGTACAGCGTGACAATAAGTGAAGGAGATTAATTTCAGTTCTTTCCATCACTATTTATGCTGGCCTAAGCACCAGATAACTGAAGCTTACCACATTCTCTGGCCCCACAATTCTGAGAAAGAAAATACAGTTGGACATGTATTAAACGTGCAACATCATTAACGACAAAGAAATGATGAAAGCAACATCCAGAAGCGGGGAACTCTGTATAAATTGAAATATAAATACCTAAAAGGAAACCAATAATCTTCTCCAAGGGTGATGATTGACAGAAAATGAAGTGCATCCAGAAATTTTATCTGACATCCTTAAACTATTAGTTCGGGTTGTAGACTCATACTACATCTAATCATCTAGCTATTATTTGTGAAAATTTTTTGGATGCTCTTAAAGCATGATGTTTTCATAATTGCTTTGACACTGCTGCGTATCATTGCTGATGGTGACCATACCTGCAAATGCCAGATCTATTGCAGCGATTCTGCTTCTTGGATGTCTGCAGAAAAATAAAGTAAGATGTCAGGTCCATGTGATCATATCGTCTTCAACCGCAGGATACAACACCCAATACTTTTGAGAATCTGTAAAATGCAATTAACGAACCTTTTCCCTTCACATGTTTGCACGTTATGCGACATTTTTATGCTCAAGGTTATGAAATATTTGCTAGGAGGAGAGGGTAAAAAGAGACTACTTCTGACATAGAGAGAGACTCGACCAATGTCACTGTCCAAGACACATGAAAGAAATTGAGCAGGGAGATAAGAAAGATCTGACGCACATCATCACCGAAAAACTTACGAGTCCAACAAAAGTACTTCCCCATACAAACACCACCTGTGAACATGGAAACCACAGGTTGAGAATCAACATATGCGCTGTAGTTTATTTTTGGCCAGTCTTTTTAAACTTCACATTTTTTACCCTCCTTCAAAAAGCTCTTTAGTGCAATCAAAGTAGGTAATGAAGGATAGAATGTTTAAAATTACCCCTTGTGCACCATCACAGATTGAATATACAACCTGAAACAAAACATGTGGGTAAGTGGGAACATCAAGTAATTAGTCGGTCTATAAACATGCTAGAAATTCGATAGCATCCATCTGCTGAACTTGATGGCATGGTGAGTCAATGCCCTGCTTTTGTCTACATTGATATGTTATTCTGGCCATAAGAGAACAGTATGTCTTCTTATGAAAAGCATGTCCACAGGTTGAAGATTGAAGAATCGAATATTTGACATATTCACCAAACTGTGGACTACTCATCCGAACTCAAATGACATGGCAACTACTGCACATATCCGTCATGCAGTAATGGCAAACTGCACATACCAAAATATTAGAGCACACACTACAAAGTTAGCAATAGGTCAGAACGCAATCTCATCTTAAGATAACTCATGTCACTAGCGCCCAAAATTTAGAGGCAGCTGAAGCACTGCCTATATTTTGGTCAACGATCATCCTCTAATATATGGCTAGTAAAAACTCAATTGCAATTTATCAACTGAGCTTGCACGAAAGTATCTCGTAGATATCTAGTGCGTTCTTCATGCCGTAACAAAAGGAAGTTCTCAAGCACACTTAAGTTTATGAGGGGCACAAGGAATCACCTCTGCATCATCATGACGGGGAAGGCAATAAAAAATCTCATTGCGATAGGGGGCTCCAATGCGGCACCTTCGACGGTAATGACGACGTCTGCCACAGCAGCAGCAGCATTGATATTAACTAAAAGTTGAGAAGGACAAAGCTTGAACTACTATTGCTCAAGAATGAGTCGAGACATTACTTGCACGGCAAGTACCGCTCTCTAACAAATCAGTAGCATTAATTTCTCTGTACTGTCAGCCCACCCCCTCTATCAAATAAGAAAGAAAAAAAAGGAAATGAAGAGAGATTGACCAAACGTAATTGGTTTTGGCAAGAATCTGGTTGATGCTCTGAGTCTGTTCTCCTTAGATATCCTTGTCGTCATCTGTGGCTTCGAATAGCAGAATGACAAAGCACCATGCGATACCTTTTTATCTTCTCTTGTACATAGGGCGATGAGTCTCTGAAGCTTATGGCCTCTAATTCGCTTCTTGAGCAATTTCTGCATTTGATTTGTGGCATTTAGAATATGTATTAAGCCTATGCTGTTCATCATCTTCTGGCACAAGCAGAGAACTGAGTTCCCTTTTATATTGCTTGTAAGTCGTAACTTACGCGAGGGGATGAAACGTGGAACCTGACGAAGCACTGGTATCCGCAGCGGGGCGGCTCAGACTGTAAGATGATGAGCCCTTCATTGCGTCCTTTCTCTGTCGTCTCTCTTCTGCCGCACGCTCTCTCTCTTCCTACTCTGCGTCTTCTCCCTTTCTCTGTTTCTTTTCTTTTAAAAATATCCCAGGGACCTCAGTTCTCTCTGTCTCCCCCCCACCTTCTTCTTTGTCTCGCAAGAAGTAAACGACAACCGCTGCCGCCGTGATCCTATGCAAGCCGCGAAGAAGGGACATTTCTTTTAGAAAAGAAAAGTTCAAGGGTTGGTTTGGAGTGTTGGCGAGGCGCGTTTGGCTTCTACCTCAGTTCGACGCCAATTGTCGGTTTGCTCGCTTCGCGTAAGGCCACGCCACTTTCTCACTGGTTCTCTCTGTCTCTCTGTCTCTGTCTCTCTCGCTCTCTCTCGTCAGTTCTCGCTTCACTTCACGCCACGCCACGCCACGCCATGCCATGCCACGCCACGCTATTCCCTCGCTGGTTCTCTCTCTGTCTCTCTGTCTCTGTCCCTCTTTCCATCGCGCGCCCGCATAGACTCTCGTGAAGTTTCGCCACAAAATGAGAATTTCCTGTTAGCAATGGCATATGTGTAAAAGTAATAGAGATGACATGGACAATATTGGTCAAATAACTTGAGCACTCCCCTCCAAGAGCAAAATGAAAAGGGATTTCTGTAGGCCTCTGTTTCATATCATGTGACTGCCATTAACCAACTTGAGCAATCCCCTCCCGTACAAAGCTGCAGCTTTCTTCATCTATCTCTTTCCTGCACCAACAATGACGGAGATCATCAGATCCTTGAAAGCTCGCCGGACAGGAGCCACCCGAACCAAATTTCGAACAACGAACAGAGTTCGATCCTGAATCCACGCGAAGGTCTTCTACTTGTTTACTGGTCTTTGCTCTCGAGTGGAGCCAGTGGATGCTAGCTTTTTTGGTGTGGATTCCCATCTCTGTCCTCGTCGGCCACCCAGCATAGCGTCGAGTTCCAAGCCCGCGATGCCACCTTGTTCGAGGTAGTGATCAATCTCGATCCGAGGCTGCGAGGACCATATAAACAGGCTAGAAACTCGATAGCATCCACCGGTTGAACTTCTTGGCGTGGCAACATTATCCCTATTTTTTATTTACATTGATATTAATCTCGGCATAAGAGAACAGTTGTCAGGTTATGAAAAGCACGTCCATGGGTAGAAAATTGAAGAGTCATACTCGTCATATTCGCCAAACTATAGACTACTTCTCCCAACTCAATCCACATGGCGCCTTTCATATGTGATAACAAGAAAGTATGATGTAATTCACTAGTGAAAGCACACATGCTTCAAAGTTAACATCAGGTCAGAATGCGATCTCATCTCAAGATAACTCGTGACACTAGCGCCCAAAATCTACAGGCGGCCGAAGCGGTGGTTAGTGATCATTCTCTAATGTATGGCAAGTAAAAATTCAATTGCAATCTACCAAATGAGCTTGCACAAAAATATCTCCTAGATATCTAGTGCCTTTTTCATGTCAAGACAAATGAAGTTATCAAGCATTCTTAAGTCTCTGAGGAGCACAAGGAATCACCTTCGCATCATTATGACAGTGATGACGATGAAAGATCTTATCGCAACAGGCGGCTCTAATGTGGCACCTTCACCAATAATGAGGACATCTGCAGCAGCAGCAACTTTGATATCAACTGAAAGTTGACAGGAATTAAGCTGGAACTAATAGCATTAGCATCTTCTTGTCCTGCAAGTACTCTCTCTAGCAACTCAATAGCATTAGCATCTTCTTCAATTTTTTCGACAGGCATCTGTTCCCCCATTCATCTGCTAAAGGACTGCCAGCTCATTGTCTGTCTGACTTCTTTATATAAGACATGTTGAAGGTTTCCCGCATCAAACTGATCCTCGCTGTTCCATGGCTAGTTCATCCATTTTAGTTTGACTCTGCTGAGACTACCAACAACATAGAAGCTAGCATTGAGGAACTCCAGGGCATCCTGCAGGGGATTGGGTGTCATGATCACTTGATTCCCTGAAGTCTGGAGCAAACTATATCGGATGTGACCATGATCGGGCCAATCTCTGGTGAAATCACACAATTCAATTGCTCTTAAACAAAGTGAGACAACAGAATACGGTGAAAGATTGTAAGAGCAAAACTTGTCCATCAAGCATATGCCACCTCCTCCTGCAATTCTGCTTGAAGCTTTCTTTGAAAACTGTCAATAACTCAAGCCTCAGACACTCGACTGTGCTGATTCAGGAGACTTTTCCAGTCAGAAGGCTCCTCCAAAAAAACTACATGTCATACGACTGCTGAAGACAGACATCAATGTCCTTAAGTAAGAACCTTCGTGAAGAAGGTATTTTATCCAGGTTAATTGACCAACTTTTCCCTTTATTCCACGTGTTATCCAAGAGTCAACAAACTGTTTTATGATTCTAGTCCAACATTTCTTATTTCATGCGGTATGAGCAGCTCTCTCTCTCTCTCCTGTGCCATGTGCCATTGTCCACAAAGATACCTGAATTCTACTCTGAAACCAAAATTACAATGTCTGCGTCATGCATGCTAGTCCTCAAGTTATCGACAGGGATTGAGTCATGTTGTTGCATGAGTTTATCATCTGAACTCTTGGGCAATAAAACTGCCAAATGAACGATAGTTCAAAAAATGGTAGATTCAGGCTAACATCAACAACAAATACCATTAAATTTATCCAGAACTCTCTCTTTCGTCGAGAGAACCTCTTCCAGCACCAAGATGTGTAAATTGGACCCGTAATCAAACGCTATAACAAACGAAAAGACTCTGTTCAAATGAAATCATAATCTAGATTTCAATTCCAAACCATTCCCGAACATTCACGAGCCAATATCATTCAACTACATCAGATATATATATATATATATATATATATATAATAAAATAAAAAGACAAATGCCTCAATGCATCCGAACTCCTCATTCGCCGTCTCAACACGACACATGCAAACCCAAAATCGATTCCGATTCAGAATATAATTATTTTAAGTTAACGGGGTCAGAGACTTTACAACTTCCACCAAAATAAGTATAAATAGTACGGTACTTTCAGCATTCGGATATTACTTCTCTTTTCCTTATTCACTGATAACATAATCTATCATTTGGCTTACGCAAATTCTTTCATTTGTGTGAAATCAGAATATTTATTTTATGAAATTAATTCGTTAAATTGTATCTTATTTCATATAAATCTTCCTCTTTTGAACAAAATAAAGACGAAATTCTTAATTAATGTTATATATTAATATAAAAATTCGATAGCAGTTAGAAAATTCCTAAATAGCATTGTCGTTGTTGTAGGGTATATGGACATTTTATATGTAATTATTTGTTGTTAAATTATACTTAATTGAATCAGTTATAGAAAATGTTAGAATTTCAGTATTTCCAATCTTAAAACTAATGTTATTAAAACTACCGTAATTTGGGCTGGACAAACTCATGGTGATGAATGAGACAAGCACGGATCCTAGTTGGAAAAGAAATAAGTGGAGAGTGTAAGAAAGGTACTCCTTAAGAGGAGAACGATCCTTAAAAAAATGGGAATGCGTGCATTGTTATGAATAGTTCTAGTTGGCATCTTGAATTGAAAAGCGCCTACTCGGAACTTTATCCTATTTTGGCTCATAGGTTATTTTTGTTATCCCTTCTACCACGAAAGATCCATTGAAGAACTAATTTTTTAGGTTTTTTTTTGGTCGTAAAAGTAATTCCATTCAGGTTAAGAGAAAAGAACAACCCGCAGCAATAGCGTCCGAGTAAAGGAAATCCAACCGAAAAGAAGGAGCGAAACGGCCCAATTAGGAGTTAAGGTGCCATTTCTATGGGGCCTTTGCAGCCCAATTAGCTACAAATTTTGCCTCACACTTACAATGCCTAACTCGAAGGTGAGAGAAGCACGGGAATAGTGCGTCAGCTTCAGCAAACAGTGCTCGAACCTCCCATGGCGTCATCCTGGGATCATGCACGGCTGCAACCAACACAAGGCAGTTAGATTCTATCAGTAGTGGATCATGAGCTTTGTTGTGCTACAGCAGATGGTGGAGGGTGAGAGTAAATGCCTGGATCTCTGCCTGCAAGGCCAAGGAGGCAGCGAATCCTTTGGTAAAGCCATCAACCATTTTCCCATTCTGATCTCGGCATGTGCACGCCATTGTTCCTTCAAAGGCTAGCTAGCTGAAAAGCCCCATCTATTTTTACCTTTAGCAAGCCAAGATTTGGAGGCTGCCACAGGTCTCCTGGATTGAGTTGATGTCGCCCTGTTCCCGCTGAGCTTCAAGTGGAATTCAAAGCTGTTTGGACATGGGCCAGGGCTACATCCACAACATGTATCGGATTAGGACGCTGTCGGCCGAAGATGAAGTTGTTCTGCGCCTTCCAAATCTACCACAGGACTAATGCAATAGTTTCCAAGTCAGGTAAGATCTGTTTCTGTGCGACCCTTTCTGCAAGCCATGCATCTATATGCTATACTGCTTGTGGCGCTATTTGAATGCAAATCTTAGGATGTGACTAGATTCTGGTTGTCCATGGACAGAGTAGGAAAAGATGTTCTACAGTCTCTAGTGTTTGACTAGGACAGAGATTACATACTGGCTCTGAGCTGATGCGTCGATGAAATAGATTATCTTTGGTGGACAAAGCGTTGTGGCATAGGGACCAAAGAAAGGTCTGAATTTTAGGTGCGAGGTTAAGTTGCCAAATCCTTCTCCACAGGACATCCGAGGTTTGATATGAAGATGAGGCTCTGACATTATTATTGCTTGAAGCTGCATTTCTTATTGCTTGGTAACCACTCTTCACTGTGTATCGACTGTGTGTGGTGTCTGTCCAAATAAGTTGATCTGCTGCATAAGTAGGTCTTACCAGAATGTTAAGGATTTCTTGGATAGTCTGAACATCGAAATACTGGTTTAGTAGAGTAACATTCCAGGTATTGTAGTTTAGGTCTAGAAGGTTAGCCACCATTACAGGTTCACCACGAGCAGCCTAGTATCCCTTTAGGTAGCCATCTATCTTCCCGGATTCTGATTTTTTTGCCCATCGCCAATCAACCATTGAAGTCTTGGTAAGATGGAATCCCGCCTTAACAGTAAGCTTTGCCAACCCCAGGATGGTCGAGCACCTTTATCCGCATATCTGAAATCCCGTGAGTGAAAATAAAAACTTTTGAAAAGGGTGCTCCAGAGTGATAACGGTTTCTGGATTAAATGCCAAGCCTGTTTCCCAAGCATTGCGTTATTGAAATCAATGAGATCTTGATAGCCGAGGCCTCCCTTATCCTTCCTGCTCTTTAGCACTTCCCATTGTTTCCAGTGAATACCTTACTTGCGGCAATCATTCTACCACCAGAATCGAGCAATCTTCTTTTGAATGGATTTGCAAATTGGCACTGGAATTTTAAATATGGACATGGCATACGGTGGTATCGCCTGTACAACAGTCTTAATTAGAATTTCCTTACCGCCCTTCGATATTAAATTTTCTTTCCATCCTTCCAGTTTAGCATTCACTCTCCCCATAATCTAGGCAAACATGTCTTGTCTTGATCGTCCCCAATCTAATGGAATACCCAGATATTTGCCCGTCATGTCTAGCACTGGGATTCTAAATTCCCTGGCCAAGTTTTCCTGTAGGCTAATAGGGCAAGCTTTACTGAAAAATATGCCCGATTTATTTCTATTAACAGCCTGTCCCGTAGCTAAACAGTATTGATTCAGTTATTGGCGAGGTTTTGACATTCCTAGAACTTGCCATCTAAGAAAAATATGACATCATCTGCGAAAAACAAATGAGAAAGATTAGGGCACCACCTGTTTAACTGGATGCCCTTGATGTTTCCCATGTCAATAGGTTCATGTATAAGAGTGGATAAGACATTCGCCAGGAGAATGAATAAATAAGGAGAGAGTGGGTCTCCCTATGTGAGGCCTCGTGTCGGATAGAAATAATTTAATTGTTCGCCATTGAACTTAACACCGAGAGAGAATGTTGTAATACACTACATCACCCGCTGTACCCAAGTGGTATGGAATCCTAACTAGAGAAGATAATCCTTGAGAAAATCCCATTCCACTTGGTTATACGCCTTGTGCATACCCATCTTCAAAACCGCTTGAAAATTCCTCTTGCGTTTTCTAATCCTTAGCTGATGAAGCACCTCTTGGACGATTAGAATGTTGTCTTGGATTTGACGGCCACTCACAAAGGTACATTGTTCAATGGATATCAGATCAGGTAGCCAGGGTTTAAGACGATTGGCGAGCACCTTGGAGATAATTTTACAGGCATAATTGCAAAGACTAATGGGGCGATATTGGTCAAGACTTCCTGGGTGTGGTACTTTGGGAATCAGAGAAATGATGGTCTTATTAAGATCGGGCATAACTCCCGTTTGAAAGAAATCTTGAACCGAGAGAAAAGGTTCGTTCTGTAAAATATCCCAGTGAGTTTGATAAAAAAAAGTCCATTCATACCGTCTAGTCCTGGGGCTTTGGTCGTCCCTAACTGGAAGGTTGCTCTATGGACCTATTCTCGAGTGATGGCAACCGTTAATAGATTGTTCATTTCTATTGTAACAACTCGTGGGCATTAATCAAGAACGGGCCCATAGTCACGATATCCCACTGATCTGTACAGATTGGAAAAGAAGGCCATTGTCATCTCTTTAAAAAGGCTATCTTTCTTAACCCATTTGTGGTTATCATCTTGCAGCATTCGTATTCTATTCCGTTGCCTCCGTTGAATTGTAGTCGCATGGAAGAATTTAGTGTTTTTATCTCCCCACCTTAGCCAATTTATCCTGGAGCGCATCGCCCAAAACTGTTCCTTTTGTTGCCATAATCGCTAGATCTCTGCCTTCATATTAGTAATTGTTTGCTTATCATAGTGGCTATTAGGATGATTGATATGAGTCTGGAGTTGCTGTTGCAAAGCAGATATTTGAGTGTGGGCCGTGGAAAACTTCAATCGACTCCATTTAGTAAGTGCCACAGAAACGGCCTTTAGTTTGTGTGGCAGAGTGTAGCCTGTTACCTGTGCAGAGTTTCATGAGTTAGCAATGACCTCACGACACTCCTTGTCCTGTAGCCAGAAGGCTTCGAAAATAAAACTCTTGTGTCGTTGGCCTAGTAAAGCTTCAGTTGTTAATAATAATGGGCTGTGATTAGATCCCACTGCAGGTAATGCAAAAACCTCAGCTTCAGGGAAAGTTAGACGCCAATCCATAGTACACAGGACCCGATCCAACCTTTCTTTCACAAAATCATCACCCTCGCGATTATTCATCCATGTAAATGCACAGCCCTTGCTATCCATATCCATAAGTGAACAGTCATGTAAAACTTCTCTAAAAGAATGCATTCGGTGAGGTTCGGCTGGCCTTTTGCCCACTTTCTCCCAATGATAGATGACTTCATTAAAATCACCAGCACAGACCTAGGGTAAAGTATTAGAATAAGCGATTTGTTGTAGTTCTGTCCATAATTGTTGGCGAAGCTTATAAGCCGCCGGTGCATGGATGCAGATAAGACGCATAGGTATGCCACACCTAGCATCCGTACATATTGTATCAAAAAAGTCCTGAGTAGATCGATCCATATGTATAGAAATGTGATCATGCCAAAACATTACCATCCCTCCAGCGAATCCAATAGGGTTGAGCACATAAGAGTTTCAAAATTTAAGACATTGTTGAAGTCGAGTTATTACTACCTCTTGATTCTTGGTCTCCATCAAAAAAACCAAATCGGGCTTTTCTTTGGCCACAAGGGCCTTAAGGGCTCAAACTGTCAAGGCCCGAGCCCTAACGATTCCGCCCGAGTAGCTTCATTTATCACCTGGTGGCTGTTGAGGGCTAGCCACCACAGCCCACTTCTCTACCTCTTTAGCCGAGAAAATTGGTGTCTCCATGAGGTGTCTTTCATCTAGACCTTCTGTTATGGTTGTTCATGACTCATAAGGTTTGTATCGCTTAATTTTCTTTGCAAGTCCTGCTTTAGTTGAAATTCTTGTATTCTTCAACTTCTTGGGGTTGGGGATTCCCATTGCTGGATTCGGAATGTCCTTCATCTTTGCCTGAATAGGAATCAGCTCACCTATAGATGAAGTTGTTGGCAGAACGCCGTCGTGATGTTGTAGCTGGACTGGTTGGACAATAGGGTTGAGAAGAGGTGTTGCTGGTTGTTTCAGAATTCCAGAATCCATAGCAGAACTAGGGTGTAGCTCATTCTGAATATCCTTCATCTTTGCAGGTACAGGGTTCAATGCACTTGTAGATGTGTCCCCCAGTAGCATACCACCATGATGAATACCCTTCATCTTTGCAGGTACAGGGTTCAATGCACTTGTAGATGTGTCCCCCGGTAGCATACCACCATGGCGGTGTTGTTGAATTGGTGCAATAGTGGGGTTGATGGAAGGTATTACCGGTCGCTGCAGAACTCCGGCATCGTTATCATTGCAAGGAGGTAGCAGAGGGACCGGATGAGTCGATAAAGGTGGAGTCTCTAGTATTACTTCTTCAACAGTTTGGTCTTGTGCCTCATAAAAGGTCAACCAATATAGACTATGTTGTTTGACTTTCGCACGTAACCACTGGCCATAAGCCATCTTTTCTTTGCCCTCCATTTTTGCTTTGGTAAAAGGAAAATCCTTGCAATACATAGCATAATGCCCTATCTTGCCACATGAATAGCAGAAATGTGGTAGTCTTTCATAGCGAAAATCAAGCCATATTGCTTTCCTAGCTATGCATATCAACTACCCTGTTTTCAATGGCTCCTTTAAATTGATTTCTACCCGTGCTCTGCCGGCTCTAAGAGTAGTGCCCTCTTTAGTTTCAAGTTTAACCTCAAGCACTCTTCCGACATGTTTAATAGCTTTGCAAATCATATAATCCGAGCACCATTCCAGTGGTAGACCGAAGATTTGCACCCATAATGCACAATTTGAAAAATCATAACAATGTGGTGGCGTATTTGTTATCCAAAGCTTAAAAATGACCAAATGACTAGAGAACAGCCAAGGACCGCCCTCTAAGACCCTATATTTTTCCCCTTCAGACTTAAATTTAGCTACATAGAGTCTAGCTTCATGTTGGGAAATCTCAACTTGTTCTGTACGCCAAGCTCGTTTCATGGTATTCTGAAAAGCTTGGAAATTTATAGAGGGATTGGATAGAATTTTACCTACTAATATCAGCTTGCACTCTTCAACTTTTTCCAGTGGCGGTATATCATCCCAATCTTCAATTTCTTGCTCGGACCAGAGTCGGCCCAACCTGTTGCAAAGAGCGGCAAGTCGTGAATATCCTTCCTAGGGGTCCATGAAGTCAAACACCACGACAAAAATTAGCAAGCTCAGGGTAGGAAGAGTATTCGACAATCAGGTGAGCTGGGTTCACCCAAAGAGATAGTTGCAATTGGCGAGATACGAGGTCCAGCAGGTTGATTAAACGCCATGCAGAAGTTGTGAAATGAGATTTAGTCGCAAACAAAACGAAAAGGGATTGGATTCAGAAGAATGGGCATTAGGTGCTGAGAAAGGGGAGATGAAGAAGTGGGCATGCGAACAAAGCCAATCGCACTTCCAATTCAATACAAACCAGGGGATTGGATTCTACGGATGTGGGTGGATATTGTGGACTTGAATTGTTGAGGGAAGGGAGGAAAGGAACAGGGGTGATCGACAATGTCGAGTTCCATATCCAATTCAGGCGAAAACAGGGACATGAAAGAAGAACGAGAAGGATAGGCGGGGAAGTCAACATAACGGAAGAAGGTGAGGAGGAGGTAAGCAACTCCGCGGTTAGGGTTTATAGAAAGGAACTACCATGGTGGTAGAAGAAGACTCTATAAAACGAGAGGATTTCAAGGAAATCGGCCTATTGGGCTTTGAAAGTAAACAAGAGTAAAGCAGGCCTAGCATACGAGAATCAATGGACAATAGGCCGAAAGGACAGCAATTAGTAACGAAAATGTTGAAGAAATGTTGAAGGGTGCTATTAAGAGTAATATGCAAAGTACTGGTGCTGTCAAAAACAGAGGAAGTGTAATGCGAAAGCATGTTAATGAAGTTACTAATAGTACTGTCGAGAATAGAAGAAGAGAAGCTACTGGAGAACCAGTAAGTGCTGTCAAGAATAGAGGAAGGAAAGAAGGCAACAACAAAGATTGTAGCACGTGTAGCATGTTTACATTGAGGAATCAGTATTCGGTTTTAAGCTTGTAAAGTCAAACTTTCTGTTTTGCTTTCTGTTAGTTAGTTTTTCATTCAGCTGATCAGTTTTCAGCTGATATAAAACTGTCTGAAGAGAGTGAATGATGTTATTGAGTTCTTTGATGTAAACGTGCCCCTCATTGAATAAAGGTTCATCGACTCTGTTTCTCTTCGCTCTCTCTCTCTCTCTGTTCATAAAATTCTTCATGGTATCAAAGCATGGTCGATCATCCTTATTAGATAGTTTGCATGAGCATTTGATCGCTCGTGAAATCAAATCGAAGGTGCTGTAGCTGCAGAAGCGGTTCTCTGCTCGCCGGATCTGGTCCTCTGATTACGGATCTGACTCGATCCGAAGCCGACGGCAATTGCGGTGACGACAGTGGCGAATCTGGTTTGGCAGATCACCGTTGGAAATCGAAGACTGATGGTCAGGGATCGCGAGGGGGCTCTCAATCGCTCTCGGTTCGGGTGGTTCTAAGGGTTTCTCGGCGGATCTCTCTCGGTTTGGGGAGAAGATCGGTGACATCGGTGACATCGGCCGCGGTGGTGACAGCGATTCCCGCTCTGTGGCTCGATTCGGCTCTCTGCCGAATTTGCTCTCTTCTTCTCGATCACTCTCGAGGATCAGCGTCACTCGATCAGGAGCTTGAAGCGCGAAGCTCGATTCGTGCCGAGTTTGAAGGTCTCGACTTGGCTTCGAGGGTAGAGATCCGAGGCCGATCAACAAAGGTGGTTATAGCGACAACGGTAGCGGCGGTGGCTTTCATTTCTCCGGTGATTCCTTGTTGAGCAACGAAATTCGATTTGGACTCCCCTATTCATCCACTGAAGTTGCAAATTCAACCGAAGCCACTTCCCCCGCACCACCAGCTTCGATCCACAAGATAGATATGTTCGTCCCTAGTTCGCATGCTCTGTTTTTGCTTAAGGTAGAGACCGAGTGCTCGATTACTCCTGCATGAAATCCAGTGACGTTCGAGTCTCCAACCCTATGCAAAACTAGCAGGAGATTGTATCTGTAATTGAGTATCTTCTAGGATCTGAAAGTGTAGAATGGCAGCGAGAATGCAGAAATACCCATTCCCTATTCATGTTAACATCTCTAACTTTGTTACTATCAAATTAGCCGAAGATAATTTTCTTCTTTGGCAAGCTCAGTTTCACAGGTTCTTGAGAAGCCAAGAGCTGTTTGGTTTCATCAGTGGAGAAATTCCACCACTTGCTAAATCATTGCAGGTTGAAGTAGAAGGACAGGGTACTGAAGTTACGAATCCTGACTACAATGATTGGATCAAGACAGATCAACTTGTGTCCTCTTGGATTAGTGGAACTGTTTCAGAAAACATACTTAGTCTGATAATTGGCTTAGACACTGCATATGAGGTATGGCAAACCTTACTAAATCGATTCACGCAAAAATCTGTGGCTAGAGACTTTGAGTTGAGAGGAAAGCTGCAAGCATGTCAAAAGCGTGATCGAGCACTGTCTATATATCTCAGAGAGTATAAATCGATCTGTGATCAACTCAATGCAATAGGGAAACCTATAGATGAGATAACAAAGCTGTTCAGAGTCCTGGAGGGATTAGGATATGAGTATAAGAGTTTTAAAATCACGATATATTGCTTGAAACCTCAACCAGAGTATGATGAGGTGATATCACATTTAGAAAGATTCGAAGCAAGGTTACAGAACTATTCTTTGAATCAATTCAGTCTTAATCTAGCCTATTATGGTCAAAGGAAAACTGAAGCCCTACAAAGAGAAGAGTTTGACAGAGAACCTGCACAACAAAAACTTGGTTTCGGAGGATCAAGAGGAAATAATCGTGGAGGAAGAAGTTATGGAAGAGGACGTCCCTTCAATAATCGATATCGCAACTATGGATATCCTAGAAGAAATATGAGTTATAGGTTAAATAATTCGAATTATGAACAGGGAGGCAAGCAATTCAAGCAGTTCAATACATTCTCTGGCATTGGTTCTGGTCAAGGTTTTAGACCATATGCTGGTTCTTCACAGAGGAATCCAGATACCAAGTCATATCCCTCTTCAAATCTAACTCTTCACAAAAATTTGCAGGTAGAGAAAACAACAGATAACACTCATTTAGAGTGTCAAATCTGCAAACGTCTAGGACATGATGCACTCCACTGTTGGTATCGATTCGACAACTCATATCAAGCCGAGGAAATACCAACAAACTAGCAAAGAATGCATCTTGAAGAGTCGAATGGAAATGAGTGGTATCCGGTTTATTGGCGCGATCGCTAACATCACTGCTAATGCTGGTATTCTTCATAATTTCTCTAGACACACTGGCAATGATACAGTTATGATTGGTAATGGCTCGTGTCTACCTATTACATATATTGGTGATGCATTGCTACATACTGCAGTTGATTCCTTACCTCCGAATGATGTGCTAATTGTTCCGAGAAGTTAAGAAAAACCTTCACAAGATCGAAACTAATGACGATTATCCATGTTCATTTGTCTTTGACAAAACTGGGGTTTATATAAAGGACACCTCTCCAACACAACCAAGATGCTCGGACGGAAGGTTAAAGGGCTCTACCGAGTGGATCCTCATATTACAGAGGTCTTTTTTACTCAAAGACACAGAACTGTTGGGGAAGATGTGAGGCATCAACGATTAGCTCACACCAACCTGAATACTTTGAAGTATATGAAGAATCAGCAGTTAATTCATTACAATACGAAACTACATTCTATATGTAGGAGTTGTCAAGTAGCTAAGAGTACTGCTTTACCCTTTCCATTGTCAGACTCTGCAGCTTCTATGCCTTTAGAACAGATTCATTGTGACATCTGGGGGCCTTCTCCAGTTAATTCCTTTCAAAACTTCAAGTACTATGTCATTTTTGTCGACAACTTCTCTCAGTTTAGTTGGATCTATCCATTGAGACTGAAGTCAGATTTCTATAATGTCTTTCTCATGTTCCAGAGACTAGTAGAAAATTAGTTGGATTGTAAAATCAAGATCTTCCAATGTGATGGTGGAGGAGAATTCATCAGTCACAAATTTAAGTCTCATTTACAGAGTTGTGGTATTCAACAGCGTGTGTCCTGTCCTTACACACCATAATAGAATGGAATACCTGAAAGAAAACATCATCACATTGTTGAACTTGGCCTGGCTATGCTTTATCATGTAAAACTTCCATTGAAATTTTGGGTTGATGCATTTATAACAGCCAATTACATTGTTAATATTCTTCCCACCCCAAATTTACAAATGCAGTCACCTTACAGCAAACTGTATCAGCAAAAGCCGAGTTATGACCATCTCAGAATCTTTGGATGTGCGTGTTATCCGTCTCTGACCCTATGCACAACACAAGTTTGATCCACGATCTCTTACCTGTGTGTTTCTGGGATACAGTGATCGCCATAAGGGATGTCGATGTCTTATCCCCACCACTGGTCATATATACATTAGTCGTCATGTTATATTTGATGAAAGCTTCTTTCCTTTTACTCAGAAATTGGCAACAGAGTATCCTCATTATACCAATCTGTATCGACTATGGACAGAGGAAGTGAAATTCTTAGATTCTCCAAGTATAGATCGAATGGAATCTCCCTCACATCACATACAGATTATTTACAAGATACTGGAATCATCACTACAGAACCAGAAATTTCTCCTATTCTAGCATCCTCAACTTCATCCTCTTTACATCTGCAACCTGTCAATTCTGCAGAACCAGAAGTTTCTCTTCCCACAACTGAGCCAGCAGATGAACTAGTTATTGATCAAGTTTCTTCCAATTCTCAAAGTATCTCACAAGGTACACTATCTACTCATCCTATGCAAACCAGATCCAAATCTGGCATTAAAAAGATCAATTCTCGATATGCCTGCCTTGCTGAATATAAGGTGTCTTCTGAACCACAATCACTTAAATCTGCTATAGCAGATCAAGGATGGCATAAAGCAATGCAAGATGAAATGGATGCTTTGGATGAAAACCAGACTTGGCTATTAGTTCCTTGAACCAATCAAATGAATGTTATAGGCTGTAAGTGGGTGTTTAAGACAAAACTTGCACCAGATGGGAGTCTTGATAGATTGAAGGCTCGGTTAGTAGCTAAGGGGTTTCATCAGGAAGAAGGAGTGGATTTTACAGAAACCTTTAGCCCTGTTGTCAAACATGCCACTATTCACATTGTACTTTCTGTGGCAATGATAAAGAACTGGCCAATACATCAACTTGATGTTAAAAATGCATTTCTACATGGAACATTGAATGAAACAGTATACATGGAGCAACCTCCTGGCTTTATACATCCACAAAAATCCCAGTATGTCTGTCTTCTTAAAAAGTCTCTTTGTCAAGCACCGCGTGCTTGGTTTGACAAGTTCAGGAATTTTTTTACTTGAAGCTGGTTTTTTCTGTAGTACAACTGATCCATCTCTTTTTATACTTCGTGATGGACAAGAGATAGTGCTTCTGCTACTTTATGTTGATGATATTGTCTTGACTGGCAGCTCAGATAAGTTGCTCAATACCCTGATTCATTCCCTTAGTCTTCAATTCCATATGAAAGACCTTGGCCATCTTCATTATTTTCTAGGAATTGAAGCTAAGCGCACATCTACTGAGCTGTTTTTATGTCAAACAAAATATGCTCTTGATTTACTTACACGAGCACACATGACTGACTGCAAACCCATCTCCACTCCTCTGTCCCTAAGACCAGTCATCTTGAAAACTAATGATGCTCTTCTATCCAATCCAATTGGATACAGAAGTTTAGTTGGTGGACTGCAATATCTGACCATCACTCGTCCTAATCTTGCCTTTGCAACAACCCTGTTATGTCAGAAAATGCAACAGCCTACTATTGGAGATTTTCATAAGTTGAAAAGGGTGCTTCGTTATGTGAAAGGCACAGTTCGTCTTGGCACCTTTATTCGTTCTCACAGCTCTATGAGTTTATATGGCTTCTCCAATGCAGATTGGGCTGGTTGTGTGGAGACCAGACGATCCACCACTGGTTTCTGTACATATCTTGGTTCTAATCTCATTTCATGGGCAGCGAAGAAACAACCTACCGTCTCCCGCTCTTCCACTGAAGCAGAATACAGGGCACTTGCTTCTGCTACTGCTGATCTCACTTGGTTTAGTTTTGTTCTACGTGATATTGGTCTACCTCTGAATTCTCCAACTCTATTATTTTGTGATAATCAATCTGCTATTTCACTTACAGCCAATCCCATTCTCCATGCTCACACTAAACACATTGAAGTCGATTTTCACTTTGTTCGTGAGAAAGTTTCTTCCGGTTCTCTGCGTGTTCAGTATGTTCCAAGCATTCATCAACTTGCTGACATTTTTACTAAAGCCTTATCACGGCTGACACATTCCACTCTTTGAATCAAATTGGGCATGGGTTTTTTTACCCCTTCCCAATTTGCGGGGGTATGTTAAGAGTAATATGCAAAGTACTGGTGCTATCAAAAACAGAGGAAGTGTAATGCGAAAGCATGTTAATGAAGTTGCTAATAGTACTGCCGAGAATAGAAGAAGAGAAGCTACTGGAGAACCAGTAAGTGCTGTCGAGAACAAAAGAAGGAAAGAAGGCAACAACAAAGATTGTAGCACGTGTAGCATGTTTACATTGAGCAATCGCATTCGGTTTTAAGCTTGTAAAGTCAAACTTTCTGTTTTGCTTTCTGTTAGTTAGTTTTTCATTCAGTTGATCGCCAGCCGATATAAAACTGATATGAAGAGAGTGAATGATGTGATTGAGTTCTTTGATGTAAACGTGCCCCTCATCGAATAAAAGTTCATCGACTCTGTTTCTCTTCGCTCTCTCTCTCTCTCTCTGTTCATAAAATTCTTTAGGTGCAACATCGAAGACTTGTCGAGAGGGACAAGATAGGAACAATAGCAGTTATGGGCAATTGGCACTAGCGATGATGCGAGATAAGGCAGAGTAGTTATCGACATAGAGCCGAAGCATCTGGAATGATTTGAAATCAAAATGGTAACCACCAAAGAGCAAATACTCGTAGAATATAATTATAAATAGCTAAAGAGGTGTTCATGTAAAGGACCTTTTTGCCAATATCGACAATCAAACACATATTTTGCTACTTATTTTTTTTTCCTTTATTGTACCTTTACATTTAATCGCACATTGACTTTTTCTCCTGTTTTCCTGTATTTTCGCTTGCCCATGGTTTAGACAAGTCGCTTCTTTTCTAGAACGACACAAACCCATTTCAAACAATAAAGCCGAAACTTTGCCCCTTTGGTGAAAGATAATCGATCCTCCATCGGTGAGGATAATTTGTCCCTATAGCATGTTGGAGAAAGAACTCTCCATTCCAAGATTTCCCACCATAATGCAGATTCTATCGATGGTGTCAACACATACGGCAATTCTAGGGACATTCCTCGAGAATTGTCTAAAGATTAGAGAAGGGAGTTGGCCCCGAAGTTAGCGATAATGGTCACCATGAGAAGGATGTTCGAAGAGCGGCAAAACGATTTGGCCAATCATTCGTCCGGTTTTTCAACTCCCCTGTTTACCAATTTGGTCAATGAATTGACTTCTAGGATGGGATTATGGAATCAAGTGAATGTGGCCCATGCCGGTCAAACTAGTGCGATTCCACCACCCATACAAGTTCCGGCCCAACCTGCTATTGAAGGTGGTTTGAATCTCATACCGCTGGTTAGGATTTTGTAGAGGGTCGATGGTGTGAATGACTAGACTCAAGGCATTCAGGGTGATCGGACTAGAGCACTTGGAGCCATATTCCCGCTTAGATCGATACCAGAGACTTCCAATGGCACAAATCCAGGGAGAGTGACTGGTGATACCTCGAACTCAAGAAATGAAGCATAGGCAAGCGTCTCGCAACAATTGCCTCCAGACACCAATCGACCAGGGGGCAGTAATGCGGTGCCGCTTACAAGGGTAAAGAACATCGAATCGATTCTCGCACTGATTGCAAGGTACCAACATTATTGGCGACAAGGAGGGCTTAAAGACTTCGCTATTTGGCTTCCTTCGTCGCCTAGGGTGTAGTTTAATAGGGGGAATCAGGCATTAGATTCCACAACTGATCAACGCATGATTGAAAAGACTGCTTGTATGGTCATGCAGCGGATGGACTTGGATGGGGGGTGTTCCGAGACCTATTTGTTGCACGCCGTACTTAAATTGGGTCGATAACATCCCACACCCCAAGGTTTACAAGATCCTTGAGTCTACTCTCTTCACCGGCAAGGATGATTAGTCAATGGTAGAGCATATTAGCTGATTCATGGCTCAACGTGGTGATGTTAACAAGACAGGAGGATGAAATTGTGTTTATTTCCTCTGTCATTGTCAAAGACGGCTTTTACTTGGTATACAGGCTTTCTCACAAATTCGGAACAAAATTAGGAGGAAATGGAGAACAAGTTCCATACTTAGATTTATCGCCCAATTCCCGAAGTAACGTCACTGTTAAACAATTTAACAATGAGATGGTGGATCAATATGTTGCACGATTTAAGAAAATGATGAATCGGTGCCTATTCTTTCTCCCGGAAAAAGAAGTTGGCCAAAAATATGTTGCCGAGATGGCCAAAAATGGTCTAAAATTTGCGTTGAAAGAGCATTTGGTCGGGTAGAAATTTATAGATTGTCTTGGCTAATTACCACGGCGACTCAGTATGAGAAAGAATCTTTGGAAGGAGAAAGACTAAAAATCTTTTCGGGATTACAAGTGGAATGAGTGATATATGATTGTGAAGAAGATTCTGAGGATGAAGATGCTCAGGACGATGCCATCGATATCGCGGTACCCAAAATGACCCTAAACAACCTATATATCTGCCAAGCCTTGTAGCCCGCTAGAGTAAAAGAGTCAGTAATGCTTAGGGCTAAGGATAGGCAAAGGTATTTGTTTGATGTTATCAAGTTAGATAAAATCTTTGATCTCTTGGTGCATGACGAGGTCGTAAGGTAAACGGAGAGTCAAATCATCCCAAATAAAGAAGAAATATGCAATAGGAGGTATTGTAAATGGCATTACTCTTGGAGCACAGTATCAATTATTGCGATAAGGCATTATAGGAAGCAATTTGCCAATTCAAAATCAAATTTGCTGAAGAAGGAGATAGAAGGATGGAAATCGATTGGGATCCTTTCCCTCAAATAACTGGGATAGTGTTAGCAGCTGCTAGAGGTCACACCAACCGAAGAACTTTATGTCAAAGGCGTCGAAGGGAAATCATTCATCGATATTTCTCAGACGGTGATGACTATCCTAAGGTATCGAGGTATCAATGGGACCCAAGAGGGACTTTGGCAAGGCCTCGAAGCACGAATTATGATCGCCAATATAGGTAACACCCTTAGCATATCGGGTGTTCTCGCAACTACTCTAATCACGTTCAACTCATGGCTGAGTGTCAAAAGGGCCTGAGATTCGGAGGAGATATTTTAATGAATATATCTTTCAAGAGCGAACTCCTGAAAGTGTTGTGACATCAAGAAAAAAAGGAGTAAATAAAGTCCCGTTCAAGCGACTTTATGACGAAGGACATCCTGAAATCGGAACATTAGGGGAATCGAGTGGCAAATTCGATTATTATGTTTGGTACACAAGAACGCCCAAACCAAAGCAGAAGCTTTCTGAGGTAGTTTTGTCAGGATGGGGATCAGAGTTTGAGTACAAGGACGACTTCCCACCTTTGACAAATTAGTGTTATAAGCCTCCTCGGACAATGAAGGTGCCGTATAATCCTCCAAAAGAGCAATGATTTGTGGGAAGAGAAGTCTTAGCCAGTCTGCAATCGGTTCAAACTTCTAAACAGAGACCAATGTCAAGAACTCAGAGAATGAGGATATAGCGAAAGAAAAAATTGCAAGAATTGCATAAACAAGCTGGCATCCCGGGAGGATCAAAAGGAAAATACTGTGTCGAGCTAAAGAGTTTAGTATGGGAAAGAGACGAAGAAGATTCTTTCGAGATTGAGGGGGAATATGGTAGTTGCCAAGAAGAAGAGATCACAACTAGGAGGAGTCCTCTCGGAAGCAGAAGGAAAAAAGGACCGAAGAGAAAATGGAAAAAAAATGGGATAAGTTTAACGAAGGAAGACCAAATTCTGGTTCTTCAGCTGGTTTGAATATGGTGCAAGTAAGGCTCCCTCTTGAGTTCAAAGCTTTTGAATATGGTGCAAGTAAGTCGCTTCCTGCAGAGGAAGCGACTTTCGAAGTGGTGAAAACTGTGAAAGCAAAGTTCCAATTCACCAATGAGGAAGTAATGGAATTCGAGAAACTCCTAGTTCACAAAACGAAGCATCTGAAAGCCCTCATGGTGGTAAGAAAGATCGAGGGACGCCCTGTGAATAGAATACTTGTTGATGCGGGAGCTACTTTGACTCTACTTTGATTCGGCGAGTAATTAGATCGTGTGTCTCCCTTACCATCCACGATCTCTCCAACCGTCGCATACTTTGGCTATAAATAGCACTTTCCCTTAGGCTTATCCATCCTCACGAGTTGTCTTCTTCTACCATTCTCAAAGATGGCCATGCCCCCAGTTGTACCTCTTGTTCATATCTTCTCAATTGAAGCAATCGAAGAATGGAAGCAACTTTACGAGTTACTCTCCGAAGGCTTGGCTTCTATAGCCAAGGATGAGGAGAAAGAAGCTGCTGTAAGGAGGCTCCTCCTGGAGATGGACATTGCTCCAATTTGCGGCTCCGAGCTCCATGCCAGTATGACACCTTCCCTGTCCTCTTTTCAGATGGCTTGGAGACCTACAAGCTTAACCTTACACAAATCGAGAAGAAGGCCATCCTGGAGGAGAGGGTCATATTCATTGACCAACGTGCTGACCTTTTTGCTAAAATCGACAATCGAACATGTATTTTGCTAGTTATCCTTTTCCCTTATTGCATTTTTACATTCAACCGCACATTTACTTTTTCTCCTATTTTTCTGTATTTTCATTTGCTTGCAGTTTAGGGAAGTCACTTCCTTTCCAAAATGATACAGAACCCATTTCAAACAATAAAGTCAAAGCTTTCCCCCTTCGATGAAAGATATTATTCGAATTTCCCCGGCGAACATATTTTTTGCACGGCAGTAAAGAAGTTATTAAAGTCTCGGGATTACAAGATAAGTTGAAGAGTCAGCAGAGTAATAATTGCCAATGAGCTCATCAAATTTCTAGGGATAGGGAAAAGGCTTATTTGAATGGCTTAGGTGGCTATTCATGAGTAGCTCCTGGCCTAGGGAGATCAATCGTTCAGGAAAGTCATGGCTATTAGCGGGATTTGACTCTGTAAGAAGATATCCTGACTTTATCAATTAGAAAAAATTGTACAGAAAGATATTGATGTGACTGTGGTCATCAAGATTGATTGTTAGGTTTAATTCATTGAGCCCGAGGAATAAGGCTGATAAGTAATTGCTCAAGTGTGGTTTGAAAATTAAGGGATCGGTGTCGCAAAAGATTTATGAGAATGGATCAACTCGAGAAGTTATCTTGGAAGAATTAAAGGAGGATAAACAAACTCTTCCTAAAAATCATAGTTGTCAATGCTTACATGTTGTAGGATTAATATGACACATTGAAAGATATGTACATTCCATACGATGGGAGGCATATTTACAAAACTAGCCCAGATACAAGGGTCAACGGAGGAACCATTAGGAATTATATTGTTAACGTAAGGCGAGAACGAAGCTTCTAATCTGCCATTTCAATGCTAGGTTCTTTGCAAGATATCGAGTCTTTCGGGAAGCCTGAGCTCGGATGGTTGTACTCAGACCCTCACAGTCGTGAGCAAGGCCACTATGGAGTCCTGGAATCGGTGAATATCTTGAGTTAGCAATCTAGCATATGCTTCAACTAGCTTCATTCGTCGCAAAAGATCACCCGAAGATGGGCCGTTTATGTTGATGCGTCGAAGAAGTGCTGACAACTCTTGCTTGTTGTCATCCAACTGTTCCATTTTGATTGTGAGTTCCTTTTCGAAATCAGCCTACTTTAATTCTTTCTGCCGATACTCAGCTTTAGTGCCTAGCAGAAGCAAGCTTGATGCGGTTGTCCTGATATACCTCAAGAGCGGAGTTGATGGAAAAGGATAGATCCCTATATATGTCCTAAAAAGCAAGACATGACATAGAGTTTATTAGAGGATCTAATATTGGAAATGATATGGGGATATTCATAATATAAGATATTGGACAATCTCCTCCATTTTTCCAAATCACGAGGGTCCGTGGGCAATGACAGGACATCAAAAGGAAGAGTAGTGTCATCGTTCTAAGGAGTACTAGTTTTGCTCATACTGTGGCTAGATCAGGAGCGAGAGGACTCGATATGATGTAAAGGCATTCCTGTGTTGATGAACATTCGATAAACCGAAGATTTCATGGGAAAGGAGCCTGAGGTACATGAATGGATATACTTACCAGAGGAAGAAGGCTGGTCATCATCTCGAGCAATACAGGGATCACGAAGTCGAGGAAGATGAACTCTGATCACCATTCCCCGAGAAGCTACAATAACAGGAACACACGACCATCACCTCATTAATGACTTCTTAACATTCAAAGGCCACACGAGGATGACAACGCTTTAGGACAGCAAAAGGGAAATCGATAGATTATACATAGGGCATAGGAACTTCTTGGGTTGTTTCGAATTGTCTTGCACGTTATTGTGAGTGGCACACCTTGAACTCAGGAGAGAACTTGCCATCACGAGAGAAGTATAATGGTAGATTTTCAGAAATGAAAGCATGCCTCCATAGGTATTCCTCGTTTGGATACTATCACAAGTCCAGGAATCGGTCTGAGGCTGGATACAAACAAGAAGAAAAGATACGATTGAAAGCCATTGAGTCTTCCTGAGTTGAAAGGAAATATTCCAGAACAAAGGTGAAAGAAGAAAGGGGAAACAAATGCTGCTTTGGAGGCTTGCAAAGAACTGCGACACTGAAGTTATCAGGACCAAGTGGATCCGAATGTAAATTGTACCCTCTTCAGGGAACCTCAAGAACATCAGCGAACAAGTGAGGTTAGTACTAACGTGAATAAGTGATGGAAGTACAATTTAACCCAAACTTGTAGGAGCCAAAGGGGACCAAAGAAAGGTTTAGAGTGCTCATTGGTGAGAGAGGTCTAAAGGCAGTAATAGATCTATACAGAGCAGCGAGTATCATCTTGCCAAGGGGTTGATTCAGTTCAAGGGCTATATAAACAGCAAGGGCACCAAATTCCTTGGGAATAAGGTTTGAAGGGCTGCAAAAAATGTACTGTGAGAAACATTATAGTAGGAATGATGCATGTTCCTCACAAGTAGTATCGCCATCGGTATGCATATGGCGTCGAACAAAGGCATTGGAATGAAGATTTGATGGCCTCTGGTCGCGAAACATGGAAATTTTGGTAGAATACAAAGTAGCCAACTCATCATCATAAGGCACAAGACTAGTCAAAGCATGAACATCAAGTAAGGTAATGGATATTGGCCCAGCAAGAAGAAAGAAACAATGGGTGGAAGGTGACCAAAACAATAGAGGTTGGCAAGTACGTCATAATCGATGGAAAGGGAACATAGCAAAATTCGAGAGCTTGGGAAATCTTAAGCCTTTTCCAGGCAAGCTCAAAAGCAGATTTCAGGTGACAATACTATGTGAAAAATACAGGATCAAAACTTGGAAAATGAGAAAACCTATTATTTGTGGGAGGCCACTAATGATCAATAAGGACCTTCTGCCAGATAGGAAGCTGCTCTCTGTGGCGTCAACGAAAGCATTAATCAAAATATGGAGGAGAAGGCAAGGTCTTAAAGTAAGGGTCCAACTTGAGATCAGCAGGGCAGAATGTTCTTCAGTTGCGGGGTTAGAAGTTAGGTTGACAGAGTTGGTCAAAAGCTTCTCCTTTCTTTTCGAGGTGGTATAAAGTTGTGAGGCGACCCATGAAAGCACTAGAGTGGTATACATCTCTATTAGAAACTCTAGTATGTGGAGCCATAGCAAAGGAGAAAGGTAAAAGAAAGCCAGGGAAATGGTTGGCAGCAACAAATAAAGGATAAAACTATTGAGAAACCGCCGAAGGAAGTGGAGAATCCTAGTAAAAAGGCCTAAAGAACGTGAAGAGTTTTATGTCGATTGTGGGGAACATCAAAGGAAAAGTTAAGTGCTACGTGACAAAATATAACCACAGATTTAAATGCAAGTGAGTCACTCAATTGTCAGCGTGTTAATCAAAAGGGGCACATGCTCAAAACAAGAGAGATTGCAATAGTCAACTGATTTAGCATTAGCGTTGGAACGACAAAGATTATATTCGAGAGAACACTCGCTCAATTATAGACCAGAAATATATAAAGTCCTTATCACAAGCCGGGTTCTTAGCTAGAAGCTTGGGCTTGACAATTTTCTAGCGGTCTAAAGTTGCGACAGTGCTCTCGGATTCCCAAAATTACTCCTTTACTTATTGGGCTTCGTTATTGAGTAAACACCAGGTGTTGGTCATATCCAGTTGATGAGATAGAAGCTTGTGATGTTCCTCAGCAAGTTGAGCTTTGAGATTGGAAATATTCCTTTTCAGTTAAGTCTTTGTGTATGCCATAGCCGAATATGACTACATAAGATGATCGGCCATAGCCTTTTGCTTTTGGGCTTTGTCAATAAACACCTGGGTTCTTCATTCTGAGATGGCCAAGGACTGGAGTTGGTCACCGTTCCTCTTGATGGTGTCCAGGCTTGAGAGGAATATGGGAAGGTATTTCTTGTAGTTGGCTTCGAAGGCTCGACACCTAACAAAAGCGGGATTAGAACAGAATGACTGCAAAAGCGCCTTGGCCTGTACCTTAAGTCCAGGATCCGCAAAAAGTAAAAAAGGCCATCCTTAGGTATCTTGAGGAATGTCCGAAGTCGATCTTCTGGAGTAAGCTTGGAGAGTTCTTTTGAACTAAACTCGAAAGGAGTGATGGAAGGCATCAGAGTGATCTCACTAAGAAGTTGCTTTATGCTCTCGACTGTCTCAGAAGGAGGAAGGGAAACCTTGCTCGGGTCCATTTCAGTTGTTGACCCAATGATAGAAGGAACAGGTTCGTGATAAGGAATCTGGGTAAACTAACATTTAGAACAGTGAGGTAGACAAAGTAAAGAAAGAAAATGAGTCTTACTTACATTAGTAGGAACAACACTGTTCGGTCTATTGGGTAGCAAGATTTCAATGGAAGATGATGAAGGTGCAATCGAGGTAATAGTCGGGGAGAAAATAGCCTCTAAAGTCACTGGGGCTGAGGATGAGAAAATAAGATCTCAAGCTGGAGACGAAGTAGAATCACTTTCATTGTCAGCACGAGAGGTAGATATGACCAGTAACTCTTGAGGGAGATCAGATATAGGGGCAGATGAAGGTGCCGCAGGAGGATCACTCACTCTTTCAGGAAAAAAAGGATGTCAAGTCTACAATAGGAGGAGAATTCACCTCTAAACATTCCTGAGCTGGTGAAGAGAGGGATTGCCTTGAGGACATGTTGGATTTATGTCTGCTAGCAACAAGAGAAACTGAGGAATCGACAAACTCCTGGGAAAGGACCGATCTCAAAGGAGACCTTTCTAGTGCTGAAGAAGGTCCACTCACTGTATTAGAGGATGAAGAAGTAGGCTTTGTAGTAGGAAGAGCTGTAGGGCTTGGAGAGCTGGTGGTGTTGATCAAGGGTAATTCTGAAGCTTCGGCAGTAGGAGGAATTGATCATGTAAGACTACCAACAGAAGAATGGCCTTCAACTTATAACACTGTTGCATTAACAACATCGGGAGCAGAAGAGCTAGAGGTAAGGCGAATTAGTGGTGCAGACTGTGTAGTTGGAACTTCAGGAAATGATTTAGACAAAAGCATCCTTGTCTGAGGGGTAGACACTTGCTCAGAAGACACTAAAACAAGGCATTAGGGACATTAAAGACTGGAGCATAATGAAGGCCAAAGTCACAAAGACAAGAATGGGGAAGTATCTGGATCAAATGCCATTTTGGTGCTTGATGAGATGGAGAAGAAGGTAACCTAGACAAAGGTTCAATAGCATCAGCAGGAAGATTCTTGGAGACCACCTTAGTGAGAATAGTGACGAAATCTTCAGTGAAAAGAGAATTTCAGTAAGTCCTCCAGCAAGTAGCAAAACTCTTGAGGATGTCGGGAGTTGGACTGAATTACTTGATTGAAAAACCACGAAGTATCTTATGGGTGACTATACGATTGCAAACAAAGGGGTCAGATGCCTTGGTTATCACAAAGTGAATTCTTATCAAAATAGAAGTCCATAAAGTAAGGGACGATGATCGGAATGCCTTGACAAGCCGAACTGCTGAGCATAGTACTGAGGGGAATAAATCTCTATGGCCAACTTCAACTTCCTCTTAAGAGATAGCCTTAATGTTAGATTAGATGCAATCAAGACAGAACGCCAGAGTTTCTGGTTATCCTTGGACTGATTAAAGGCGAAAACAGAGACAAAATTTGGACTGGAGAGAGAGCAAAAGTTGTTAGTGTTCAAGGAGGCATAGTAGAACCAATGAAGGAAATGCTGAAAAGACGAAGAGCCCTCAGGAGTAGGATGGAAACGGAAGTTCAGCAACTGTACCCCTTTGCTCTTAGGATAAAATGCCTTGGACTTGTACCCTAGTGGAAGAGGGATCTTGGCATCTAAGAACAAGGATGAGAAATAGAGTCTGATCCACGCCTAGGGAATTCAAAAGGGGTCATGGAGGACTCCAACAGTGAGTACATCCATAGCAGCAGAGGTGAAACCAAGACCCCGATAGAAAATGGCTAGGGCAAGAGGACCCAAACCTTTATGCTTCTCTTGCAAAAGGTAGAAAGCCAAATCCTTCAACTCTTGAGTCACTTGAAGAGAATGATGGCAAAAGACAAACTTGGACAGCCAGTAAAGCAGGAAAGCTACATGCTCTTCATCCTCAACATCACCCATTCGGCAAGCATAGATAGTTTGAAAATGGGTACATGAAAGATCAATGCCTTGTGGAAAAAAAAGGGGGGCAAGCCGCAAGATCAACAACACTGGGGTCGTCACCATATGGACTCAAGCTAATGATAGCATACACATCCAGGAGAGTTACCGATGCAAAGCCAAACCTAAAATAAAAATAGTTGATTGATGGTGACCAAAAATTTGCAAGGCTCCTTAAAAGTTTATGGTTGAGCTTCCAGTTAAAGGTGTAGAACTCTAAAGCCTTGTTGATTCGAGCTTTACGCCATACCTCATGTTTAATAGTCTTCAGTATCAAATGCCATTCAAAGAAAGCTTGGTCGAAAGGATAGAAAGCCCTAAGCTTTTGAGAGGAGGGGCTTAAGACAAGCTCTAAAAGGTGATCCTTTGAAATAGAAGTGGTTCTTCTACATGCCGAGGGAAACATTTAGAAAGGAAATGAGGAGGTACTGGTGTTCATAGGCATGGACCAAGGACTATCTCGTCAGTTGCCTCTTCTAGAGAGTTTTGAGGCAACAAATAGATGTTGTCCGCATACTTCGGTGACTTGAGTTGCTCAAGACGAGTGAAGAAAGTGTTGGGATCGTATGATCAAGACATGGTAGGACCAAGAGGGGACTAAAAAGGGTGAAGATGACAAAGAAAAGGATAAAAATTGGATCTTGAAAGTAAGCTTCAATGACGTCGAAAGTGACAAGGTTAAAAGTCAGGAGTTGTGTGTTTATAGGAGAAAAGACGTAATGAGTGATTCAAAAAGGATGTGGGTTGGGAATCCTAAAAGGCACTAGACTACGTACGAAGGATTAGAAGCCAAAGAGACATTTCACGAGAATCAAGATGATAACTACCAGGAGTTGCTCAATTTGACATTTCAATATATCAAATTGCTCAATGCTGAGAAGGTGTAGAGCAAAAAAATGCCCTTGTTGAAGCTAATAAAGAAGTTTATAGCTACCAGGAGTTGCAGAACAAGAAGTTTGAGCAAGAAGCCTAGAAGCTGCGGTTTAGGATAAGAAATGAATTTATTGTGGAGCTCCAAAAGAAAAAGAGCATGATGTTGTGTGAATTAGGAGTGTTTGAGAACATGTTATGAAGCAAAAGTACTATGAGCAAATTCGTATTGTTGAGTTTGTTGATAAAGTTTGAGCACTTCACAAATGGCTTCTTACCTAGCTTTTTGTGTCATTGCTTTGTTTGAAACTGTTGCGGAAATACTCCAATCAAAGATGCACCAATGTAAGAATAAGTAGTAAAGGATGAAAGAAAAACGAAATCACATGAGATGCAAGATTTATATGGAAAATCCAAAACGACAAAAACCATGGGAAGAGAGAGATTTCAATATCTTCAACAAAAAGCACCAGAGTGCAATCCAAAAAAGCTCTCCAACCACTTGATAAGCTACAAGATCTAAACATCCAACAAGAAAATAGGAAACAACAAAACAGGAAATAATATAGAGGCTAGGATTGGAGATGTGTTATTAAACATATTCCTTTTATAGTCTCCTTTAAAAAATTCCTAAAATAAAGGTGCATGATTTAAAATACCCTTATCTCTTAATTTGAAAGTAAAACTCAATAAATCTCCACCTTGACTTCAAATCTCCAAAAGAGTATTATGCCAAACACCACAAGACTTCTCTCCTTCACCACCAAAAGTGACCACACAAGGCCACCCCCAAAATGGTGGAATCAATGATGCACATCCCTAAACCTATGTGAGCATACTCAATGTAGGAAACAAGGGATGAAATGCCACCAACTCCACCTAAGCAACTCAAATGGCGAAAACTCCAATGCTTGGACTTGATCAAAGAAACTGATTTGGTCAATATATATGTTGGATTATCTGTCGTAGATACTTTTTTCATTGTAACCGTACCATTAGCAACCTAATCACGTACAAAGTGATACCGTATATTGATATGTTTTGTCCTCTCGTGATACATGGTGTTCTTGGTCAACTGGATCGCAAAAGATATCGGAGACTCCCTCGTGCTTCACACCAAGTTTTGTAACCAACGCTTCAACCAAAGAGCTTCCTTTACTGCTTCTGCTGCTGCCATGTATTCTGCTTCAGTGGTAGACAAAGCAACTATGTCTTGCGAAGTTGCTCTCCAACTAACCGTGGAACCACTAAGCACAATGAACCCAAGCACATCTTGTTTTGTTGAGATCATCTGCATAGTCAGAATCAATGAACCCAACAATCGAATGTCCTATATCACAACCTCTATTAAAGACCAAACCCATATCTGAGGTACCTTGGATGTTTCGAAGAATCCATTTCATGGGTTGCCAAGTTTTACCCGGATGTGCCATATATCTACTCACAACATTAACAGCTTGTGAAATATTCGGACGAGTGCAAACCATAGAATGCATGAGACTACTCACAGCACTAGGATATGGAACTTGAGACATTTCATCTTCCTCTTCTTTAATTTTAGGCGACAAAGAAGCCGAAAGTTTAAAATGGGACGCCAAAGGAGTACTTTCCGATTTAGCATTCTTCATATCAAAGGTTCAAGTACTTTCTCTATATAATTCTTCTACGAGAGATATAACTTCCCAACTTGTCTGTCTTTACGAATTTCCATACCTAAATTTTTTTGGCAACTCCAATATCTTTCATCTCAAATTCCCTACTAAGCTACCTCTTCAAATTTTGTATCTCTAATATGTTCTTCACTACAATAAGCATGTCATCCACATATAATAGTAAATAGATAAAAGAACCATCATGCAATCTCTTGTAGCACACGCAACTGTCATGCGCACTTCATAACTACCCTTGACTCAACATAAGACTATCAAATCTCTTGTACCATTGCCACAAAGATTGCTTGAGACTATACAAAGAACGTTTCAACCTACAAATGTGATCTTCTTTACCTTCGACAATGAATCATTTAGGTTGAGACATATAGATTGTTTCCTCAAGCTCGCCATGCATAAAAACGGTCTTGACATCAAGTTGCTCAAGTTCTAGATCATAAAGGGTTATTAATGCGAGTAACATATGAATGGAACTATGTTTCACAACTGGAGAGAACACTTTATTGAAGTCGATCCTCTTCTTCTAACTAAAGGCCTTCGCTACCAAACGTGTCTTAAATCTTTCATCTTCAACCCTTGAAATTCCCTCTTTTCTTTTGAAGACCCATTTGCACCCAACACTTCTTTTGCCCTCAACCAATTTCATAAGATCCCAAGTTTGATTCTTATGAAGAGACTCCATCTCTTCATTCAAAGCAATAAGCCAATTATCTCCTTTAGAATAAATAGTAGTTTCATGGAATATAGAAGGTTCTTCAATACAAAGCTCTTCAGTAATTGTAAGAGCATATGTTACCAAATCAGCAACTTTGAGGAGTTTTAATTTGTCATTTAGCCCTCCTTAAAGCCAAACTTTGAGGTTGCTCAATTTCTTCTACTTCTTCTTTGATAGAATCTGAATCTTATTGCTCATTGTCACTTTCTTGCTGAATAGGAACATCTTCAACTATTTTCTATGGATGCTCTACATGAAACTCTACCTCTTTTCAAACATTCTCCTCATGAATACTTGTAGACTCAATAATAACCTTTCTCTTTTGAAGTATAGAATTTTCATTAAACGTAACATCCCTATTAATTATAAACTTTGATGACTGAAGGTCAGAACACCATAATATATATCATTTAACCCCGTTTGCATAATCAACGAAAATACACTTCTTAGCCCTAGGTTCAAGCTTACCCTCTTTTACATGATAATAAGTAGGACATCCAAATATTTTTAAATTATAATCATCAGAAGGTTTAGCTGACCACATCTCATTAGAAGTCGTACATTCAATTGTGGTTGAAAGAGAACGATTCACTAAATAACATGACATGTTCAGAGCTTCAACCCAAAAATCTTTCCCAAGTCTAGCATTTGAGAGAATATACCTAGCTCTCTCTCAAAGTGTCTGGTTCATGCGGTCTGCCACCACATTTTGTTGAGGTGTATCTGATTGTTCAATGTCGCACAATCCTCGAATTTCCACAATACTAGTTGAAATCACCTCCGCAAAACTCAAGATCATTGTCCATTCTGAGACGCTTTATTTTCTTCCCAGTTTGATTTTCTATTAACATCTTCCACTTCTTGAACGTATCAAAAATGTCACTTTTACTGTTCAAAAAATAAACCCAAACTTTCCTAGAAAAATCATCAATAAATGTCAAAAGATAAACCGCACCATCATTTGATGTTACCTATGCCAGTCCCCATAAATCGGAGTGAATATACTCAACTGTACTCTTTGTTGATTGCACCTTATTACTGAAACTAACTCTGTGTTGTTTTCCGAAAGCACAATGTTCGCAAAAGTCATTGAGACCGTATGATCCTCACAAAGTAAACCACGTTTGCTTAAGCTAGTCATTCCTTTTTCACTCATGTGGCCCAACGGCATATGCCACAACATTGATTTATCAGAAGTTAAAGATGATGATATATTTAAAGGACCCACAACGATACTTCCCTATAGAACATAAAGATTTTTCTTTATCAATCAATGAGCTTCTTGAAATTTTCAAAACTCCACCTCCACCTATGTACATGCATCCAATGGAGTCTAAAGTGCTCAATGAAATAAGGTTTTTCTGCAAATATAGGATATGCCTAACGGTTTTCAAAGTTTTTACTATATTGTCGTGGCATTTAAACTGTACCGTACCAATACACCGCAATCTTGCAAAGCTGTATTGTTACCCATCAAAATTGAATCACCATTGATTTTCTCATATGTGTGGAACCAATTTCTATGTGGACACATGTGGTATGAAGATGCTAAATCCAAAATACATTCATCATCCATGACAATCTGAAGACAAAAAAGAAAGAACATTGTCTGCATTAGCAGACTCATTATTTTTCATTAGACTAGCCGAATTGAAATTCTCCATCAACTTCTTCCCCTTAACTTTGAGCACTAGACACGCACTTTTGTAGTGTCCAAGTTTCTGACAATAGTAACACTCAACTTTACTCTTATCTTTGCCTAATTTAAATTTCGAACGCCCTTACTATTACTACGTCTATCGCGATGATTCGACCTTCCCCTGACAACTAAGCCATCGACGTTCTCACCACTACTACTCACATTCAATTTTGTACGCATCTCCACGGAATTCAACAAGACTTTCACATCCTCAAGAGTTATGGATTCCCTTCCATACAACATAGAATTCACAAAATGCTCATACGAGCTCGGCAGTGAACAGAACACAATTAGGACCTAATCTTCATTATCTAATTTCAAATCTAGATTTTTCATATACATAACAATTTTATTGAATTTATCTAGATGTTCGTGGATAGGAGTATCTTCTTGCATCTTTAGTGTGTAAAGATGTTGTTTAAAAAATAATCTTGTCATAAGAGATTTCTTCATATAGAAGATCTCAAGCTTATTCCACGATCCCGAAACCGTTTCTTCATCCTCAACTTTGCAAAGCACCTTATCGGATGACGACAATTGGATGGTGCTATGCATCTTTTCTTCCATCTTCTCAATTGGAAAAAAAAAGGTGTTTTGTTGAATATATTTAAGGTATTGATCCCATTCAGGAATTTAGCCCCATCACTTTTGAGCTGTTAAATATTGCAGTATCCAATGGATAAATTTCATTTCCTAGTGAAGTATTGTATTATCAGCGAGCACTTGTGCTAAAAAAAATTATATTATTAACGTGTGTCGAGGATCATGAAATTATCAAACATGCTATAAAGTGACTTATAAAACTGACTATTTTATCTGCAAAATTGTGCGGGGCTGTGCATGTGGTCTGACGAAATGTATGTTACAAAGCCACTTGCATTAGGTCCAGCAGTGTTGGATTTCCAAAAACCCATTTCCATAGTAAAAAAAAAGACTCTTTTGAACTAAAGTCGATTTCATTTTGTAAATCATGTTAGCCGGGCACAGTTTTCTAGATGTGGATGGAGAAAGATCCATTTTGGTTGTTCAAAATTTTCTAAATCATTTTGGTCCTTAAATAAGTTTTCGAATTGGAGCCTACTCGGATGCAACGAGAAATAAAATTTTCTCCAATTTTGGCTCATGCGTTACTTTTTTTATTAGGATTCGGAGCTAAAAGATTAGTTCTTCAATGGATCTTTCTCCATAATGATGATGATGATGAGGTATTTCTTTACTCTGATCTCTCTTCTTTTGAAGGTCAAAACAGAAAAATAAAACCAAAGATCATAAATTATGCTCATTGTGACAGAAAAAATCCAAACTCTTTTCTGGTAAACTTGTTATAGTATGACACAAATATCCTCTGTTTACCACTAGAAAATCCTAAACTCTACCTAGTGTGAACCAATATCCCAAATTTGTTCTAGTGCACAAGTTTGTGGGTTTTGTTGAGATTTGAGTATTGATGTCACTGGTTGATATAATTTAAGATTTTTAGTAACAAAGAAAATTTGGGGTGATTGTGTCACAGTGACCATAGTTTAAAGAATTTAATAGTATAAACACAGGTCAAAATAGATTAGGCAACTTCATATTCCTACGTTTCGATATGTGTATATTCTCATTGATGAAATTCTTTAAACGTCTAATAATTCCTCTAACTTCTAGCTGTCAATTACCAATCATCCTTAGTATTACATAATAGCAGACCCAAATTTTATTGCAGTTTGGAGGGAGACATAGTTTTAATTAAATCGGTGTGGATTACCCCTATATAGCTGTGGCGCCCGTCGACTAGAATATGTCCACTTTTTCTAATCTATGTCAATTTTATGATGGTATATTTGTACTTCAGGCCATCGCTAACACAAATTTTGATTAAATAGTACGTAGAATCATATTCATGGATGAATAAAATCTTCTCCACTAAGCAATATTATAAATCACGTTTGGCTTGCCTGAAAATTATTATAAGTACTATTTTGTTGACGATCAATTATGCCACAATATTATGTCGCTAATGCGTGTCAAGGATCATGTGTATATATATATATATATATATATATATATATATATATATATATTCTCTTTCTTTTTTTTTTTCTTTTTTCATTTTGTACCCGTGCACAATGCGAAGAAGTTCTTCTTTGCTCTAGTTCGTCCCTTAGTTTTTCCTTCAAATCGCAGAAGGAAATCAAAGTGTCTCCTCTCTTTCGCTCCTACTTTATTCTTAAAAACATCAAAAGGCAACGAAAGTATTATAGTGTGACATTTTGTTGACATGGTAAGATTTTCTTTTGTTATGGTAAAAGACATGGTAAGTTATCCCCATAAATGCCACCAAAACGTATCTTCTTGCAAGTCTTGGCCTAAATCATAAAACAGTAGTTTTATAAATCTAAGTTTGAGGGGAAAAGTTTTGCATCTAAAGTTTTTGGATCTGAATTGATCTACTGTACTCACTTATCCTATATACGATATGGACATCCTCCTGCAATATCTTAATTAATTTGATAAAGTTGAAAGTTCAGACACTTTTCAAGAAAATTAAGATTCCATGACATTTCAAAACAAAAAAAAAAAATGAAATAACGTTGAAAGTTCATGACATTTTTAATAACAAGCGGAAAGGCTAAAGAGATTTGGAAGGTTTACTTTTCCAAAAAAGACTTTTAAAAGAAAATGAGAATTTTCTAGATTTCCAATATCCATTCATAAATTTATTCACTGGTTAGCTATTAAATTATGATTTGATCATATCGCTTAATATATAAACTGTAGTGTACTTATTTTCATTACTCGTAAATAATCATGACATTATATTGTCAAACTTCCAATGATGGAGCACATGCTTATAGAGTGAAAGTTTACATCTTTTTTAACATAATTGAAAAAAATCCAAATATTGCTAGCAATCATATAAATAGCTCCATTAATTAGAATCTCTTACATAAAACGGTCAAAGCATGTGATCATTTATAAAATGGTGGCTAAAAGAATCATTTATCAAGCAAAGTATAAAAATAATAAACCCCACTGACTTGATTTTTTTTTTTGTCTGTTTTACTTTAACTCTTAATTTACTCTTAAATTTTTGTCCGGTCTCTTTGCAAAACATGGAAGTCAAACTCCACTTCTAAAACTAAATATTCCTACTCTTAACTCCTGAGAAGATGGAAAATCGAACTTCTCACCTTCTATTTTTTACGTGAGAAGGGTATACCGGCTTGTTGACTAGTAGCATAATAGAAACTTTTCTTGTGGACATCAACCTTTGTTCACGGTGAATGTGGCCCGAGGGAATCTGGGGAAAACTTTCTAAAGAAGCAAAGTGATAATGAAAAGGAAATAAAGCAAAAAAGCAAAGAAAAAGAAGGTGGGTCATGCTAATGTGGAAAAGAAGACCCGCCAATGCTTTTCAGCGTGTGCCTTTATATTGTCCGAGGATTTTAGTCAAAAGATCCCTCCAAGGAAAAAATCATGACAATGCCTCACGGTGGCAATAAATTATTCATTATTGCTCCTTTGCCCCTTCTTTTCCCATGCTCCAAGGATTTTCTTTTCATAGTTAAATCTATGAACATTTGTCACGTTAATCCTATCGCTCTTGTTCCGATTACATTTCAATTGCTCCTTATAAATAAAAATAAAACTAAAAAAATGAACCTAGGCTAGAGCTTGAACATTCGCACAGCCCATTATTGCTGGCGGGTGGCACAACCCCAAGGGTTGTGCCTAACTTGAGCCCAAAAAAATATTGACGTCACGATAGATATACTTTAATATTTCTAGTAACGCAGGAAAAAATTTGAGATACTAATATCATAGTGGCCATAATCTAAAGCTTTTAGTGGTATAAACCCAAGTCAAAATAGATTATGCAGCTGCATATTCCTACATTTCGATATGTATATATTCTGGTTGACGAAATGCTTAAAATATTTAAGAACTCATCAAACTTCTAGGTGTCAATTATCGACCATCCTTAGTACTACATAATAGCAGACCTAAATCGGTGTGGAGTGCACCTAGATAGTTGTGCCGACCATTGATTGGAACGTGTCTAGTCGCTTTCCTCTTAATCAAGTTTTGTGGTGATGGTCCATTAGCACTTTAAGTCATCACTAATAGAAATGATGATTAAATAGTATATAGAATCATATTCGTGAAGATATAGAATCTTCTCCACTGACAAATATTCTAAAACGACATTTGGCTTGCCTAAAAATATTATTCTTGTTATTTTATCAATGATCACTTTTGCCACAAAATTATATCACTAATGCGTGTATGTATGTATAGATATTATTTCTTTCTTTTCTTTTCTTTTTTCCCATTTTGTACGTGAGCACAATGCAAAGGAGTTCTTCTTTGCTCTAGCTCTTCCCTTAGTTTCTCCTTCAAATCCCAGAAGGAAATTAAAGTGTCTTCTCTCTGTTGCTCCTACTTTATTCTTAAAAACATCAATGAGCAACGAAACTATTTTATGATATATAGTGCCATTTTGTAGGTATGGTAGCATTTTCTTTTGTTATGATAAAAGACATGGTAAGTTATCCCCATAAACGCTGCCAAGATTTTTCTTCTTGCATGTCTTCGTCTAAATTATAAATAGTAGTTTTATAAGTCTTAGTTTGAGGGTTTTTTTTTTTGGGTCTAAAAACGAATAATATATTACTAACGCAAATTAGAGGTAGCGTTTTGCATGATGTCAAAATACAACAGATCTCACAAAAACAAAGGAGGGTTGGACACCCAATTGGAAGGAAGTAATGATGCCCGATGGGCCTTCGCGGCCTGGTCTACTACCATATTCGCTTCCCGCTTGCCATGAGTTATCTGAAGATTAGGGCACCGGAGAAGCAACGCCGTGGATTCTTCGATCAAAGGTCTGATCTCCAAGGCACCAAGTTAGGATTTCGAATGGCATCAACGAGAGATAAGCAATCGGTTTCTAGACTCATCTGATCTGTGTCTTTTCCTTTCTGTATCAAGAAGTGCAACGTGAAATTCAGCGCCATCGCCTCTACTTGCAAGGCCAAGGA